>CM077909.1:17336326-17936326 GCA_039720435.1 Amazona ochrocephala
GGGGAGGAGAATCGGAAGAATGCAACTCCCATGGGTTGAGATAAGAACAGCCCAGTAACTAAGGTATAACACAAACCACTGCTGCTACCACCAATAATAATAATGGTAAGGGAAATAACAAGGGAAGAGAATACAACCGCTCATCACCCGCTGAGCGATACCCAGCCTGACCCGAGCAGTGATCTAGCCCTTCCGGGTAACTCCCCCCACTTTATATACTTGGCATGATGTGCTGTGGTATAGAATACCTCTTTGGCTAGTTTGGGTCAGGTGTCCTGTCTCTGCTTCCTCCTGGCCTCCCCTCCTCTCTGGCAGACCATGAGACTCAGAAAGTCCTTGGTCACAGTAAACATTACTGAGCAGCAACTAAAAACATCGGTGTTATCAGCGCTGTTCCCAGGCTGAAAGTCAAAACCACAGCACTGCACCAGCTACTAAGAAGGAGAAAAATGACTGCTACTGCTGAACCCAGGACAACTGCACAGCTTTCAGGCATTAGTTCATTGGAGACTTTGCTTTCTATATCCCCTTGTGCCAATTAAATAATGAATCCTTTCAGTAGCAATTTATAAAATATTAAAAACTTCAGTTTCACTTTTACCTTAAAGTTATCATAAAAACAAACTAATTTGCAAAAGAAGAAGGTCATAACTGCCTGAAAAGGAAACAGAACTTTGCTAAGACTTAAGAATTGGGGGAAGGAGGGCACAATTAAGGCCTTATACTAATAATATTAATAGACTTGCACTCTTTGTTCAACTCAAAACTAATACAAATGCAAATTTTCAGGAGGGAAGACTTACTACATAAATTAGCTTCAACAGAGGATCTCTAAGACCTTGCACCTATTGGTCCTACATACCCTGAAGGAGCTAAAAGCCTTTGTGAAGAAGTAAGCTGATTTTCTATTTTAAAATTCTTTTTTGGAATCATTAAAGCAATACAAGAAGAAGATGTCTCACACAATACTCTGAAGGAGGCAAAGAGATCCTCTCTAACATGGGATCAGAAAAGTCACACTCCAAAGAAACTTTTAGAAGTATTAACTCACTTCATGGATCTAGCTAGATCCTTCCTCAGCATTGCTTCTCTCTATTTATAAAATCATAGAATAGTTAGGGTTGGAAAGGACCTCAAGATCATCGAGTTCCAATCCCCCTGCCATGGGCAGGGACACCTCCCACTAAACCATGCCACCCAAGGCTATGTCCAACCCCACCTTGAACGCCACCAGGGATGAAGCATTCACAACTTCCCTGGGCAACCCATTCCAGGGCCTCACCACCCTTACAGTAAAGAATTTCTTCCTCATATCCAATCTAAACTTCCCCTGTTTCAGTTTGAATCCGTTACCTCTTGTCCTCTCACTACAGTCCCTAACGAAGAGTCCCTCCCCAGCATCCCTATAGGCCCCCTTCAGGTATTAGAAGGCTGCTATGAGGTCTCCATGCAGCCTGCTCTTCCCCAGGCTGAACAGCCCCAATTTTCTCAGCCTATCCTCATACGGGAGGTGCTCCACTCCCCTGATCATCCTCGTGGCCCTCCCCTGCACTTGTTCCAACAGTTCCATGTCCTTTTTCTGTTGAGGACACCAGAACTGCACACAATACTCCAAGTGAGGTCTCACAAGAGCAGAGCAGAGGGGCAGGATCACCTCCCTCGACCTACTATTTATGATACTTACATGATCACCAGCACTGCAGCATGTGAAAAAAAAACCTCATACACCTTCAATTGCCAATTTTTAAAACATACAAATATGGTGGAGCATCCTGCTATTCCTATTTTTCAAACAGGAGTATGGAATGAGGGAAAACTTAACTGCAAAATATTCTAATTGAAAAACTATTTTCAAAGTATTTTCTCAGTATTCTTACTCTTTAACACTCCTTTTGCCTGTGAACTTGAGTATTTGATTAAGTACCTCTCTGGTCTAAAGGCTAATGTTAAAACCTTTTAAGTACATCTATAGCTACTCCTCATACAGTTTTCTGGCTCAGGTATGTAGCTGTAAATATTTCAGAGATTGCTTTATTATAATCATAGGCCTTTCAGGTAAGGATGTGTGAAAATACACTAATAATCACGAAATTATTACAAAATGTGCATAAGCAGACAAAATGAGTTTGCAGACAACACGGAGAAAATAAAATCTCTTTAGTGATTCAAACTTCAGCAAACAGGTTCAGATTCCTCCTCCCCCTCAGCAGACATAGAAGAGGGAATTATGTGTGGAATAGTCAACGCAAAATACAGCTACCACCATGTGTGTGAGATTATTCTCATCCTAATTTGAACAGACTCAGTATTGTATGTTTTGTATCCCTGCTGATATTTCACAGTGCATCAACTACAATTACTTAAAAATATATTACTTGCAGTAAATAGTTCAGAAACAAAATTATGCATTTTCGAAAAGGCTACTCCAGCAAATGCCCATCCTTTCCAACAAGAAGCACAAAGACACAGCTCAGACTTTCGGGTATTCAAAAGCATTACCCTTTAAACCAAACAACAACGTATGTGTCAAATGTGCAGTCATCTCCTTTAGTTAAGGTGCTTCTAAGAAATACCTTAAGATTCTCCCCTGAAAAATGCTCTGCATTTGCTTTTTCTACTGAATGAAATACTATTCCCAAAAAGCATTCAACATCTCAAGCAGTGCCAACCCTGCCTTCAGAGGACACGGCTCCTTCCATGTGTAGTCAGGGTCCTGCTCCTGACACAACTCCTCCATGAGCCACCTCATCCTCTGCATACAGCAGCAACCACCTCTCACATGCAGCTTTCATTCTTCATTTAATTTCCACCAACACTGTCCACAGCTTTTTCTGGTGTCTGTTGCACCCTCCAAAGTCCAAATAAAAGAGAGGTGGTGATAGTTTTCATACCAAATGCTCCTATCTGTGCTTTCAGCTCCTGAACATAATCTCAATATACGTAAACGTCTAGCTTGAGACCAATCTTCCTCGTGCTTTTATTTTGCATTCATAGTAAATGTGATGCTCAGCTGTTTCTTAAACACCACAAGTGTCTCAGTCATTGCCTGTGTATCTAAATATTGCTCTATAGGCATCCAGATTACACCGCTTCTGGAGCACCAGCTCACAATGCTGCTCTCCAGATGGGAGTGCACTGATTTGCTCCATTAGGGGGTAAGGACACTCAGCAGTTGCACACCATGCTTTGTTTTACAATGCTGCACGAGTATTAACTAACCTGCCCAGCACCCTGTGAGTGAGGGAAGTATTACTCTCTCCTATTTTACAGACAAGAAACAGGCAGTTTAAGCGATGTGCCCTGGGCCACACATCATGTCATTGTACAGCCAGGACTACAGCAATGCTCTGCCTGCAGCCAGCCTGCTGAGTTGCTCGCTCCTGCCCTGCCCCCAGAAAGCCAAAGGAGAGACCTCTCTTCTGGCTGGCCAAAGAGGAGACATTTTCCATGGCCAAGACCCCACGAGGAAGGGGTCTCCTGGAAAAGGACTTGTGCACCTAACTGCAGGGGAAGCTCAGGGTTTTGTGCTGTCACTTGCCACCATGCATCCTAAACACCTCCAACACAATTCACTGAATCTTAAAATGTACTGTTGTTGAGTGAAAAATAATTCGCTTTACAAACTATGGGGTTTTTTTTTCAGTTGAGACTCCCATAAAAATACCGGTAGAGTAAGAGAGGCTCCACAGTCTCCTCCTCTTACTACCCTGTGGTTTAAGCTTCTTAGAGCCTTTTAAGACGGATTGAACCAGAGGCTGTTGTCCAACTTTGTCACATCCAATAATCTGAGAAAAGTCTGACATGGCTTTCAGGTGAACCCGAGTGGTTCCTATTTACATGTCCCAGCTAAACTGCTCAGAAAGACAGTTCAGTGCCACAGAAACACCAGAGTCTCTAGGACTGTTTTCCAGGACTGCCAAAAGGAACAGATACTTGAATCAGAAATCATGATACGTACATTTCCTCAGCATAGCATCCTTTGAATATTTACAGGCAGCAAGATTTCTTTACATTTAGCTCATTCTTTCCCAGCTCCCTTATTAGTCTGAAAGAACTGCACTGGATTTCCTTACACCATGATTAGCTGCTTTTAAGAAGCAGCCCTCTGCTTCCTGCATACACACTAGTAAAGAAAAAACATAATTGGGGAGCACATTTCATATTGTTGAAATGAAGTCCACTGAAGCCAGATTTTAGAAGACATGACAACGTACTAATGCCAAACTGACACAAATTCTCATCTACGCGTTTTGGCTTTAATGGGTTAATTAGCTTGGCTGGATACAAATTTTAATTATCTGAGTTTGACATTAATGTCCTTGGAGTGTTGTCTATAAGGATTTGGGGAATCATAGACATTATTTTAGTTACTTCTGGAAACTGTGTGTTACACTGGGATTTAAATAGTAAGAACAGACAAGAACAGTGAGAACAGGTTGATCTATTTTGAAAAGTCAGACTTTGTGAAACAGGACAAACTGAAATGAAGCTCAAGCCTGGTCTACCTTGCTAGGTTCAGTTGGTCTTTGGGGGAGTATCATGGTTATAATACAGCAGGGGAGCTGGAACTAGATGATCTTTAAGGTCCCTTGCAAACCAAACCATTCTGTGATTCTATGGTAAGCCATTTCTAATACAATTACAACTGACCCCTGAACAAAACAAGATCACCTATCATACAGTCTGGTATTGCAGTATGTTAATATTACTGAGGCTGGGGGTAAAGTATGATGCAACCTAGCACACACACTCCACTCCTGAATCCTTTGGAGATAGAAGGTATTTTCTTGCAGAAGCACAGCACTGCAGTAAGCACTACAGTATAACTATGCGAACTATTAATGGATCGAGTTATGTCATGCTATTTTAAGTGCATTACTTATTTTCTTGCTTTTAAGGGTCTGCATCAGTAGATCAATCATCTGAGGATTTCTAACTATATTTCAATAAATACATATTTAATTTACACCAAAATATGTTTTCAGTCAATAATTTTTCAGTAAACTATCACAGGTTAGTTGAAAGAAGATCTGCAGTTCTGCAGAAAGAAATATCTACAAAGAGCTTTTCAAAACAACTTTTCCTCGTTTTCTGTTCTTATTCTGTTCATTTTTCTAGAGATGCATTTGTTTTAAGATTCAAAAGGGAATCCCAAAAAGCAATTTGTTTTTTGCGTATATGGATTTAAGCTCTCTTTGTGCTTGCAACCACATAAATAAATTAATTCTTCATAACAGCAACTGCGCTAGTTTATAAAATGCAACACAACCCTTTGTGCAGCAGCTTTGCACCTTTTAATGACAACCTTCATTCTGTTGTCCATGTCCCCTTGCTATCAAAACCAAAGTCATTTGGATTTTCTTCAGTAAAAATATGTCTAGATAATTTGGCTTTAGGAACACTAAGAAAATGCAACACATTTCCCTTTTAGGTTCACACACCTGTGTAATTGCTAGAATTGTATGAATACATTTAAATTCCTCCAAAATGAAGGAGGGTGGTATTCAAACAACCCCTCTCTTGCCCCATAAGAATTACAAAAAGCTAAAGGCTTCTTTGAATCACAATAGATAACCTACAGAAAGGAGTCTGTGCTCCCTACTTTCTTCCCACTGTGTTCTGGTTAAAATACCTGGACTATGGTCCTGAGAGAAAGCCAACACCTCCTGGGAACTGCAGAGCAAATCTAGAGCACTTAGCACTGCCCCTAACCAGCTCCTGACGTAACAAGGGTAAGGACGGAACTGATGGAGGTTATAAAACTAAAAAGTGATCATCGCAAGGAATGGTAAACATACGTTCAAAAGCAGAGAGAGAAAATTCTCCAGCATGCAGAAGAATAACAGATTTTTTTTTTTAATCAAGAAAAGCAACAGCTAGATTTCTCTGTAACACTGCCCACAATTTTGTCCTCTCCCCCCCCAGAAAGTGAGCAGGCAAGTTTGTGTCACATTCTTTAGAGTACAAAGGAAGTTACTTTCACCCCTGAATGAAACATTAAAACCTCTAAAGGCCTCACTCATTCACAGATGCAAAATGGAAAGCTTTCCTATCATATATTTTGGAGACAATATCCTTTTTTTCTGGAAATGCTGATAACGAACAAATTCAAACTGGTCCTCATCCGCCTGGATGATCTTATTTATTAAAAACAATGGTATCTGTTAAACCCCATATACTAAGCTATCGGTCAATTTTGATTGACACAAATATTTGTATTAAAGATTACATACTGCAATTTACAATTGGGTACTACCACAATACTGTATGTTAATGTAATCAGTATTTTCATTTCATTAATTCATTTGCAGCATGACACTGCAAGGGTATTCTTACATATACTGAAGACACAATTGCTAAGTAGTTCAACAATTCTCCTTTAAGTGGGATTTTTTTATCTGATAAATTTTTAACACAATAAAACCACTCCTAGTTCCGTGCACATATTTTAATTTCCCACCTTTTTAAGTGTTTAGACACTTGGAATACCTAGCATCCTGAATTAATCCACAAATATTTACAAGAAAAATCTATTCATTTCTTTCTATAGTAACTACCACAGGGACTATTGTAATGAAAAATTTCCCATCTTAAAGAATTAATGCGATTACTGATACAGAGAAAAATGTAATTTATATCATCACAAACATGTAGAAGATATAATCCCATATTCACAGAAAGAATCTTTATTCCCTCTTTGAATTCTGAGACAATACAGTCTTGCCTTGAGGAGAACAGAAATATTATGAAGTACCTTAAGCAAGATAATTGTAAGAGAAAAACCTACAATTGCATTATTGTTGTGCTAAACTGTGACATACTTAAAAAGCTAATTTCTTTTATTATAATGGAATTTGGTGTGCATATCCTTTAATCTCCTTCACTATTTCTTGACATTTTTCACACAAACATGTGTGTAATGTGTTTCCCATTATTTGTACTACCTGGCTTAACTGCAACAAATTTAAAACAATTAAAAATATATTTCACAATTCCATAAACTTCACTAGATTTACTTTTTTTTAACAGTTTTGGAACTAATTGAACATCTAGGATGTCACAAAAATGCACAGCAAATAAAGACCTGCTGCAATTCAGATATTATTCAAGAAGACATGATCAATATTTGATGAAAAAGTAACATTTGACATGAGTGACTGTCCCAAATTTTACCAAATACATTTCAACCAATCACAGTGCTGAACAGTCTGCATCTAAATGAAAAGCGAAGCAAACAAAAATGTAGCCCCAAAATAGGGCTTTCTATAGCTATGTCAGTTAGAGTGCATTTATAATGCAGTACAGTCACTCTTCAATTATTCCTTTCAGTTAAATAAATTTTAACAAAGAAATTCATCTGCTGTGTCTGGGCATTTCTCTATTCCATAGACACAAACATTCTTTTCACTCATTCACCTTTAAAAGGCAAATTTAACAAAACTACTAAGACAAAAATGATGACCTAATTAGTACAAAGTAATATTTAAAGCTTTTATATATAGTACGCTCTTATTGCTACCCCTAAGTTCCAAGGCTTTATGCTTACTGACGTGATTTGATTTATCTGGCACTATTACTGCTTAAGCGCGAAAATTCATATTGTCCATTCGTGTATGAATCCAACACACACGGGAGGAATCAAACTGTAAAGAAAATTTTCTGTGAACCTTGATTAAATTAACTGTTAGGGCAGAAGCATCCCCAAAGGCAAACAGGGTCACCCTAGTGACTAGAGGCCTTCAGCGGGCAGACCCCTACAAAACCAGCCAAAGGCAATAAAGAAAACTCCCCAGAACCAGCAAGAAACAACACTCAAAAGGGAGTTACAGGAGTCTGTTACCCTTTGCCATCTAAGCATCAGTCCCACTAGAGAACTCAAGCACCAAGCAGATGCTTTCCCACTTCTCACCATTCAGGAGAGTAGGATACAATGAGCAATGAAAATGTGTACCTTGTATTTATTTCCTTACAACTATTAATTTATGTTATAGTCCTGAATTATTAGTGCTACAGTAATTGAGTTCATTTTGGTTATCTGAACACATTTGGCCAGCTAGCTATGAAAAAAATACCCATCTAAATTAGAACAATATTAACTAAAAAAAATGTAGGTCACTGAAGAAACAAACCAAGAGAGAAACCTTGCCAACTATCCATTCAGGAAGCCATTCCAGCATGCTCTTTGCTCTGTTCAAACCCCAATTCCTATACATCAAGGCCTTTAAGCACACACACACTGACCATAAGTACGTCTTAAAAAAGCTTTGCTGTGTTAGGACCTTCCGACTGGCACACGGGGCATTCAGGGCTGCTTGCAGTGTAATCCTCTGCAGGAAGCATGACCTCTTTTCCAGTGTGAGTGACCTACGCATGGAATTTATGTCCAAAACAAAAAGATTATGCATCAAAAAATCAAATCACGTTGTGTGAATGTAATGATACCAGTATACATCACCCTGTAACCCGGTATACATCACCCTGTAAACTATGCCCACAAAATGCCAGTGAAATCAGAAGTCATACCTATAAAAATAGCTACACAAAAGAGACTTTAAACTACTGCTTGTGAAATATCAGTCTTCCACATTTGTGCCACAAGTGGCAAATTCATGTTATCCAGCAATGGCCTACAGGTCTTCACATACACAACCATTTTTTCTAATTAAACTAATAAAATGCCCAATATTCTCCTCTAAGTTGCCCTTATTTAGTGTGGAAATGGTTGAAAGAACTTATGTCAGCTGTATTTTTTAAAGCAGAAATGTGTATCTGTAAAAGAAAGCAACTTTTTTAAACTCATATCTACTAATATGTTTTTTGTCATCCGAAACTGAATGTGGTCCTTTAAAGAAAAAGTTTGTAGTTAATATCTGTGTTTTGGAGCCTCCCACTGGCAGCCATCACACAGCTGAAGCGAACGACCAGCTGCATGGAGGGTTTACATCCAGCATCAAAGACTATTTTGCCTTTAAAGAAATTAGTATTTCTGAGTTCGTATTTTAAATGCAATTTAAAAGATCATAAAGGAAAGAATTCAGCATTTATTGTGTGTCTCCCAGCAGACTACTTAATGTTCAAACATCTACTACGCAAAGGTCAAACGATTTCACTGAATGTAATGGTGACAAAAATATCCTGCAGCACTGAAAAAAGTATGATCAAGGAAAAAGATATGGACCTGAGATCTCACAAGAGTCACAATAAATAATGTAGATTCAGTTCAGTAAGAAAGAAAATTGCAAAGTTGTGTTGGGAGAATGAGATTAAGAAAGGTAATAGGTAAAATACAAATTATGTACTTTTGGCAATGTTCTTCATAAAGGAGTATTTTAAAGTAATACAGCAAATGAATTTTTATAAAAAAAAAAAAGACTTTTCTTACACAAATATTGCTTGCACAGGGTTGAGTTAAAAAAAACAAACTTATGCAGATGGAGAAGCTCTGGGGTATTCTGCTGCAGGCAGCACATGGATAGCAGAACTCAAACAAAAATCCAGTGTAAACAGTTGTGGAAGTTGTAGCAGCCACAGGGTAAAGCTGCAGTGAGCACTCATTCAGGAATGAGACAGATTACAGGTAAAACCAATACAAAAAAAAATTTACTCAAATGCTTATCTGAAGCAAGCAGCAAACGCTACTAGGTATCAATTCATTTTCCATTTCCTTCCTTGACATTTACATCAAATATTTTAGGCACTCATACCTTCTAACATAAGGAGGTTCCAAAGTGCACCATGCACACCATTTCCTGGTGGCCCTGGCTCTTCAAAGCCAAGATCTCACCAACAACTAAAAAGAGATGGAAACACAACCGGAAATTGCTGTCTGCCTCTGTGATGTGCAGTAGCAGATGAAGCTGGTGGTCACCAACAGCACATCTGCGGAGATCCAGTGGATCTCCACACCAGTGGACAAGGAACGCCAAGGACAGGAGGCAGAAATGCATCTAAGCAGCAAGTGAGAAACAAACAAACAAATGAACCAACAAGCAGGAGTAAAGCATGTGCAGAGAAAGAAGTGGAAAATTACATGGACAAAGAAAAAAATTATTAAACCAGAGAAGGCAGCAAAGGCGAGAACAGAGTACAGGTTTATAATATCTATACAGAATATAGAAACAGAATGTAAGGTAACCAAGAGCACAATGCGATGTTCACTTTCTGGAAGAAAATACAGCATTTCTCATGTTAAAGAAAAGCAAAAGGGGAGTTCTAGTTTGGCTTGGTTTTATCTTTTCTTACTTTTGCATATAAAAAAGGAATGAATCTTGGGTGATCTTGTATTCTAACATCTAACAACAGAACCTGAATTTTGGTAACTTAAGCTGATGCATCATTGGAAAAGAAAAAAAATTCTGGCTAGATCTTTAGAAAATTAGACATATGCAATAAAATACAACATAAAGGTGGAAAATAAGGTGCTAAACTGATATTACAACTGAACAAGAATTCTGACAGCGAGCTCACAAAAACACAGTGTAGATGCTACTGATTTATTAATACAAAGACACATAATTGTGACTATTAAATTATGTTCAGAAGCATACATACGCTTTTTTCTGTGCTCAACCAGCTCAACAGCCTGCTTTGCTGAGCATTTGGAAAACCAGTTGTCCCCAAGCAGAACAGTAACCTCATTGGTGTGGACAAGTTTTCCTGGCATGAAGGCAAGAGGTCCAAAAGGTACCTGTGAAAGGCAGAGGAGAAACTCCTAAAAACCACAACTAAAAACACGGTATTTAGTTTTTAACAAAAACTAAAATACAGAGTTAAAGAAATAAAAATTCTACACCAGTTATTTAATGACTAATCCCTCATACATATTCAAATTACCAGATCCATTTAAATTAAGTATCGTACTTAAGAAATTCGAAACATGGTACTGAACTAGACAAGTTGGTTTGTGATATAAAACTATAGAATAGCCGAATGCTCACATGGAAAACAATCCACCTAATCTTAACATGTAAGCCTTGATGCCAAAAATACTGTAATTTGGGTGAGTTGCATGTTTGTTATACACAGACTACATTCATCTCCTACAACCAGCAAGTTTAGCTTTGCTAAAATGTTAAAAATACTTAAATAGGTATGGTCAACTCAAAGATGATTTGCTTCTATCTCTCTTGCTAATAGTAAGTACCTTAGAAACCTCAGTGTAAGTTTGTGGGGCTACTAGCAGGACCACAGACTGCTTAAGCTCATTTTATCATTCACCAGTGTGCAGACCTCAACCTTCAAGCAGTGCCCCCACCAAAGAACACCCATCCTCTAGTAACTTTTCAAATACTGACAGAGAATACTTCGGACAGGAGTACAGTGGAGATAAACATATTTTAAATCTTTAAGAGGTGCTTCTTAAAACGTGTAAGCCCTGTTTTAACACATATTACAATGTCTGGGACATTGTTTTCAGGAATTAAGACACCTTCCACAGGCCAAACTTCAGAGACTTAGGCAAGACCTGTTGCTGAGGAGCAGCCTTGGCTTCCGGCTCCAGCCCCTCAAACCTACTGGTCTGTTTGCCTTTGGAATTCAACTGCAAAGAAATGAGACCAAAATCAAACTCAAGTTAAAATGGAGGTGACAAAACATCCACCTCAAGTTTTCTCCTTACCCTAAGAAGATTTCTGAGATCTGTCTCAGACTGTTTCTATCAGTTCCTTCTACTTCATTCCTCTGCCACCTCCTTCATTTCTTCAGGACAGCCACTTCCTTTCTCACCACATTTGTGCTGAAGCAGAGCATTTGGCCTACTTGATGTGTTTCCCTGGAAAATGATCTTCCCTAGCTCCAGTATCCAGGAGGGTACCAAGGCTTGAAACAGTTTTCCAGCAGGCAGGATCCTGACATTAAGGCTACGCTGAATGCTCTTTTCCTACACATGTACCCTTCCCAACTTGGTTTTCAAGTAGCAGGCTGCACCACTCGCCCGTTCACTCTTCCCTCAAAATGATGAAAGCAAAATTGGAAACATATGAAAATATTTGGCTAACAGGATAGGAACTATTTATATACATTTAAAATAACAGATGTGAGTTGACATTACTGCTTTAACTGAGAATAAGCCCTAGTTACCTTTTATTTTTTAACAGAGAGTTTTCTGTGCTTTGAAACAACATGATCCTTTTGTTTTACAACAATGTGGTCATACATATACACATAGTAAATGGCCTATATGCATAAAATCCAGCACTGAATCATTACCACAGGAAAGGGAAACACTCTCTTTTCCCACATGGTAAGTGTACTCCAACACTATCTTACTAACGATTCAATGCTATATGCTAAGCCAAGCTGCCAAGGAAGAAAACAGACAGGCACTGTGGGCTGAAATCAGCCATCCAGTCATTTACAGTACAACTTCCATCTCCCCAAAGATATATCCTGAATTGGACTTGAGAAGGGAGGAGGGAAATAAGGACGAGAAAAAAGCCAATCTGGTCAAAATTCTGGTGAGCACCAGCCAAGGGGTAAAGTTTACAGAGGGGAGCTGTGCAGTTGTTAGGGAAGATTCAAAGCACCAGAAAAGATCGCTATATCAATGTGAAGATCAGTGAAACAAAAATTAGCAGCACCTTTTTATGTAAAAATCAATGTTCCAGGGTTTATTTCCATTAATCAGAAAACACTATGGCCACTTTCTTCTCAGGAAATTACTAAGTATCGTAATTCAGTCATAATTACAGTTTTCCATACAACAGATTTACTTATTAAATATGTCAGGTTTTCTGTTGGCATTTATGTCATCGGTTCTCAGTTGTCAGTAACACTGTAATTTAAAATGGATTTCAAAGAAAAGAGAAAGAAAAGCAAAGGTTTAACTATTACCAGGAGAAACACAACATTACAGAGTACTATGTGGCCACCTGAGTAACACCTTGCTACCACTACAGATACCCAAGTTACTAAACATTTCAGTGTTTCCTTATGTGAACTCTAGGGCGTACATACCATGACATCATAGGACAGTTTATCAGGCAATGTACGGAGTCGTTCCTGAAGAGCCTCATAATCACTCTCCACCTTCTTCCTGTTGGCAAATTCAAATTGATTCAATTTCATGCCTAAAGTAAAGAGTTAACATTTTTTCTGCTAGTAATTCAACAAACAAAAAATACAGGAACATAAACTATTTTACTCTTAAACACATAGAGTTGACAAACATTTTAGAATAATGTGTATTAAAATAGCATCATGATTATTTTAGATTGTTCATGTCTCTTTCTGAATTTGAATGGTGCAAAGAATCAGTTTTTTCACTTGGATTTGGCTTATCTCACTCCGTGTTCAAGTTTATCAGTTATATCACCATCAGTATTTAGAAAAATAACTGAAAATCCAGTTTATACTTTATAAGAGGCAAATTCTTCCAAGTAGCACTTGTAACAAAGATTCATGGCCTTGATTTGAACTGACATAAATGGGCAAAATTTTAATTCATTATTTTCACATGAACTTTGTGTTCCTACCAAGAGTCGACACGTGTAACAGATGGGCTGCATCAAAAGGAGTGTGACCAGCAGGTCGAGGGAGGTGATCCTGCCCCTTTACTCTGCTTTCATGAGACCTCACTTGGAGTATTGTGTGCAGTTCTGGTGTCCTCAACAGAAAAAGGACATGGAACTGTTGGAACAAGTGCAGGGGAGGGTCACGAGGACGATCAGGGAACTGGAGCACCTCCCGTATGAAGATAGGCTGAGAAAGTTGGGTCTGTTCAGCCTGGAGAAGAGAAGGCTGCGTGGAGACCTCATAGCAGCCTTCCAGTATCTGAAGGGGGCCTATATGGATGCTGGGGATGGACTCTTCATTAGGGACTGTAGTGAGGACAAGGGGCAATGGGTTCAAACTGAAACAGGGGAAGTTTAGATTGGATATGAGGAAGAAATTCTTTACTGTAAGGGTGGTGAGGCACTGGAATGGGTTGCCCAGGGAAGTTGTGAATGCTTCATCCCTGGTGGTGTTCAAGGCAGGGCTGGACATAGCCTTGGATGGCATGGTTTAGTGGGAGGTGTCCCTGCCCATGGCAGGGGGGTTGGAAGTAGATGATCTTAAGGTCCTTTCCAACCCTAACTATCCTATGATTCTATGGCTTGACCACCAGGATTCTGTCATATCTTCAATCCCTGACAAGGGACTTTGCAGGTGAGGAACACCCCTTCTACTGCCTCTCCATCCAAAATGTAAATAAGGCTCATGCTACATGTTGCCACCAAAGAGATATGGCTTAGAGAACTTAAGACAAATTATTTCCCCAGTAGATATCTGGCTTTTCAGAGAGGACTTTGCAAAATATAGCATTTCATTTGCTGCAGGGATTTTCCCCTGTGCACAAAATAAGCAACTAGACCCCCTCTAAAATGGCCTTCTTTTGGAAAGACATCCTTAAATACTTAAACTCAGCTGAAAAAGTCTTTTAACGGAATATTGTGATTCTGAAGGTGGTCAGAAATCAGCTCCTGCATGAAGTAACTGGCATATAAATGTCAGGTTTGATGATATTGTTTACTTGTACTTCAAAATAGTAAATGTATATATGGTAGTAAATTCTGCAATAAAAGGCAACTGAAAGCATGGAGCAGCACGCTTAACAACACTGACCTGAGATGCAAATTACAGGTTTTCTGAGGATTCAGAAAAGCAATCCATAAATGTGCTAAAAAATGAATGTCACATTTGATAACACAACTCTCAAAATATTATCAATTTTCCCAGATTCATAAGCAGAGCGGAATCTTCAGCATTCGTTATGAAAAATTATCTGATACTCCTGTGTTTTGACTCATTTGCTTCCATAGTTGAACTTTGCAGTAATCACCCAACTTTATACCTGGTCTGCTTCAAACTTCAAGCTGCTGAGCAGTCTTGAAAAAAAAAAATAATTTAGGCTTTTATGCCACCTGGACATTAAAAGCATATTCCATATAGCTGATATACCAAAGATGCTTGCTTCTGCTTTGGTATGACAGCAGATTTCTCCCTGACATTTTAGGCATGTTTCTCTATCTACGTCGACATGAAGGTATAATTCACGTCCGTCAAAGAGGAAGAACAAACTCACGGATATTAACAAAATTCATTGAGATGCTGGCGGTGGGAGCAACATAATGACAAACATGACCCTCTAGCCAACACCCTGGCCTTGGTCTCAAATGTGAAGAAAAGCCTCCATGGGAAGAGAATGGTGTGAAAATCCCTCCCCACTGGCAACAGGATTAAATATTCCCATCACTTCGTGGCTGAAAGTCACTCAACATTTTTTCATTAATCTGAAAAAAAGGCGCTGCCTTTAAAGTCTGGCTGCTGCCCACTACTGAATAATCTGATTAGGATACAGGAGAAATCACTTGCTACAAAAGCTATTTTGCATTACAGAGCAAGTAGACTTCTTTTTTTCAGTATATTTCTTTTTTTTTACTGCCCTTTGGTGATCAAGCCTCCACCATGGGATCTCTAAAAGCATGGCCACATCCTGAACTGGACCATCAAGATAAAGAAAATTAAAATCAATCCTTTTAATTAATTGGCCTGAGACAGTATTACTTAAGGAAGGAGGCCAACATCCCTCTTTACCTATGGTTGATGGTCACACAAGCTCAATTCCCATACACAATGAAGGACATGAAGAGGGAGGATGAATACTGGGACTCCAGCTGTGAACATGTCCCAGAAGGGGAAACCCATGTTTAGACGCTTAATCCCATACCAGACCCATTACTGGATTCATGGCTTTAGAAAGATACTTCAAAAAGTGAACTAAAAAATAAAAAAGAAAGTAACTGAATGGAAATAGATTAAAGCTGAGCATTTTTAAACCCTGTGGTTATTCACTCAATTCTATTTAACATTCTTCTCTATCACTGACTACTTAGAAGGTCTTATATGAACAACTTAGTTGAAACAAGAGCACTCAGCTCTTACGCAATCAAGATCTAAATAAGGGTACTAAATTTTAAATAATTTTTTATGAAATCAGATGCTGTATAAAACTTTTCTACCTAAAGGTAACAGTAAGTTAGGATTTCCTTTTGATGTGCTATGCCCAAATTCCCCAAGCTCATTGGGCCATGGCCAGAGTTTTCATAAAAGCAAACACACTCATAATTCCTCCTTCCAGAGCCCTCCCGTCTCAATTCACAAGCCTCAGCCATTTTTGTGAGAGTAAATAATTGTCACAACTTTACAAACTTTTGAAAATCTGTTCAAATTTCAAGGCTGTCACTTATTTTTCTACTGAAAAATAATGCCTCTTAGTGAAAGAATGTGCATGCAGAATTTCACATGAGACCAAACTGGTAGGGATACCGCAAAGCTCCCGAAAAAGTCTGTGTGCTGGGGATATTCTACCTGCCTTCACCATGGCAGCACCAGGAGGCACTTCAATAATGTTTCCCTTATTGAAAATTAATGCAGTCTCTGAATTTTAAACACAAATGGAACATATTAGTTTTTGATTATTTTTGGGAGCCAACAGTCAGAATTTAATATGATGTGTATAGATTGCCTTGATTTTTTCCTTTTATTCAGCGCTTGCAGCCTATGTGCATTTAAAGTAAAAACATTCGATACACACAAAATATAAATTATTTGCTTGGAGATCTTTCAGGCATGAAGAAAAAGCCTCTTAAAATAAATTTAAATATTATATGCTTGATGGTGTATAACCAAAGGTTTAATCTCACCACTAAAGGGGCAGTTGCTGTGATTCTGCAATAACCCTGCAGACAATAATCAAGACAGCTCCTGTTGCTCTCTCAGTAAAATCATGGTAAACACAGCATGGATATATTGTAAATTGATATCTGTAAGATCAACTGCTATATCTCCCAGTAACTCATAATATAAGGTTTCATTCACCATTAAATGTACATTTTCCTCACAAGCCATAGAAAACTGTTATTTACTAAGCATGTTTTCTATTAACCATAGATTGCCAACAGAGAAAAAAGTGCCCAGAGATAATTTTTTTATGTAACAAACCATTTCTTTCTAGCATTACAAACTAAGCTTTACCACATACTCGAGTGGGAAAAAAAAAAAAAAAAAAAAAAAACAACACAAAAAAACCCCAAGGAAATATGACTTTCACACTGATTTAGCACGTGGAGGAGGGGGAAGGAGAATTTACCTACTTGCTCCATAGCTAGAAAGAAACCAAGAATCATTAATTCTACCCTGGGAGTACCTTTGCACCAATCAGGCAACTTCAGCATTTACCCACAAGGTTACTTGGGGGAAAAAGACGAATGAGCTGGGCATTTAAAACAGAAGTATAAACACTAAGGTTCAGTGTATTTGTGATTTAAAGTCATGATATCAGTGGAAAATATATACATTTTCAAGAGCATTTTCACTGTAACAATGCTATCACTAATCCCCAAAACATGCTAGTAGGATTTGGCTATCATCAGAATCAATAGCAATACTTTATTAAAATATAACTAGGTTACTCATCAGTATTTTAGGCATGTAATCAAACATTTTTCACTTACCAGTGCTGGATTTTTTCTTGGCAGCTAGTGACCACCTGTCATCAAAACAGATAACTAGTCATGAAAAAACAAGGCTAAGCACACAGCTGCAATGTCAATGCATCAGAAACTAGAACAGCAGCATTACAGATTTGGTGGTGTCTCTATATACATTTCTATTTGTCAGTGCAAAGGCAAGGGAATAGTAGTTCTTAAGCAGCACACTTTATCACACACTAATGCAGACTGATAACCACAGAAAAAAATTATAGCTTTTCAATTCATATTCTGGTACAATACCTGCTCCATAACTATTACATGACACACAATAGTATACTACAATAGTAGTAGGTTGTGCGATCTGCAGATCTATTTTCAATGTTACATGTTCACAGAATAAGAAAACAACATACATTTTAACAAGACATCAATGTAACCTCCCTACTGAGTCATTAAAAACCAAAACCAAATGAACCCCACAGCACCAAAAACAATTTTTCCTTCCTCAGTACATCAACAAATGTCTCCACTGGCCATTTGGATTTGAAAAAGCACAAATTAATTTTGTGGTGTTTAAACACAAGGGTATCTGACACCATCATATGGGCTGCTGACTTCCCTCCTATTCTTTCCAGGTGTCACAAAAGGAGGAAATTTTAATCTGAATATTTCACTTTATGTCACAGGCTTTCCCAAGAGATCCAAAATAATTCACTAAATAAAGGGCATTGCTAAAATGAAATTGTTTTCTTCTTTTTCAACTGTATTTTTTAGACTATGTAGGTATAGCAAACAGACAAGATGCTGAAACCTGTGACCTTGTCTGCCATAATTACCTAAAGATTTTGTCTTTCAAAACATATTCTGACCTCTGAATAATGGTTACTAAATATATAACACAAACAATTTCATTCAATTATATGAAATGCAATGAAGCCATGGGGCAATTAAATATCTCTAGACATCTTCTCACTATAAGCATTTTCTAGATTATTTTTTCTTTACAAATTTTGCTTTTCCTATAGCCAAAATACTGCTAACATTTGAAAGCAATTAATGAAAAACTTTGCAGAGAAAACAGTAACATACATTCAAGTACCACTGAAATCACTGGAGCAGATAATCCTTTTTTTTTTTTTTTCCCCAAACAACAGGATGAAAGGCAATTTTTTTTTTTTTTTTCAGCTAGCATATGTGCATCTATTGCAGAACAGAGCTCAGACCCTTCACTTCCTACTCAAGGACTACTTTGTGAGCTAATAATTCTTTAAACAGAGCAAAGCACTTACATGAAAAGGATCAGCTCTACATTTGCGTTTATGCTATTTCATAATCCATCAGGAAATTCAGCCAGGTAGCTTGCCCCGCATAAGCCAAGTTTAAATTTATCATTTGCTTTAAATGCCTATAAATCAAATGCCCAGCAAATATTTTCTTTAACATGCAAGCTAAGGTTAAGAGTAATATACAGACTTCTACATGATATCAACTCAGAAATCTGATTCATACTATTAATACTGAGCTCATTTTAAGAGTAAAGTTCCCACTAAAGGCATAAATCACACAGCACTGAGTACAATGCTAACCCACAATGGAGCCCACCATACACAAGTAGGAGAGCCAGAGCCTACTCTACCAACATCTCTCACCCTTTCAGATTTGGTACGGATTGTGAAGCACGCAACATAATTTAGCACACAAAAATGTTTATGAAATCCTTTAAGAACCGGTTTAAATGCCCCACTACAGATGAAGATGGAAAAGCCAGGAAGCTTCCCATTCCCAATACATGACTTCCCATGCATGAAGTGAGCTAAAAGCACAAAAAGAAAAACCCTGCAAACCAGAAGAGCAGCACGTTCATTAACCTCTACATGATAATCCTTTCGTAGCTGCATATTAACTAGTTACATATTCATAATCATTTACATTATTTAGAGGACCTTGTATGAAAAGTTCGAGGATATATCCATTACCTACAATGTTAAAGGTTAGAGAAGATAGTCTACTTAATGCTTCCAGGAAGCTTTTTTAATTACTAAATATGTAAATTGGGCATATATGCTTTTTATGTTTTTAAAAAATAGCCCATCAGTAAAACAGCACAGGGGCACACACTGTTTCCATTGCCCTTTATCCTCTTCAAAAAAAAAAAAAAAAAAAAAAAAAAAATCAGTAAGACCAATCAGTTTTTAATTTAATTCTTCTTCTTTGATATAATCTCTCTTGAAGGGATACTAAAGGGTGCAACCAACAACAAACCTTTTCATCTCAGCGGCCAGCATAAAACGAGACCTTTTACAGAAGTGCTAAAATATACCACCTCAAAAATGTTTCAGGCTGCACTTCTAGAACTGAGCTCTATTAAAAAAATAAATACTGAAGAATAGATGGAGATCAATTATGCATATGTCCCTTATTAGGTCAGTCCCACTGTTCGGATAACAACTGGTCTTATCACAGCAAAGAAACAAATAGATAAATATATAAACAAATCTTTGATTCCTTGCTTTTAATCAAACACAGGAAAATCATTAGTCTATCTTCCATACATGACTCGTATCTAGAGCTACAATTAAAGAATGAAAATTCCTTTCAAGGTAAATAAAATAAAGGACCTGTTTGTTCATATGAGCTCTGTTTGTCTGGACACCTAGAGCCACCCACTCTGCATTACTTCCAAGACATCATAATGAAGCAGCACCAATAAACTCTGAATTCTCCCCTTTTAGGCATAAAAATGTAGAAGTTTGTGAATGCATGTGGTAATCAAAGGCTTATTTGCATATGAAAATATTTATTAAACTACTCCTGCAGCAAACTTAGCATTACCTAATCATGGGTCTGGCTGTTAAACAGAATCCACTGTTGGAAAACACATTCCACACTCTTAAAAGAAAGCCAATGGGCAAATACCTTGTTTCCCCTTTTTCTCCACCAGTAACTCGTTAAAATTTAGTGCTTCTTCAGACCCTGGACAGACAGAGGCATACTGTGGGATAGCCCTGGCAGAGCACACCTCTGTGCACCTATATATAATAACCCAAAGCATAATTCTTTCTGGATTAATAAAGAAACTGGCAAAGCAGATTATGCATTGATTCTGCTTTTGTTTCTACTAGGCTGAGCTATTTGAAGGGAAGCATACATTTGTGCGTTCAGAGAATCTCTTGTTTCCAGGCTGCACAACCAGAGTCACAGCAGAGCAGGAGGATTAATCCTACAATCACCTCACAGGTGTTTCCCAGTTCCACCATGTCAATCTGAAGCTAGAGCAGTTTGCAGGCTAGTGACTACAAATCACACTCAAACAACTCATACCATTAAGCCAAAGAGTTCATTAGCTGTCTGAAGGCAGGAAATTCTTTTTGTGTGCAATACTTTCTCTTTTTCCAATCTCTCTATTTATAGCCCATCTTCTCCAAGATCTTCCATCTGAAGAGTTCAAAAACTTTTCCATGAATTAAAGCATAGTGCACTTTGTAAAGTGCTGCACTGATTTTGCAGGATGAGTAACTTAACCACTGACATTGGAACTGGGCTAAGATCAGAAGCCAGATCTCCTAACTCAGCAGCCAGGCATTACCACCACTTGCTGTATTTCCTTGCAAATGATGACAGGCAAGAAGGATGCTGTAGCACCAAACTTATTCTTACCTGTACACACCTATAGGCCTCTAACCTATTCCACATTATTCCCTCCTCTTCCCAGCAGGTCCACACTCTCACACACAAGAACATGTCTTTCTTCCACTTTATTTTTATAACCTGCTCCTTCTGCACGTTTATAGTACTAATAGGCGAACAGAATTGTCTGTGATGCTTCTGATTACCAAGGTGAGGAAGAAATAGTTCTGCTCTCCTCTCTACGCCAAGACTACCTGGTTTAATTTAGGTAGTTCTCCAACATGGAATGTGTGAATGTGAATGTCTCTACCTGCCAGCCAGGCACTGCCTACAGAATGGACTGGTTTAGCACACGGAGGCTAATTCTTCTCTCTCACCCGTTCTGAACAGCAATAAGTGAAGCTTATTTTATTTTTCAGTTTGTGAAAAACTGTAAGCAACAGAGCTGGTACTGGTATCGTCTGCAGACACTTCTGGGTTCCAACACTAAACCTGCTGCATCTGAGCCACCCCATTATGTTCAAGTCTAACTAGACACTGGTATTTCATATGAAAGTTAATTTCAACAAAAATGATGGAAATAAAAATGCCCCATGAGTTTAGGAAGATTTCCTGAATGAATGAGAGGCTTTTTCCATGCTTGTGGCTATTAATGTGGAAATATGCAGTATGGCACAAAAGCAAAGTTCCCGTTTGAACAGCAACTCAGGTATCTGAAAGACCAAGCAGATAGATGTGCTCTGTTTCTACATGCATAGTTGAGTATTTTTCTTCAAAACTATGGCTCACAATCTGGCTGGTCTTCTGAAATTAGAAGCTAGGGACACAGATCTAATCCCAGCTCTGATTCTATTTCTTCTAGATGGCCTTGAGCAAATCACAACCTCTCAGTCTACATTTCTTCATCTGCAAAATGGGGATAATAGTATTAACCTACCCACCTCAGAGTGTTTAATGATGATTAATTAATGTGAGAAAAGCACTCTAAAGATGTAAGAGCACTATATAAGTGATAAAGCATTATTTACCACTTGAAAAGTAATCTGAATAAAATCAGATATGCAAGTAATTTGTTTACATGTAGCAATAATATAATTTGTGACTATTTAATCTTGAATTAGTCTCACTTTAAACATCCCTTTCAATCACATTTCCAGTTACTTAGGGAAAATGACAGTATGGAATACTTTTTGTGGAAGTAGATCAAGTAATGAGGTGGTAATTAAAGTGAGGGCCTAATAAAGTCTAAAACCAACGATCTGCCTTCAAGAGACTGTCCCTGCCATTTGGGCTGTTTAAATATCTCAAGTCTTGACCTTGGTTTTGTTGTTCAGAACCTTATAAAAACAACAGTGGAGGAGGGCGCTGCTTTTCTAAGACGCAGATCCACGTTTGCAAGGCTCACGATAAATCCATGATAATTTCCACTAGTGACCCAATTCAGATGACCCCAACTGCGCACACAGTTTTCACCGCTTAACCTTCTGCATCCAAGTATTTACTGCAGAGCTACCTCAATCTATAAATGTTTACAGCATCAAAACCTGCTCTGCCATACAATTCATGCATGAGATTTCTGTCACACTCCCAAACACTGAAAGTTTACCAGCAAAATAACCAGTTTGCAATACGACTTTACGTTACAGAAGAACATTAATGGATGATCAAACATTTAATCATCTCTTGGTAACAAGGATGTAACAAACCATATGCAAGATAAACATTTAAAATGAATTTTCATTTTTTCCTCTAGGAAACACACAGCAATTGCTGATGGAGAAAGACAGAATTAACATTTGCACAATTGTTTCTCCTAGAGCCTCATTTTCAATCAAAAAATGAAAAAAAACTACTACAAGTTCTTCAGTCTGTTGGCACACTGTATGATCTAATGGAAAAGGAAGAAAGTATTTCTGAGCGCTCATTTATTAGATCATATTAGTCAAAAACACTACATTTCAACAAATTATTAACATAAATCCCCCTTTGGGTGGAAACTTGTCTTTTGAAGAAATGTGTTTGGGAAGAATAGTGAAGAAAAAGAGAGACTGAAAGAAATTTGAATCATAGCAAACATTTCTTTCTAAGGGGAAAATATCTGATTTAAAAATATAATCACATTTTTTACCTTCCTCTACAAGAAAACAAGTGAAGATCTACTATTTTTATATTAATTGTGTACACAAAAGTGAATTTCTCAGTTTTGCAGTAAAAGTAGTATGTAACTATTATTTATCAATAAATAGAAACTAAGTTCTGACAAAAATTATTTGGGGGAGCTCAAAAATTCTACTTGAAAAATCTAAAAACTATAAAGCAGACAGTAAATGCCTTATCTCTTCTTTGCCACTGGGAATCCTGCCCTCTGAAGACTATTTTCTGGTGTGAACACAGTTACAGGTCACATAAATGTAACTCGGAGTTACCCTGCAGTAAGCGTGGGACAGCCAGGCAGCCTGGGTCACCTCATATGAATCAGCACCCTTCCTGCTCACATCCAGCCAGGAGCTTCCGACACTTCTGGGCTGTTTTGCTGTTTGTCAGTCCCCTTTGGGAGTCATTTCAATTCACAAACCAAGCAAAACTCCCAAAGGCAGCACGATGTTTTCTGCTAAAAGTGTGAGATTAATTAGCCCTGAACTAATTGAACTGGTCCAAGAGAGCCACAAACTCTCACCTTTCACTGGTAGCAAGTCACTATCCATGTCATGTAACTGCCTCTTGAGACAGAGCTAAGGAACTTGTACCTTAGTACTTTAATTTACTTCAGGTAAATACATTCATGTGGCTGTACCATACCCAAGCCAGCTCAGGTAACAAGACAGTAGTAGACCAACATAAGCCTAGAACTCCCACGATCCAACTCACCAAACACCTCCAGCAGGTTTTGCAAGCTTTGATGTAGTCTGGTGCAATGACGACGCTGCTAGCAATACCAAAGTTAACTAGCTTAAAATTGCCATGAGCCATGACATCTGCCTCACAGACAGGTGTCTTCAGGCTGTGGTTCAACATTCAGCTGAAATCCTGAGTAAACTCATCCCTTCCCGTCTCCAGCTACTCAGCCCCACTATCTTATCCTTTCAACCCCGACACAATCCACTGGCAGACATTTGTGATGTTGCACAATCAACCAGACTAGAGAACCATGCTAGCTGAACAATAATCCAGTGGGACAAAAAAAGGCAAAAACAAAAAGTTAACAACAAAGTTTGGGTTTAAGCTGGATCCCAATGCAGGTCATTGAGCAGCATCACAAATATGCCACCCTAAAATTTCTAAAAGGTGAAAACAAGTAGGCACAAAAAAAAAAAAAAAAATGAAAAATAAAAGATTAAGAAGTTGGTCACCAAACTGAAGTAATCTCCTTCCTGGATAACTCAAGTGATCATTAGGGGAATTTTTGAACAAGGGACTGAGGCTGCTGCTCATAACTGCTCTAACTTGGCACAACTGCAGCCGCAGCTCAAAGAGCCAGCCCAGTTTCACCGATTGCTGGCTCTGCACCTCCCTGCCACATTTATGCTGGCATCTGACATGACCATTTGGTGTGCATTATTTGATCCCTCTTACCCCCAGCAAGTTGATCACAAGCGTTGGTACAAAACTGGTTGAGTGGTTCATGACAGTGAAGTGGCAGCCTATGCAAACGGACAAGAGGAACCATAAAACCAGCAACTGCACAGGGCAGCCTGGTGTCCTAACATCCCACTACAGGAAAACAAAGTCCCAGCTCAATTGCTGCTCTGAGGGCCTCAAGACAGCAAGCTCCAAGCTAGCAGTTTAGATACCAGTGAGGCAGAACACATACAGACTTCCCCGCTCCAGAATAAAGGCAACACTCTTTCAACTCTTTTGTGAATTTTTTACTTTAATTACCATTAAATATATAGATATATTTCAGATCTGGTAATTCATTTCACAATTCTTGACACCATAAAACCGGTGGGTATTTAATTCATAGTAATAAGAACATAGACAAATACTGACTATAAAAAGTAGAACTGATGATCAATTAACACTGGCAAAACAGTAAGCATTACATTGAAAGCTTCTAAATAATAACTGAATTGGCCTATTTACTTGAAAGCAGTGCATGAGAAAACATTACTGGAACCCACTATTACAAAAAAAGCACTGGATGGGGTGGAGTGGATGTCACCACAAGTTTCTGAAAAGGTACCTTTGAAAAAGGAATATGTCAAATGAAGCTCCAGACAGGTCTTTTCAAAAAGAAACACGTCAAACCAAGCTTCAGACACTCTTAACTTTTTTCAAGCAGCTACTGTGCAAACGAAAGTCCTACTATGGTGCTGTCTCATACCCAGGCTTTCTCTAGAGCCTGTTAGCATGGATGTAGGCTGGAAAAAGTGCAACACCCTGGGAGACAAGGCACTGGCAAGCACATTGAATTTCACCTGTTAAGTCTGCAGGCAAGCACTTCCAGATTTCCAGGGACTCCTGCAGCAGCATGAAGTCTACAAGACCCTACTCAGCCTCACTGCTCTTTTTCAGGCTGAAGGAACAGCTTTAAAACTGCCAAGTTCCTGATTTCATAACACAGATGCTACTTGAAAAAGACTTAAACAGAAGCAACTACCTCCAGAAGTAATTCATATAAGCAGACAACAATTTAAAAGAATGCAAGATTAGGGTTCTGTGATTTGTTTCTCCATAATCCACCTACAAGTTGTTTGACCATTAAAAAACTGCAAATACCCAGAATCTTGAAAAATATTTGAAATTAAAGATCATCCAGATCAACCATGAAAATTCAGAAAAATTAAGAATATGACATAACATGCAGTGGCCAATAAGTTACTGCAATAGCAGCACTAAATCTTAATTGTGCTTTGCTGTCATGATGAATGACACAAGAGTCACTTCCTTGGCTTAAGGAAAGCCTTTCAAAATGAAAATAAACAAATGTGTTTGTCAGTGCAATTAAAAAAAATAATAATAAAAAAAGAATCATATTGCCAACTAATGCTAGAATCCTTTACATTCTCCATGCCCATGTTTGCACTCTACAAATGTCTCTTGGGTCTAGTTGGTTCTGTAATGTCTCCCATTACACGTACCTTCCTTGCATTTCTCAGAAACTATATAATTTATCAGCCCACTGTAAATTCACTGTCTGCACAAGTCATACCAAATCACACAGATCTGACTTGTCAACTTCCCATCAGTTCGTAATCGCAACCCATCTGATTGCAGACATAGATATATATCAAATATTATGTTTAAACGCAGGCTCTATGGCATGAGAATCCACCTATTTAAATATTCATTTTATAATTCCTGTACTAACTTGCAATAGATTTAAAACAGTATTTCCAGCTAGCATATATTGCTTTTGCAAGTAATCCATGACACATACATTATATTCTTCTTACAGGAATATTGAAAACTTTACACAGGCACTGTGCTTCTAGTGATGATCTTTATCATGAAAATTACTAGATATTCTTCTATAATTTATCCCCAAGATACACATTCTAAGTCATGTTTTTATACAAAGTGCCTTTTGTGGGAGCACTGAAAATTGCTTCTAACAGTTTGGTCTTGCCATTGCTACAAATTAACAAGATGAAATCTGTCCAACCGGCAAGCAGTCCTAAACAAGAATTAAAATTACTTTTCACCAGGGGTCCTAAACCTGGAAGTTGCAGCCTCAATCAGATTAAAGATAGAAAGTCATGAACATCCTGCTCTTTTAATATTCTCAAACAGGAAGGAAGCCTCAGCTCACGTGCTCTCCAGAACAGCTCTTTAGCACTCAAAAGCTCAAACTCGTAGCAGAACCAGAGCTATACAGTGGCCTGGATGTTAAAATAATCAACCATGATTCAAATATTAATTCTGCAGATAGGTAACGCTGCATTTCACTGTTACACTCAAGGCTGCCTTCAGACTAATGGGAATAAATAGGTTTCCTTATACTTAATCAAGCATCACTGGGACAGCATAACATCACAGTAATTAACAAAAATACATGTGCCTGCTTAAATGCTGTTATATAGAGATACAGTTCTGGCTAAATAACTTGACTATGCTATAATGCTCATACTACCATTACCAGTCTACCAAAGTACAGTGTAACTGATTCTCCATCATCTTTGTGCTAAGCCCAAAATGTGAGCCTTCAACTTCAGTCATTCTGTGAGAAAAATACAAACCTCTGAAAAGAGGCAGCTGAAACGAAAAGACCTCCTCCATCTTAAAATGCAATATTTTCCTAACTGAAAATACTGTTGTAATCCAATAATATGTATTCATTGCATACAGGGAAAGTCTACTATATCTTCATCAAGATATTCCATTGTAACCAAGTTCTTTAGTATAATTTCATATTGAAGCTGAAGTGTTATTTTTTTTTTAGCAAATTTGCAGAAATTATGTAAAGTTTCTCTATGATAAAATATAATTTTGGTACATCAGCCGAACAGAGGCTTAATTAATGGTCTCCTGGGCCTCTTTTCCACTGGAGCAGATCTGTTTAAGAAGAGAGTCTTAAACTTGCTTACCAAGGGGCCTTACCATAAACTGGGAATAATTCTGTGTGGTTACGACCAACACATTAGGCCTGACACTAATGTACCAGAGAAATTATTCTTCACCAATATCTACCACCCTGAAAGTTAACTGAAGGAGCCCAAGCAGATGAGTTACTATCACCAATTACTGGTGTAACAGTTTACTACCTGTGCAGAACAGGCGACACAGAGTATTCCAGCAGATCCTCTTACTGTTCATCCATATTAAGGGGCAGCTGGTCATGTACATCACTTAATGACAGTGAGCTGTTCAAAAGTATACACATTCCTGCACACTCTGTTCCTAGCAAGGTACATTTTACATCATATACGTGTTACCCAGTTTTCTTACCCTTAACTAAACCTGCATGTGACAAAGCAATACACACTGAAGACCTCAGTTATAACCAAGGAGCCCTAATGTGCATCTTAGAAGCAGCTCTAAGAAATTTTAACCATGTGGAGAAAAATTAGCAGAAAAATGGAAAGGCGTGGTCACTGTGCTGATGTCATTGTGCCAGTGATACACTGAATGTCCTCGTGAGTTCCTCCTGCACCCACACAGTGCCCCCTGCAAGGCTGGGACCTACATGCCCAAGCTCCCACTTGTTATATTAGCAGGGCCCACTCGCCTCAGATCACAAGTGTAACCTGCAGGAAAAGGTATCCCAAGTTTTGAACTACAGCCACATGTGGAACCAGCCTCCGAACTTCCAGGTATCATTTCTGCTTGTGTCTTTCCAACCTGTTTCAAACACAATCAATGTTTTTTAAAACAAGGCATGAATTTTTGATCCACCTCAAGTCAGGCGCAGTTGATTACCCAGTTCAGTGGCACTGGGAAGGCCTTGTACAAGGCCTGCCGGCAGGCCCGTGTTTTACAACAGTTCGTGACCAGCCCTGCGCTGGAGAAAACATAGTTAAGGAGGAGGGTGAAAACACACATGTGGCAGACTGCCGACAGACACGCTTCTCGCCTGCTGACTGCAACGGTCGCCACGGCGCTTCAGGGCGAACACCGAGGCAGCGGGCACAGCGCAGGCCCCGCTACAGCCAGCCCCAGGTCACCCGCCTGGCCTGCTTCACCTCAAACAGCACTTCCTCACCGCCACCGCTGCCAACAACTAACGGGCTGCGCCAGGGGCCTCCCAGCGCCCCTTCTCCCCAAGAAGGCGGTCTCTGGGCGGCCTGGCGGGGGGTCACCGGCCCGACATGTTTCGTTACCGGCGTTGGTTACCCGGGTCTTCCCGCCCGGCCACGACCCGCCTCAGCCGCCAGCCCTGACGTAAGCGCCGTCACGTGTCCGTCCGCCGTACACAGGCCCCGGCGCGTGCCGCCCGGGGGCCGCCGTTGCCCCCCACCCAGCCCCCCAAGCCCGGGGGAGCCGCTTTACCCCACCGACCCACCCACCCCCCCCCCGCTAGTCTCGGGCCCCCGCCGCGTCCCCTCCTCCCGCTGCGGCCCGGCCCGGCGGCCTTGGCCTTTACCTGTTCATGCTTCTGGCGGAGGCGGCCCACCAGCGCGGGGGTAAGCGGCGAGGCGCCGCAGGGGGCTTCCATGCCCGAAGAGTCGGGACGGGCCGGTAGTCTCTGAGGGAGCCGCTCCGCAGAGCGGAGGAGAAGGCGAGGGGCAGCAGGCGGCCGGGCCGGGCCGATCTCCTCAGCAGGGCGAATGAGTCCTATAGAAATGTTTGTGGAGGGCGAAGCGCCGGCTCCAGAGCCGCATCCACGCGGGGGCCGCCGCCGCCGCCTGGGCCCGGGTCGCCGCTGCCGGGGGAAGCATCTCACACTCGCATTCTGGGCCGCGCCGCAGCCTGGGCCCGGCTCCCGCTGCGCCGGCGGGCCGGGAGAGCGCCGGCAGCTCGGTGCTGGCCGCCGCCTGCTGCCGCCTGCCTGCTGCACTCTGGGTAGCCAGCCAGCACGCCCGCCAGCCCGTCCGGCGGCCCGCCGCACCCGCGGGAGGCACCCAGCTGAGAGCCGCGAGAGGCGGGCGCTCCCCACCCCCTGCCCGGCCCGGCGGCCTCGACGGCTCCTTCCGCCGCCGCGCCGGGCGAGTGGCGGCCGCGGTATCCTGAGTGCCACCGCCGGGCACGGGTGTCCTCCATTCTGCAATTATTCGGAGCACAGGCCCTGGCCTGGAGTGCAGAACATCGCATCCAGCCACCCTCTGTAAAGCGGTTTGATCGGCCTACAGTCGTAGAATCGTAGAATAGCTAGGGTTGGAAAGGACCTTAACATCATCTAGTTCCAACCCCCTGCCATGGGCAGGGACACCTCCCACTAAACCATGCCACCTAAGGCTCTGTCCAGCCTGGCTTTGAATGCTGCCAGGGATGAAGCATTCACAGCTTCCCTGGGCAACCCATTCCAGTGCCTCACCACCCTTACAGTAAAGAATTTCTTTTTCATATCCAATCTAAACTTCCCCTGTGTAAGTTTGAACTCGTTACCCCTTGTCCTCTCACTACAGTCCCTCATGAAGAGTCTCTCCCCAGCATCCCTATAGGCCCCCTTCAGATACTGGAAGGCTGCTATGAGGTCTCCACGCAGCCTTCTCTTCTCCAGGCTGAACAGACCCAACTTTCTCAGCCTGTCTTCATATGGGAGGTGCTCCAGTCCCCTGATCATCCTCGTGCCCCTCCTCTGCACTTGTTCTAACAGTTCCATGTCCTTTTTCTGTTGAGGACACCAGAACTGCACACAATACTTCAAGTGAGGTTCCACGAGAGCAGAGTAGAGGGGCAGGATCACCTCCCTCGACCTGCTGGTCACGCTCCTTTTGATGCAGCCCAGGATACGGTTGGCTTTCTGGGCTGCAAGTGCGCACTGCCGGTTCATGTTCATTTTTCCATCGACCAACACCCCCAAGTCCTTCTCCGCAGGGCTGCTCTGAATCTCTTCTCTGCCCAACCTGTAGCTGTGCCTGGGATTGCTCCGACCCAGGTGTAGGACCTTGCACTTGGCATGGTTAAACTTCATCAGGTTGGCATCAGCCCACCTCACAAGCGTGTCAAGGTCCCTCTGGATGGCATTCCTTCCCTCCAATGTATCAACCGAACCACACAGCTTGGTGTCATCGGCAAACTTGCTGAGGGCGCACTCAATCCCACTGTCCATGTCACCCACAAAGATGTTGAGCAAGATCGGTCCCAACACTGATCCCTGGGGGACACCACTCGTTACTGCTCTCCAGCTGGACACTGAGCCACTGAGCACTACTCTTTGTGTGTGGCCATCCAGCCAGTTCTTTATCCACCGAGTGGTCCACCTATCAAATTGATGTCTCTCCAACTTAGAGAGAAGGATGTCATGGGAGACAGTGTCAAACACTTTGCACAAGTCCAGGTAGATGACGTCAACTGCTCTACCCCTGTCCATCAGTTCCATAGCTCCATCACAGAAGGCCACGAGGTTGGTCAGGCAGGATTTCCCCTTAGTGAAGCCATGCTGGGTGTCACCAAGCACCTTGTTGGTTTTCATGTGCCTCAGCATTCCTTCCTGGAGAATCTGCTCCAAGATTTTGCCAGGCACAGAGGTGAGACTGACTGGTCTGTAATTCCCCGGCTCATCCATTTTCCCCTTCTTAAAAATGTGGGTTATATTTCCCTTTTTCCAGTCACCGGGAACTTCACCTGACTGCCATGATTTTTCAAATATGATGGACAGTCATAAAACCACAGAATAGTTTGGGTTGGAAAGAACCTTAAAGTTCATCCAATTCCAACCCCCCTACCACAGGCAGGAACACCTTCCACTAGACCAGGTTACTCTAAGCCCCATCCAATCTGGCCTTGAACACTACCAGGGGTGGGGCAGTCACAGCTTCTCTGGGCAACGTGTGCCAGGGCCTCACCACCCTCACAGGAAAGAGTTTTTTCTTAATACATAATCTAAGTAGACTGAATTATAGGTCTTTTATAACAGGGAGGTGATGTTACAATAACTGGTCTCAAGAATCACAGGCTGGTTTGGGTTGGAAAGGGCCTTTAAGCTTATCCAGTTCCAAACCTCCTGGCACAGGCAGGGACACCTTCCACTAGACCAGGTTGCTCAAAGCCCATGCAAATACCTGCTCTGCAAAGTTGATGCTATCAGGACGCCTGACAGTGAATAAAGTATAGGCTGCAATGACCAGAAGGATTGCAAAATGTACTTAAATGAAATCATTTAAGGCAACACTAAGGCTACATGAAGTGTTACTGCGTGGGATGCAAGTGGCAGGCAGCCCCTCTAGGACTACCACAGAGTAATTTATGTGCAGTAAATTCATTAGCTGATACTGTCAATGGCATGAGGCACAGCCGAAGTAATGTTCTAGTAGCTGAGTGGAGCCATACTTCAACAGCATGCTGGAGCACAGTGCTGCTGAAGATACTTGGCATAGGGCTTGACTGGCTGCTGCAATTGCAACAGGTGTATTTTACCTTCTACACATGGAACACCACATTGGGGGGTTCAGTTATAGAGAGACCTTGTATTTATTGCTGCACCTTTCCCTTGGGTGAACAGGGATCTGTGAACACCCAGCATATGTATTTGACGGTGGAGTAGAGGGACTTACACTGTCTCCACGACAAGGACTGGAAGGCATGTCACTAGGTGGAGGTACAAAGGTGCATCTTCCCTGCATTTAGGTCGGGGACAGGGCATCCTGCAGAACATTTCCTTTCCATGAGCAGAACTAACCCTGTACACACCATGAAGCAACTGTTTGTGTTATATACAGGAGACAGTATGTGCTGTGTACTTCTGTAAATCCAGGTTCCCATCCCCCTTAAAGAGCCTCTTGAAGCTCTACAGATGAGAAATTTAGAAACAATTTTCAAAGCATGGTTACTCAAGCTGGAAGTTAGCTTTTAGCCAGACTTTAATACATTTTCCAATATTGCAAATAAAAATTTGCAACTGCAGCTGGGTAGTTTGGTTTATGAAATAACTACATCCATAATCTTCTAAATACTCACAGTAAATAACTCCCTTTCAGCACCCTTAGAGCCTCTTCTAAACTTTTCTCCAGTTTACAGGGCTCGCAGAGGAGATGGTACTAATACAGGTCATTTTAAAATGCTCTAGTTTGATTCCACTTCACCTCAACTTGATAGGAAGTCTAAACAGATGCACAGCATCCAGATACACAGAGACATTGAATTGTAGAATGGTTTGGGTTGAATGGGTGTTAAAGATTTTTTTTTTTTTTTTTTTTTGCCTGATACAACAAAAAAGCACTTAACTAACAAGAGGAGCCACAAAGTAGGGATTTTCTATCGTAAGATACTGATTTCTAAGTAGAATGTAAAGGCATGCAATTGTTTGTTTCCTGTTCTAAAGACTTTGCCGTTTCCCATGACACTAGTACACCATTTAGTCACTAAATGTATTACTTTGGAGACTTCTGACAGTTGGCCAAAGTAAGAAGCTGCATCATTATCAGAGTAATGACTATGCATTTGGTTGTGCTGAGGGTAGTATGGAATAGTTTACTGGATCCTTTTATACATTTTGTTTTTCATCTGCCAATGGAAAAATATTCTAATAGTAACAAACAGATGGGACACAGCATTTGCCAAAAAGGAAGACACGAAGCCTGTCTCTGGGTCACATTCTTCTGCACTTATAACCTGTACAAAACCATTGTCACCAGTGAAATTCTATGAAATATAAAATAAATCAAATTGGAATTTGGCCTTCTAAGTCTAGATTTTTGTTTACTATTTTACTACATTAAATTGTTTAGATAGCTTTCCAGATGATTTTCATAAAACCTTGAGAAGACTCTGGAGAATTCTGTAATTAAGTGAGGGAAAGGCGAATAAGCAAAGCTTACATGCTCTCTACCAAGTGAATGGCTTACCAGTCAGCAGATATGCCTGTGCTGTAGCCGAAGATGTGTCTGCTGGCAGATCTCCTACCAGAACGGAAGCTAACTAGGTTGGATGAGCTTTTGAGAATGAGAAATCAGTGTCGTATTTTTGGCTTTAGTATAAACAGGTCAGCCCTTCCTGTGAGAGCAGAGGATTAGAAGCAAAGTTTTGGAGAAGTCAAGTTAAGTTTGCAGCATAGAATCTCACACCAGGGCCCTGGCTCAAAGACATTCTTCTTTGGCAAAGAAGTCTGTGCCTTCTCCCATACTCCTTAAATGCCATTCACCATTCCACAAAGAGGGCAGGCGCAAGGGAAGAGGAAAACAAGGAAAGGATAAAAAGAGGAGACAGATGTGGGCAAATGTCACAGTTGGTCATTCTGCTGAGAAAAACAAAGATGAAAACATGACCCCTGTTTTGCAATACCAGACACTTTAGCTTCAAAGTATGAGTTGCAGCATAAAATCATGGGTGAGGAGAAGAGGGTTAAGAACCAGGTCATCCTTGGAGCTCACATGTGTGTGCACATACATGCAGAGCTACAGCGAGAGCAAGAGTTGTGTTTGGACTGCCTGGAGAACGAGTACTGAGGAAAAGTGACAAAAAGGAGCTCGCTGTTATCAAGTTGGAGAATAAGGTACCCTGAGACAGGCCTCCTGCAGAAGGAGTACATCTTCGGAAAACAAGGTGTGATCTATGAAGACCACGTTATCAGCCTATGGAGACAGTCTCATGATGTGAGCGGTGAATGAACTTCCCTAGGCGACAGCAGACTCCCTGATCTGCTTCAGGAAAATTTCAGAAACAGTTTTCTGGCATGAAATGGTCTTACTGGAACTTCTTCATGCTGGAACTTCCAACTTTTCTTGAATCTGACTCTGAATTAACTGTTTTCAGTGTAGTTTTTTTTTGTGTTGGGTTGGGGTTTTTTACCTCAACTGTTACAGTATAGTACATCACTATGCTGTATACGCTCACCTCTGTCATACGTGTGGGTATCATCACCTGCCCGCGCTCCCTGGTGCTACCGCTGTGCCTCATGCTCCCATGGTGCTGAAGCAGATACAGAAAGAACTAAGTGGTCTGCAGCGAGACCCACTAGCCCACTGTTCTGCTGGACCTGTTGGAGATGACTTGTTTCACTAGCAAGCAACAATTATGGGACTATAATTATAGTGCATATCAAGGGGAGTATTTTTTCTCACAGTACATTTTCCAACAGACTATCATTACAAACCACCAAAGATTGCTTTTGCGACAAAAATATACCACCCAAACGTAAACAGTAATGGGAGTATTTGTCTTGATATCCTGAGATCACAATGGTTACCAGCTCTGACTGTATCTAAAGTTCTACAGTCCATATGCTCCTTACTTTGTGATCCTAATCCAGATGATGCTTTAGTACCAGATATTGCACAGATCTACAAGTCAGGCAAGGAAAAATACAACAGACATGCAAGAGAATGGACTTGGAAATATGCAATGTAAGCTTATGAAGACCTTTTCATACACCAGAGTACTGTAAATTCTAGTTTTTTTTCGAAATCAGAAAGAAATGAAGCACAGTTTACTGTTTCAACATATCGCTGTCTCACATGACATCCTTCTCTCTAAGTTGGAGAGACATCAATTTGATAGGTGGACCACTCGGTGGATAAAAAACTGGCTGGATGGCCACACACAAAGAGTAGTGCTCAGTGGCTCAATGTCCAGCTGGCGACCAGTAACGAGTGGTGTCCCCCAGGGGTCGGTGTTGGGACCGGTCTTGTTCAACATCTTTGTGGGTGACATGGACAGTGGGATTGAGTGCGCCCTCAGCAAGTTTGCCGATGACACCAAGCTGTGTGGTTCGGTTGATACATTGGAGGGAAGGAATGCCATCCAGAGGGACCTTGACACGCTTGTGAGGTGGGCTGATGCCAACCTGATGAAGTTTAACCATGCCAAGTGCAAGGTCCTACACCTGGGTCGGAGCAATCCCAGGCACAGCTACAGGTTGGGCAGAGAAGAGATTCAGAGCAGCCCTGCGGAGAAGGACTTGGGGGTGTTGGTCGATGGAAAAATGAACATGAACCGGCAGTGCGCACTTGCAGCCCAGAAAGCCAACCGTATCCTGGGCTGCATCAAAAGGAGCGTGACCAGCAGGTCGAGGGAGGTGATCCTGCCCCTCTACTCTGCTCTCGTGGAACCTCACTTGAAGTATTGTGTGCAGTTCTGGTGTCCTCAACAGAAAAAGGACATGGAACTGTTAGAACAAGTGCAGAGGAGGGGCACGAGGATGATCAGGGGACTGGAGCACCTCCCATATGAAGACAGGCTGAGAAAGTTGGGTCTGTTCAGCCTGGAGAAGAGAAGGCTGCATGGAGACCTCATAGCAGCCTTCCAGTATCTGAAGGGGGCCTATAGGGATGCTGGGGAGAGACTCTTCATGAGGGACTGTAGTGAGAGGACAAGGGGTAACGAGTTCAAACTGAAACAGGGGAAGTTTAGATTGGATATGAAAAAGAAATTCTTTACTGTAAGGGTGGTGAGGCACTGGAATGGGTTTGGCCAGGGAAGTTGTGAATGCTTCATCCCTGATGGCGTTCAAGGTGGGGTTGGACATAGATAACAATAATAACAATAATAACAATAACAACATAACATAACATAACATAATAACAATTTATTTTTATGCTACTATCATGCAAGAAAGCTGCAGACCTCTGGCAGCAACACAGCTGACTGTATCCTAGCTTTTATGCCGTGACCACTGTCCTGGTTGGTTTAATACATGAAACTTGGATGCTTTATTTGCATGCTTTGTAGTTGCTTCTGCCATCTTTGATTAGTATCACCTGGAAACCCCAGCTTTGCTGCATGTAGTCACACCCAAGAGGAAAGCCCGACTCAGAAAAGATTAGTGTCACTTTGCTTTTTACCCTCATCTTTTCTCTGTAAAGGAGGAGAGCTTCCTGATCATGACAGTGTATCAGTAAAGATAGCCTCAGTAGCTGAATACCTTAAGGACCTCAATCTCCTTTTGTATGTCCCAGAATTAAAGCTGGTATGTATATCTGTTGACTTCCGTGGTGATTTACACCTGCAGTAGTGGTAGGAGAATCAAGTGCTGAGGTTTTTATGGAGGTTTTCTATGAAATTTGTTCTTTTAGATTGTTAAACAGACAGTAACAAATTCACACATCTGCTAAAGAGAAGACTGTGACCTTAAGGATGTCTTTCTCCCAAGCCCTTTACTCGTGTACTCATTTGCTAAGGTGATGATGAGAGTCTTATACAGCAGAGGTGTATAAGGGAAAGAGCAGTCCTTATACAGACCAAGGGAGCAGGTTTCGAAGTCTTCCCCACTGCAAATGCACAACTACTTTTCTAGCGTTTGGACACACAGTCTCTTCACTGTAGGAACCCGCAACATGCACATACAGTCTGCACAAAAAAGCCAAAGCTAGTAGCACATAAAATTTGTATGAATATTTGCATTTCACTTTTGCAAGCTAAATTGGACTGTAGTGATAGGACAAGGGGTAATGGATTCAAACTTATACAGGGGAAGTTTAGATTGGATATGAGGAAGAAATTCTTTACTGTAAGGGTAGTGAGGCACTGGAATGGGTTGCCCAGGGAAGTTGTGAATGCTCCATCCCTGGCGGTGTTCAAGGCCAGGTTGGACAGAGCCTTGGATGGCATGGTTTAGTGTGAGGTGTCCCTGCCCATGGCAGGGGGGTTGGAACTAGATGATCTTAAGGTCCTTTCCAACCTTAACTATTCTACGATTGTATGACTGTTGGTTCTTGGGCTGTTGGACTTTGGCCCAGGACAGTGTGTTTAATACAAGTTGTGCATCAGGTCCAGGCATGAGCTACATAGGTCAGACCCATGCAGAATTCTCAGCCAGAAGTGGTCTTGTTAAGTACTCTGTTATTTGGTGTGTTTTTCTGCTAGCTATTGATCAAGAGGAGGTATATGCTGGTATTTTTCTGCTGTAGCCAGAGACAGCCCATTTGACGCCATTAAACTCTCAGAAAGCTGTTCTTTTTGTTTCCAGTTTGAAGGCCCAAAAGGAGGTGTGCCTGCTAATTGGGTATTTCAAAATGTCATGTTTCGAAGTGATAAAGTGTTATTTCTCCTGAATAAGTGGATTCTCTTCGTGATGCTGCAGCAAGCCAGAGTGGCAGCCTGAATTTGCTTCCCAAACTTTTTATCTCTGTTTCTGGGGCTGAAGTAAAGCTTGTAGCTACAAAGGTTTGGTTTATCATTACTTTCAATTAATAACTTTTTCTATCCTTTGAATTGTAACTTCTTATTCACTTCAGGGAACCATTTACATATATTTACATCTACTTATTTATACACTTTAACAAATGTACTCATACGAAAACAGGGCATTTCCCTGACAAGCTTAAACCTGTTTCCCTATCATCCAACTTACCTTTCATTTCACCTTTTGTTTTCTTTCTTGACATTTATTCTACTCTAAAGGACTGCATTTTATTGCTAAATTCATCTCTGGTTTCCTGATATCCTACCAATATCGTTTAGTTCTTCTCCATACAGTTCCAAATTATATTGAGCATTACATTATTTAAGAAAACAACTGGGATAGGACTCTGATGAACTGAAGAAGCCAGAAACCACTCAGCTTCTGCAAAACCGAATCATATTACACTTCACTCCTGCATGCCTTTTCTTAAGCATGTAGTCACTGTTACTGAGATGGTCCTCATGGCTTCAGTGGAAGCATTTAAGTTATCATGGACACTTCTCAAGGGAGAAGAATTCGAATGACTTGTCTAAGAGAGTTTCTGTGGAGGCTCTAGGATGAGCAGACTCATAGCACAATTTGAACTCTTTTTTGCATCACCAGATCAAATCTGGCCTCGCTAATAGTGAGAAATTATTACCATCTGAATTCTAATCCATGGCATATGTAATCGGGGCTGGGTGGTCTCATTATAACTTCTAGGAGAGCAAACCTCATCTCATAAACCACCACTGCAGGTGGCACTTAAAATGGAGGTCTGCAGGCTCAGTGGTGTTAATCCTGCTCTTTTTACTGCTGCTGAATTCACACAGCATCTTTAGCAAAGGAAACATAGCAAGTCAGTTAGCTTTGTATTTTCTGACCCCTGAAGGTTTCCACTAGATGTTTGTCATCATTACTTAGAGGAAGGCAGAAGTGAAAAAAGATTTTTTAAGTGCACATTTTGTGGAATGTTGTAAACTACAATTATTTGAGCAAACTTGAGTGAGGAGACCCCGGAGAGGAGAATGATTTCAAAGATGCCATCTATGATTTCAGGACACATGTACAAATAGATCCAATTTGTACAAGATTATGAATCTTGAAATTAGGATTTATTAGGCTCCTATGTGAAAGAAATAGGTATTTCCACATCCTTTGGCATATCAAATGTAACTGATCTAGTTGACTAAGTTTTGAAGATATTCAAACTATTTTAATCATCCTGAACTGGTCATTGTCCTGCATTCAGCAGTAGCAGTTACTTTTCTCCTTCTTAATAGCTGGTGCATATCAGTTTACAAAATGAACCTTAATCTGTGTCTGTTTACATGGATTTATTGTATTACACTGAGAGAAAAGTACCGCCTGGCCATTTTACCTTGTTCCTGTTTCACAGTACCATGTGAACCTGGGATTGTGAACCACTGCTACAGCAACAGCTAGCAACATCCTTGAACAGGCATCTCCATGGTTTAAAATCTGCATGGAAGATTATAGCTAGCCCAAAGACAAGGCCAACCAACAGCCAAAATACTATCGCCCATGGTCAGCACTTCTAAGCACCTGCTCAACAAGGGTTTTAATCAGTGTTGGTAGCTCAGTGGAGGGCAGGTGGAGGAACATTTGCCATTCTCAGAAAGCAAAGTAGACATGGCATGAAGAACCCCAAGTGCTGGAGCAGCCATGTTTACTCTTGGCTAAAAACCAAGTTTTTGACATGAATGCCTTGATAGGGGAGCTGCTGTTTCCATACAAAAGTGATGCTGGTGAACAGAGGGTACTGGTGTAGTTCAGTGAGGAGCGGATCCTATTTTTATGCTTGATTTCGATGTATTTTGATTTTGTTTCCCAAAAGTGTTAAAATTAAGGAGACATGTATTTATATATAATAAAAATAAGTGAGAAAGTGACAGAACAAGGAACTGAAGGCTTTCAATAATATGTTTCGTTTTAAAATTACAAGAGCTGAAATGCACAAAATCTTAAAGGCCTCCATCCAACAAAATACTTCCATGTATTATTAATTCTAAGTCTCCCTACAGTCACGCTTTGCTGAATTGAGGCATAATAATGGTAAACTTCTAGGCCAAATTCTGGACTGAATTCAGTAGATGCAGATGTCTTTAAAAGAAAACAATATGTGTATGTAGAAAGCACATCTCTAGACACGCATGCCTGATCACTTGCATTCATGTTCTGAAATTGTCAAATGCATGAATGTTTGTTTCCCAAGATTTAAAATATTTGCCTTATATAACACAGAGCCACCGAGGTGCTTTGCTCTGCCAGCAAAAAAAAATGGTCTTTGCCCAGAAGACCTTACAGTCTGAAATTTAGACAGACGAATAGCAGGTAAAACAGAAGAAGGACTGGGAATGGAGGAGAGCTGTAGTGATAGGTTCACACAGTTATTCATTATAGACATATGCACTTTGTGGTTGCCAAGTTATACGTTTTAAATATAGAAGTTTACTTTTATGTAGAAGTAATAATTATTAACAGAACACAAATCTTCAGGGGCTCTACAGATCATTTTGACAATCCAGAGTGAATGGGACTTTTGCCACTCATTTCAATAGAGTCAGGCTTTTATTCCGAGTCTCTGCATTAACCCATATGTCCCCAAAAGAGAGAGCGCACAAGTCTTTGTAGCCCCATCAGGTCTGTCCTGACATGTTTAGCTTGGAAACTTGGGTGTAAGCATCTGTAGATTCCTTGCTCTTGGATGAAGGATGTATTATTCATCGTACAGCCAGAAAGAGCAGTATGCCAAGCAGCAACAAACCCTTCTCCAACCCTTCTTTTATAGCCAAGCCTATTAATTAACCTTGCTATCACTCAGAAGCCAAGTAGGAGACTCCTAGAGAAGAGATGTTGCTCCACGGTGCCTCAGCTGCAATTCTGCTGTGCTTTTCTGAGACGAAAGGCACGTGGAAACACAGCAGTACAGAGCTCCTAGGTAGCAATGGTCCATGCAGGTGGCTGTGCTCAGAGCTCCCACACACCGCAGGAACCACCAATGCTGCATACCTCTGGCTCGCACAAGAAAAGGGATTTAAAACTGTCAGGCAGCAACTTTCACCATTAACTTTCAGTTTTGAATCATCTGAGAAGTAGAGGATTCTGAGGAAATCTGGGTCCAATTCTTATTTTTAGGTAAACTGCCAGGGAAATAAATCACACAATGATTTTCAGTGATTTTTATGAGAGAACTGAAAACTCACTGTGGTGACTCAGTATTTGCAGAGTACTCTAAATATTGTGTAAGCACTTTAATTTCAGCGCTGACCCAAAGAATTCAAGGTGCCTGGGCTTTGTTCTTTTAGCAGTTCAGAGGTATTTCAGCAGAGTGGGTGAAGAAGGTAGCAAGGGACAGACTTTGTCATTCTTGTTTGTTTTTAGTTGCTGGCTGGGGTTAAACCATGACAGCACTTTTAAGGAATCATGCAAAGCTGCATGGAATTAATATTTTTCTAATATTCCAGAACTTGTACCCCACCTAAAATATGTAAAATTAATTTATTACAGAGACAGCAACTAATCTTAGTAAAGTCACTGGTAAAGTTTGAGTAGTATGTGGTTTGGTCATGCTCTTGCCCAGTTTCAATGGACCTATTTGGGGAGGTAAAAAAGCTTTCCAGAAAGATGATAGTAAAATAACTTTGTAGTACTATCAAATAAAAAACCCTAAAAAGTGTGATTTTGGGTTTGGGTTGTTTTGGGGTTTTTTTGTTGTTGTTTTTTTTTTTAAATTTTTAAACTTATCAAAAAAAAAAAAAAAGGCAGCGTGTTAAGGTCAAAGAGGAGGCTCTGACACCCCTCTAACCAAGGCTCCATGTGCTCTGAGTAAAGAAACTGGCATTAGTGGAGTGACTTCAGGCTGGCTCCGTGCTGTCTGAAAGGTCCATTCACAGGGAAGTTAATGCAGTATCTTGGCCTGAATTACCTCCTCTTTATCACTACCTCGGTGCTATTTAGATATAGATTTTTTTTAGTTAAATGTACTTGTTAAATTTTAATGTTCTTTTGAAATACTGATGAATTCAAATACCACTATATGCTGCTTGCTGGGTCCAGAGAGTCACACAGCGGGAGCACAGCTGTACTCAAGCCATGCTGAAGTAGTTTAGCTACAGCAGAAGATTATTTTATTTTCAGTACACACATGATGTAATAGCCACCCAGCTAATAAGCTTTAACTAGTCAGCAGTGTCCCATTTTATTCTTATAAATGCTATAGCAAAGCTATGCTTGAGGTGGATCTTCCCCCAAGTTACCCTACACTATGATCTGATTTGCTCCCTTGCACCAAAGCAGATCTTCAGTACCTACAGACACTCAGCTCTGCATGAGATGGACCTGCGCTTGTCCAAGGGACTGCACAGGCAGACAGGACAGTCCCTTTTACAATGGCAAGGCTGGAGGCAGCCCCCTCTCAGTACACGTCTGCAGTGCATTTGCAATACTCAAACTTTGGAGAATGTTAACTCTTAATGCAGCAATAATAAGAGCAACCAGATATTATTTGGAAATTAAATACCAAATTCTTCAGCGGCACGTTATTTTGTTGAGACAGTGCTTTGTTATGCAACTGAAATGCTAGAAAAATCAAGGAACCAGTAATTTCTTCTTGCACCAAGTATTTGTTGAAGTCCAACTGTGATGGGCAAGGAAGTACAATGCATAGGTCTGGAGATATCAAGGCAAGAAAGGACTATTAGATCAGCTATCCCAATTCACACAGCAAAAGCTACCAGACCACCAAAATAGCCTTGCACTGAGTTTAATGCTTATACTTCGATTAACAGCTTCTACATAACTAAGGAATATTGAGACACATCTGTCAATGGCCTGAAGACACCAAGAGAGGTAGAACCCATCATAAATCCCAGCAGGGGGTTTCAGCTGATACTTTGAAATGGCGGCTTTATTTCCAATAGCAGCTTTAGTTTTCAGTCATCAGTCCTTCTGCATGTTTCTCTGCTAGGTGAGAAAGCTTCCTAATGCCCTGCATTTTCTTCCTATGAAGAGAATACTTATACATTATAATTGAGTCACTTCCCAATCTTCTTTTTATAATGAAAGATAGAATAGAACAGCCTGTGGCCTTTAGAGCGTAGGCAGGTTTCCAGGAGAGTTTATGAAGGAGCAGAGGAGGTCTTAATTTGACTACTTACAATATAGGATGAGTCACCTCCCTTTTCAAACTTGCCAAAAGCTTTTGATTCCTTCAGGGAAAAGCTCACATTATATACTCACATTAAAAAGCCTGTAAGCATGTGTCAGTTCAGATAGCCCTTGGACTCTCAGCTGGGTTTTGCGGACATGAACAATATTTGCGACAAACCAATTTGGGATTGCATAGTAGGAGGAAATTTAAACCTTGTCTAAACCTAAAGCTCTAGTGCTACTCCTAACAGCAGCTTTTGTTTCACTGAAGTGTTTTCTTTTCATAGAAGTGGATTTCAACTAATCTAACCCTGATTTGAGAAAAGCCTTTGCAGATCCCAGTGTCACTACAGACTGTTTGCAGGGGCTTGCTGTTGATTGGCGCCAACATGGGCATTGGTGGACAGGGGCTGCTCCCCCTCTCAGTCTTCTGGAGGGACTGCCTGGATCTCTGAGATGGAGCTATTTTCTGAACACAAAAGCCATTGTGGTTTGGTTGGTAACTGGCACAAGCACCTGCATATGATCTTGTTATTAGCAAAGGAACCACTGTGAAAAAGCAAGTTGCACCTTCAGTGCCACATGCAGCATCCTCTGAGAGCCACGGTCCTCATGCAGCGACCTGCTCCCTACCACAGAGCCTTGTGATGGTTACCCAAATCCAGCTCCTGCTCCTATTGGTGCCCATTCTGGGCTTCAGCCCTGGAGCTATACCAAACAGCTCCATACAAAAGCCATTCTCCCCATTTCCCACCCTACCGCCTGTGACAGCAGCTCTCCCTGCTCATCAACCAAGACCCATTTCCCCAAAATCTAGCGGAGGAGGGTTCCTGGTTCCATTTTCTCGCACTCAGCGTGCCCACACATAGCTCAGCCCCATGCAGGGCCATGCAGAAGTGATGTGACTGAGCCACCCGTAATCATGGCTTGTAGAAGGGAAACGTTGCTTGGTTGCTGACACCACACAACCACTGGCACCAGCAGCATTGCAAACCCTGACAGGGGTTCTCTGTCTGGCTGTAAACCCATACCAATTATTTATGCATACCCCTTTATAAAATTATAAAATACATGTCCTTAAATCGGAAAGTGCAAAAAGGGGTTATAAATATGCTAAGTCATTCTTTCATGTGACTTGAATAATTATGGAAACTGAAAAGAGTTGCAATTCAAAAGGATTTTCAAAACACATCCTCTTTCAAAAGACACCTCAGTAGAAGGTCGTCTGTGACCCCAGCAATGTGTGGGTTTTTCTGATAGAGTAGATAGACCTCAGTAAGATGACAACTGCTCTCTCATAATTACCAAGTAGGAGGCTGAAACAAACTGAAAGACACCCAAAATATCAATATCAAAGTACACTCAAATGGAATCAGCGTAAAGATAAGCATTATTCTTAAATCTCTACAAGATGCTGTATCTGAGCATAACGAAAGACACTGATTTTTAAGACAGACACAATACATCTGTAATTAATATATACTATGATTATTGTAGCAGCAAATGCAAATCTTGTCAGTGCAGGGTGAGACCAGACTACTCACATAGACAACTAGTAATGACAGTGCAAGCAGCAGAGAAAGCCACAGATACAGGTCAATCATCCCATATCTAGGAGCCTGGGAGACCCACACTCTGTTCTACTAACCGTGTGCCCATCAACCTCACATCGGAGCATCGTTTTTGTATTCAAACATTAGGAGTGCCAGTTCTATGGCTAAGGGAAAGTCCTGTTGTTAGCTGGCATATCACATTGTCTTTGAAATTACTTGTCTTAGATTTTTAGATTAAAAATAATAAGTATATAATTCACATATAGCACATAAATTTTATATTAAAAAACTTAAAACCATACCTACAGTACTTTAGTACCTGACTTGTATATTTATGTGACTATTGTTAGAAGTGACTAATTGGGTTTGATTAGCTTCATCATTAATATTCTGTCCATAATTTAACATGCTTCAATAAAATACCCTAAAGCAGTATAATGATTAGATTTCAGGAATATGTGTTTTGCAATTAAGTTGCTCTTGATTTTGATATGCAGATTAAGAAATGGTGGTCTCATTTAAAAAAAACTGCCCTTATTAACTCAGCAGTATACTCTGAAGATTAGGTAAGAAATCCAAGATTTTCTCTTTGTATATGCTAGTTAAAATGTATTTCAATCAAGCATATGTGGGCAAATCAGATTTGATTAGTTTAAGTTCACAGTCATTCTATCTAAATGAATAATGTGTCACCTAACATTGCAAAAATTTGATTAATAGTTTATCAGTTAATTAAAAATGGGGTTTAATTTTTCTTTTTTAGGAAAATGCAAGGTAGATATTCCTTGTCTTCATCATAAATGCAAATTATTTCAGCTTGAATCTATTGTTCCTTGCTCGCTTTTTAGCCAACTGGCAAGAAAATAAAGCTTTTAAAACCATCTCTTTTAGAGAAGTAGTAAAACTTTGCTTGCGTACACATATGGCTGCCAGTTGTCTACATTAGACTGAGATACTCCATGCTCATCCTTATTCCTTCCCCAGCCTCTGCAGGGCCTGCCTGGAGAAGACCTTGGACCATCTTTGCTCCATCCCGCAACAGGTCCAGGAGGACTCTGAGGGTGAAGGAGCCACGTAGGACCCACTGAAGAGTTTATGAGAGCAGAGTCAATCCTTTTACTCGTGGAATGGTTGGTAAGAACCTCGGAGGTCAGGCATTACCTGCAGTCCTCAACATCTCCTCTGTTCTTCCTCTTTGCAATGCCATCTCCTTGGAGCCATCAGCCCATTACAGGCCCAGAGAGGCAGACTCAGGGTGGTAGACAAAACCCCAAACCAACAGCTCTGGAGGAAGGAATGTAATTAGGCAGATTGGGTGTCTGAGCACAGCTGCTGTAGGGTTGTACCTTCTGTGTGTGTATATATATATGTATTTTATATATGTATATATACCCTCACTAGCAGACCTCCATCCTGCTGAGCCAGAAAGGGAAGCAGCATGAAGCTGTTGGTGGTACCCGCATTTGTTCAAGCTCTTTCTATATGTCTGCTCTGTGTTGCCAGCTGTGCACATGTATATGCAGCAGCCTCACCTCTCTCAGGCTGTAAGATCCTGCTAAATACATTTTCATCTGATAATATCTATGCAGAACAACTTGGGAAGTGGGGGGGGGGGGGGGCATTTCCTCCATCTAAAAAGCTTAGAAAGCTATTTGCAAATATCAACATTAAATAAATGATAGTGATACAAAAAACAGGCACGAAAAGTTAAAAACTGGCAAAGTTGAGGTTTTCTTCAAGACCTAATTTCATTTACTTGATGCAGCCACATCATATAATTTTAATTATATTCTCCCACATTACATTTTCTATAGGATTTTACATTATCCAGTGCACAGCATGAATAGTGCTGAATTAGCAAGCGTGAAACATGTACATCTATGCATGACATTACCCAAGTACACAATTTAAGACATTTGGCAGAGCTTCTTTTAAAGATGCTCTTACAAATCCCCATTATTTCCCCTAGGAAAACCAAAAGGGCTTTAGCAGGGACCATAGAACAGTTCTCAAATGGTAGAAAACAGTCACAGGGGTGCCTTTCGTGGCTCAGGCTGAGCATGGGACCGCTCCGGAGTGCAGCCTGTGTGCTCCAGTAAGCATCAACATCAGAGCAGAGGAGACAGGCAGGACGGTGATTCCTTTGGTAGCTGTTCAGCAACCACCAAGGAAATTTCTCTGCTTTTCTTCAAGAAGTCTGTCCCTTTATATTCGGATTTTGATGTTAAAATCAGTCTGGAATATTAAAAAATACCTACTCCAAAAATGCTGGCTGAGCTCCTCATGCATCCAAGTTCCTTCCTCCTCCCCTCTGGCATTGTCCTCCCAGTGGCTCCTACACTCTACCTCCAGAACTTGGAGTACTCAGACCATTCCACCCTTTTCTCTTCCACCCAAACATTTCAATCTTCAATCCTTTTCAATCTGTCTGCAAATCAAACCTCTTATTTTAGCCCTTACAATTGACTCTTCTGTTCCCTTGTTACCTATACTTTCTGTACTTTCTATCTGTATTTTTCTGCATAAAGCAGCCTCCCAGAACTGATCAAAAAAACTATTACCCTTTCTCATTTTCTCTATAGCCACTAGTGCTGCCACATCAGGAAGAAATCAGCTACTTAATTACAGCATATGAGACAGATAAAATGCCAATTTCGCCTCCTATTTATAATGATCACTTAATTCTGCAGGCACCCCACAAAGAACAGAATCTGCATGCTGGTCCCTCATATTTTCATATTGTTATTAATAATCCAAGCATGAGGGGGGTGAAAGACAGAAAAGATCATATTTGCTGCTATATGGTTCTACACTAGATGTTGTAAGTGTAGCACAATAACCCTGTTTGTGAGCAACTAAATGTGTCTATATTAATCATAGAGTCATTTAGGTTGGAAGGGACCTTTAAGATTCAACTGAGCCACTAACCCAGCACTGCCAGGTCCACCACTAAACCATGTCCACAGGTGCCACATCTACACATCTTTTAAATACCTCCAGGGATGGTGACTCTATCACATCCCTGGGCAGCCTGTTCCAGCGCTTGACAACCCTTTGGAGGAAGAAATTTTCCCTAATATCTGGCCTAAACCTCCCTGGTGCAATGTGAGGCCATTTCTTGTTCTGTTGCTTGTTACTTGGGGGAAGAGACCAACCCACATGTTGCTGCAACCTCCCTTCAGGCAGCTTCCCAACCACTCTTCCCCAAGCCTGTAGTGTTGCACGCTTTCATGACATAAGCAGCCCCTTCTGACTTTATAGGTCATCTTCTAATTAAGTAGAAAGCTAAAATGTAAAAGAAGGCCTTATTTGATTATCCATTAGATAAAAATGAAAGAAAACAGTTAACAGTAATTAAACAAAAACCTTCAAGTGCAAGAGGAAATACGCAATTACAGTGACATGCTCACAGATTATATTAGATAGAGGTCTACGAGTAACCCTGAATAATGGATCCATCAAGTAACAGTTCACTTCAGTGGAAGTAAGTAGTACCCAGACTTCCAGAAATCAGGCCCATAAAGAGTAACACCTAGATAACTGTGTCCCTAAGACAGACAGAAACTAATTGGTCATGGATAATAATATAAAATGCTTGCCCTCCACCATTAATATGTGGCTATATTAATATATCATGGCTTGGTAACATGGTATGACTGGGATCTATATCAAATGATTATGTCAATGGCCCATTAAGCAAATAGTATATTAAACCAGTAGAGGAGCATCGAGTGTTTTCTCCATAAATGGGTATATAACAGCAGGTTTAGGATTTAACTAGACTCTCCAATAAATGAAATACCATATAAGCTGCAGGTTAGCAACAAATTTGCTCTACTTCGTTGGTCTCTATATAGAACCAGACATGAGGAGACATTTTCTAACCTAGGATTTTCATGGTAGCAAATTAGTATGAAATTCTTTCCTAAGAAAAGCCTTACAAACATGACCATGTAATTCCCTTCTAAAAGAAATATTCCATTAACATTTCTGATAGAGGTCATCAATCAATCATGCCATTTTCACCATGTTCAGTCAATCTATAACACTGAGGACATCAAATATGCCTCACTTGCCTCTTGGCCCTCTCCAGTGTTTCAGTTCGGCTCACCACAGAGGTTTGGTGATGATGAAAACTCCTGGACAGGAGACTGTGTAGCTTGGAAATAGGACAAGGCTTCCTTTCCAGTAGTACCGCTATGTTGAAAGGCAATAACCCAGATGAAAGAGGTAATTCCTCTTGAGGCCCTGCTTTGAGGACTTTCAAAAGTAAGAACATTTTAAAAATCACAACAAATTCAAGTTGTAATGTGGATATTTATCCACTGAAGAATGTATTGAAATTGCAATGCTTGTATAGGTCACCAAGCCCAATCAGCTGTCATCGGTCATCAGCCATGCCTGGCGAAAACTGTACTGGAACGGGTGTCAAGATGTGACACCACATAACAATGGGTAGGTTCACCCAAACTCAGACCCAGGCACAGCAGCAGCTCCAAAGACGCTCTTGCTGCGTGGGGTTTGCTGCACAGCCCCTGGCAGTGATCTCTCAGAGTTGCCCAGCTTCTCATTACCCCTTTTGGGAGGACTCTCACAAGCGGCTGGGTTGCTCTGTGCCACCCCAAGCATTCCAGCCCTCCACACCAATTGCAAGAAAAACTCCTTCCACCTTATAAAGAAAACACAGGACCATTTTTCAAACAAGCAGAAAGAAATTGAAGTTTAATAATCAAAAGCTTTAAGCTATGTGCTGACACCCCAGCAGAGCACAGGCAGGGCTGATGCCCTTCAGTGTGCAGCTAAGTCATGGCAGCAATCACTCCCCAGCTAGCATCCCCCCTCAGCCTGCCAATCCTAAATACAATATCAAGAGTCACTTTTTCTGTGTATCCTTTAACAAACTCATGTAAATAAAAACCATGTGGTGTTGATAGACACTATTCCTCTAGAACAAAGACTTCAAAAACGACATGGGGAAGAGATGCAGAATCCAAGGTTCAGAGCAGTTATTATAAACCAAAAAGGAAGTAAAAAATAAACTACTAAGCCATTTGGTACAAGCTGCAGCTGGGGGAGCTGGGGCCATATCTCTGCAGAAGCTGAGGAGCAGCAGGGATTTGGGGTGTGCTGTCCTGCATCCCAGGGCTTCCCTGCTGCTTTTACCCTGATTCAGATGCCCAGCCCTGGGTTTGGGCAGCCTGGGTGCAAGTTTACCAGTAAGAAACTCATTTCCCTTACTCATTGCCTCTCCTCTACATCAGGCTGCCTCATCACCACTCCCAGCCTTACAACACGCTCCTAGTGTTCCCAACACAGGTCTCCCCACATCCACCCACCACAACTGCTGCCCTAAGGCTGGCTTTCCATGCATCCCTGCCTGGAAATCACAGGATTTTTTTCCCAAGCTTGCCTCTGCCAGCATACACAAGTTACTGCTGTTCTGGTTCTCACACATTAAGAACAAATTGCTCCCCCTGCATGTGTTTTCTGTTCACCAATACATGGATCTGGTGACAGTAATCCTCTTCATTTTCAAGATAGTTAATGGACTTGGGCTTAGTTTATCTCCAGTGTCTGTTCAGCACTATGAAGTGAGCATAAAACTGAGTTTCAGACACTTCTTTTCTCTGTGCACAGGAGTAAAGTGCTTGAAAAGATGCAAGATGAAAAAAAAATCAGTGCGGTGTCTTTCTGCCTCACTCATGCCTGCCAATATCATTTAAAAAAATCAATAGATTGCAATTTGCATTAATTTTAATAAATTTGCATAAACTCAGGCAAATATATTGAAAGCTTTTGTCCCTAACAATTTTAAAGTTATGCTGGAGCAAAACGCTAGCTTGGAGAGCTCTTGCAAACAGTTGCCTGAGGGGTTGGTAGGTTCTCAGGCTCACACTTTGCAAGTAGCCTGTATTGTTTCACTCCCACGGTTTGGAGCCCAGCATTAGGTACCCAAGGTTCTGATCAACCCTGTACTACCTGCAGTGCTCACTGAGCGGCAGGTAATTCAGGTACGCACAGGAACGTGGTTTGACATTGGGGGATTTAGGCTAGTGCATGCTAATAAATCTTTTTTGCCTGTACTAAGCCTCTAGGTCAGATCTGCAAGTCCACCTACTCCAGGTTCCCCCAGAAACCTCCAGGCAAGCATTTCTTTTCAAGAAGGCATGTTTCTCATCTCCCAAATCCATAACTGACCAGATATAGAATTTACTGTAAGGCAGTAGGATTGCTTTAAAAAGCATGAGGTTTTCCGGCTCTCAGTTGTGCTCTTCATCCAGAGGTATATTCCCTCAGCCTACGGTTTAACCTGCTACATAGCAGGAGCATCCCCTGCAGGAGGGATGTCCTGGTAGTGCTAGGAGCCAGGCACTTACTGGCATGGACCAGGTAAAACCAAGCAGGCAAGGCAGTGTGGGATTGGCAGGGAATGCCACAAGCTGCCTATATCCACATCACGCATCCCAACATTGGCACTCTGCAGCTCAGTGCTTGGGCAGGGCAGGCAGACCACAGCACCAACCCCCATAGGCAGCCTCCACCACAGTGAGTCTGAGCAGAAACATGACTTCTCCAAGGTTTTTAAGACTTTTTGTTCTGCAGAAGTGATGTAGGTGACATGCAGGCATAGCACCGTGCTCTTAAACCTCAACAGTCAGCCACATGCAACAAGCCACCACGCCAGAGCCCCTACCGAGATTTAAGGGGGAAGGAAAATATTGCTGCGTACAGCCCTAAAACCAGAAATACAAGGGTAAAAATGAAGTGAGTAACCGCTTTTCTGCTAAATGTTTGAAATGTCATTGAGAGAATAAAATCTGTAGCTGGCTGGGATATAAATAACAGAAGTCTCACAAATACACCAAGGCCTTTAACAGCAGCTTGACCAAAGAGGAGCAATATGCTGGGAAAAAAATATTTCAGATCCAGTTCGGAGAAGCTGATTTCTGATGTTCTTCAACTCATAGCTTAGGATAATCTTTTTTTCCCCCTGTAGGAACTTACACAAAAATGACAAAGAGGGAAAAATATATAAAAAGCCAAGAAATAATGACTTTTTAATCTTTGATGATATCTACTCAGAGGGTAACTATCTGTAAGGATTGCAAAATTTAACCTATCATTTTCATAGTGACAACAGAATTTATAGATTAAAGATTTATAGATTTTAAACATTTGGAACAAAACCATCTGGCTCCGCAATAGCCAGCCCCAAAGCTTCAATAGCTACAGCTCTCCTCACTGAAGAAAAGCCAAACCTCAAGTCGTCAACAGCATCTGGCTATGATAAAGCCTTGCTCCAATACCAGCTATTCGGAGATGCACCGCTAAATTAATGGGACACGCCTGAGTTGAACTGCATGAAGGGGTATGTGGAGACACGGTGGGTGTCCTCTGGGAAGACTGGATAAGGTATGGACCGTGGAAAAGGACAATTAAAGCTGAGTAGACAGACTATGTTTTTCAAGTCTGCTTTCACAGGGTCAATGCTCTCTGGGTGCTTACAGAAGCTTCCAGCTGGGGAAAAGGCAACTCTGGGGAGCAGCCAATGGGATGCTACCAATGCAGCACCCAGCTCCACTTATTACGGAGTGGTTCGGGTTAGAGGAGACCTTAAAGCTCAGCCAGTTCCAGCCCCTGACATGGGCAGGGACACCTTCCACTAGACCAGGTAGCTCCAAGCCCTGTCCAACCTGGCCTTGAGCACTGCCAGGGATGGGGCAGCCACGGCTTCTCTGGGCACCCTGTGCCAGCACCTCAGCACCCTCATACGGAAAAAATTATTTCTGATACCGAATCTAAATCTCCCCTCTGTCAGTTTAAAGCCATTCCCCCTTGTCCAGTCACTACATGTTCTTGTAAATAGCCCCTCTCCAGGTTTCTTGTCAGCCCCTTTAGGTACTGAAAGCTGCTCTAAGGTCTCAGCAGAGCCTTCTCTTCTCCAGCCTGAACAAACCCAGCTCTCCAGCCTGTCAAAGACTTGAGAGTTGCCATGGGAAAACACCTGCCCACTCATTCACCATCCCCATCCTGGGGCTGGAGGTGCAAATCACCCCATTGCCAAGTCGTCAGCAGTAAAACAGGCTTTCCAGGGCCATGGTGGCCAGACACTTGCTTCCCAGCCTGCCTCAAGCCCATCACGCCATTCTGAAGCCACCTTCTGTTCCTCAGTGGTAAGGTAGAAAAAAAGCTTGAGACAAATCTCTGACATTTTATAACTGCATTTGCGCTGACAAATGTGGACAACATTTATTGACATCTTAACAACTCCTCCAGGACAATAACATTTTTTTTAAATGGAAGACTAAAGATGAATCTCCCATAGATAATGCAATGAATCTTACACTGACATCCTAACAGCTCTGATTCAATCCTTGAATAGGGAAGAAGTCATTAAAAATATCTTCCCCAGCCGCTGCATGGGGCTGAGGGCTCCATCAGCCCAGGCCCAGTGACTCCCGCGTGCAGCTGTTGGTGCCAGACAGGAACAATTTATGGTTTCATGAATTTGATGAAGTGACATGTACACCAGATTAGTGTATTTGTGAGAACTGTAAAGGTTTCACGTCCGGATTTTGTGAACTACAGGTTTAATTGGCCCACGATTACTATGACTGCATATGTAAATTAGATCAGATCAATTTCCCATGTAAATGCCCATAAATTGGGCATGCCAAGCCTGCTGCGGACCCACTACCACTCTGCCCACTGCCAGTTCCCGAGCTCTACACCTGCATCTTGCTGGTGCTACTTTCAGAATCCCGTCTATGCACTAACTGCTTCGTGTCACAACCAACATTGCCGGGTATGAAAAGCTTCAGCGATGGGCTAGGGAATGCCAGAGTGATGCGCAGCCAAAAACAGAGGGAGGGGAGGGGAGGGGAGGGGAGGGGAGGGGAGGGGAGGGGAGGGGAGGGGAGGGGAGGGGAGGGGAGGGGAGGGGAGGGGAGGGGAGGGGAGGGGAGGGGAGGGGAGGGGAGGGGAGGGGAGGGGAGGAAGAGGCTGCAAAGGGTAAGCCAGCACCTCTCCCCCAAAGAGACTGCTTCTCTCAACATGTGAAATCCCAACTCGGGCTCTGCCAAGGGCTCACCTGCGCTGACGGCTCACCAGCAGCTTGGAGTAAACTTTACCCTGAAGTTTTCCTTACAGGCTTGGCTGTGCTTCAGCATGTTCCCAAGTTTTCCAGACTTCTGTGCCTTTCCCACAGGACAGTCTCTCCCTCCTCTTCTTTCTTCAAGGCAAGAAATTCCCACAGTTAATGGGAACCCTTAGGTATCGGTGTGGAAATTCAGGCTGAGCCTCAAGTTCAAGGCAATTCAGTAGGTTTGAACCTGAATGGGTGCATTTCCACCCAGGGCCTGGAGTTTGGTTGCCTAGGGATGCACTGCAGGACAGCACCTTGCCTTTCTGCAGCGCTCAGCCTCAGCACTGCGGGGGAGATGCTGCAGCAGCAGCACCCAAGGACACTGCAGAAGAGCCACCGGCTCCAGGCACAGCAGCTTCTGCTCCATTTCCCTAAACATCTCATTTGCACACTGTATTTGTTGTTGTTCTTATTAATGAAGAAAGACTTCAGATCTTCAGCTGTGGACTCGGAGCTCTTCAAAACGATTGAAAGGATAAAAGCCTAATATTAATGAAGAAAAACAGAGCTATACAAACCTGAGACAACTAATAACCCATGCAGAGCTATAAGCTGATGAAGATTTGCTGGCCTCTTGTAAGAAGTGAAGCACCAAGAGTTTTCATATAATATGCTCTTAAGAAAGACTCCAGCATTCACTTTATCTGAGCAAGATGCTTTAAGCTTAGTTTCCTCAAGACTTTTGTGCCATTTATGGACCATTTCTGCATGTAAAACAGGAAATTAGTGCACTAAAAATGACTTATGCCCCAAATTAGTCTCTTCTCATATCCACAGAATCCCAAAGCAGCTGCATTTAACCCTGACCCAAGTATTCACCTCAGGGATGAATTACCTAGAGAAGCTGGAGTCTGATGGAAAAGCATTCACAGCTTTGGGAAGCTTATTTTACATATTCATCAATAACTTCATTTTGTGGAAACCAGCGCATGTTGTTCCATGACCCAGCGTGGCAGGAGCCATTGCTACAGCACCAGATCCCCACTGGGCTGCTCCACCTCACCGTTCCCATTATGCCTTTCCACGTTAGGTGATCCCTACAAATAGATTCACACCTAAAAAGTTAATTCAGTGTGCCAACCTCAATAAGCTACACACACAGCAGTGCCACGCTTCCCATGCCTTACTACTGCTGGGATGCAAGTCTCACCCAGGAACAGGCACACAAGTCTTGGGATTGTCTCTTTCCACATCTTCCTGTGCTGAAGGGCATGTGGGCCGTGTTATACACCAGCCTCCCAAACCGTGGGACCTTTCCCCACCCATTTTCTGGGCATTTTCCAGAAATGTAGATATTCTCCCAGATTCAGCAAGGAGGCACCACTCATAACTTCCCTGTACCTGTTTCTCAAGCTCTGGAGGTGTGTTAGCCTCAGGGAAGTCACAAGCAAGAGCCAGAATAGGAATTTACTTCTTCTGCTCTCTTCAACTCTAGCGCAATTTCCTCTGTTTACATCTGCAAGCTAGAGTCAGCAAAAACCATCCTGCACAGACCAACTCCACAAGTACAGAATAAATAAATAATAACAATAACAGTTTGTGTTAATATAGCAACCCTAATCCAATTATCTGAAAGCTTTTTGCAAATACTAATTAATTAAGTCTTGCAACACCCCTGTGACATAGGTTGTTATTATTATCCCCATTTTACTCATGATAAAGAGGAGCCACCAGAACACTGCTTCCCTCAAGTGCATGGTTAGCAGCACGGCCGGAGCAAGCTTTGGCTGGACAGAGCCCTCAACCTGCACTCCAGCACCACACTTCACATCACTCTGAAAAAGGAGTGTTTTTGGGAGAAAGACCATCACCCAACAACAGCAGGAGTGTGGGAAACATCCCAGCCATGGTAACATGCCACCAGGGCCAACCCTCACATGCAGCAAGCACCAGGCTCCCTCTTGCTGCTCTCCTGGCCCAGAGGAACCCTGCAGACCCACACAGAAGGAAGATGAGATCACACCTTACCCCTCCAGCCATTAGCACAGCAGTGAGCAATGACTGTTTGCTTTGGGTCTCCTCCAAGGCCGGGATTGCAAAACAAAGAGGCATGGGGCAAGGGCTCAGCCTCCGAAAGGGCTCATACAAGCACACGACTTTTTTTATGGGCAGCTCGGGTCTCCTCCAGGTGCCATGAATTTAAGCATCCCCAGAAAAATCTGTAATTTATGGTGGCGGGAGCCATTGGTGCTCAGTTAGGAAATGGCCTATCCCAAAACGGCCGGTGGATGGAGCTGGAGGGATCTGGTGCTTCCCAACGGCTCCAACCTCAGCCGTGTTCACAGCAGCCCGGGAGCACCAGCACCAGCTGCACAGGCACCCGCACAAGTAAGCTGTCCTGGTGCCTCTTATATGTCTCAGCAATTTCAATGCTCACTTTATGCATCATTCCTTTAACAGAGATTCTAACATCAAGAAAGCAAGTAATTTTTTAAATTGCTTTTTATGAAAATTAATCAGTAAGAAGAAAGTTGCTTTCTGCTCACTTTCTGCTGACAGCAAGTTGGGTTACATTATATATAGGGAAAGTCAAGGCAAAATACTTCTGGAAATTACCCTTTTCTTCTGTCAGGGAAGCACATTTGAAGGGCTTTGCATTTGTTACAACTAGTTTGCACCCACCCTGGTTTTAATTAACTGCTGTTGGCTGGAAGAGCTGCTGCAACTCCCTGGACCAGCCATCCAAGTCCGGGGCACTTCGGGCTGGATCATGGACAGAGCCATCACTCACTTCATTCCAGTGTACCCCAACATGAACGAAACGGTGTGGAAAAGGACATACTTGATGTTCCAGCTGTACTTTTTCAGGAACTTGCTGGTTTTTCACCCCAGAAGAGTGTTGCTGTCAAACCCATCCCCACTACGCACTGGGCTGTAGGCTTCTTGGTAGTAATGGGGGGAGCCACCCTTTCATCTGCAATGAAATCCATCCTCCCCATTTTTAACATCCAAGTAATAAAATTCACACAGCTAAATGAAAGATGTTGTTAATTATTTTATGGATTCTTTGCCAATTCATTCTCTCCCGTGTTATACTGAGGTCAGTGAAGTGCTGCAGCTCGTCCCCTGCTTCCCCGGCAGCACAGTGCAGGCAACACAGAGAATGGGCAAGAAGGTGTACTGGTTTAAGTCAAACATGATAAGGTGTGTTTGCCTGTTGATTACTAAACCTGAGAATGATCAAACAGCTCCAGTGGAGGAGAAGAACTGGATACAGCAGCTCATAGCAAGTGCTGTGGCTAATTCCAGACCAAAGGGGAAGTAGGATAAGAGGAAATTTATGAGTAAGCTCTTGAAGTAATGAAATGAAAGTAATGCTGATTGGCCTCATTTACAGCAGTTCAAAAGCTGATCAGCATCGCTAAAGTAGTGAAGGATCAACTGACAATCATTTCTGCAGCGAGGAGCAGGGCTAACCTGCAGAACACAGCACAGGGGGTCTGGGCACAGAGCACAGAGTTGATCACCCCACGTGCCCTGCAGCATGGCCCGGACATCCCGCTAGCCATGCTGGGGCACGAGCACTGGTCCCTTGGGATACGGAGTGCACAGTGCCAAGTGGGGACCAGAGCAGCTCATCAGCTCAGGGGGTTTTGCCTGTGTAAAATGGGGGGACAAAGCAGGAGAGTGGGTGAGTGCCCAGAGGTACCTGCCAGGAGATGAGCACAGTGCATGGAAAGTGCTGTCCTGTGCAAAAAGCAGCTTGTGCCCGGCTGGGCTTCACTGGGGCAGGACATTGGCCAAGGTCCCACCAAATGTTAGCCTTTCTCACAGAATTCATGGGGCCGCCCAGCGCATGTCCTCCCTGGTCACCCATCAGTCAAGGGGCCGGTAACCAATAAATCAGACTAAATACCAGCAGATGTTCTATTATACCAGAGCCTGTTTTTAGGATTAAGGACGTTTCTCTCCAGTGGTTCGCAGTGTGCTCACCCAGAAATGGGGCAGGGAAAAAGAGAGGCATGTTTGTTACTAATATACCTTCACTTCAAGACAAAGTTTGACCCATGTCTGGGTTAGAGTTGTGTGGGAATACATTGTTTGTGAACATGGAGCAGCCTGGAAAACACGTGTTTCCTCTGAATTTGGACAAAACCGTCTGCCCATAGGTTGCACCAGCACACTGGTGAAACATGTAGTTTATGGAAATGTTTGTCTCTTCTTGGCTAATGTACTGTGTTATGACTAATTTTTGTAGGCCACATTGCATTAAGTCAGGATGTGCAGTGAAAACAACATGCCTGATAAAATCTTATGGGAGACCATGAAATGTAATCTATACATTTTGAAACTGTGGAGAGAAAAATGGCCTTTTCCATCTACACATTGATTCAAGTCCTTATGTAAGCACAAAATCACTGCTCATAAACCTATATGGCCAAAACCACTGTGTTTCCAGCATCATTTCCAATATCGGGGGGGGGGGGGGGGGCGGGGGAGGAATATGAACCCCAAACTAGTGAAGTCTTTTTAAGCTTTGTATTTTGATGGTAAATACAGTGGGCTAGTCCAGTTCAGCCTCTGTCATGCAGAGAAACCCAATCCACAGCTGCACCAGCTGTTTCTCAGGACACATTGGCTGTGCCTGTCTGAGTCGCTCCCACCCCGTGGGGGTTGAAACCCAAACCCCTATTTGTACGGAAAACGAACTCCGGTCAGAGACCATGGTGTCCGTTCAGAGAAGCACGACGGGGCCAGCGGCAAGTGAGGCTCTCCGGGGCGAGGCTTTTAGCCAAGGAACTTCCCGCAAGGGTACAGGGGGGTGGTGGGGTACAGGCATGGGGCTGCGGATGCTGCGCGGAGGTGCGGATGGCGGGAGGATGCGGTGCGGCAGCGGCGGGAATATGCTGGGGCGGCGGTCCAGCGGCAGAGCTCGGTGGGGGTTCGGCAGGGCTCGGCGACGTTCGGCAGCGTTCGGTGGGGGCTCGGCGGGGCTCGGTGGGGGCTCGGCGGGGCTCGTCCGGGGCTCGGCGCGGCCCAGCCCACGAGGTGGCAGCAGACCCTTTGTAATGCGGCTCTGGCCGGCGCCGGGCGGGGGCTGTGACGGGACAGGCGGGCCCCGAGCTGGGCGGGAGGGCTGAGGGGCTGCCGCGGGTGAGCTGCCTGCAGTGGGGCAGCGCTGCCGCGGAGACCTCTCCTGGTGGGACAGGGGCGGCAAGGGGAGTGCTGCCGAGTTCCCTCACGCACCAGGGGAGCTCTGCCCCCCTGCCAGCCCACCTCAGCCATGCACCGGGTAGCGCTCCGGCTTTTCTGCCACGTTCAGCAGAGCTCACTGGCGTGCTGCTGCTTCGATACGGAATTGTGGGTTAAATACCTTCCTTGAAACCGATCCCCCAGGGAGGATGAGCGATTCCAGAGGAGGCCACGGTGATGCTCCGGGTGCCGCACACGGGTGTGTGGGCTGCGTGGTGCCACGTCCCAGGCGGGCAGGAGGACTCTGCAGCGGGGTGGCACAAGTAGGGCTGGTTTAGCTACAAGGCACAATCACCATTGCAAAGCCGGGCAGGGAACCATCAGAGTACATATGGTGACCATACCTGGCGACCTGCGGGGTGATGGCAGACGACTGAGGGTGGGTTTCTATATAAACTGAATTGCTGTCCGCACTGATTTCCCCCGCAGAGAGCCCGGGCGCTAGCAGAGGCTGCTGTGCGTCTCCTCAATTAAGCAGCCAAGACGTGGTGAATAATAAATGAGCGCTGAAAGGCCTGGGCGGCTGCGACCGATTCCCCGGGTAACGCGGTGGGCGCAGCGCCGGCACAGCGCTCGAGCCCCGGGCTCTGCCAGGGCAGCTCCTGTCCATAGAGCTCGGCTTTCTCACCATAGCAGGTGCCCTCTACCCTGCAGCGCTGGTGGGGAGGACCAAGCCTCAGGACCCAAGCATCCCACTGCTCCCCTCCTTCATCGCTGTTCTCACAGCTGCCAGTTCCTGTCGTCTTTGCATCTCCAATACATAGACTACTGCCCGCCCTAAATGAGTTATGAGGGGCTGTATGTATACATGTGATAATAAAGTGCATGTTAATTAAAAGACATGCCATCAAGCAAGACCATCAAGTGTCAGTTACATTAAATGAGGTGGATGAGTCCCCCATCCTGCTCAGTTTTAGTATTTATTTTTGGGCAAAGCGTGGGCACAACGACGTTTTACTCCCACTTTGGGTGGCAATACACCTTTGTTGAAAAGACTGTAAGGAGCAGAGAAGTGAAAGGAATTAATATAGTTTGAGGTTATTGCTTGGGTGGGCAGAAGCACATGAAAATTCAAAACATCCCAGCAGCCCATAGATGTAGGCAAACTCCTGGCAGTTGAGACAACTGATTGTTCAGGAAATGCAAAGGGAGAAAGCGAAGCATCACTGAACCTGAAAGATAAAGGTCCTGACAATAGAGGCTTTTTATCCTCTGAGTCTTTCTTTTTTATTTTTTTCTTTTTGCCTGTTTATGTAAGTAAAACCCAATCTGAGCAACCGGAGCATCAGCTCTTCACAGTGAAAAGTAATTTGGCTGGGGTAGCCGACAAGATCCTGCAAGATCCTCTAAAGTAAACCTCATCTATGTATTGTCGTTTCATTAATAAACGGCTTGAATCCAAGCATAAGAACGATGTTACTTTAATGGTTTCTCCGACTGGTAGCCACATGCCTTGTTAGAGAGAGATCCCATGTGGGAACATTAAAATAAGACATCCACACAGAGGCTGGGAGTGATGAAACACGACCCAGCAGCTTCAGCACGCATCAGAGGATGGAGCTTGGTCATAAAATATTCAAATAAGCAATTCAGCCCTAAATGTTTCAGTACCTGCTGGGTGTCCAGATTTTGAAACTGGGATTTAAAGATCTTTGTGTTTCTAAGTGCCAAGTTTTCATAAGTAAATATGAAGCCGAACTTCAAAACCTGATAATTATGACCCAGTTTGTGACTGGAAGTCTAACTGGGTAATTTAAACCCAGTCTGGGAAAGCCATCAAGATCTACCATCTCTTTGTGAATAAATCTGTGTGAAGCTGGCATGCCACAGGTGGGAGAGGGACCTCGTGATAGGGAAGGTTCTCATTTTTTGCTTCAGTAGACTCATTCTTTATTGAATAGCAGAGTAAATATTTAAGCAAAACTAGTGTAAACTGTTGGCAGGTATGCCATGCTAAGTAGCAGTCATTTACTTTTAAATAATTAAAAGTCAATATACAAGCATAGCATTCTTGTTGCAGTGTGGCGTACAATACCACAGCTCTGCCTACGTGTCGCTTCAGAACCTGATTTACTAATCAAACGTTTAGCTCAGCTCATTTTGCAGAAAAACACACAAAAATATAAAGGGTTTTAAAAAACTCGTCTTCTCTGTTGTGTCTGACTGCAGGTATCTTGGCTACACAGATCCCAGCTATCTTTGGGTAAGGCACAGCCTGCTTGACTTGTGGGGCTGGTAAGGAAAGCCCTGATTTCCTTTGCATTATGCATAGTGGAAGCGTCAGGATGGCTCTTATGACGATTAATTAAATATTTGGCAGTGTTTAATTAATTAAATATTTAAACATTAAATACTAAATAGGATGTGATATCTGCTTAGTGGACATTATGTCTCAATAGCCATTAGTCATTAAATAGGACTCAAATTGCCCCTAGAAGACTCCCCTTAGCTAAGCAAGGTCTTAAGTACATGCACTTTTGGATCTTCATTAATAAGTAATAGAGGACAATTCAGACTATGTAGCAACAGAGAGATCCCTATTAACAGAAATGTTAATGTCTCTGTTTGAGACCAAGCTCTCCAATCCAGACAGCAGATGAGATGCTTGGAGCGGAGGGGTGGGATGTGACTCCTTCAGGAACAAAGAGGGCAGGGAGCAGAAAAGCAGTGACTGGGAAGAGTCCCACCACTGCCATGGGACACCTGCCCACACCTCCACAGGGAAGGACAGGGGCATGGCCCATGGAGGCCTGCGGTCTGCCAGCCCCATGATGTCTTCATGGGGCAATTTTGGGTTAACTTCAGAGGACTGAAATTAATTACCCTATTTAGTGTTTGCGCACACTTATGTTTGCTACAAGAGCCTCCGCTCACCCAGGGAGCCGTGTACAGCTGCCTTGGCCTAAATGAGAATCAGGCTTTGCACATCCACCCGCTGCCAGATTCCCACAAGCATTTGCCACAGGCTGACCCAGCCAAATATTACCACACGCCAGCGCTTTAAACCCATGCTCATCCCGTAGCATATGCAGAATGGCGCACACGCTGAAACTACGCACATGAATCTGCACTTGGATAAGGCAAGGTCTATAAAAAAAAAAAGGAGTCTGGTGCTCTAAAGATTTTTCTGAGAGGTATTTTTAGCAGGGAAACAACATTTTACAGGCCCTTGTGTCTTTGAGTTTGCTAATTCATTATTTTGTACTCCCTAGACAACTACTAGCGGCAAACACTGTGCTTTTTTTGATCTCAGTGATATTTTTGGTCATATTTATCATTTTTCCAATTAAACCCAAATTCCACACCCATGTACATGCTCACAGATCTGTTCACTGCCACACTGCTCAGCAGTGGTCTCGCAGCCCACACAGGCAGTACCCAAAGCACCCAGGCTCCCTGAGGGGGGTGGGGGGTGGGTGATCCTGGAACCCGCCGTGCCCGCCACCAGCGGCTTTACAGGGGGTGAGCACTGACTGCAATTTACAGCAACTCTGACACTGTTTTAAGTGATGCTGAAGTCAAATTAGAACTCAGCAAGGGTATCCCTAGTCAGTTCAAGGTCCTTTTTCTTTGAGTGTCTGCAGTGAAATGCCACATGCCATCAGTGGGGCTTCTGGAGGGGCAGCAGCGGCCAGCCGGGAGGACTACTGCATGGGCTCAGTGTGCTCCCCCCCCTCTCTCAGGCTTTGGTGTTCATAGATCTTCCATGCCTCCCAGGCTGCATACATGCTGATAATCAGATCGCGCTTCTGCCTAGTAGTTTTTGCTTGAAATATCATTGAGTTAGCTCTTGAGGGATTTTTGTCTGGTGACATATATATTGGTATTGAAGTCAGAGGTCGCCTGTTGCAAAGATCATCTTGATAGGATGATTATGAATAAAGCCATGCTGGTTAGAAGACCCTCTAACTAGATTTGGTCTTCTTCCTTCAGCCTCACATTAGTGACTCCTGGCTTCTCTCTCAGTTTTAGTGATCCAATCTTTCTTCTTCTGAATTTCTCCCCTGGGAGCTTTCCACACAGACATTTTCATATATCACGCTATTCTCTGCAGAAATCATTTGCTCAATAAAGAGACTGGATCTTTTTAATTGTAACATTAGCAGTGTTCGATAGCAGATGGGATGCCCACACCTACGCCTGGCACAGGCTGGGAAGGGCTGGTCCTGGATCAAAGCCATCTGAGGAGCTAGTCAGGCCTTCCACCTTCACATGGAGTACTCTGCAGAAGATATTCCTCCACCATTTTGACCCATGCAGGCTCCAGCCACACCTTCTGTATGTTTTAAGAGGTTGTCACTGATGGCGTAGGCACTATAAAGCAAGCACCTATCAAATATTAAGCAGCACAGGCAGTCACTAAACTATCAGCTAACAGCCAAACGCAGGTTTATGTTTCAGTTTTAGTGCTCCTTGCTGCACCACATCAAGTTATCAGAAGACACCGCCTGCAGAACACAAAGCCAATACCGGTGCCACACATCCTAATAAATCAGACAACTTGCTCAGCACCCTCTGCCTGCAGCACCCTCCCAGGTAAAGTGAGGCAAGCCCACCCAAGCTGCAGGCAGGCTGCTCCACTCCCCGTGCTCCTAGTTACTCCTCCTGGTAGCTTTGCATGCTTGTTGCTTGCTGTTAAAAGGCTTTTCATTTCCTGATAATTTATAAATATGTATTGGGCCTGAAGGATGAGGGTAAAGAAACTGCTGTTTCTTTTTTTTTAAAGAAAATTAAACATGACAAACTTGGTTATTCATGCAAACCATCCGCCTGTTATCTCTGATTATGCAGGATTCAAATGGTGAAGCTGAGTGAATGAGTGCATTCATCAAAGTAAACTGTCAGATGCAGGAACACCAGGTTTAACCTACCCCTATCTATTCTCTTTTGTACTTATGTTTCATCATCTTCAGCAGGCAGTGCAGTTGCTTGGTACCAAGAGCACCTATTTCACTACTATCTCTCTATTTTAAGGGGATTAGTTAGCCTCCAGATAATAGAAAAGAAACTCTCTGTGTGGCGCTCTCATTCTTTAAAACACCGCTGCACCAGGCAGTTTTAGGTCAGAACATATGGTATTGCAGGAGCGCAGTGCACACGTATTCTTTCACATACCCAACATGGAAAGAGGCAAAGTGTTCTGTTAAGCCTCAGTGTGCGTGTGAATGTCTGCATGGGTGAAATAAGGAGAAATAAACTCCACACACTAAAAAGTGACAGATTTATTTTCATCCATCCACCAACCTGCTCCGCAGCTACAGTGAAAACCTGGGATACATAAACTTGAGAAAAACAAGGGCTGTATCACAGAGTGGTTTGGGTTGAGAGGGATCTTAAAGCTCATCCAGTTTCAATCCCATGCCATGAGCTAGGACACCTTCCACTAGACCAGGCTGCTCCAAGCCCCATCCAAACTGGGCTTGAGCACTGCCAGGGACGGGGCAGCCACGGATTCTCCTGGCAGCCTGTGCCAGGGCCTCACCACCCTCACAGAGAAGAAATGCATCCTAAGACCTAATCTAAATCCACCCTCTGTCAGTTTAAAGCCATCCTCCCTTGTCCTATCAGCACATGCTCTAGTAAAAAGCCCCTCTCCAGATTTCTTGTCAGCCCCTTTAGTCACTGGAAGCTGCTTTAAGGCCTTCCATGAGCCTTCATAGGAGAGGTGACGTCCAAAATTTGCGGCAGGCTCCACAGTTTGTCTGTTTTATTCCAGAGAAGCTGCCTCAGATGTCAGTTCTCACATTCAGGACAGCTTTGATGCATCTTCTGAGGAGGCTTCCTCATACCTGGCCTTTGGAGGAGGCTCTAGGCCTGGGGCAGCCATAGGTGCTGTTCTCCCTGCAGCCATCACCAGGTTCAGGGAGAGCCACACACTGACCCTCCAGGCATGTCCTCACATCAACTTTCCTTCAAATGGGGTGTTACACCAAAACACCCTCTTTTTCTTACCCATGTTAACCTGTCTGCTCAGCCACTTACTTGCTGGCAGCTTTCACAGAGGGAGACTCAGGTGAAGATAAAATCATTTCCAGCACACTTAGGGCAGCTTTCAGGGTTAAGAGCATTTAGGCAGCCCACTGTGATGCTGTCCAGCACAATGATGTGCCCTGTCATCTCTGCCTGAACAGTAACAGCTCACAGAGGAAATCAGACTGGAGCACATGCTCACTTTCAGGCCCACATTACCCAGGGTGTGCACATGTAACTCTTTGCAATGTTTTCTAACACCTCTTTATTTACCTCAGCGTGCACATGCACACTGGCAAGGGATGGTCACTGTTTAATGTGGCACACTTGGGTCATCTGTGCAAGTTAATTAATTGGTTACAAGTCATCTTTTATTCTTCCCTCAAAACATTAACGTTATCTTGAGCAATACCTCTGCCCAAATGATGCTCAGGAGACTGCGGAGGCCGCCTCTCTCTGTCCTGTACCACCTTTCACTGACCCATGTCTATTGGTGCAAGCCAAGAACTAGAACTTTAAGCTTCTGGTGGCACTGAGAGCAGCCACCGGCACTGTGGTGCTGTGCCATGCCAGAGAGGTCAAGCTGGACAGGGATTTTCAGGGTGGGGATGAAGGGCAAGGAGGACTTGCCTCTTCCAATCCCTTCTGTGCTGCAATATGATGCTTCTGTATTAGGAAAAAGCTACAGCACCTTCTCCAACATGATTTACATGCTGGTTGAGTCAGTGTGACAGCAGGACTACTTAACAGTACCCTCTGCCCTCACTGTTACAGAGTTATGACTTTAAACACCAAATATGAATCAAGAATTTCCTTTCCATTCAAATCTGCCTTCTGCCCTTCTTTTATCTGACTCATTTCCAAGCTGCCATCTGACCTCCATGTTAATTGATCACTACTGATAGATATGGCTTTGAACTGTTCTTAGTGTGTGCTCTATACTCCTTGGTTGGCATAGACTGCCTTTTTTGCCTGGGCTAAGGTAATCTGACATAAAATCAGAAGCCAGTGGACAGTAACTTGAGAATACCACCGCATGCTGGAGCAAGTTGCTACTGCCACCACCTGAAACAGCTGGAAGAGCCCGGTTCCATCAGAAGTGGGGATATTCAGGAGGCTGTGTGAGGATGGGGGACTTCTCTAACACCCCCACACAGCATGCTTGAAGGCACCAAGCCCTCTTACTCATACCACCACCACCCCCCCCACTGCTGCATCCCCTGGTAATGTGCCTAGGTTCACTGCTCAGTGTGAAAGTGCTTACTGGTTGCAGTTCCCCAAGGCTGGGGTGCTTCTGCAGCTGAAGAAGTCACAGAGCACCCCACACACAGAGCGAGCTGAGCAATGTCTGCCTTCAGATACACTGACCTGCAGAGAATGTAACTTGTCAGTAGTTGCTGGGAGAGCCCAAAGTGCAGCTCAGAACACAGTTGCTGCCCACAGCCTCCCCCGCAGCTATCAGATAATGCCATCCCTCTGCTATGCACTAATACTGAAGAGCACATCTCACACACAAATGGATTATTGCTGGAATCTCATAGATAAAGTCATTCATCTTCTCAGGCCCTTGGGAGTCTGACTTGTTAATACATATCACAGCAGAAAGCTATATAAAGCAGGCAATACAAAGACACAGTGAGAAATACCTATGGAAGCATTGAAAGGGAGAGAAGAACCAGAGCAGAAAAGCTCTGCTGGACTGTGTACACTGTGTACACAGTCCAGCAGATGTGCATGCAAGTGGACCAAAATAAACCAGATCTTCAAGCACTTTCAGGCGGGATCTTCAAAAGGGTCAACATGAACTAAAACCTTCAAACTCCAATTGTTCAGTCACCAGATTTCTCAGAAACGCTGTCAATGTCACAACAGTGATCAGTTCTTATTATGGGATTTGCATGTGCACAGGAGCAGTAGGTGCTGGTGCACAGGACACCCCCAGCCTCCCCAGGCTGGGTGGTTGTATATCTGCCCCTTCATACAACCACAGTGACAAAAATCAGGGCAGAAATTCTGACACCCCATTTCCACCAGCACTCACACACTGGTGATGAGTGCTCCAAGAACCCGTTTCAGGCAGAATAGAAAATTAATGAGGGAATAAAAGAGGTTGAGTCACACATCTTACATCTCAAATATGCCTTGCACAAATCAGCCGTGATGAATTGTTGTATGAAGTCTGGGTAAGACTCCTTGCTGGTCAGAATACAGATAAACCATGTGTGAGTTTCTCACATGCTAAACAGAGCTCATTAAGAGAAAGATGCTGTTTATCCTTGTAATTCTGACCACATCATTCACTCGTCATCTTATTTAGGCCCTATTTTCCGCAGACTGGCAGGTGATTTGATGGCAGTGGCCTCCATACAATCACAGCTCACTCTCTGCTTGATGATCCCGCAGCAGTGACCAGAGCTTTTGTTTATGTGCAGGTGGGAGAGTGAAGTGCCTGCACACGGAGATCCCACCCAATTCAAGCCACACGGACAGCATTAAAAAAAATCCCAGTCTGCTCTCAGGCCATACAGGAATATACATCTCATTCAAAACAGAAAGGAGGCTCTCCAGCAGCAATGCCAAGCACGCAGATTAGTGACAATGCTTTGCTGGTGAAAATGGCCTTGCTGAGTCCAGACATGTTCTCCTGAGATGCCAGATTTTGTAAGTTAGCAAAAATGTTGAGCTGTCTATTTGCTTTAAACAGTTATCTCAGCTCTGCAAGTAAAATCTGTTCCCTTGCCTGACCTCTGCATGCTGCCAGGTAGGCCAGCATTTGGACTTCTTTTGCTTTAACACAAACATCAAGGGAGAGATGGAGAGTTTCCTTGGGAAGAGCATGGCACAGCCAGCAAGGGGGGATTTGGAGGGGCCAGAAGCACTAATGTGCTCCTGCAGCAATGTGGTTTATCACAGGGAAGCCCTGATACCCCAGTTTAGGTACCCTTGATACCCCTTCTCAGGTGTGGGTCTTATTCTCCAGTGCCAAGCAAAACTAAATCTGTCTGGAGAAGGCAGCCCTTTAAATGGAAGATATCTGGTGCCACACATTATTAAAAATATGGCCCTAAAGCAGACAAGATGAAGGGAGGCAGTTATTGCTGCTCCCACCTCTCTCCCCAAAAGGGTTGCTGCTGCAGAAAGAGAGATTAAGTGATTTACCCCAGATCACAGGAGAAGTTTGTAGCAGAACTGGGAATTTCAGAGGCCCCCCTGGGTGTCTTCCCAGTACATTAAGCTCAAATTCAACCCTCTGCTGCTCAGCACTTAGTCAGAAGCTGGGTCAGGCAGCCCTTGTACAGGAACAGCTCGACAGTGCTTGGCCCTGTGCCACTGAGCAGAGAAACACTAGCTGTCAAAAGTGAGGGCAAGGCAGCAATATTTATATCGGAGCTAATGAAGGCTAGCACCGGTCTCTTCTGTATGATTCACACTGGACACACCATAGCCAAGTTCAGCTGGAGCTGCTATCCCCACCTCCTTTCCGAAGGATGCCCGGGAGAGCAACATGAGCACGCTGCGCTGGTGGGACTGGGCTAGAGCCAGACTCTTGGGGTGTTTTATTGTAAGAGCAAGTGGTCACTTGAATTTCCCCCCATTCAGTAAAATGAATCCCACAAACATAGTTTACCCTTGAGCTGATGCTTTAAGCAAGATCACACAAGGTGCTCAGCCTGGAAAGTGCCCGGGAGCATTGCTTGGGCAAGCCAGACAAATCAGGCGAGACGGCAGCAGCCTGGAATGAACTGCAGTGGAAATAAACTAGAGGGCAACCTAGCGCCGATGCTGGCGCATACACACATCCCGAATACCTCGCCGCCGTTATCTTCAGAGCCCATCTAGGCAGCCTTCTGGCGTGCGGGAAGATCAGGAAAGCCAGGAACCTGCTGGGAGTTACGCTGCAATGGTTACAGCACAAGCTGATTTTGAACAAATAAGGGAAAAGAAGAAATAGGAGGAGGGTTCTTCAGTTTTGCAGCTGCATTTGAGGGACCATGAGTCGGGGCATCTAGGAATCACCAGGCCACCCCGTGTCTCACATCAGGAATGCTCAACCGGCTCCACAGGTCTCTGTTTGCACAGAGCTGACTGCCCTTTGCTAGGAACCTCCTGCACCTTTCAACTACCAACCCATAGCAGTAGCTTCTCAGGATGCAACTGCGTACAAAGCCAATAGACATCCTAGCTCAAACGTGGTGAATAAATGTGTGCATGAGAATACACCGTGGCTAGAGAAAGGTATTTCCCACGTTACCATCACGTGGAGAGAGAACATAACTGTGAAACAAATCCAAAAGCCGTGGCATTTTTGTCTCTGATGTTTCCATTATCAAGCTGGCAGCAGGTGAGAGGACAACACAGTTTGCTCTTTCCGATATTCAGATAGCTTAGCGTCAAAGAAAAAAAATCTTTCGGAGTGATCACAGTCCAGGAGAATACATCTAATTCCCTCTAAAATGATTTGGAGCTTCACTGGGTAGAAAATTGCTATTTCTGCTCCAATGCCAGAGAATTCCATTTTTAATTATAGAAATTTCTGTAATGCACCATTATAATATTCTTTTATATTCTCTCTCATTTCTAGTTCAAATATACTATTAGTTTTTAAACTACTGCTATGCATCAAGCAGACACAGGTCACTCCTGCTGCAGAGAAATGCTGACATTCATACCTCTTGAATCAACTCAGATCATGATTCATGAAAGATGAATCATGTTTTTTGTATGTTCCAGGACAAGTTATTCTAACAATCAACGACTGTTTGGATGCAACCTTCACTCAGATGAAATCAGAACAGAAACATGCTCAATGCCTTCTCCAGAGCACAGATGTATGGACTGATAATGCCTTATGGGGACACCACAAGCTGAAGTCCAAATTCAGTGAGCAGGCTGAGAAAAGCCACCTGAGGATCCACAATAACCCTTTGCTGTTGTCTGTGTCTGCAGGATCTGGAAATAAAGCAATAAATTCTCATGTCCCAAACCAATAAACACAAAATTATCTTTACACAATAATTAACCATCCTGTAGAATTAATAAAAACAAAAAAATCAACCTGTTTCTGAGGAGGTAGCAATTAAAGGCAACCACTGGAGTGCTGCTGCTCAAAACCTGACTTTAAACAGTCAGGTGCTGGTCCAGACCCACATTCTGAAAACTGGTGTTTGTAAAGGTACAAAGATGACAAATCTGTTGCTTTAATCTGCAGCTGCGTTCAACAGATTGTCTCCGTAAGCTTAGTACCTGCTTTTTCTGTCCCAACTGGAATTTAGTACCTTCGCTGATCAGAATCCATAACATTAATCGCCAGTTTAAAAAGGTGCAAGGGGCACCGACACATGAAAGTGAGTTGCTTAATTCCCCAGCCACATAGAGGAGCTTGACAGGGAAGATGGTGGGAAGTTGGTGGGAGGTAGAGGAAGGCTGGTGTTCTTTATGCCTCGTTCTTTGGGGCCAGAGGGATAGGACAGCTGGGGGTGATGCAGGAGGGTGTGCAGGCAGCTGGCTGTGAGTGCCCCACATGGCTGCATCACTGTGTGCATGGACACAAGGGCATAGAGAAGTTACTCATGCAGAGTGCATGAGGACTGGAGAGGTGGGCTCCCAGCACAGCCAGGCTCTCTGCAGCATCGAGGTTCAGGGTCTCTTGCTTCTCGAGGAGGAGGAAACCTTTCCTTACTATGGCCAAGCCCCAACCGCAGCTCTGCAGCAGGAGGGGAGGCAGGGCTGCGCCTGCCTGCACTGGAGGAGACACCATACACCATCCCTGGCGTTTGCTTTGACAGCAGCCTCACACAGCAAATGGAAGGGGCATTGGGTACCAAAACCCTTAGAATCTTCCAATTAAGCTCTTTTGGTGTAGATCAAAATGAAAACACAAGCACATGTGAAGCCATCACTAGCCAGCAACTAAAGGGTTCAGGCTGGCCCTGTTTCCTTTGAAGCATGCCTGCTGGCTGTAGGTTTCTACAATTCTGCAATTACAGCTCTTTTCAACTTGGCTTTCTTTTTTTTTTTTTTTTTTTTTTTTTAATTTAAAAAGATTGAGAGGAATTAAAAAACCCTCATCAATCAGATTTATCAAATAAAACTGTAGAGGTAGGGCCAGCTGCAGCTACACATGTCAAACTCAGCTGCAGATATCAAAGGAAAGGCTGTAATTCATAGTTAGGATGCTCAGCTTTTAGCGGGTTTACCAATGAAGCTAATCCCACTTCTATATTCCTAAACCCACGCAGATGCCTGACTCTGGGTTAGGCAAGGGCACCCCAGGATTGGTCCCTACAAAAGCAGGTCAGGACTCCACACCCTAGGAAAGGGGATGGCTGCTACCTGGGCACTCTCCTTCGCATCCTGCTGCCATTTCCCCGCTATTGGAAATGAAAGGACTCAAGAGTCATTTGGTTTATTTTCTCATCCTTGCATATGTGTGGCCAAGCAGCCTGGATACACAGAATCATAGAATCAACTAGGTTGGAAAATACCTTTAAGATCATTAAGTCCAGCCATTACCCCAGTATTGCCAAGGCCACCACTAGCCCATGGCACTGAGGGCCTCATCTACAGGGTTTTCGAGCACTTCCGGGGATGGTGATTCCACCACTTCCCTGGGCAGCCTGTTCCAATGCCCGATCACCCTCTCTGTCGTTTACCTAAAACAGATTACACAGGTTGTTAGAGTTTGAGTGGAAGAGAAGAGGATAATGGCAAAAGTTCTCATTGATTTACAGGGGTCAGTATTTGATCAGCCTTCTCAAATTTGGCCTCACTGAGGTCTGCTTTTGTTGAGCACTATTAGCTGAGTGACAACGTAGCCAAAGAAGCGTAAAAGCAGGAAACATCCCCAGATACCTATGGAAGGATCTTCAGACATGGATGGGAGGTGCCTTGAGGGGGCATGAGCTGAAGATGATGATGAGGGGTAGATGTCTTGCGAATGGAAAAAGTCAGCGGTGAAGCTGTCTTCCCTCCTCTACTTAGAAGCGCTATTGCTACCATGTAAACCCCAAGTACCACAGCTCTTCAGCTACTGCCAGAGCCTTGTGTCCTCCAACTGCTGCTTTTTCAGACAAGCAACTACTGGGAGGACAAAATACATCAAGTTAAATAACATATACTTCATCTTTGGTTTCCCTCAGCAAAACTGGGCAACTTTGTAGATATTTTGTAAATTCAGATTTATGATGATTACTTCTCATACTATGGCTACCACAGTGGCCATAGAGAATTTATTGAGGTAATAATGTATTTCAATAGCCAATTTTCAAAAATTTGAACAATTGCAATGGATTAACGTTCAAACCATTAATATTCAAACATATCAAGTCACTTAAAGGTTTTTTTGTGTGTGTGTATGTCTATTTTGGGGTATATTCTCCTCATAATATGTGAAGAGAAGATATGCTTTACTGTTGACATTTAGCACATTTTCCTTATTGCTTTTCATTTCATGATGAGTAAAAGTGTTATTTGGCCACACAGCCCTTCCTAGGATGAATGCCATCATTCCTGTTTGCAGAGGCAACCAAAAATTAAAGGAAATATTTTAGACGTCAACATTAAATGTCAGAAACCGATTTTAAGTAATTGCTAATGCCCTGGCACGTATGCATTTTATTCAGAAAATCCCTGCTAAAAACATTCATCAGGGGATATTCAAATTTATTATGTAGAACAACACAGCATTAACATCTTAGCTTCTATTTAATGCTTTGGTTCATAGCAACAAAGATACCAATGGGAAATCATTAAGCAAATATGCAATTTTTTGCAGCATAATAGGTCTATGTTTGGTATCACTTGAAAAAAAACCAACCCTCACCAAGCTCAAACTGACAGAAAAGCCGCGATGATCAGGCAAAGTACAGCAGCATTATAAATGTTAACAGATTTCAGAAAGTGATTTTATGTTAATTCAAATGTTAATGCTGTCCGAGGCTGCTGAAAGGAGCGTGGGGCTGCGGGATGAGATAGACGTTGCCGGCAGGGGAAAGCGCAGGGAACACAAAGAGCTGCCTCTTGGTGTGGGTGGGGGAGCTTTATTAATTATATTTCCTTTAGGGCCCTAACAATAACATGTCAGTAATCTACACATTCGGTACTTAATTGACGTTAATGATTTGGCCGGGTCCCGGCCGTCGCCGTGAGAATCCCGTCCATCTCGCGTTCCTCCAGCCCTGCAGCGCAGCCCCAATTAAGTCAATGAGCATGGGGACACTGAGCGGCTCCCGCCACCTCCGCGGCTCCTCTCCCAGCCAGGTCCCACCCGGGAGCCTCCCAGCCCTCTCTGCGCATCCCTGAAGGAGCACCCGGCCCCAGAGCGGCCCTGCACAAAGGGATGCATTCATGCTCCCCCTCTGCACCCTGGAAGATGGCTGCATGTCTGGGATGCACGGCTGCAGCGGGCAAGGGTGGAAGAAGTCCCTCCTGCTCCCCTGGCAACAGCTGGAGGACAGTCAGGGGTTTCTCTCGTGCTCATGAGCAGCAGGCCCCAGAACACACACAGCTGTCTCAAACCCAGTGCCCCACGTGCCTGTAGTTACCCATGAGGTGATGATCCCTCTGTAAACACTGAAGTCAGGTATGCGATTATAAGCGGTGAAGTGATGCCTCTGAAAACTACACCCCAGAGGTTGCTCTGGTATCTCCACCCTTGGTGCCACTTAGCTGCCAGCCAATAACGTGACCCAGGCTCACACAGTTTACCTTGTCCATCATCAAGCATATCTGTTACATCAGTATCAGGAAGCAGGGTTTCTGTTCAGGCAGGCTGCTGGGGAGCAAGGTCCACTTGGCAGCAGGAGGATCCAAACTCACTGCAGCTGCCAGGCTGGAAACCGCAGGAGAAACCTGCAGTCTTTCCGTAGTTCAAGAGCACAGGCAAGTTACAGCAGTGACAAAAGCAGGTTGTTCTGGGCAGACACACAATGGATTCTCAGTACATTCAACCAGTACATTTCTCACTTTGCTCCAGCACAATGGTACAATGGTAAAGAAGACAAGCAAATTTCTCCCTGGGCACCCTACTAACAAACCTGCCATTTCCATACAGACGTGGCTGCTGCATCTTTGGCAGTTGTGTGGGGCTTGGAGCAACCTTGTCTAGTGGAAGGTGTCCCTGCCCATGGCAGGGGGTTAGAACTGGAGGAGCTTTAAGGTCCTTTCCAGCCCAAACCAGTCAGTGATTCTGTACTTCTGCTCCACAGAGTGTTTCTTCTCTCCTTGGAGCTACTCTCAGCCTCTACTCATCCCCCTTCAATGTCAGATGTACATCACAGAGCCCCCACCTTCAAGGGGTCCAGCCAAGCACTGAGCGCAGTAGCTGAGCTTGTGCCTCTCCCTCACACAGAGAACCAGCAGCCTGTCTGACTCCTTTTTCTTCTTACCTGTACTAGCAGAAGTCAAATTTCCTCGCAGTTGTCCAGTGGAGCAAGCTGACAGGAATGGGGTGGGCCACAAATAACCCCATGAGTCATAGGATCACAGGCTGGATTGTGTTGGAAGGGACGTTAAAGCTCATCCAGTTCCAACCCCCTGCCACAGGCAGGGACACCTTCCATGAGACCAGGCTGCTCCAAGCCCCATCCACCCTGGCCTTGAACACTGCTAAGGATGGGGCAGTCACAGTTTCTCTGGGCGACCTGTGCCAGTGCCTCACCACATCACATTAAAAGACTTCTTCCTTGCATCTGACCTGAACTTCCCCTGTTTCAGTTTAAACCCGTCACCCCAAGTCCAGTTTTGATACAAGATCAGGCTAAAAAACGAAAAAGCTAGCACATTGTCACCTCAAGGAAATACCATTCTCAACCAGGAGGCTTCAGCACCGGCCATCCCATAGAAACACCTCTCCTACCCCCAGCAGAACAGGGTAGACCAAGCAGCGAAACACTGATACTGTTCTGTGGCCACTTCTCAGAGGAAAATATTTGCTTTAAAAACAGTCAGATGAATTTGGAGTGATCCACAGGGCACTTTGTTATGTTAATGACTGTTACCAACTGTCTCTTCTTTATATTAAAGTGTTGACTCATTGTCAGTTGGGGCCAGACAAGACAGCCTGCTTGTGCCTTGCAGTCCTTTTGCACTCACCCAAACTACTCATGTGAAGACACTTTAATATGAAGAGACGCTGTCTGTGGCCATTATTAATCTCCTGACTGAAGCCCAGAATACTAATAAAACCACGCAGTATCAGCTAACATTTCCTCAGTGCATTCTTCATTCTGCAAGATTTTGGCCAAAATTAAAATGGGATTCATTTCTCTCGTTCAGTTTCTCCAATGCCCCCAGCTTTCAGACCAAGGTGAGGTTTTGATACATAGTGATGACAAACCTTTCAGGAGGAGGAAGATAATCATACGCCACCTGGGTTACTGCAGAATTCAATTTATTTTGCAGCATGCTTTATGCTGGTCTGTAGCTATTAGAGGGAGAAGCAGTTTCCAGTTGAGCAGCACACAGCTAAATTGCTTTCCTGGGGCTTCCCGTGCCACAGAATCCACCCCAGTCCTGTGCAGGAGCAGCAGCCTCATGCAATGGGCCCAGCTGCTTGCAGAACATATTGTTTGATAGCAGCTAATCCTAGTGGCACAAACTTCAGCCCGCCTGTAAAGGCACTAAACCTTTGTCTCTTCTCCAGCCAGGCAGAACTGTCCACTTGCTTCTTCCCCCCCCTGCCATGAATCAACCTCCAGACTGCTCTGTGACCAGAAAGAATTCAGGAGAATAGGATCCTCAGGTAAGAAATAGATGGAGGGAGCTCCCTTTTGTTTTGCTTGGTTTTGTTGGTTGTTTGCTTGTTTTTTTATTGGTTGTGGTTGGTTTTGTTCTCCCCCCACCCACATAGGGACACCTCTCTCTTAAAATTGGCTACCCCGTTCCTCCCTAAAATAGTTTTCAGCCTGTGGCAACCAGTACATAATTTTTTCAAGCTACCCTAGAATGACAGCACACTCAGACAGACATAAGCATCCACACATGCTGCAAGACAACCAGAAACAGAGATTCTTAAAGCACAAGATAAAGACCAGAAAGTAAGAAAATGGTTTTTCATACAAGTCACTGTTGCTGGAAAGTATCACATCCCTGGGAATCAGCAAAAGTGGTGATGCCCATGCTCTGAGGCCAGACAGACAGCTTCCCACCAAAATGAAGCAGGTTGACCTTTCAGGGGGAAGTTCTAAAAATCAGCAAAATTACCTGGTGATTTAGAAATTAAGCATAGAAACTACATTTCAGGAGGGTTATTGTGTATTGCTGCCCCCCTGCCCCCTGCTTTTGTGTGCTTAAATTTGGAGCAAAGTGCCAAAATGTCTCTTGACAAATTCCTTCACTGTTATAAACCTTTTCAATAACAGACAAATATAATATTCCTTTGTTTAGGAGATGTAGCTGTCCAAGAAACTAAAACATCCCTGAATTGGCAGCACCAAACTTGTCCAGCTAACATTTACACTTATTTTGTTAGCACAGGACATACGATCAGTTACTGCAAGGAAAAAAAAAAAAAGACAAATTATTTGCCTACTATTAGTTACCATAGGCATTTTTATTACCTTAAAGCTTTAACATTTGACAGAATAGTGGGACAGGGAAGAGAAAAAGGGAGAATAACTTAACAATAATAAAAAGCAGCCTTGCTGGGAACTATGTTTATAAAAATGAACCAACAGGAGCTTCCTGAAAGTGTTGAAGCATTTAAGTTAACTTCAGGACAACATGATGAATCCTAGTATTCTCACAGAAGTTTTCAGTGTTGTTGAACAGTCCTTCAAAGTGAACATCATAAGAAAACCAATTTTCTATTTCTCTGTTCTTCTCTCCAGAACTGTGACTTTCAGAAAACATCTTACTGTAATTTCTCAGATTTTGCAAAGTCAAGAAGGACAACTCCTCCTGTCAAAAGGCACACACCATTCCACAACTCAGCTTTGCACAGAAGGCTATAATTGTCAATGACTATGCCAAAATCCCAATGTTTAAATGATTATGTTTTAAGGAAAGGTAAGCTTTTCCTACTGATCACTTCTCGCTATTAAGCATAACAATAGAGACAATCCAATTCAAGAATTTCCCAGTACACTGATTATTAGGAAGTGTGCCGTGGAAGCATTCCCCATATACTTGTCATGTCTTTTATCCCCTCCCTAGCCACCTGCATCTGGCTATGGGAAATCCAAGTAGCCTAACATGACCATTTTATCTTAGTATCCAAAAAGGAAGTTTTAATTGATAAGCAGTAGTGGTAAATAAATAAAGAGTTACTACATTATTTATCCCCAACTCCCACACTACTAGTGGTCACAATCTGAAAAACCTTAGCTGACCATAATTAAAAGAAAAAATAGGAATATACATAAAACTAGCTGTCTTAGACAGCATTTTTATTCTAAATGGATAGAGACATAGCAGCATTTACAATAAAGAGTTTTTAAAAGGCATCGAGTTGCAAGCCAACCATTTGAAAGAGGCTTTGAAACATTGTCTTCCACAGCACTTTTTGCCTGTTTGTCAACAGGGGACAGTCTGACTGCAGATTATCCAACGGACAAACAGGCACAGTAACTAATCTAAACTTCAAACCCTTTTCCTGAACAGTTGGTCACATCAAGCATCACCTCTGTAGCAGCATTTGGAGCACTCTTCGGTGTTCTTTTAAGCGGCTGGTATACTTGATCCACTTCTTTAGAAGATTTTGATGTTCAATAAAAATATTTAAAATAGAAGATTTCTTCTGTCATGAAAAAAAGTAAGGTTTCTTTTTCGGATGCTAAAAAGGCTTATGAACTTCACTGACAGCACGTCCATAATGGAGCAGGAGTTAGAACCAGCAGAATAGGCACTTCAGCAACATTCTGTTAACTGTTTCTATAGTCATATCGGCTTTGGTCCAGAAGACTGTTTCTTACTACTTTGTGGTGGTGTAAGGACACCAGTGGGGAAAGGTGAAGTTCTATTCTGCTCAGACAACATGGCTTTATTTGCTTGAGCTTTGTCCTGAAAGCATAAGAAAAGGAGATTAAGAGAAGATCTTTACCTTGGTGTATCTATGAAACAGAGCAATGTAATTCATCTCTGTATCTAACCCCGCTAGCAGCAACCAATAAATCATGTGGTACACATTACTGAATACAAACTTCAAGAGATCAGCATTAACTTTTCAAACCTAATGATCAGCATTATAGTACCTGTAACTTAAAGAAAGCAAAATTCAGAAGCAAATGAACAGGAAGAACTTTAGCTTCTATTAAATAACTTCTAAATAATCAATTTAAAAAAAAAAAAATATTACCTACAATTTGCTGGACAAGATTTGATCCTCTGCAAGTTTCTCATGCTAAAAACTACTCTTGCTCAACTTCTTGTTGACTGTCACTGTCATGAAACAGTCTCACAAGATCACTCTCAAGTGATCAGTCTTTATTTTCTTTTTCATCAGACAAGGTTACATGACCTGTATTTTCTATAGAGAAAGGTATAGCACAGTATTTGAAGTATTCCAAAGGGTAGAAATAAACTTCTGATCTCTAGGGTAATTATTTGCTGTTTAAGATGAGAGACTTAAGTCACGATCACCTTTTTATGAAAACACTGAACAAGTCAGTCCCAAGACAAGACTGCCTCAAGAATTTTGGAAATGAGTACAACCTTGCGCCTTTTATTACCTGAATACACTCAGTATCTGTCTAGTAATGCTTCACTTAAGTTTACTATATGTTCTAACCAAAGAAGAAACAATACTTGAAGATTTCACAGATAGATTTTGCCTTCATTATGCACATACATACCAGCAAATCCAAGCCATTTATGTGTGTCTGTATATTGTGCATGTCTTCAGGAGCTACACCTCTAAAGTGTTTGAGTCTGGAGCTTCCAACTTCCCTTATAGCCATCGCAAACGGAACCATCCATTTTACACATTCCTCTACCTCACACCATTCATAACCTGGAAAACAAAGGCATATGGTTATATGCCTGAATGAAGACTTAATGTTTGTAAACACACTAGACTTACCTTATAAATGCCAATACCTGTAACTTTCTGCATCAACTCAGATGAGGAGAAGTGATACAAAGCAGAAGCTGAAAGTACTCCATATGTATATTCCAAGCAGCCAATATCCAGCAGACAGAGATCCAAGAGCTACAAGACAACAGATGCTTAATAAGGCTATTAGAAGAACACTTTATTTCCAGGTAAAACAGCATTTGAAGGAAAAAAAAAAAAATAATTCAGCCTTACCTCTGCTATTTGTACAAATATTTGCTGTGGATATTGTGGCAGCAATACCTCATAAAGCTTGTTTAAATATGCAATTTGCAGGTAAATGTTCAGCCACGATACAACTGTTAGTGGACTTAAGTTCCAGTTGAGAGCCTGAAAGAGTAAGCATTCACAAGACTTCAGTATTAATAAAGAGATCCTAACTTAAACCACACAACTGCATTTACTCCAGATCAGAAGCTGTAATTCCAGTTGGTCAAGGCATCTTTGAAACACGCAAATCTAGTCCTCTCCTATACCTCTTCCTGCTGATAGGGTGGGGAACAATTTTGTTAACACGCACATATTCGTGGATGCTTTAAATTCCTTGTTACCTAGACAACATTGTTTTCTAATTAGTAAGAGAAATTGTGCCTCTTAAGAGCACATAAGACAAACTGAGGCTCTCTGCTTTTAGTCTGATTATCCTATACATTTTTAAAAACTCAAGTAGAACTAATTCCACTTTGACATACTACCTTCATAATGAGCAATTCCATACTGAGGATTTCATCTTCTGTACAAGCCCCATCTGTGACATAGGCAAACTGGTGCAACTTTGGTGGATAAATTTCCTGAAAGATAAGAGATCAAGCACTTAGTTTGTGTAATGCATCATAACTAATCTCTATGTGCTTTCAAAAAAAAAAAAAAAAGGGGGGGGGGAGAGGGAGGAAAAGAAAAATAATGCACCACTACCTCAGCATTTGAAAACAGAGGGAAAATTAAAAGAGAACCAAGCTCTCCATCCTAACTCATGGTGTTCTCCCCTGCCTTTTAACGTCCACAGATTTCTTGTTCAACCTTCCTGCTCATAGACTTCACCTTTCACTTTTGATGCACCAGTACAACATGCTTTATGCTTGACTACAGTATCACTGAGATGGCATCATAATTGACATCAAGATTTTTTTATATATCCTAAGGCCACTTAACCCTTGCTGGAGAATAACAGATTGAAGAATAATAGCTCTCTTAAAAGACAAGCGGTAAGAGCTTAAAAGGCACTATGTATTTAAACAGTTGAATTTGTTCCAGTAAATAAGGAATAGCTCAGACTCTTATCCAGTAGGTACTCCACTGACAACAGAATTGCAACAAGTGGTCTCTATATACAGCAGCCAACCAAAAAACTCATTTAGCAACTGTTACTAAAAAATTCAGATTTGTTTAAACACTGAAAAGACTATCCTTTTAAAATTACAGATACACTGTGACGACAGCTAGTCATAGACACTTCTTAGAAAAACAGGAGAAATTAAAAAAAAAAAAACAAAAAAACAGAAAGTATCTTTGTCTTCCATCTGAAACGTCATAGCAAACTCCATAAAGCTGGCCAAAACCCATCTAGTGTACACTAAGTGTGCTGTCTTCCCATTCACATTTTTATGTTTAAGTAAAGCTGGAGATACTTACCTCAAGCTTTGCTGCTATGAATAAAGAAGAGATACCAATAAGCTGCAATAGTGTTTTTACAACATCATGTTGCGTTGCCATAAACCGATCAAAGAAATCTTGTGCTAAATAAAAAGTTTCTCTATGAAGCTTGTAGACTTCACAAACCTGGAGAGACATCAGAGATTACAAAGGTCAAGAACAGTGTTGCAGAGTCAAAACCAGATGCTACAGATGTATTGAAGAACAAAACCAAAAGCTAAACATAAAATTCATATTGGCTTTCTGCTTCACTGCTATTGTGAAGGAATATGTTAACTAGGAGCACGGGTTAAACAGTTTCCTTTGACACAAGATGACTGCCACTACAGTAACTCCCCCCCAAAAAAAAAGAGATCAGAGTGAATATCCTTTTAGGAAATGCATGCACATGTCCTAACAATGTCAGAACATCAGTTCCTCATTTTTGCAAAGCTGCATCATTCCAACACCTCAAAAGAGAAAATTCTCACAAATCCTTCAGAATTAAGAATAGAGACTATGCTGCCAATTCATCCAAACAGCAAAAAAGACTCACATACAGACAGAAGAGTTGTATGACATTCTACGTGGCAAGTAACAGATAGAGAGGTTGCAAGATGCATCTGATCTCCAAACCACCACACATCTTCCTTCTTGCAAGGACTACCATAATCACTCCCGCAGCTTTTATCTACTGTGTGACCTTAAAAAGCTTATATCACTTTGGGAACAAGTTTATTATTATTCACTATCAACCCATCAATGAGCAACAGCTAATACTGTCAGTTTGTACACCATCAACTCAATCCATCATATATACTTTTTAGAAGTTTGGTGCCATTCATTGACAAACTTCGAGATGAAGATGAGTGTCTAATATTAAATGGGTTATGCAAATATCATTAAGTGCACTCATGACAGTTATTAGTACACTTCAACAAAAGCACACTTGAAATACAAGCACAGAAAAGCTTACCTCCATTAGCCAGTCTAGAAGGATTGCTCTCATTTTAGGTTGCAGGAGAGGGTGCCTTTGCATATAAAATTTATCCCTCACATACGTCTCCTCTTTTTTCATCATGTTTTTCCATACATCATCTCTGTTTGCCCAGCTAAGATAGATCAATGTTTAGTCTCAAATCATAAAAAAGGAAGGCAAACTAGCAGCAGCAAAACAGCACTTACCCAAGAACTGGTAATGGTGAAACTCTAGTTCGAATAAGACTTAGGTGTGGAAACTGAGAGTAATCAACACCAACTGGATCATCATCTTTATCTGGAGTAGGAATCAGCATATGGGCATTTTTGGGATCACTATTCCAGGATGGCTGTTAAATGAAACAATATTTTACAGTGTGCCTTTTAAAATAATCATTTTAGCTGTAAATAGAAGACATTGGCTAAAAAAAACTATGACAAGAACTATGATTACCTCTTTAAACCACACAGAATCACAGAATTGTTGAGAAAGGAAGGGACCTGTGTGACATATTGTCCAACATCCCTGCTCAAGCAGGGCCACCTAGAGCCAGTGGCCTAGGATTACATCCAGATGGCTCTTGTCCCATCACTGGGCACCAAGGAAAAGATTCTAGCTCCATCTTCTTTACATCCTCCCTTCTGGTATTTATATGCAATTGACAAAATCTCCCAAAGCCTTCTTTCCTCATGGCTAAGCAATTCCATCTCTCTCAGCCTTTCCTTACAACAGACACACTCTGGTCCCTTAATCACCTTAATTGACCTTTGCTGGACTCTCTCCAGTGTGTTCAAGTCTCTCCTGTACTGAGGAGCCCAGAACTGGACACAACACTCCAGGTATGGCCTCCCCAGTGCTGAGTTTGCAATAAAGCTGAAGAACACTTACCCTGTCCTCCTCTTGAAGGACCACAACTGTTTCAAGGAACAACATCCAAGTAAGAGTCTCCTAATGTAATGTAGCGTTTTGTTTTTACCAGAAATATGCTTGCCTACAGGTAAAGAATAAGCAGATGGAACCTTAAAGCCCAAATAAAAGGTCAGGATTTCTGGCAAGGAATATGTAGATGGAACACTGGAAGTCATGGTTCCATGTAAAGCAACCCGACAATGAACACACAGCAAAATAATAATCTAAATAATTTCTTACTCATTCATCCACCAGTGATGGAAAAACAAAGCACATATGACACAAATGTTTTCAGAATAAAGCAAGTACATATTAATCAGTTCTCATTAAAGCATCAAGCTGACCTTTTCATGTACATTAATATACACGGCCAGGTCTGCCAACATCAGACATCCGACACTTCACCCACAGTATCCTCTTACTTCAGTTTGGACCAGAACTAAAACTGACATTCACCTTTCTGCTGCCTCACTCTGTTTAACAAAGATTTTGGTGTACACTTTGCACAGCTACCCAGGAAAAATATTACTATTCTATTTGGCAGTAGAATACAAAACCCGCCCCATGTCATCACACCTAAGCAAATTAAAATTTGGCTTTTCTGCCTAACAGTGAAGCCAGCCATGTTGCTGCAAGCTGATCTGTTCTGCGCCACTAAATGGACAGAACTCTCTAACAAGATTTCTGATGGACTTTAAGAAAAATAAATAATCAGAACAATCATCAGGTGCTAACAAGTAAAATGCTCCACATGAAGTTTTGCCTCTTGCAAGGAAGCTTCCAGACCTGATTTTTGCTGTCCTTGCTACAAATGACATCACTTTCCAGCAAAATGGCTACCTGCTAGCACCAGCTTTAGAAACAGAAACCACTGACTTGATGAAACAAAAACCACATTCCACAGTTCACTCGCAGCTAAGACTTCTTTGTACTTCAGAGTTACTGAAACACAGATGGATGGCTTTTCTTCTTGGAGTTCTACACGCAAATCTAGCATCTACATACCCAGCCATGCCACAATTTAATTTGGGTGGGGTGAAGCAAAAAGAGGGAATACTATCTTTACCTTAAAAGTTACAGATTCCCTACAAACTGAAAGTTTAAATTAGTGTCACATCAGCATTGTTATAAGTTAATTTTTGTCCTCCCTCAAAACTAGAATTCAGTCACATTTTATTCTCCAAACTGCATGGCAAGCCCAGCTGCCAACAGCCTTTGGAAAAGTGCTGTCTTAATAGCTAATCAGAAAACTAACAGAAAAGCATTTGATTATATATATACCTATTAAAGGTGCCTACTACACCACCATCTTCTGAAGAGGAAGGGAGCTGCTTCGTCCTGGGTTCAACCAAAGTAGGTATCTCACATACTACACAGCAGCAGGATCACTTGATTTAAGAGATTTCACTCCCCCAAATTCTTCAATAAGAAAATACAAAGAAAGGGTCAGGAGCCTCTTCAGTATTTTAAGAAGTGAAAATGAAGGTTTTGATTAGATAATGTTGCTCACCACAACAACTGGGAAAGAGATGCAAGTAACCGAAAAAAGCATTTGGCTTAGCAAGGGACAGGAAGGAAACATGCAGGGGCCTCAAAAGAGGGCAGCTATTGGGAAAAGAGACAGGAGTCTGAATTAGCATTGGTGAGGGAGCACCATAGCTGTAAATCAGACTCGAGTCTTTATAAGCAGATTTAGCAAGACATTCAACCAAAATTAAGAAACAGTATCAAGAAACTGCACTACATCACATTGTTAATGTAAAGAAGCAGGAGCCACCACTGTAAAAAAGTACCAGTTTAAGGTGTGGAGGATGTGAGGAAACCACAGCGAGCTTCCTTTGGGCTTGCGTGGTGCCAACCTGACAGCAGAGAGCTGCCAAAAAGCAACAGATGTTACAGAGAATCTGTGCTGCCTAGTGGAGGAAATCCTACAGCCCTGGGCTTACTTTCTGAGGCAAGGGGCTGAAGTAGGATGCAAGCCAAAAATCAGTGGGGAAACCTGCCTCTACAAATCTATATGGAGCCCAGCAAGAAAGCTTGGTGATATCTACAGTAGTATTCCAGACACAGAAATAGGAATGGTTGTCCAGAGCTAAAGTTCTCCAACCTGAGAACTAGATACAGATTGGAAGGTGACCAGAGCAGCAAAGCCCATACACCTTCAAAGAAAGAAAAGCCAGGAGTTCAGGGGTGCTTTTTTTGAAGCTCAAATATTCCTATGCTCAGTTTTCTGCAGCATGCTGTCACTCACTGATACATTAAATGTCCATTTAAACAGATCTTTTGGACATTCTTTAAGCATATAGGCCAGACACAAAATGGAGAAGGCAGTAAACACTGGGGATATAGGTTACAGGCCAGGCAGAGGCGCCAGTGAAGCAGCCACACTTAAGAATACAAGCTGCTGAGACACTCCTGCATGTTAACATGAGCTGGAAGCCCCCAGTACAAGTTTCCTGAGTCAGGGCAAAGAGGGCAGCAGGAAAGCAGAGGAAAAGGGTGCCTGCAACTCCATTGAAACAGCAAGGATTTCCAGCATGGAAATTGAAGGGAAAGGAACAGGAAGGGGACAGGTTGGTTTGCCCCACTGTAAAAAGCAGCACCTTGTAACGGAGTGACATTGATACCAGGTACTAGACTGCAGCCTTAGTTTGTCTGTCAGAAATAATAAGACCTATAATTCTAGCCATTTTTCACTCACAGGATGCATTAGTTTGAAGTATAGGATTTTTCTTTGCCATCAGAAAGATTCCAGAATTAATAAGTAGGAGAGAGAAGAGCAACTCACATTATTGTTTCAATTCTTTCTAAATAGCATTGGTGCTCCTACTACTTCTAATTTTCTAAAGAGTCTGAATATTGTCCTCCACCAGATTAAGGCCAAGTCAAGACCTCAATCTGGATACAGTTTACATTCTTTTCACATCTGTTTGCCTGAAGATTTGTAAACCGCATTTGAGGGAAGTTGTTTTGTTTGTTTAATTTGGATTTTTCAAAGGTAACTTAGGCTGGTTAAAGAAACTTTTTGGAGGATATTTTCAAACCTGTCAGGTGGAACATCCTGGCAACAGTAAGACTGGATTCTGGAAAAGTGTCTCATGAGAAATCAAACCTATTTCCTGAGAGTTTACTCCATCTTCTTTTCACCTGAAAAGATATGAGTTTTGTACAAAGAAACAAGCCTCTACAGTCAATTCTCCACTCTAGATGGAGGTGGCCATATAATTTGTATCACAATTGCATGGATGACTCTAATCTAGTTAGACTAATTCTGTTTTACACAGAGCCTTGGAAGTGTATCCATCCACAGAAAGCAGCCAGAATTAGGAGAATTGCTAGCAGAATAACAGCAGTGCCAGCCCTCTAAAATCAAACACAGAATTTATGCAATATTCTGCTGTCACAAACCTGATGATATAGCCACCCTTTCATCACATAAAGGGTAACAGCATTCTAATTAAGAACTCAGGCCTTATGTTCAACAGAAACAAACTAATGAATTGACTATGAAGATGCTGTAAAGTGGGATGCAACTACGATATTTTGCCTTGTGTATAAACTAGTGCCAGTAAACAATTTATTTAATGTAGAAGTCATGGGGTACAGGCTGCAGTGGATTTATAGCTACTTCCATTTTAGAATTGTTGTGCCTCAACAAAATAACTATCTCACTGGCTATCATACAAGCCTGCTATACTGCTGCTGGAACCATAAACATATTCTCATTAGTGGCCCATGGCAATTTATATCATAATAGCTTGTGTCGCACCACAGACTCAAGAGCTGCTGCTGTGCAGCCAAATGTTAGCTTTTTTTTTTTTTTTAAACCAGATCTGTAACAATCTGGCTACTTTGTCACAACAAAAAAACCCCTGCGTGCAGGGATCCACACACAGGTACACGTTCTATTTATGGTTTACAAAATCAAAGGGGCAAATCACACTGGTATTCTAAGATTAACTTAAAAATTCTCAAGTAAGTATTTTGGATGCCTACTTTATGGATGCCTGAGTTATCTAAGTTTTAATTCACCTATCATTCCTGAAGTAACTCTGAATGGCTACCAGGCTGGGAACACAGAAATGAAAGCCTTCATCTACTTTCAAAGTTGAAGGCCAATGTATAGAAAACACTTCAAGTTTCTTTCACTGGCTTTGTGAAAGAAGGTGGAATTGGGCTCCCGTGAGGTTTTTAACAATACCTTATTATTATGCAATAAACATGCATAAGAAGCCCTTGCTTAGATCAAGCGGAATGAATCTTTTGGTGAAGGAGAATGCAGTGGTGAAGGACAGGCAGCTCTTCCTTGTCAGAAGTGAGAAATTAGTTTAATATACCACACAAGAGAAAGACAGAAGGGAAGGAGAGATCCCCTCATTAAATGCTCACCATTTGAGCCCTGCTTAATATGTTGACTGATAACTAGTATACGCAGTTGCAACAAGCAGAGGCCATTCCAAACAATGATGCCCATCTGTTATGGTAGCACTTTAGTCTTAGAACTTCCAGCTGCCACTTCTGGTTACATGTGCCACATTATGCATAGCCTTGCTTACCAAATGAGCATGGTCTGTGCTCCCGGATCGTGACTTTTACAGCTTAAGTATCACCCTGCACGTGCATTAACAGGCTGAAGACTTAGTGCCACTGACTAAGCAAGTGTGTGTGTGTGTGCACGCGTACATGCAGGGAAAAAAATGGGGGAGAGGGGCAGGGAGGAGGGGAAGAGGGAAGGGAAGGAAGAACAGGAGTTAAACCTGCTTCAGAAAACAGGCTATTCTGCTTTATTTAGAGTGGGCATCTTGAGATACAAAAGCATCATGCTTTTGATACTGTATACCAACACAGCATCCAATATAGGTACCAACACCACCTCAGTTTTGAAGAATATGGAAAGGGCACTGGGTGGGGGAGGGGGAAGAGAGGAGGAGGGAAAGAGGACACTACTAAAGTCAGTTTTAACTAACTCAGATCATTCTGGATGACTTATGGAGAGAGCTGGCAATGGTCATCACCAACCTCCACTGCAGGTCTGATTTCCACAGGTAAGTGACTTGATAGAAATTATCCCTTTGTTTCACAGGAAAAGGAAACCTATTTTACTATCCCATTAGCATCTACTAAAAACTTTATAAAGTTCTGATCAGGAAGTGCTTACTTTTCGTCTAATGACCATTGTCAGTGGGAACGGAGCAGACAGTAGAAAGTGTCCTGGGGACCCTTCCTCTCCCCTGTGATACAAGTAAAGACATGACTGTGAAGAGAACCACCTGAAAAGATGATTCTGCTCGTATGCTTAAGGGTCTTGTGCTTTGGCCTGCAAAGTACAGCACGTAAGCACTTACTGTACACTGCAACTCTCTAAAGAGGTCAGTGCAGAATCCCTCCACATAGAGCTAAAGGCAAATGAAGGCTTTTGTAAGGTGCACCCTTGCAATCCCAGGATAATTGGCTATACTGAAGTATTAACAATGCTTTAGACCAACAGGGGCCCCATCTCTTGTAAAGACTCAAGAGCAACTGGTACAGACTGAAGTGTTTTGCATGTTTCATCAGCCAGGGTTGATAGTCCCCCTTACCCACTGCTATACAGCATGGGCACCTATATATACCTGTTTTCACCACATTTGCAAGAACAGGGTACTGCAAAGTAATAATAAGGTTAAACAAGATTACAGCAGTATGATATAAAGACAAATCGGTTACCTGGTTTTCACACTGCTTTTTTCTAGTCAGCTCCATATTTGCAACTTCTTCATCAGGATCCTGCAAGAACTACCAAAAGTAACATGTAGTTTCAAAAGCACAAGCCACAGGACAAACAGCCGTGTGCCTGGTCTCTCAGGACCACAGTCCAGCAGCAGAACCCCCAACCACCCTACACCCGATCACCACATGGCCCCCAGACACCCAACAAAAGGAGGCGAGGGCTCGGAGGCCAAGCCCGGCAGCAGAGCAGGCGTTGGCCTGCGGGCACCAGGGTGGGCGGCTGGGCCGGGCGGGCCCACACTCACCGTGGCCACATCAGCTTTCCTCTTGCGGGCTCGCATGGCGCTCTCAGCGACCCCGTCCCCATTGGCGGGTGCCTTCTCCTCCGAGCAGTCACTGCCAAGAGAGAAGAAGCTAAAGAAGCAGCGACAGCGGGGAGCCTCCTCAGGGGTGCCTGCGGAGACCTCGGCCTAGAGGGCCCCACGCACGGCGGAGCCAGCAAGCAGACTTACCTCTCCCGGCGCATGGTGCCCGCCTGGACCGGGTCGGGTCGAGCGGAACGCTGTGCGGGGATCAGCCGAGCAGGCCCAAGCCTCAGCCCCCACAAAGAGCAGCGGAGACGCGGGCGCACGGCGCGGAAAAGGGCGGCCGCAGCCCCGGGCCGGCCCCGCCGGCTCCCCCCACCCCGCAGCCGGTCACCCCAGGCAGGGTGCAGGGGCACCCACCACCCGCAGCACCCGCACTCGGTCGCTCGCCGCCGCTCCGGACCAGAGCGGAGGGTGTCTGGGTAGGTGGGTGCCCGGTAGCAGCGCTGGCGGGGCGCGGGGGCAGGGCGGGGCGGGAGCGCGGCGCGGGCTCCGCTGGGCGCCTCCTGCCTCACGGCGCGGCCGCTCCCGTCCCTACGCACAGCGCAACCCGCGCCGAGCGGGACATTTAAACGCGCGGCGCGGGGCCGCCTCCCCGCCCGCCCGCACGCACACGTGGCCCCGCGCTCGACTCTGGAGCGCCGCCGGGGCGGGGTCTGCGGGGGGCGCGGCGGGGCGCGGCGGCGGGACGCGGGGAGCTGCACAGAGCGCGACGGGACCCCGCGACAGGACTGGCGGGGCGGGGCCGGGGGCGGGGCTGGCTGCGCCGACGCGGAAGCAGCAGCAGTGAGGAGGACCGCCGCAGGTGTATACTGGTGGTGGGGTGAGGTGACTCGAGGTACGGGGAGCGGAAGGGACGGGGCTGTTGCAGCAGGCCCGGCAGCGCCATCCGCGAGCGGGAACGGGCCCGGCCTGTCCGCGGCGAGAGGCGGGCCGCCTCCGGGGCCTGCCCCCCCCGCTCCCCGGCTGGCCCTGATCCCTCTTCTCCTTCCCTCCTCGCAGGGATGCTGCTGCCCAGGCTTTTTGGGCGACTGAAGGCAGCGGTCGTCGGGGTGGTGCACGTGGGAGCGCTGCCAGGTGAGCGGCGGCGCCCTCGGCAGCGGCACCTGTCAGCCCGGCTGCGGCCCGGAGCTGGGCCCTCTCCCCCGGGAGCATTAGGCCGCTGTCCCGGGTCCCTCATGAAGTACCGTAGGTTTGCACGTTCCCTCTTTCCAGCAGTAGCAGAGGCAGGAGGCAGTCCTGTGTGAGGAGCACAGTGAACACGGGGTGGGTTTGGTGAGCCGTGTTTGAGGAGGCAATGGTCATAAAATCACACAAAGGGGCACTGGGACAGGGGCGGCTCTACCAGATGTCAGGTAGAGCTCTCGCAGATCCCCTTGACAGGCTGGTGCCCGGAGCTCACCAATCTCCACATTTTCCCAGAAGCAGGCTCCAGGCAGTATGGCCAGCCTTCCATGACACCAGACCATGCAACCAAGCTGCCAGAGAACTCTTCACAGTCCCCATTTCAGACTCTCAGTGCCCAGCTTTAGGAGCCCAAGTACCAGAAAAGGTTTTGGAGCTGTTCTTAAGTGAAACTCACTGAACTCCACAAAATCCATGTGTGTTCATTTCTGCTATGAAGCACTTACCCCAAAGTTCTGATACAATCAACCTTGCAGATTAGAGTTTAAGATAGTTTTATGTAATTTTAAATTGATTTGTGTTTAGCACAGATATTCCACGGATCTTCAGGTCGGTCTTGCCATAGGCTGTATTGCTTGGAATATCATTAATGCAGGGTAACCTATAATGAGTACGGGAATAGCAAGCCAAGAGCAGATCTGGTATAATAAGAAATTACAGCAGGTATTTATCAAGTTTGTGAATTACATTTAGGAGCTGGACACTTACAGCAGACCTGACAAGTTCAGCTAAGAGAAGAGATGCCAGTAAGGCATGTCATAAGTAACCTTGTAGCGAGTTTATCGTATTTCTTCCTATTACTATCTCTACACTTAACCCGAAAGCTGTTACTGTATGTGGTTTTGGTTTGTGCATGCCCTGAGTAAACAGCGTTATTCTTGCAGGGACACCAAGAAGTTCTCTTCTGTTGACCCAGATCATTGATCAAGCTTGTCAAGAGGCAGAAGTTTACAAGGATGCTGGAGTTGTAAGTTTTGGGTTCCTCCTTCCTATGGCAGCATTTACACAAAGCTGCTTCTGCATAGGCAATATTTTTTAAATTGAGTCTATAATTCAAAGAGTCTTAAAGAACACAGTTTAGGAAGATGCTTAAATCCACATCTTTCTTTTCAATATCATAAGTAGGCCTTGATTACAAAACCTGAAATAAGCATCATATGCACCAAAACAATTGAAAAAGCTTAGATTCAAACGGTGTAGTTAGAATTGCTTCAGTTGGATTGCCATCACTTTCTAAGAATCAAGTCAATTTAAGGGAGAAAGAAGAAAAGGAAAATTGTCTGCAACATGGATAGTTGCTGACATTCTAGGTATCGGGCTGTTGAATCCTTCCTTATCCAGTCTGACAAGCTACTGTACTTTTAGCTCTGTGCAGTACTCTGGTCTCATGAAGTCATGGAGGCATGCTGCGTACACAGACAAGGCATTGCATATCTCAGTGGCTTGCAGGCTGCAGGGTTGCCCCACACTTGTGTTTGTACCAAAACACCACAGATTATTCAGGGAGTAAAAACTAAGAGGTATGCTTAGGGGCTTTTCTGCCCATTAACCCTTCTATTCAAGCCTCTTGGCAGGAAGTATGCCAGCTTTGCACATCTAGAAGAGAAGGCCCAAAAAGCCAGTCTCAGTGAGAGGCAAGACAAGTACTACTGACTGAATTGCTGATGTACCTAAAGTGAAATAGTAATCTTCATTGGTCAATAGATTTTAACATGTATTTTTGGAAGGTCAGATATATTTTAAGCATTTCATTGCACCAGTCTTTGAGTATACAGTATTATGTACATTTTCTGGCATGGTAAGGTGATGTCCTAATGTCCAATGTTTGAAAAATATCTTAAATGAACAAGTAGCCACTGCTCTGGGCTGACCTTGTTTGCAAAACTTTAACAAGCTGGTTGAAACATTTTTAATGGTATAAGTTACAATGAGACTTTAGAGACTGAATAAAATTGAATGTAAGAGCTTAGTCTGACTTATAGAAGACCAAGGTCACAATGCAAGACAAGTCACATGAAGTAGATTATGGGCAGAGAGCTAGCAAATTAGGAAGAATCCTGGGAATTGTTTAAAGGATAAACATCAGCGTGAAAGAATGATGTTTACATAGTTGGGCTTGTGAATCAGATGGGCAAGGACAAGATGGCCTCCCAGTTAGAATGATCTTGTACTGCAAATTGTACAGAATGAGTAAGTTTTCTTCCTCTTTGTGCCTGTTGAAGGAACAGGTGTGCAATAGCTTTGTATTCTGTACCATGACTTTATATTTCGACTTTACAGTTACAGTATTACAGAATCACAGAATCACAGAATAGTAAGGGCTGGAAAGGACCTCAAGATCATCGAGTTCCAACCCCCCCGCCATGGGCAGGGACACCTCCCACTAAACCATGCCATCCAAGGCTATGTCCAACCCCACCTTGAACGCCGCCAGGGATGAAGCATTCACAACTTCACTGGGCAACCCATTCCAGGGCCCCACCACCCTCACAGTAAAGAATTTCTTCCTCAGATCCAATCTAAACTTCCCCTGTTTAAGTTTAAACCCATTACCCCTTGTCCTCTCACCACAGTCCCTAATGAAGAGTCCCTCCCCAGCATCCCTATAGGCCCCCTTCAGATACTGGAAGGATGCTATGAGGTCTCCAAGCAGCCTGCTCTTCTCCAGGCTGAACAGACCCAACTTTCTCAGCCTATCTTCATACGAGAGGTGCTCCAGTCCCCTGATCATTTTCGTGGCCCTCCTCTGCACTTGTTCTAACAGTTCCATGTCCTTTTTCTGTTGAGGACACCAGAACTGCACGCAATACTCCAAGTGAGGTCTCACGAGAGCAGAGTAGAGGGGCAGGATCACCTCCCTCGACCTGCTGGTCACACTCCTTTTGATGCAGCCCAGGATACGGTTGGCCTTCTGGGCTGCAAGCGCACACTGCCGGCTCATGTTCATTTTTTCATCAACCCACACCCCCAAGTCCTTCTCTGCAGGGCTGCTCTCAATCTCCTCCCCGCCCAACCTGTAGCTGTGCCTGGCATTGCTCCGACCCAGGTGGAGGACTTTGCATTTAGCATGGTTGAACTTCATCAGGTTGGCATCAGCCCACCTCACAAGCGTGTCAAGGTCCCTCTGGATGGCATTCCTTCCCTCCAATGTATCAACCGAACCACACAGCTTGGTGTCATCGGCAAACTTGCTGAGGGCGCACTCAATCCCACTGTCCATGTCACCCACAAAGATGTTGAGCAAGATCGGTCCCAACACCGATCCCTGGGGGACACCACTCGTTACCGGTCTCCAGCTGGACACTGAGCCACTGAGCACTACTCTTTGCGTGCGGCCATCCAGCCAGTTCTTTATCCACGGAGTGGTCCACCTATCAAATTGATGTCTCTCCAACTTAGAGAGAAGGATGTCATGGGAGACAGTGTCAAAGGCTTTACACAAGTCCAGGTAGATGACATCAACCGCTCTGCCCCTGTCCATCAGTTCCGTAGCCCCTTCATAGAAGGTATTAGCATATTATGAGGTATAACATGATTTGATTTACATCAGAAGAATGGAAAGTACTAGTCTTTGTCTTCCTGTGTTAGAGGAAGTGGTTATACAAGTGATCTGTAATTCGTAAAGCTATTGTCTCCAGTTTCAGTGCTTGTTTACCCATTTCTTTACATACTAATTGCACATCAAAACTTTTATCAGCAGGTAGAAAACACCAAGTATACCTAAAGATGAGGGAGGATACAGAAGAAGTTACTTTCACTGCTGACATGCACAAAGCTGGAACAATTTTAAGACAAGCTTTAAAATCCATTCTAACACGGAATTTTAATTTGGGGTTTATACTTCATTGTCTTTTCAAGAGTTGAAATAAATTTTGCTATTCCAGGTCTAACTGGTTTACACCTTTTCCTTCCACATTGCAGTCTCCGAACTTGAATGTATTTTTAAGCATAACTCTTAGGTAGGACAGATAAGGTGAATGCAGTCATTTCTCTGCACATTTGGACAAATTCAAGGCTTGAAGTTATGTTTAGTCTATTTGCTGTAGAAGTCATAAGAATATCAGTGTACATTCCACACCAATATTCATTCTAACAGTTGCAGCAACAGTATGACAAACAAATCCTTGTTAGTGCCATAAAGGTCAGAAATAATCAGGAGAGCATCCATAAATATCAGTATAGCTGCCTAACACATTCTGCAATTTGTTTGCTTATTTTTTCATGGTACTTTCAGAGAAAAGTAAGTTTTCATGATAGATACTTTCAGGAGATTCCTGGCTTTTGAACAGAGATCACCACTCTTCCAATGTAACTCTCCAGCATATGTATTGGCGATAGATTTGGGTTTGCCCCTCAGTATCTCAAATAATCTGTTAAGCTGTCTGTTTTTTCTTGTGAAAGAAGAGCTAGAAACTTACAGTTTTTTTCCACAGATGTTTCTAATGACAGTATTTCCAAATCTTTCAGAAGATAAGTGACCATCTTGCCACAACTAGATGTTTACATATTTTCTCAAGTTGCTTGAATTTGTGCTAATATTTACAAATAAAGTATATGGTCTTGCTCCCTCAATATGCATTGCACTTGGATAAATTCTAGTATTTTCAGAAAAAGGTGACTTGTCTGGCGCATTAGCAGCTTAACATAATAAATATGAAAGATTTGTGATATTACAGCATAGTAATGAATACAAGTGAGTGCTCAGTTAGGAAGCCATCTGTGCTCAAAATGTATATGCTTTGTACTCGTGTGTTGCTAAACAATGAAATTCCCTAGGCAAGATTTTATGAGCAGCAAGCTATGAGACATTATGATCCCTCCAATTTGTATCTGCTTTTGCTTAAGACAAATGCAAAATGTATATTCAAGTAAACTTTATTCATTCTGTTCAGTCTCTGATGCTTCTTTGTAGCCAGAAAATAGAGCATAAGTTACCTCTAATTTCATTGAAATAGATCACTTTGCTACTAGTTGCTGTAATCTAGCTGTAGCTACTTGAGTAGCTGACATTAAAGACAGAGATACACAAGTAATGCGATTTATTTTTTTAAAAAAATCCCCAAATTATGAAGTTACATTGAATTGCAAATATTATGGTGCTTCTTACCACACGAAATTTTGGTTTGCTTTTTTTTACCAGTGCTCATCCCCCTGATCCTTCATTTGTAATTGTAACTGGGATGGGATTTGCTAGCACATGTTTACATTGATTAAAAAAAAAAAGTTTCAAAAAAGTTTCAACCCTATTACTCTTATAACTGCAGTGATAGTTGGGATTCAAATTAGAGTTTAATAACAGTTGAGATAATAACTTAATATTCTGTTTAATAACAGAATGAAGAACTATTTCTGCATAGAAACGTGTAGGTAGTTATAACTTGGATTACGGAGATTAACATTTCAAATTTTAGCTGTATTACAGTAGAATAAAATAGGCAAATCTTTCCACAACTACTTCCTATGGTATATCATAGAGCCACAGACTGGTTTATGTTGGAAGCAACTTTAAAACTCACCCAGTTCCAACACTCTGCCACAGACAGGGACACCTTCCACTAGACCAGGTTGCTCCAAGCCCCGTCCAACCTGGCCTTGGACACTGCCAGGGATGGGGCAGCCACAGCTTCTCTGGACAACCTCTGCCCGTGTCTCACCACCCTCACAGGGAAGAATTTCTTTCTAATGTCTGATCTAAATCTCCCTCCTGTCAATTTAAAACCATTCCTTCTTGTCCTGTCAGTACCTGCCGTTGTGAAAAGTCCCTTTCCAGCTTTCTTGTTGGCCCCTCTAGGTGTTGGAAGACTGTTATAAGGTGTCTCCAGAGTCTTCTCTTTAAGCTGAACAAGCCCAGCTTGCTCATAGGAGCTCTGTCTTCATAGGAGAAGTGCTTCAGCCATTGGATCATGTGCAGGAGAATTGCTTTGTAAAGTATGTAATTATGTCTATTAAAGCAGTAATCTCTTGTTCTAAAGATAGAATTTACAAAGGAATAGCTACAAGACTGTGCTGCGACTCAGGTCATGAACACTTTACAAAGGCACCTGATTTCATTCATAAGGAGCACATGAATGTGATGGTGGAAAAGGCTGCAATTATCTTAGTGTGCATCTGAGCCTATATAATGATGGGTATAGTGGAAGGTATAGTCCACTTTTCTTCCTGGAGGAAAGAGTAATTGTGTTAAGTTTGTGAAGTTTTATATTAGTATGCATGTGTTTGTAGGTAAGACCTTTCTGTTAAGGGAAACACTGAGATTAAATTTGTCCTAGGTAAAAGCTACATTAGGTAGATACTGAGTTAAAGCTTGTATGATTGTTATACTTGTGGTTTATAGTGTTGTGACTACATGTGAAGCTTTTCTGCTGTGATATGTCTGTATGAGGCTGAAGTGCTTTAAGAGGTCATTTCTATAAGTGGAATAAAGGTATGGAAATTATTTTTCTATAAAATCAGAGAGCTATTTAAATGACCTATTTTCTAGTAGCTAGCTCTGATACAAGAGGCACTTTGCACACATATATAGCACTTCAGAAGTCATTCAAAGTGAAAAGAAAATATATTGTTTTAGAATTGTTTGTAATGAGGCCATTATGTATAAGCAACACTTAAATAATCGTATATTCAATAGAAAAGGAACACAAAAGGTATTTGCTAGATTTTGTCTTCTATTATCCAAGTAAATGCTGCTTTGAAGGGTGTTACACTGAGTTGTTCCCACCAACTTGTAAACTGTAAGACTGAGTTCCAAGAACTTGAATTCAGCATAACTGTTTTCTTTCCACCATTTTAATTAGCCGCCTGATAGTAATGAAATCTGTTTTATATACATATCAATTCAGTAAACACAGAAATCTGTGGTGTTATTTTTTATGTAAAATATGAAAGAAAGCTCTAAGTTAATGCATCTGTAATTCAGCTCTCACTATTGCAGAACGTATGTTGTTCTTTTTTAAATTAAATAAAACATATTATGCAAAAGAACAGAGTGTATTGGATGGTACCAAAAGAATAAGACATTATTAAAGTAATACCAAAAAATATTCACTGTAACTGTGGGCCTTGAGGCCATAGGAAGTGACAACTGCTGAAAAGTGAATATAGCAAGTTCAAGGCAGAAGAGAGGAATGTTGGAATCCTCCCATATGCCTGCATTTTGAACTAGAATTCACATACACAGTAGCATGGCTTAGGTTTTTAATTAATTTTAAAATGAATTAATTAATAAATCTAATGGAATAATTTACTTTATGCGAAACGTGAGCTGTTGAAGTAGTAGCAAGCCACAGAAAGGTCGGTTTCACTGTGGAATTTCTATGGAATTCTGTGAGCTTGTTCTGCTTTTCCTGCTACTAGCATGGCTGTTCAGGAGCTGAGCATCTGAAGCCCCATTCCCAGGTGTCTTTCTTCTTGTGTGTCCTGTTGAGGTTGACTCTTGACTGCCTGAAAGCTGCTGGTTTGCAGACCCTATCTCCTTGCCCTTTCGATAAGCTTGGAGTTTCATAGATATCCATGTTTTGGTGAAGTCTGCCTAGCAAAGCATACTTAAGCCGAGCACCAAGGGCTTCTGGATTCTGTGGTCTCAAGAAAAGTGTCTGGGTTTGAGGGATCATTGCATTGTTTTGTTTTGTTTTGCTACAATAGTATAGGTTTGCATTAATCCTTTAGCTAAATAGTGCTACTGACCAACTTTGCATTCTTGCTTAGACTGACCTAATAACTTTGTGTACAGAGGACCAAGGGCCAAGGGATTTCTCTTTCTGTTGGTACCACAAAGGATTTGGTAACTGTACTTGAGTTTCAACAGCATTTGGTCAGTTCAGGTTTTGTTGGAACAGTTGTGACCTCATTCCAGAGGAACAGACTAAAAGGTTGTGATTTTTTTCCCTTTTTTTTCCATTTCTGAAAATGCTGTGGGTTTTCTGAGGACTGGTTGTCATCTTTGTTGTATTGGCTACCTTCCATCACAGGTAGAGAAGAGTGGATGTTAAACTATACATTGAATTTGACATAGAAACAAAATCAAGACATATGTTTTGATTATCATATCTGTTTTTCCTTTGCCTGGTTGAGGTTTTCTTGGACTGGAATTCTGTAATTCAATATGCTGATGAACAGTAGCAAATAGTGCATAGGTCTAATGTTGGGTGCTCAGATTGCATTTTTCATTATCGATTGTGTCCTTTTGTTTTTAAGGTAGCATGCATTTGGGTGTTTAAATACTCAGCTGTAAGCCGTTTGTTAAAGGTGGCTGAATGCATGCACTGAATGCATGTGGGTCGTGTGCTCGGTCTGACCATGTTGTTCCACCAATGACTTCCACTCTGTTGTTCTCATCCTCCATGTTAGGTGTTTATTTATCATGTCTGTAGCTCACTTGGTAATTCAGCCATTAAATGCTGACTGTATTTTATGTACTGTCTTATCTTTTACTGCCAAAAGGGCTTCTACACTGCAACAAAGATTAAAGAAGCATTATATATGAAAGTTTTTTTAAAATAGGAATCTTCCCCCCCTCCCCCTTCCTAATCCTCTATGTTATTATTGACCAAACTTCTTTCTCTAATCTCTAGTTAGTTTGTTTTGGGTTTTGTTTTTTTTTTTTTGGTTTTGTTTTTTTTTTTTGGTTTTTTTTTTTTGTTTTTTTTTCCTAAAACATCGTTCTTTCTATTCTGGCTCAGTTACAACACCTTCGAAATGTAAAGCTCTCATTTTAAAGGATTAAGATGTGTGATAGATCTCCAGAGAGCACGGAACTTGTTTTCTATATGTACAATTAATCTATTAGGCTTTTTTTATATTTAGATTGAAGCTGGTGAGAAATGTCTAGCTTCTTTTAGCACCCTCTCTGCAATTGCAGAGCAGAAGACTTCAAATATATTTTAAGGTTATACTTTTGCTATTAGTCCTTGACAAAATTACATATGACTTGCAGTTGTTGAAAACTTTCTGGTATATACTATACAATGATTGGAAAAGTACAAGATATTCAATAAATCATATAAATTATATCTGCAGAGCATTTTTTAATCACTCCGTTGTTTGCTGAGAGTATGTTTATGTGGAGTGAGAGGTGTAGTATATAATAAATAACAATATCTTCAAGTAATTCTGAATCTGGAATGTGAGAAATGTCTATAGTTAATACCATAGTATTAGGAACACAGCAAATAGATACAGTAATAGTCAAACAAAAAATTCCTTTATTTACCAAAAATAACACATTTTCTGGCATTAATTGAATTGAAAACTGCCTTGATTATCTCTACATCCTCCATTATACAAACACACTCAATATCCTATATTCCACTTGGATAATTGAAGTTTGACTTTACACTATTTTTAATGAGGTATAAGGTTTAACTTATTTGCCTATAGTTCACATTTTAGGATGGATCAAAAGAAACCAAATTGATGAACATATAATTGAAATCACATTTATTTCTCTTCATGATTTCCCTGCAAATACCATGCTGTTGATGAAAGCACTTTTAAAAATGGTAATATGCATCAACACAATTTACTGTAGATAATCCTTCCTTCAAAGGAAAACCTTTAAATGCCTGCATCTTTTAATACAGAACAGCATAATGGTAAGTTAGTCATGTTTTTTAAGTTCCTTTTTTCCCGTTTAATCGTATTTCTTTATAATAATCACTCCAGGATGGCTTGATAGTAGAGAACATGCATGATCTTCCTTACACGGTGTGTCCTGGGCCTGAAGTAACTGCAACGATGACAGTCATTAGTGCTGCAGTGAGACGAACCTGCCCCCATCTCACACTGGGTGTCCAGATCCTGTGTGCTGCAAATCAACAGGCGATTGCAGTTGCTCTTGCTGCAGGTAATAGAAATGACTCGTCAGTTATTACTGTTGTTTGCTATGGCATTTACTCTGTGCAAATTGTGTATTGTACTAACATAGATACCATGAAAAATGAGACATGAAAAGCTCACTGTACCCAGAAAAAGCAGAAATTAGGTTTTGAGAAAAATGCCTGCTTGATTATAATCGATGGTACTTGGGCACTGCTTCAGTTGGAGGCAGCTAAAAATCCCAAGGCCACTGCTGCAGCTTACTAGGTGAAACCTGTCTAAATATAATGATTAGTTTAAACCCACTCATGTCTAAACCCCACCTTTGCTGTAACTCTATTTACTTCAGTGAAGTTATATTTAAGGATCAATTTAACCCACTGTGGATAAGCATCCTGTATCAGCATCTGATTATATATTGTTGCTACGACTGTTATCCATTAAAACTAAGTTTTCATTGCCTTTTTTTAAATGAATGGATGGAATTAAGCTTGTATATAATAACAAAAAATTGAGTGTATAGCTAGCCAAACTACTTAAAATTAAATTACGTTTGAGGAAATTAAATATAAATTAATCTATGTTTATTGCATGAATCCGAGACTTGCTAATCTTTCTGCTCCTGCTGCTTGCTGAAGCAGTTTAGTTATTTGTAACATTCCATGATTTAAAGATGTGGAGTCTGTTTTAATATGGAAGGCTTTGTACTTCCTAAGTTGCTGCTTTCAAGGTATCCAGCCTCTTGAGAAACTGACAAAATCAAGTATTTATTGCTGCAGTAAAACCTACATAAAAACCTAAGGCAAAAATGCTACCAAATCCAGTTTTAGTTTTTAGGAATTGTATGCATGTAGAATATTTGAGGTACAGATGCATTTGCAAAAATATTTACACATTTTTAAAAGCAATAGTCTAACCATTAGCGAGCTTTGTTTCCTTTTAGGAGCAAAACTGATCACTAAATAAGGTAAATAGTATGGAAACAATGTATTTTTCTTACTTCTCAGCAATTATTAATGAAGGAGAGAATGCCTACAAAGCTTGAGGTTTGCTCAGCTCTGCTGCTGTTCTGCACTATTTGTTCTGTAACTGCAGAACACCACCTAGGAAAGGTCTGTGTTGAATGCATTGCACTTTTCTAAAAATGTCTCAAATTCACTGAGCAGGAAAGCAAAAAAAGAAAAGAAACTTACTTTAAGCAGAACGGTAGTAAACTGAGTTCTGCTTTGTAGGTAGCAAAGCTTAGACTAGTTGTTCTGTAGCAACTTAGTAGTGACTTTAATGTCAACATAGTTATAATACGTGGCTATTAATCATAGAATCATGGAACAGTTAGGGTTGGAAAGGACCTTAAGATCATCTATTTCCAGGCCCCCTGCCATGGCCAGGGACACCTCACACTAAACCATGCCACCCAAGGCTCTGTCCAACCTGGTCTTGAACACCGGCAGGGGCGGAGCATTTACAACTTCCTTGGGCAACCCATTCCAGCACCTCACCACTCTTACAGTAAAGAATTTCTTCCTCATATCCAATCTAAACTTCCCCTGTTTAAACTAGAACTCGTTACCCCTTGTCCTAGCACTACAGTCCCTAATGAAGAGTCCATCCCCAGCATCCTTATAGCATCCCTTCAGATACTGGAAGGATGCTATGAGGTCTCCAAGCAGCCTGCTCTTCTCCAGGCTGAACAGCCCCAACTTTCTCATTCTATCTTCATACAGGAGGTGCTCCAGTCCCCTGATCATCCTCGTGGCCCTCCTTTGCACTTGTTCCAACAGTTCCGTGTCCTTTTTCTGTTGAGGACACCAGAACTGCACACAATACTCCAAGTGAGGTCTCACAAGAGCAGAGTGGAGGGGCAGGATCTCCTCCCTTGACCTACTGGTCACACTCCTTTTGATGCAGCCCAGGACAGGGTTGGCTTTCTGGGCTGTAAGTGCACACTGAAGCCAGCTTATATTAAGTTTCTCATTGGCCAACACCCCCAAGCCCTTCTCCACAGGGCTGCTCTGAATCTCTTCTCTGCCCAACCTGTAGCTGTGCCTGGCATTGCTCCGACCCAGGTGGAGGACTTTGCATTTAGCATGGTTGAACTTCATCAGGTTGGCATCAGCCCACCTCACAAGCGTGTCAAGGTCCCTCTGGATGGCATTCCTTCCCTCCAATGTATCAACCAAACCACACAGCTTGGTGTCATCAGCAAATTTGCTGAGGGTGCACTCAATCCCACTGTCCATGTCACCAACAAAGATGTTGAACAAGACTGGTCCCAACACCGATCCCTGAGGGACACCACTTGTTACTGGTCTCCAGGTTTGCATTGAGCCATTGAGCACAACTCTTTGTGTGCGGCCGTCCAGCCAGTTCTTTATCCAGTGAGTGGTCCACCTATCAAATTGATGTCTCTCCAACTTAGAGACAAGGATGTCGTGTGGGACAGTGTCAAACGCTTTGCACAAGTCCAGGTAGATTACATCAACTGCTCTACCCCTGTCCATCAGTTCCGTAGCCCCATCATAGAAGGTCACCAGATTGGTCTGGCAGGATTTCCCCTTAGTGAAGCCATGCTGGCTGTCACCAACCACCTGGTTGGTTTTTGTGTGCCTCAGCATGCCTTCCAGGAGAATCCACTCCAAGATTTTGCCAGGCACAGAGATGAGACTGACTGGTCTGTAATTCATGAGGTCATCCATTTCCCCTTCTTGAAAATGGGGGTTATATTTCCCTTTTTCCAGTCGTCAGGAACTTCACCTGACTGCCATAATTTTTCAAATATGATGGACAGTGTCTTAGCAACTTCATTTGCCAGCTCCCTCAGGACCTGTGGATGGATTTCATCAGGTCCCAAGGACTTGTGTGCGTTCAGGTTCCTAAGATGTTCTCGAACCAGATCCTCTCCTACAGTGGGCCCAGGGTCTTCATTCTCACTGTCCCTGTGTCTGCCTTCCAAGACTTGGGTGGTGTGGTCAGAGCATTTGCCAGTGAAGACTGAGGCAAAGAAGTCATTAAGAACCTCAGCCTTCTCCAAATCCAAGGTAGCCAGTTCTCCTGATAGCTTCTGGAGGGGATCTACGTTGTCCCTAGTCTGTCTTTTACTTGGTACTGTACCTATAGAATCCCTTCCTGTTAACATCTGTAGCCAAGTTTAATTCTAGCTGGGCCTTAGGTTTCCTAACCTGGTTCTGTAGCTTCCCGGGCAACATCCCTGTATTCTTGCCAGGCCAACTGTCCTTGCTTCCAACTCTTAAAAGCCTATTTTTTCCATCATATTTTGCTCAGCAGCTCCTTATCCATCCAAGGAGGTCTCCTGGCCCTCCTGCAGCAGTTCCTTCTAGTTGAGGTGTATCGCTCCTGAGCTTGCAGCAGGTAATCCTTGAATACCAACCAACAGTTTTGGGCCCCCCTGCCCTCTAGGGCTATATCCCATGGAACCTTACTGAGCAGGTTCCTGAAGAGGCCAAAGTCTGCTCTCTTGAAGTCCAGGGCAGTGAGCTTGCTGCACGCTCTTCTCACTGTCCTGAGGATCTCAAATTCGACCATCTCATGATCGCTGCAATCAAGGCTGCCCTGGAGCGTCACATTTCCAACCAGCCCTTCCCTGTTGGTGAGGACGAGGTCAAGCATGGCACCTCTCCTTGTTGGCTCCTCTATTACTTGCAGAAGGAAGTTGTCTTCCACACAATCGGGATACTTCCTGGATTGCTTGTGCCGGGCCGTACCATCCCTCCAACAGATATCAGGGTGGTTGAAGTCTCCCATGAGAACAAGGGCCTGTGAGCATGAGGCTGTTCCTATCTGTCTATAGAGTGCTTCATCCACAGAGTCCTCTTGGTCAGGCGGTCTGTAACAGATCCCCACAGTAGTGTCACCCATCGCTGTTCTCCCTTTAACCGTGACCCACAAACTCTCTGTCGACTGCTCACCTGTCCCCAGACAGAGTTCCATACTCTCCAGCCTATCCCTAACATAAATAGCAACTCCCCCTCCCCACCTACCGGGCCTATCTTTCCTAAAGAGCCTGTAACCTTCCATTCCAACACACCAGTCATAGGAGCCATCCCACCATGTTTCTGTGATGCCTATGATATCATACTCCCGTAGACATGCACACATCTCTAATTCCTCTTGTTTGTTCCCCAGGCTACGGGCATTTGTATAGAAGCATCTGAGCTGAGCTCCAAATGAAGCCGGCTCATTGCTGGAGCGGCTGGAATATCTCTGCATTGCTCCGAATGTTTATTATAGGTGCTGGCAAGTGACTGGGTGTGTTGGGATGGAATGATGTCCCCCTCCCCCAACACATCTGTTTAAAGCATCCTTGACCAGTCTGGCAAGCCTCCTACCAAAACTGGTCTTCCTCTTCTTTGTCAAACCAGCTCCACCAATCTCCAGTAGATCTGGCCTTCTAATGATAATGACACAGTTGATAGCTGATTAAGTGAGACTTCATATCAGAAGATATCTCAGGTACCCAGATATCTCCATGTCTTTCATAAATACAGTTTTGCTGTCTGAGACTGCTTCTTTCCCTCACCCACCAGCAGGTATATCCTGCATTGGAATTCCTGTGCTGCAGCTCATGATACTGTTTAAGGTGGAATAGAATTGGAGAGAATTTTATACTGCTTTTTTGTTTTCCTTTTTAACTACCACAGATTGTTAATTCTCTCCATCATTGTCACAACTCAAAAATATTTGTCCATATAAGAAAAGAGGGCTGGAGCACCTCCCATATGAAGACAGGCTGAGAAAGTTGGGGCTGTTCAGCCTGGAGAAGAGAAGCTGCATGGAGACCTTATGACAGCATTCCAATATCTGAAGAGGGCCTACAGGGATGCCAGAGAGGGACTCTTCATCAGGGACTGTAGCAATAGGACAAGGGGAAATGGGTTTAAACTTAAACAGGGGAAGTTCAGGCTAGGTATAAGAAAGAAGTTCTTTGCTGTGGGGGTGGTGAGGCACTGGTACATGTTGCCAAAAGAAATTGTAAATGCTCCATCCCTGTCAGTGTTTAAGGCCAGATTGGACAGAACCTTGGGTGACATGGTCCAGGTGAGGTGTCCCTGCCCATGGCAGGGAGGTTGGAACATGATGATCTTAAGGTCCTTTCCAGTCCTAACTGTTCTATGATCATTAATGCTGTGGTGGCATGGAGGCAGCAAAATTGAGAACTGCAGCAGGCTTCTGCATTCCTGAGAGCATCTGTGGGTGCCACGGTGCAAAGCTGAGTGTGAAAGGAGCTGCTGCAAGGCTATGTCTTGAGTAGAAAAGGGTCTTCACAGCATGGAGACTGTGTGCCTTTAGCATCTATAGCAACCAAAGTTGACAATCCTCTGGGTTTTCATTTTTAGCATAAAATCAGTCTTTCCAATTCTTTTTGCATTAGGAAGGTAAGAAGAGCTGGGAGCCAGGATTTACTGCACCTATAAAACAAGATACCACCAGTAAAATTAACCTGCAGCATCTTGCCTTTGTATAGAGGCAAAGATGTTTGCCTGAAGTCCAAATTTCAACAGCAACCAGGAGCAGAGGCTGGATCCCATCTTTGTGAAACAGTAAATCCTTGCTCTCAGCTCCTTTTGACTTTACAGCTGAAGAGAAGAAACATACCTGAGTAAGTGCTTCTAGGTGGTTGCATCCAATTCACTGTCTTGGGCTGTTAAAATGCAGTGACATGCACATTTGCAGCATTTAAGATGGATATTTCTTCCATCAACTCCATCTTGCAGTATTTTCTTACCCAGCAAAGGAAGTGTTTCAGTCTATCTTTTTTTTTTTTCCTTTTAATTATAAATTATCATAGGAAGGAAAATAAAAAAGAAATAAAGCTTTTCTGTACAGTTAGGCCTTCACAGCTGTTTAGGTAAAGGTGTTTAAATATGACTAAATTAAATGGACTAACACTAACTTGTGAAAGAGAGACAAACTTTAGTTCTTCGAGCAGGCCCTGCCACAGATAGTTACTTGATTTACATGTTCTTAATACAGTCTTGAAGTTCTGTTTATTAGGTTTTGTTGGAAATTTCCTGGTTTTGTTTTCCAGTGAGATGACAAAATTGCTTTCTTCCCACATAAGTCAGAAATAGGACTGTCTGTTAACTATTCAATGGCTATTACTTTTCAGCTTGCTAAATGTGAAAGTAGGCTATGGTATCATTCTCACAATTTTATGAGCATAAGAATTAATTCATTAATGTGATTTGATGATGGCTTCTTAGGGTAATGATTTAGTGCCTGCACCTATTACATTTGGTTAAAGTTTCTATTTTCATAGTCTCCAAAAACCCAGATAGAGTACAGCCTTGTTAAACTATGTAAACAATCCTAATGTTTAGCAGAAAGTCTTAAATTACTAAGTTAAGGAAAAATAAACCAAACATCAAAACCAACATGTAAGCAGTGACTTCAATAAATGAAATTACTCTGTGAATAGCCTCTGTTCTGAGTTAGACATTGATTGCTGTGAAAATGTAACATATCTCTAGACTTGTCAACAATCTTATGGTTAGAAAAGGCATCTTATTTAACTCTGAACTGTGCTGTACAATGTGGTATCTATAGAAATAGAACCTATAGTTTGCTTTCCTAGATGCAGAAATCTCAGCCTAGCTGTTTGCAGCGTGTTTATTACCCAACATCTACTAGCACTTGTAACTATACTTGTGGTACACTCTTGTCTTTGGATCCTGAGAATAATCCATGCCTTTCACTCACTAGTCTCAAGGCACAGGACAGCTTGCATTTGATTTGGCATCCATCTGTGATGTTTCTTGTTAGCTTGATGTTTCTTCTCTGTGTTGCTAAGCAATACAGGCTCTTCTCTATCAGGCATAAGCTTCTGTTTCTGCAACTTCAGGGCTTTTGGAATGAAACTGAAATTATAAAATAAACAGGCACCTTGTCATTTGGTAAATACATTTTGAAGATCGTTCATGTTTGTATTCGAAATGTGCTAAAGTGAGGCCTCTGTTGCCGAAGCAGTTCTCTGGTGGGTGGGATTGCATTCTTGATGGCTGCTTTCACATGCATTCATTTCCTTGGGATGATGTCAGCTCTAATTAAACGTGCAGCTGACTCCAAAGCTGGAGCAGCAGCAGAGCTTCAGAAGGGCTTGGAAGAGACCTCTAAAGCATACTGGAAGAGCAGCGAAAGACAAGATGAATGCAGAGCTTTTACATATGTGTTAAGTGACAGCTGAAATAAACTCTGAGGCTATGAAAGACTGGAGAAAAGAGGGGAATACAATAAAGGAGTCAGAATTCAATCTTGGTGGCTCACAGCTGTGGGCTTGCTAAACCATGGCCCAAGGCTTCAGGATTTCAACATAGAGATATTTCAAGGCTGTGTCCCTAAGCATAGATGAATGGCCTGTGAAGTCATTGCTATTTGTAATCTTCCTTTTCGGTATCCATCCCACAAAACCTTCCTAGTGCAAAAAATTAATATAATATGATGTATAACCATAGACATGGTAGAATTGGTGGTTGGAGTAGAGTGGAAGATGTTTCACTCTTGCCAAACCTTACCTTTTTGTACCTTTGGCAGAACTCTAGAAGTAATTTGTTGATGTGGTGCTGTGTAGATAAAACAAGATACATTCAGATGGAGGTTGTATATAATGTATATAATAATATAGGCTGTGTTTCTTGCCTATCCTAAAGAAAGAAGACAATGCTATTCTTCTCTGCCGATATCCTTGATGCTTTTTGACCTGATGGGCAACTTCAGGTGTATTTAGTGAAATAGATGTTGGGAAAGAAATACAGTGGAAGAGTATCTGGAAAGAGGGGAGAGACCCAAGTTAATGACTTTTTCGGAGAGAAGACACATCATCGAGATTGAAGAGCTGTGTTTTGACCTACTTGCTTCTTTGTTGGCACATGTCCACACAGCAAGAAGTAGGTCCTATCCAACCCTAACTATTCTATTATTCTATGATAGGGTGTGCGGCTGGCTCTTCTCGGGGACAAACTGATAAGAGCAGGGAAAGAGAAGGGAAATGCAGGGGGTAGGGAGAAAGCTGGTGGTCTCTGTGCAGGAGGTGAGAGTTGAAGGCAGTAAAATGGAAAGAAGTTGGAGATAATATAGGTGAAAATAAAAAATGTAAAATTTAAATATATGGAAAAGCAAGGTTGGTTAGTCCTGGAGCTTATGGAACAGCTTGTGTTAGGATTAGATAAGAGGGGCAGTCAGGTTGGGTTTTGTTTGGGTTTAGGATTTCTGTTTTTTAGGCTTCAGTTTTAGCTAAGATATTGCAAATTTTGTATTTTTCAGGTCTTGATTTTATCCGTGCTGAAGGGTTTGTGTTTTCTCATGTTGCTGATGAAGGGATTATAAATGCCTGTGCAGGTAACCTGCTACGATACAGAAAACAAGTTGGAGCAGAGAACATTCAGATTTTTGCTGATATTAAAAAGAAACATAGGTAAAACCAAGCAATATTTTATATGTAAATATGAATGTAATAATGATTTTCTTTTTCTAATTTTTTTTAATTTTTTTTTTTAATGCTTATTTAGTGTCAGGAAAGTTAATGATATAGGGAGAACTTCATTGATCGAGCAAGGTCTTGCAGTGCTATTAGGGTCATTATGTACTATTAGGTTTAAAAATGAATATGCACCTGTTAGCTCCATGTTGCTTCATCTGTGAAGTTTGCCATTGTTTAACCTTCCAGATTTATAAATGCAGACTGAAAAAAGTTCTGGGTCTGATAGTAGGTGGGATTTTGTATACTTGCCTGTTATGTTTAAACAAATATTCTTCTGCAGGCTGGGCATACAAGGTTGTTTTTAGTTACGCAAGCAGTTGCCATATAAAAGCATCCAAATCATAATATTATGGCATTTAAAAAAGCCATTCTCTTTTTTCTCCTTCCTCCCAATAATAGTGGTTTCTTCTACTTAAATCAGTGCTGTCTATGTATGGATTATATTCTATGATTATCAAACAGAAAGAGTTTATGACAGATGAACCCAATTTCTTTTCTTATGATACTTTATCATAACTGTCACCTGGTACTTTCAGCTATTTAGATGTCACTCTTTGTTTTTGTTTTTGTTTTTTTTTCTCCCAGAAGAACTGCTCAAGTGTTATGTATTATACATGCTAAATAACCTAATTAAAATGTTTGTGTGTAGTATGTGGGTAATCATGAGAATAACCAAGTCTGGAAGATCTTAAAAACTTAATAAACAGGTAATAAATTTTGAAGTAGAATGGAAACAATGCAGTGTGGTCAAATGAAGCTTTTACAGTCCTTTCAGAGTGGTTTCTTTCTAATGATTTATATATATAAAGATATATGTGTATATGAATTTAAATGCACTGCATTAGACTTTTTTCTAAAAAAAAACAAAACAAAACAAAAAAACAACCTGATAGCATCATGTGACTTTTTCTTTGTCTTGGCAATTGATGAATTGATATTTGGATTACACTTCCTGTTGTTCAAAGGGTTTGCTTTTGAATAAAGGAAAAGAGGTTTTTGTTTCAGGCAGATTCATAAGCTGAAAAGGGAATGTTGAAGTACATGTTAGTTGAGCTTTCTAATGCAGAAAAATGTGCCTGCCAATGGGAGCTGCTGGCCTCCTCTTCTTTAAATGGGCAGAAACTATTTCTGTAGTCAACTTGCTGTGTTACGGCTACCCTCCATGTGCTAGTTTTACGGTGCCTATTACTCTTCAGCCTCATTTCAATCTCATTGTATGTATTTGTTAGTTAGGCCTGCCTTTCTCCAGCTGCAGAAAGGGAGTTAGTGTACTTCCTTTCCCATCCATCACACTGCACATATATGCTGCCTCTGAATATGGCCAGAGCATGACCCCCCCAAGAGCGTTGTCCATCCAGGCAGATCCAGGAAAGAGGCTGGCTCCAGCACCACTCATCAGTGCAACATGTCAGCCATAGCCATTGGTTTCTACTTACATGTAAATATTGAAACAACGAAGTCAGCTGTTGAAACAGCAATGGCTGGAATTCTTACAAAGTTTAGAAGTGTTTAAATTAAAAGCTGCTTTTGCTATAGGTTTCATACAAAGTTCATCACCCATATATCAAAGGCTGCTGTTGAAAAGCTAGGTTGCAGGTAATTGGTGTTTGCAACTGCTATGTAAGATGATTCCTGTGATTAAATCATAGGTAATAACTATACTCGCTGTTAGTTGGACTTTGTGAAAGGGAGGGTGTTAATTCTGTTCTAGCAACAGAATCTGATTTATGAATGACTGCACATCCATAACTCCCACTTGAAGTCAGAGCTGTGTGTGCTCAACATTTCTGAAATACAGGTGCTTGACATGTAAGCAGCTGTCTCAATTGACACTTGGTAGTTCACACTCAGCAATCACTCTTTAGAGACAGGAGACCCAGAACGATAGACAGATCAATTACGATTCCCTGATGGAAAAGGTTGGGGTTTTTCTCCTGGTTCATGTTGCGGTGTTACTTGCCAATTTAAAACAGGATGCTTTCCCTCTCTCACAAAGTTTGCCTTTGGTTATTCTGACAGCAGGAAAGATGAAGAAATACAGTTAGACTGAACATTCAACAAGGTGGATAACAAATGTGTGCCAACAGTAACCACAGGGTATGTTCATGCTGTTGACAGTGCTCACGCTCTGACGGCGGATGTCAGTGTGGCCCAGACCGCTTCGGCTGCTGAGCTCTTCCTGGCTGATGGGGTTATACTGACTGGGACAGCCACTGGACTGCCCGCAGATCCCCAGGAGCTGAAAGGTGAGAACTGTCAGACAAAGGTAAGACAATGGGCAGTAAAGCTGGATTAATGTAGAAAGAAATCTATATATCTGCTGTTCCTTGAGGGATAAAAAAAAAAAAAGAAGAGGCAAGAAAAAAATCTCTCACTGTTGGGTTTGCTTTGATATAGCAGAACTTATGTGATTGAGATGCTATTCAGATTGGCTGTCTTGTGGTTCTAAACAACAATTTGTTGGGATGAAAATGAGAATTATTTCAAGCCTTTGTAACACTGAATGATGCTGAGGCTTAAATACAAAGAAAAAATTAAAAATGTCCATAAAATTATGTAAAAAACGCCCACAAGTTTTCATTGTAACAAGTCTTCATACAAGAAAAAGCTACTTTATAGCCCTATTAGAAAACTACCTAACTATAAATCTTTCCATTGAAGAATAAGACATTTTTATCTTTCACAATAGAAACGCAAGTCCTGAAAGAAAAGGGGAATTTCGATAAGGCAACATTCTGATCAGTAATACCGAGGGAAGTACTGCTTGGAAGATTTCAGAAAGAGTACAGTTTCACTGGTAGATACGCAGATATTACATCAAAATATTTTTTTAAATGGTGTGGACTTTTTGTCAAGAGAGGGTCATTTGGCCCAAGTTGTTACCCTTTCCAAACTGTTACAAGTTTCTTCACATCTTCCTATTGGCATAAGTTTGAGCTGTTATGAAATTGGATTGCTGTCATGCTGGGATTAAAGTTCTGTCATAGTGGCATTTAATTTTCATCACTAATTTTAACGTAATCTCTTGAATTCCAGGGTCTCTCTACATAAAATAGAATGTGTAATTAGTTTTTTTTTAGGTTTTACTTTTGCTGACATGCTTTAACTTGTCATGTTTTGAAATTCTAGTGCAGAGTGTATTGTAGTCAACTTATGTTCACTGATCAGTGTGAAAAACATACTTTACTTGTCGTAGGTACCTGGGCCTCAAACATCTTTAGAAATAACATGAAATCATTCAGTGTTTTCAGGATTTTTGTCTATATCATACGTGCTTAACAGCATTTAAAATGAACGTTGAACTTGTGAAAATGGATTCTTATTTCACACGTCAAACTTTTTGCCAGGTAATGTGTTATAAATGGCTATGCTTCAGTCACCAAAGTTAAAATGATGGGTTGGTGTGAGCACTGAGCTTTTGAATTAGCTGTGTCATTAAGTATACAAAACTAGAAACGATACATGAAAGAGGTGACCCGAAAGCTAGGCCTGTTTTAGAGACTGCAAAATTTCCTTAATCATAGAATCAACTGGGTTGGAAATTACCTTTAAGATCAAGTCTAACCTTTACCTCAGGACCGCCAAGTCTACTACTAACCATGTCACTAAGGGCTTCATCTGCTCAGCTAAAGCTTCATCCCTGTCTGCAATTAATGCTCCCATCACCCTCGATGCAGATTAAATAATTTTTAAAAATTATTGTGTAATTCTTAGGGCAGAATCCTAGGTTGAATTCTGCTTTCACATATGCATGTGCAACCTCCATTCATTTCCTGCATTAAAGAGCAAAACCTGACCTTCTGGCCCAAAGGTTTTTTATCACAGGATGCCAAACAAATAGCACCATGGCTTCTGCTTTTCTTCTCTGTGAATAAACATGTCAGTCTGTCCTGCTCTCTTTGTGGGTCCAGAGAACAAAATGAATCAGAGTTGGCAGTTGTAATGAAATACACACATTAATTTTGTGTTTGGATTTGTGCTATGAAAACAAGAGTCTGAAGATCATGGGTTCATTTTAACTTAGGTCACAGCACTCTGGATGTTAGCAGACCCTCTCATGAGAACGACGGTGGCTTAAAACAATTAAGAGAAGAACTTAAAAATCAGTATTCTGCGGTGTAAGGAAATGACAAATTAGGCATAACTATGTCAGCAGATTCTTAAAAGGAATCAGATCTGCAGTCTACAAAGCTGGTGTTGATGTGAGTGAAATTTTGCTTTTCACGAATTTATGCAGCTCTGGAAGTGCTGTTACGATGATACACACAATTGGGCACCTTTCATCACACTGCAAAGCATCTCTTGAAAGCAAAACCAAGAGACGGATGAGATTTTTGTCATGTCTTCTTTTCAGCTTTGTTGTGCGGTAATATAAGAGTGGTTTTGCCTTTGTGTCTTTGTGTTGAATTGACTGACTTGTGATGGGATGGGGGAAATGAGTGTTTCCCTGTCAAACCACCGAACTGTGTTAAGTAGGATTTTGTCTGTAGCTTGTGTTGCTGCCTGCTTATAGCCAACCATCAGCATTGCCCCTCGCAGAGGCTGGCAGGGCCCGGGGCATACCAGGGCACCAGTGGTTGATGTACAAGGTCTAAAAATCAGACTTCAGGTTATTAAGGAGCAGGAATTATATCTGAGCATTTTTAATTACAATTAATTAATAAACCATATTTTCATTCGAGAGGTTATAGAAGTTTGTTCCTGTGTACTACCTTCTGAAACGTTCTTTGGTTGGAGTGTGGTAATCCATCAGGTTTTCTCCTTGGATCCAACTGCTCAAATACCTGATTTGCATCTAGTCTGTATTTTGAGTGACTAAATCTTTGCATAACGGCTGCTTAGTTGTCCCTTTAAGCAAAGCAAATGGCCTCAACTGAGTAACCAGTGGCAAACAGGGTACAACAAGAAATCCAACAACTGGCTGTGACTGTCACCTCCTTAGTTATTATTCGTAAAAGGGTTTTCGAGGCTGGTTCACCCTCTCACCTCCTGATGATACATTTAGGTCAAAATAGAGGCTGCTGCCTTTGTGGTACTCTTGAAATAAACAAGAGATGTGAGTCTGATCAGTGCTTTTTGTAAGCCCCAGATTTAATAACAGTCATTTGAATTAAAAAAAATGTGTTTCAGTGGAGCATTACCATAAACATAGTGTTGTGTACGGTACAGTGATTATTGCATATGAAAAAGCTGTTAAAAGAGGAGTAGTCGAGCAAGTTATTGGCACAGTGGTGCTTATTTTTACACTGCTCTTCACCATTGTTTTCAAGCTAGGAGCATTTGGCCTTTATTTCATGTAACTTGTGCATACCATAGTTCAAATGCTTTCATTGTGCTTTGCAACCAAGCACTACTTTATTTGATTTTATTAAAGACACGTCTGCAGATGTGCTGTCACAAGAAAGAGCACAGTGCCCTCTAGTTACAGTTTACTGAAATAGAGAAACGTGCAAGTTCTGTAAACTTTAGGATCTTGTTACTTTAACATCAAAAAATTGTCTTCTCTCTTTGTGTCAAAAAATAATATGTATACTCAGGAAAAGAAGGGCAAAAAAGCTGAAAGATTTTAATCTCTGTGTTTAGAGACATCTTGACAGTAACCGAACATTGCCATACAAAAGCATATCAAACTGCTGTTGCTTTATTTTCTTTTACAAGTTAGAATTTGTATTAACCCAGCCAATGGACAAATCGCCTTCTACTAATCAACTTCAGGCCTTGATGTGCTTGGAAATGACTTAGAAACACCATCTGTAGCATACTTAATTAGGTACCCCAGTTTCATTGCAGACTGAGTACTCCCATTGCTGTTCTTCACATCGTCACTCCGACTAAAGCTGCAGCTCAGGAAGTGTGTGTGTCATGTATGGATGACAGCAGGAGTTAGACACCTTGCTACTTTGGAAAGCTTTAGGGTTTTTGTGGTTTCACAACAGTCTCCGGTTTTGCTGGGCTTTCCTCTCTGCTAGGGCTTACACAACTGTCTTACACCCAAGTGATCATGCTCTGTTTAATTATTTGGCTCTTAATTTTTCCTGGCAATATGAAATAATCATAAAACAACTACCTGCTAATATGCCTTATGCACTTGTCCTACAAACAAATATTGACTTGGAATGCAGTTCCCTTAGGAATACAGTATACAAGTACTGTTGCACACAGTCAGTCTTTGGTCAGTTGTAGAACCTTAATTATGCATTGGCATCTATGTAAAGCAGATGTGATACTTCTAAGAGCACATAGATACTATATAAGTATTGTGATTTTTCTAGAACAGGATTTCAGTAATCGTACTGTAAATAACGAAAATTCAGTTATTTTGTTCCTGTAAGCAGGATGAATATAAGAATAAAAAATCCATGTAGAAATAACTAAAGTTCTAATTATGTATGCATGATCCATCTGATTTATTTAAAATTTTCAATAAGGACTGCATAGAATGGTTTTATTTTTGTGTTGAAATATTTGTAAGAAGGAGTTATTGTTCCTACATGGAAAAATGGTAGGTCATGTGACCTAAAAAGAGATTCAAGAGCATTTTAATTGATCCCCTTTCTTCAGTTAAGTAGGAAGGTGATAAATAATTGGTCTTCCCTGAAGCATAATTAATAAGTAAGGCTGCTGATGAAACTTCATTTAAACAAAGTGTTTTGAAGCAGACTCTTATATGTTGTATATGTGCTTTCTCCAGTTACCTCAAGCTCTGACCATCTTATGTCAATTTATTTCCCATTAAGGTAATTTATATGTGTTTAAAGGTCATAAATAATGCCTCACAACATTTCTGTAAGGGATGAAACATCCAGTCCTAGAAGTAACTCTGTGGATGGTCAGTTTGAAATGGGAGGATGAGAAGGATGCTTAGTAATTCTTGGACTGGATTATTTTTTTAATTTTTATTTCTTTTTCCAGGGCTAGCTCTGACTCAAGTTCTGCAGAAAGTACTCTTTAATAACTTCTATCTATGGGGAACTTTTGCATGCTTAAAACAGCCATCCCCTTTTGGTTTTATTCAAAAAAATGGGAACTGTGGTAGCTGAGCCATAGACCCATTTCCTCACAGACAGGTCTGCTGGAATGTATGCATTTGACAGTGAACCATGCACTGGAATCCACCCTGGGTGTGAGGGATGAAGGGGTTCTGTAATATTTTGAGCCCTGTTTGATATTTTGTTTATTTCTCCTTTTGGAGCCAGGTAAAGGGTCAGATGATAAAGTAACACATGTTGTATATAGAAAACAACAAGGGCTTTTTTGTTCCATTGCCATTCCTGGAGAGAAAAATAGTCTTTATCAGTATTATCTTTTGCTCATTGGAGCTATCAGTGTAGTCTATATGACTGCTGTTTGCTTTCCTACATTTGAGTCCCTGAAATTTATCATGAAGTAGAGGACACATTCCTTTTCCCTGTGAATAAGGCTGCTCTTGTTTCTTCACTGAAGATCTTCTACTATTTGTCAACACAGCATAAATTCAGCAAGGATACCTGGCAGAAATACACACCAGCCCAATTACCATTATTGTGATTTAAACTGATGACTAAAGAATTGTAATAAGCACAGCTCTGCTGTATAGTTCTGCCACTGTAATGTTCTCCCCAGACTTGCAAGAAAGAATCTGAGTTGGTATGACAAATCAAAACAAGAATGGCATCCTATTCTTGTTGCTGTATTTTGATTACTTCATGGGAAGATTGGGGAGGTGATGACGTCTTAAGGTGAGGGAAATGGAGAACAGTGTTGACACTCCACATGGAACATAGTAGCCCACACAGTCATTCCACTGCATACTTTGTCAAGGCAATAGATTCAGTTTGCGAATGTATACTGGGTGCTACTGCAACACAGTAGTAAACAATAGCTCCTTTCTGTGTAGGTGTAGTACCTCAAGCACAATGGAGCCTCTAAGCATGACGGTAACAATCACAGTAAGTAAAAGTGCTGTGCAAAAATTTCCGGCGTCTAGCATCAATTCCTACCAGGGATGTGGAGTAAAGATGAATTCATGAGGGGACTATAGTAAAATGCAGTACATTCTCTGCCAGCCAATTCAACTTAATCTTGGTTAAATCTTGTTCCTTGAGAACAAAGAGGGGTACAGGTATGGTATTGAGACCCAACTTTTGTATCTTACAAAATAGGGAGAGCTAAAGGAGTTTTTTTCCTAGAGAAGTTTTTTCATTCTATAGAAGTAGTATGAAATACTGTGATCACTATTTTCTTGTTCCTCAACTTTATAGTTGAAAAACTGTGTAAATTAGAGTCTTGGTAGAGTTTCAAAGATGGACTTAACCCTAATTTTGGTTTTCTTCTTTTCAGAGGTTAAAGATACTGTGAAGATTCCTGTGCTGGTTGGGTCTGGAGTGACTCTGGAGAATGTGAGGAATTACTTGGATGCAAATGCGCTGATAATTGGTTCGTATTTCAAGAAAGAAGGTTATTGGGCAAATGCTGTTGATCCTGACCGAGTAAAGAAATTTATGGAACACATACGTAAACTGAGAGAATGAAATTGTCAGTAAACAGTATTTTTTTGTGTGTGTGTATAAATGTATTATGATACATCATACAGAATTAAAGCACAAATGTGTGGTTGAAGGGCTAATAACTTGAAATGAAAACACTCATCATCTCCACAACTAGCTGGGAAACATGGTGGCACTTACAATAAACTTGTGCTCTGATATATGCTTCTAGGCAGCACATTTCTGTGGCACTCAAAGCCAGTGTTAATGCAAAACCAACTCTCTGAAGGCTTGTGTAATGTATGCTCTGCTATAAGTAAAATGCTATGGAGTTTAAGAACTTGTAGTAAATACCCATCACAGGTGAGCTGAGTTTTGTTTTGCTTGTGAGTACAATAGAATGCCCTTAGTTTACAGCTAAGAGTATTGTAAATTGGACAAGTTAATTACTCTTTCAGTTTCCCCATCTGTAAAATGATGATAATAGAACCTGCATCACATGAGGGTTGTAAGACATAATAAATGAATAAATGTACAGCTCTTTCATCTCTTCAAATGAAGGGCTCTTTTAAAGTTCAAGATCATTATTTTTTTTCTTCATCAGAATTGTGCATCTATTACCAAAATGTAGTAATTGTATCCCATACAAAAATTTAGGATAATTGGGAAAAAATTGATTTACTTACAATACTTATTAGGTAGTAAATGTAAATATTTAATTTCATTTTAAGTAGAGTTGGAATTTAGTCAAAATGTTTTCACAAAAAATGGAAATTTTAATAAAGGTTTATTGTTATTTTTCAGCAAGCTCCTACAGCTTTGCACCTCTCCAGACTAGTATTAGTGATGTTAAAGCCTGCCAGGTTCCCTCCAATACACAAAGTATAATTATGATGGAAACCTTCCTTCCAAAGCTGAGAGCTAAACACAGATTTTTATTTTTCCTGTAAAATGTAGAGGGAAAATATTACAGTCTTACTGTGTGTGTTGTGAGAGGTTCCCCTTGAATTTGATCTTTTAGCTATATGGAAGTTTAAAAGAACCCAAAGAACAATAGCCATCTTCAAGTAGTCAGCTGAAAACTACAACCAATACACTGATAAGGATTGTTCTGTGACAATAATTATATTTAAAGAAAGTGATTGCAGTTGCCAAAAGTCACATTCATCACTGTGAGTGTGAAAATATAATTAATGTGTTGCCAGAGTCTTTCTTGAAATGTTTTTTACTCATTCACATCCAAAAACTCAGAAGTGAATGGAACTCAAATGGGTTTCATCTGCATAAAAGGCAGATGAAAATGCTGTATGCAAGGTCTAAATAGAGTAATATTAGATGTCTTTGTAAGACAAAAGTTCTCATGAGTTTGTGTAACACTCATCGCATGCAACGAATACTGTAGATGGCACTTCCACTGTCAGGATCTCATTTAACATACCTCTGTGTAACACTTATGAAAGGAAGAGGACGTATTTTTGGTCTGTATTTTTACATGTGAATGGTAAGTGCAGAATCTAGGGAACAGAAGTAGAGGAAAGCAGATTCTAAAGCCTGGAAATGTGACTGATGGCCAACTCTTTATCATTCTTTGTGCTGAAAGTATTTGTCTAGCAGCATTAAGCATCTGCTTGCCTGTTTCACACAGATGCTGTAAGTTGAATTTGACCTTTTGTTCAGAAAGTGTTTGAATACTTAATGTAAAAATATTAAGTTATCAGAAAGGCCGTCTCTTTTGGGAAGACACTTCAATTTTTATACAGCCCAAGTTGTTAAAGTACTTTGGAGCATGAACAACTTCAGAGGAGAACAAAGCAGGCAGTGCTAATGTGTAGAAACTCCAGAAGTAAATAACAGCTGTTCAAGAAGACTTCTATTAAATATGTATTAATTAATTTGAAGTGCATCACTTAAATATGTGAAGAGATTATCTTGTGTTAATTTAGATTAAAACACACAGCACTTGTTAGCCTCATTACAGTATCCTAAGTATATCCTAAGCTATCACCTCATCCTACATTGAGCATTTTGTTGGGTGTTGATTGCTTTCGATTTGCCCTTTTAAAATGTCAGATAGTGGCCTCTCTTTCTCATTGGATCTCTTCTTTCTCTCAGGTTTTGCTCTTGCATAGTTACTGTACTTGGTCCATTCTGTGCCGAACAGAAAAGAATTAAAAGTAGCTTGTGAAAATACAACAGTAACTGCCCACAGCTCAGTTCCCTCACATGCCCATCCAAACCTCAAGTGTGGTTCTTGCTGGGAACTTATGAACCAGCAGAGAAAATAAAAGTGTCCATCTGTGTAGGAAAATGACACTTCATGAAGATTCAGTATCACCTTTAGCACAGGAAAGATACCTAGTAAAATGGGGTCTCAAGTGAGATTATAGACAAGTAAAGCTCACTGGTAGTAATTGACTTTGTGGTCCAAATCAATATATAAATCCTAATAAACCCTTTTTTTTTCCTAATAAACCCTTATCAATTCCATTCATAAAACTTAAGTATTTTCGTCGGGACCTAATAAGAAATATTCTTTTACCTATTTCAGTGCTGCAAATATGTGAGCTTGTAAGATTTATTGATAGTTTTCAGAGATTCATCTAGTCAGAGTTTGCTGTGCCAATAAACTTAGAAGTTGAGTATAGGAACAGAACCGTCCATGGCTTTGTTGTCTTGTACAATTGCAGAGCTTATCTATGCAACCTAAATTGTATTTTTTAGAAAGGGTTGGGAATTGGGCTGAGATATTTTATTGAGGGCTACAATTCCATGCTGTGTCGTAGAACTGACCCTCCCCTCCACTCTACAGTCTGCACTGTAGAAATACTGTCTGTAGTTAAAGTCCTTCTGAGACATAGCTGGATTCCTGCCAGAGGAATGGGTGTCAGAGAAACCTACCCATTAGCTCCTTGCTTTTATAAGAACCAGTGCTTGTGCTGAGGCTTGCAAGAAATTGTTCATGTTGAGGCATAATCAAACTTTGCTCCATCTTTTTCCCTACTCTTTACCATTGTTTCAATATTAGTGACAAAGATTATTTGAACCCTTGAACACATGCTTTAGCAATAAAAAGCCTATTTCCCTTAGGATGTCTTAAAAGACCTGTGTTAGGACTTCAGTCACATTATTCTCATATGGTGACTGGTTAGGACTCTTCTGTTGAAAAGTCCATACTTGGTCAATATTAAATTGAAAATTTTGCATAGTTTCCTGACTGCATTCATATTCCTGACTTCCTCTGTCAAAAAGACTTTGTCATACTCTAACTCAGGTCTAGACAGACCAATTAGACACCTTCCTTTCCTTGGATTATTCTTTGTCTGACAGAGTTGCTACTTGCCCATGCAGTATCTCAAACTGATGCCTTTGGGGCACTGAAGTATTCCAGAATTCATAGAGGAGTCCCTTTCTCCGCTGTGCTTTGCCCACAGTCAGAGAAGCATCACTCCTTCCTGGTAGCCTCTGTAGGTCTGCAGCAAATAGAGGAAACAGAATTATTGGATCATTTAGGTTGGAAGGACCTTTAAGATCATCAAGTCCAACAGTTAACACAGCACTGCCAAGTCCACCACTAAACTGTCTCCGAGTACCACATCTACACATCTTTTAAATACCTCCAGGAATGATGACTCCACCACTTCCCTGGACAGCCTGTTCCAGTGCTTGACAGCCCTTCGGGTGAAGAAATTTTTCTTAATATCCAGTATAAACCTCCCCCAGCACAACTGAGCTTAAAGTAAGGCCAAACAGTTTCTGGTCAAATGTTGAGAGTGATAGATGCTTTGTCACCCTAATCTTTAAATGCACAGATAACTTTAGGGAAAAAAAAAACCTTACTGCAATGCAAATAGGAAAACCTTTCACATGAGGCATAAGTTGCACTTCACAACATAGTATGCTTCTTTGCTTAGAGTTTGAAGCTTTAGAAGTAGTAAAGGTAAGGAGAGCCTAAGATGCTTCTTGTTAAACACTTAAGGGTAGGAAAAGATGTGTGAGGGTAATTAACTTGATTAAAAATCTGTCGATCTTATTAACAAGTAGGTGTCTTTCAATATATCAAAATGGGATTTTATTGATTTGGGGTTAAGCTACTACACTGTATGTATAACTTCCCTCTTCCCTGTTACTATCAAATTTTCCTTGTTTCACAGAGTAAATTGTCAGACAACACAACTTAGTGTTTCAGAATTTCTTTATCCAAGGGACATCGCTCTCCTTGAAATGAATGGGACAGAGATGCCGTTTGTTTGTGTGGATCACTGGGTTACTGGATGTTTTGTATATTAAAATGCAATGTGTACTTCTGTCCTACCACCTGTGCAAAGGGAGATGGAATATCCAGTGTAGAGGGTAGGAGCTGATCAATTAGTAGGTATTTAGGGCCTTTTTATTACTGAGTGAACAGCATCAAGTATACAAGAAATTGGAAATATCTAAATTTGCTAAATCTGATACAAAATTAAGTGTTCAAGATAGTAGTTAAAGTCAGAACTGTTCGACTTTGTGCTACAGTCAGTCTTTCAGCTGTGCCATGTCATACTGTTATCAGAATGAGGTCACAGAATAGACAACTTAGAAATTATGTTTCATGCAAATATGGGAGGAATCCCAAATTTGGCAGTAAGCCAGGATGAAAAGGAAGGCAGCACAGTAAGGGCAAGAAAAGATGCTCAAGTTTGTTGCAGTTCCTGTTTCATTGTTTATTCCAGCTTCCTCCTTTTTCAGTTTGCCTCTTAAGCCTTTCTTGTGCATATACATAGATTATAGTATGCAGAAGACTAAGAATAAGCTGAAGGAAGAAACTGATTTAATGAAGACATTTTTGTGATAGAGAAAAGATTTTGTTGTCCACAGCTGTGCAAAGAAAAATAGAAAAGCAGCTGCCCTTAGAAATGGAGCAAAAGTAGAGATGAGTGCCGCATCATGATGCTTTAGTCAAAATCTGATGTGTTGAAAGTCTTTGGGAAGATCTGTACTGTTGTACAGGGATATAACCAAGAGGAGAAACGATAAGCTTCTGCTGGAAAAACAATGCAAGTCTCATGTCTTTGATACAGTCCTGAATATTGTTGACTTTCTGTCAACTTTCAGGTGGAGAATAAGGATAAAGGAAAATAGCTTCCAAGTCTTCTGTTAGGGATGACAATATCAATAATCGGTTTCATGTCAAAACCTTCTGTTTCCTAAAGATCAAGCTATAGATGTATAGTTGTATGCTGTCGTCTTTGAGAGGAGGGTTCTAAAGGACAAAGGTCGTAGTTTTATTAGCTTCCATCTCTCCTCTGTGGGTAGTTAGAGTTCCGTCTCTCCTCTGTGAATGCCTTTGTGGCCAGAGACAGCATAAAGGTGATAGAAAAATTTATATGGCAAGTGGGTGGGCAGGTAAGATGAACTGGAGATGAGATACAGCAATCAAGTGTAGGCTTCCTGGGTCACCTGGCCTAGGGAATTAAGAAACTAGGGATGTAGTTGGTCAATATGGAGTTATGAAATGTACAAAGTATCTGTATCAAAATGAGGTGGCAAGCACTGGAGTTTGTGTGAACTGAGTGGATTATTCCGCTCCTGGCACTATATCTTTGAAGTATCAACTGAAGCATTCACAGGAGCAAATGCAGCTGCTGGCATTTGGGCTGTGGAAATTATAGTTTGTAATACTTTTCTAATTTGAGAGTTTAAAGAATTACATGACTAATATTTCAATTATTACTGAAAACCTTCAAGTTTCAGGAAGAACTTTTTTTGTACACCATCCTGAGCAAAAGGCCAAAAAGATAGGATTCTTCTGAAGTACTAGCCGTGACTGCAGCAACATACCTGATGAAATAGATCAGTGGTCCAATCTGCTTTGACAACTCCTATGTAACTAAAAATAGGAGAAATAGAAGAGAAAATTTGTAGGGCTGGTAGTGGCTTGTATTTTTCAATAATTTATCAAGATTTGAGAGTACAGATTTCCTTTGGGAAATATTAGTTCTTAGGTTTACAAAGTGCCTCAGTTGTAAATACCCATAAAAATGACAATTTGGTAGGTCGTATTTATTCTTAAGCGGGTCAAAGGACATTAGTGTATTCCTACTATATAAATCTGTCAAGTACTGAATTTCTTTATGCTCCCAAATCACAAAAGCGCCTCTTACAGTCAAGGAGAAAATGTCGCATTATTGCCAATCAAGGACAACAAGCAAGCATATAGATCTCTGCACAGTAACTTCTGCCCTGCTCACTAAGTTTTTATCACTGAAACTGGACACTTCAAGGGATTGGATTTAATACATACATATAGTGCTGATTTATTACAGGAGGAGAAATACAGTCTGGCCTTACTTCTAGCTCAATATTTTAACACTTATTTTATTCCTTGCATGGAAGCTTGCAATGACTTTTTCTACAGACAAAGTGTATAACTTTCAGATACCCCTGGATGCGCACAAATGTTCAGCTCGCGTATGTACACTGACTGTTAAAGGCCTGCATTTGGTGTTTTTAGACATGAGTCTTGTTTTTAAGAGTTTATGTACAATAGTAAGTCTGTAGCAATTTTGCTGTTTCAGAGAGGTATAACTAAAGATAAGCCTGGGGGACGGGAGGACATACAGGCACAAAAAGTCCAGCGCTGCTTGCAGAGCCTTGTCTGAAGACGCATTGGCTTTCACCTCACCTGTAGAGCTGTGTATGAAAAGCCTCATGTATAAGTGCTGTTTACCAGTCACAGGTATTGGAAAGCAGCAGAGGGTTAGCATCCTCGTTCTTGATCTCTTTTGTTGGTAACACTTGCTATTTTCTGTTCATTTTCTGTTGATAACTGGAGAGGATTTGGACCATTCCACAAATGCAGCATCTTTGAACTTTCTGTACAACAATAACTACGGCTTATGATAGGGTCATGATCAATGAATTACTTCTTGGAAGGCAAGTGCATCTACAAAACTGGAGGGAAAGATCTTCACCACAGAATTAGAGGATACTGGAGGTTGAAAGGAGCATCACCTAATCCAACCCCCCCAGCTCAAAGCATGGTCAGATAGAAGAGTTTGCTCAGGATCTTGTCCAGACAGGTTCCGAATATGTGCAAGGATGCAGTTCCCACAGTCTCTGTGGGTAACCAATTCCAGTATTTCAGTGGTCAAGGATAAGCTACCGAGTTTAAAGACAGGCCATGTAAGTCAGCAGTAGATGTCTGCTAATTTTGTCATGATAAATGTATGAAATGAGTATTCTAGAGAGGAGCCAGCTCTGTTATTGTGCAATTATAAGTCCTGCTGGCTTTTTTATCTATTTGGGCAAAATATGTGAGTTTTGATTGGTCTTTGGCCTATTAGAAGCTGGGTAACCCTTCCATAGGATAAATAGATGCAGAAGTAGCTGATGGATTTGCTGCTCATATTCATAATGATGTGGACAGAGCTGGGAAGGCCATACCGTTCTCTGTGTTGTTTCCTGATGGAGTGGGCAGAAGGATATATGCTGAATTTCTCCAGTTATGTCCTTCCCCAGCCATTTTGCTGAGAGGTCATGTTCAAGGATTGCGTATGTTTGTCAGGATTTCTGGATGTCCTGTAATCACAGCTTTTTGCTCATCATGTGAGCTGAAATATTTTCTGCCATGCCTATACAGCAAATCTGACACTTGCTGGAAATGCCCACTGCACACTCACAGTCAATCTGGTGGGGCTCTTACGCATGTGCTCTTGTGGGATTTTCACAAGCACAGCAACCATTTCTAATTAACTGTGCATGTTTAGACCATCTGTGCAACACACGTACCACAAGTCTAGTGATGCTTTAAGGGTTGGACACAAGGCATATACTATGCAGCTCTCGGTGATGTGTTTCACATAGGAGAAGTTCAGAACAGAATTGTGGACTGATTAGAAATCATGCTTTTCAGTGGCAACCTCTAGGAAGAATAGTGCCTTAGAAAGAAGCTGATTTTTGGTTCTTCAGTGTCATTTGTCACAGATAACAGTCCAATAAGCCTTACCCCTACCTTCAGTGGGCTTTCCTATTACACAGGTTTCAAAAGGATCTGAAAAGGCAGTGGGGTTAGAATTGCCAGGAAGGAGGTCTTGACTGGAATGTATTTTCTTCAATGTGAATTCAAGACAGAAGAGGAGAGGGAGAGTGAACTGCTTGGAGTTGAGAGGAAAATATGACCCATGGTGTGCCTTGCCATTTCCAGTGTCAGGTGGAAGTGTTGGGCTTTGCCAGCTTCCCTCAAATCATGTCTCGAAATCAGGCCCAGAATAAGAAAGTTACAACTACTTCCATGCAATCCTCACCTTTCCAGGTAAATATAAAAAGCTGTAGTTGCCAGAGCAGTGATCAATCGTGACTTCCTTTCATCCAAAAAGCCTTGGGCTTTTTTTCCACTCCAAACATTTAACTTACTTGCAGGGCTGACAGAAAAGCAGTAATTCCTTTTTTTTTATCCCCAAATATCCATTTGCCTTTCCATTTATCTACTTTGATCTAAAATATAGAACCTGATGGATGCCCTAGGTAAATCAAACATTTTCCATCTGCCAAAACGGTTTTGCAAATGCTTATTTCATGCCATTACCATTTTTCTGTTTCTAGCTGTAAATCAAAAAGTATCAGCCATTCATCCAGTTTAAAAGTAATGCCTTTCCTTTGCATAATTACACATACCCAGTGGAGATCTGTATGCACAGTAAATCTATTCCTTTAAAAGGTTTTGCCTTAAGTACCACAGTGACATAAATTGGTGAAGTGCAAATTTATTTATATAAAAGGTTTATTCTTTTAACTGTTCGGGTAACTGTTATACTTCCATTGTTTGAGTTGGGTGGGGAAGGCTTTTATTAATGTCTCAGATTTAATTCTGCAGCAGATGTTTATGGAGAAAGGTCTCCCTCCTTGCAGGACTTCTAGCAATTGATAGGCATGTGTAATTTATTCTCATTACAGGTTTATTCTTAACTGGTGTTCAGGGGGTCTTCATGTATCCTCAGTAGATCCTTGAGAATTAAATAGCTTAACGAAAGTAATGAGCAAACCTGAAAGAAATAAATGTAGAGAAGCATATGTATTTGGACATTACCTCTCCAAATCTGCAAATAACATAAGTATAGTATTAAAAGTGAGAAATTGCCAAAAATAAATATCTTCCAGTAATAGGTGCCCCAGACAGAATTTTGGCAAAGTAAACATTAAAAAAATGGATCTCTTCATCATTCTCATGTAAACTTGCTCATCTTTATAAGTCATGCTTGTAGCTCTCAGGGGTGGCAAAGCTAAAGCAGACAAGCTCAGCTGGTGGAAGCCTGGGAGTGAAATGATGAATTTTTTAGCAGATCCAAGTTTATTTTTAGGCTTTATAGAATTATCTTTCATTTCCCCGTGAGTGAAATTGTAGTAAGTATCCTTTACCAGAATGGCAGAGTAGCAAAACACTGGAACCTAACTACAGCTGAACATGTAAGCATATCCCCATTGCATCTGAAATTATGGCTACAGTATAATCCTGTTAATATTTACATGCATGTTCAGTTTCATACATGTGAGAATTCTTGAGACACGCAGCAAGTCGGAAGATAGACCAGATGGCAGGTTAGGTTACAACACAAGTGATGGCATGGATAACTGAACAAAATGTCTAGTGTGAATGTATTTTCTGTGGATATATTTCCCATGGTACTGAGTATAAAAGTGAAATTCAAGGTTGCTGCATTTCATAAGGTCATGCAATCAAAATCAGCAGAAACATTTTGGGGAGAGGATGGTTCACAGGGAAGTTTCGGGTCTCAAATCTCATTTGGTTAATGAAGGTAATTTCATTAACACCATCAAAATATTCAACCCTAGGATTTCACACTATCCATTCCAAAATGTTATCTTTTTACTGGCATTACAAAGCTGTCAACACACTTTCCTACACTTGGAAAGGAAAAAACTGCTTTAGTATCCAAGGCAAACCTGGGAAAATGCCATGGGCCTGGAATGAGATTAGGCATATGATAATTACATATCTAGCAAGGACTCTCTCTTGGAGGAAGTTTATTACATGCAGCTCCCTGTCCCATGTCCCATGTCCATCTTTTGATGTTTCATAAAGTGGATCTGGCTTTTTTGGGGTGTTTTTCTAATACATTAAGTAGATCAAAGGTTGCCAACAGTCCTTTCTGATCAGAATTTATGTTGATTGATCATACAGCTTCATAATGGTATTGAGGGAGAGTAACAAACGCTGGGCGGAGGGGTTTGCAGAAGGAGGGGAAATACTCAGTTCAGGCATGAGGGAGCAGGTCTGGTTCTGACGTTTTGTCTTCAATGGATTTAAATGCTCTGAAAGTCTAACTCTGATTCTTGGTTTAGGTCAATTCTAGCCATTCCATTTCAGGCTAATACTGACTCGTAACAGTAAATAGCAGTTTTTCTTTTGTATTTAGTTTGAATATAGTTTGAAGCAGAAGGATATGCAGTATAGTCCAACTGTTTAGCCAACCTAGGTAACATTTACAGAGACTTATGCCCTGAGTAGGAAGGAAGAAAAAGCACTCTTAACTGATTTCTCATGGTTCTTCAGAATTTTAAGGGCAGGGTTGTGTGATGTAGTTGCTTGTGCTAGGGACTAGATTAGTAAGTGACAAAGATGCCTCTTGGAATCCTGTGTCCCAGAACAGGATGGGATGTTCATGAGAGCTGCTAACTGGTAGCACTGAAGACCGTAACCTTCCCCACCAAAACAACTTCCCCTCTGTTCTGCAGTTGGGAGCCAGAGAATCCACCTTAAAGGGTGAGAGTGTACCTCAGCTCCCAAACTGGCTCAATCTTTGTCTTCCCATGCTGTTTGCATTGATTCTAATCAATGTTAATTATGGTAGTGGGGCTTGTGATGTCCTCATTATAAAAGGCATCCTATTTTTCTGTGCTTGTACAGTCTGAAACACAATAGAGCCCTGATTGGGGTTCCCTAGATGCTACAAATAGTAATACAAATTGTTGTTATAATGAATACGTGGTTCATGGTGTAAGATTACCAAACTGTTCGTACAGCCTGCTGAAGCATCACTTGATAATTCTGTTTGCTGTTACCACTGTGGCATACAGGATATGCCTTGACAGCTGGGGCCTCAGGCAGTAAACCATTTAAGCTTTTGTTTGTGTTTAAATAGGTGCTTCTTTTCGAATTTGCATTTGAGTCTGTGGTTATTGGTGTAAATATATGCTTAAAGTTAAGCTTGTGTTTAAATCTCTTTTGATTCAGCATCCTTAGTGTATTGGGTTCACTATCCTACCACCACTCCATGACTATACTGGGAGCTGATGAGCACTGGAGGTCAGGGTACCAGCCTATAGGTTTTAATCCAGGCTGAAGGTTATAGGTGCAAGAGTGGGAAGATGCTTCCTCCCAAGTGCTGAGCAGCTTGTTGGGTGTATGTAGGGTGTTGCAAGGGTTCCCACTCCTGCAGGGGTGGAAGCCCAGAGCTGGGAGCTGCCACTTTCCTTGTCACTAAGTGCTAAGAGCTGATACTCGGCAGGTGCAGTCTCCTGTGATGAATTCAGTTTGGTTCTCCCGTTATCCTCACTGGGAATTTCAGCACCATAGTTTATATGCAGTAAGTGGTATAAATAATTATTATTCAGCCTCTGACTGCATCCCCAGGCCTCAACCTTGTAAGCAGCAGGGACTTACATAGTCCTGTAATTATCTGTTTATTTTTTTTCTGAAGAAGGTTTTCCACAAAGAATCCCCTATTGCTTGTTTCCTGGTTTGATAGGGATTGGTTCTAGTCCTATTTCTATCGATTTCCAGCAGTCTACATGCCTGAATTTTAGTTGCCTGTGTGCCATTTAGGCATGTGATTATCTGCATGAAGCCGGTTAGTTTTCTCTGTTTACCAAGCCTGTGTAACAAACATGTTTTAAATTGTTAAGGTGTTCCATTACTCGTGAGCGTCTATGTTGTTTTAAGAGGAATCTGAGTCAGTATTGAGTTGCTTCTAGGTTTGTAATTAATTTAAAATACTTAGTATAGCAGCTAGTTTTTTCCCTGCTAATGTGCTTTACTGCGATTTCATGATCTACAGCACACCCTAGTGATATCTGGAAATCATGAAGTTAGAACCAGACAATTTTACTTCCTTTGGGATGAAGAAAAACTTAGGACTCCACAAAGCAAAGTTCAGGACAGTAAATGCCTTCCTGTCTGAGATGGGGAGCAGGTTGAATCCCTCGGTTTATAAAACAAAAAACAGCCGTAGAAATTGAAACTACAGGACAGCTGTTTAACAAGTTAATCTGGTTTGCAATCTGTAATGTTGGACACATTTAATAACAGACCATGGGGAAAAGCAGCCCAGGGTTGTGTGAGGAGAGAGGGGGATATTTGTTGGGTTCCCTTTTTGACTGGAGAGAGCAACCAGATGTAAATATGAGCATTGTGGAGGAAACCTGCAAGCAGTCTTCATAGGTCAGAAGCCCAAATGATATTTAGTGTCTTACAGCCAGAACACCAAAGTTTATGCTAGATACTGAATGCCTCCTTTTGCAGATGGTTAGGGCACGAGGCTTTTCAGGTGACAGTACCTGTGTTCAGTTTGCAGCGGCCAACAGGCCCTGTATGATCCTGCAGAAGGGTATGCAACTTCGTGTCTTCTTAGGCTATCTTCCACTCTCTTTTTCTGGATTTCTGTTCATTTGATTTCCTTTTGGGGTCCTCCTTTCTGGCTCACTCTGCAATATTGCAGTATTTTGGGGAGAGAAGTTTCCTCTCAGACCTCTGTGTCTCACTCATCAGGTAATCCAAAAAGTAATGGAAATGAGCATTTTGGTTCATGTAAACAAAAAAAAAAATCTGTAATAATTTATGGTGTTTATTTAAATGGCATGCAAATTACTTTGTGAAACTTAGGGGGGAAGCAGCACAACTGAAACAGAACAATTGTCTCCAAGAACATTCATTTCAAATCCACATACAATATTTAATTCATGCTTAATTATTTCCCCAATGCTAGTCTAAGCATTACTAGTTTCCTTTGTCCTTTTGCTTTTGCATGCAGTGTGATTAGCAAAACTGCTTGTGCTCTACCAACTCCTGCACATATGGGGTTTAGCCTCATTGTTCAAGGGGTGGAGCAACAAGCAATATGAACATTCATGCTGCCAAATTCGGCACACATGAGCCCTCCAAAGCATACGGATATCACCCATTTCATTTCAATCCCTGTCCATATTTTGCATTGCTACCATAATGGCAACTCCATTGTCTGGATGTATTATTCGAAGCAGCTTTTCTCCCTTTGTTTGTGCACTGTAATCCTGGAGGTTTCTGTAGTTGTCGTGAGCAGCTTACTTGAAATAAATCACTTTGCTCTCACATTTCACTTTCTCTGAACCTGATGGCAAAGGAATAGGCCATGACTAAAGCATGAGACCTGTGATCTTTCTGAAGAAAATCTCTTCAGCAGAGTTTGTAATCGGGGTCTGTTCTCAAGGTTTGGACTCGGTGTTATCTTTCGTCCCTCCTGGATTTTTCTATGAGGCAGGATGGGAATGTAGTCTGAAAAGAAAAGAGTAACAGTGCTGGCTGTGGATGTGTACCCTAACAGTATTTTACACACGTTTCACATACTAGTGAAGGGACACATTCACTGTTTGACAGAAATTACGGACAGTTGTTTAGCAAAATCTTAGCCTTTTATTCTTCTGTGGTATAGATTGGCACAACCTGCTGTGAGTCTTCAACAGGCTTTTGAGAACTTAGTGCCTGTCTACTTAGGGCAGAATGAAACAGCCCCTGGAACTTATCATAGAGAAGGGGCTGCCCAGCTTTTTCTCTTTGTAGCATTCAGATAACTGCTTTGTCAGTGGCACTTGCCTCTTGTGATTGTCTAGATGCCTGCTGTTGTAGGTAAAGCCGTCTCACATTAGCTGTTCTTTATAAATTTTGCCTACATTACTGTATTATTATTATGTGTTACAGCTGAGATAGTCATTTATGACACTTTTAAGGCATGGTTCCCAAACTGAGGTCTTTAGAAAGCCAGCAAAGGGCTTCTTTGTAGTTCGCAGTTTCTGGGCTTTTTGTTTCCAAAGTCTAGATCACATTATAGGACAAACATAAATAAGGTTTAAACACTGCCTTGCTCTACATTTAGCTTAGCAATAGCTCCTTAGAGTACCCACTGTAGCCACATAGGCCGTGTTTATTCCCGAATGGTGACATCCTTGTGAATGCATGTGAATCAGAGAGGTGGCCCAGGAAACAGTATTAAAATATAACATGCTAAGCTGTGTAAGTAAGTCTGAAAATCCTACTGTAACACATTTGAGTATTTGCAGTGACTTCTGGAAGCTTTGAGTCTGGTCTGTCATTGTAGAGTGATTTAAATTCTCCTCTCCGTCTTCTTGCCTCCAGCCTACCACATGAGAGAAGAAAATCAGGCCATGCAAACTGTATAAGGTGGTCTCTTCCCTTCCACCTTACTGCCTGGCTCACTGGGAGCTCTGCTCCTGCCTGCCACTGTAACAGAGCTCCACTCCAAGAAGGACAGACAGAACTGTGTTCCCAGAAGAACAGGAAACTTAGTCTAACAGCTTTGTAAAAGCTAGGCTCTCATTCAGCAGCTGTGAAGCTGATGTAAGGTCGGAAGTTAAGTCAGCCCAGGACCCTTGACTTTTCCTAGATGCGTTCTGCAGAAGAGTGCTGAGTGGGGGAAGTGACTGTAGGAGGTGTCTCTGGGTTTCAGCTGCTCTCTGTAAACCTTGCAGGTATGATGTGTAGCTATTTTTTATCCAGGATTTTATTTCCACTTCGGTGTTTGTACATGCTATGACATACAGACATGTGCGCTACTTTCAGGACACTGGCTTTTCAGATTTGCTGTAGCTTTTTTCTGAAAAGGTCACAAAATGGCTGCTCTGTAACATTAAGCACAATTACTGAATTAGGCTGCGGAGAAAATTAAAAAAACAGCATAAAGAACTACTGTAATGAAAGTCTAAAAGAGCAGAAGACGTACACAGTTTGCAGTTAAGGTTATACCTTTAACAGCTTGCTTAAATAATGCTAGCTAGCAATATCTGCTTTATTCCAAAGTTCCAGCCTATATTCTGCATCATCTTTCAAGACTGAGATGATATAAGGCAATTCATAGTGTTTTGTGACCTTCTGCACCAGTAGTCCATCTTTTTGGCATTGAAACTGATTTTACTGAACTCGGCATTTTATCACATAGGAGTGTGCGAGTGGATCAAAGAAGCACCTTCTACAGCAGTGGAGTGATTTAGTTCAGTCACACTGTTCTCCAAATTCACCGTTTCCTACAAGCTGATGAGGCAAACCTCTTCTCTGCTTAATGTCACATAAAGCACACTGAAAGGCTGTGAGAGACAGATGTTCTATATCTTCACTTCATATGCAAAACCCTGTTATATTCTTTATTTGCATTCAATTAGAAGTCAGACCCTGATGAATACCTAATGTAGGAAATGGGGAAAAGATTTGCCATCAAGCATATGCTTTGTTTGTGGTGGATCTCTGTAACCTGCTATTGTGCCTTTCTGTAGTGATTTTTACTATATTATTTACACATGCACAGAGGTGACGAGTTCACAGGTGAAAATTGGAGTTATGTCCCTGGGTTTAGAAATGTTGCCCTTCTTCATTCCTTTTTGTCTTGATTTAAGCCCAGCCATAACTCACGCAGCCGCTTTCTCCCTTCCTCCTCTTCCTTCTCCCCAGCTCCTGGAGGGATGGGGAGGAGAATCGAAAGAATGTAACTCCCACGGCTTGAGATAAGAACAGTCGAGTAACTAAGGTATAACACAAATCACTGCTGCTACCACCAATAATGATAATGATAAGGGAAATAACAAGGGAAGAGAATGCAATCGCTCACCACCCGCCGACCGATACCCAACCCAACCGAGCAGTGATCTAGCCCTTCCAGGTAACTGCCCCCAGTTTATATACTGGGCATGATGTGCTGTGGTATGGAATACCTCTTTGGTCAGTTTGGGTCAGGTGTCCTGTCTCTGCTTCCTCCTGGCTTCCCCTCCTCCCTGGCAGAGCATGAGACTCAGAAAGTCCTTGGTCAGAGTAAATGTTACTGAGCAGCAACTGAAAACATTGGTGGTATGAGCGCTGTTCCCAGGATGAAAGTGAAAACCACAGCACTGCACCAGCTACTAAGAAGGAGAAAAATGACTGCAACTGCTGAATCCAAGACAGTATCCACCCCTTATTCCATACCATTCATGTCATCATTCATGTCATCATGTCATTCATGTCATCATGTCATTCATGTCATCATTCATGTGAGATCCCATATTTTCAATACACCATCACTCTTATATATGTATATATATATATTCACACATACACAGAGAGGGAGAGAGATCATTGCTTAGTGCATGGACCAATCCCTATAGAGCTACTGAGTCCATTTGGTCCATGATATCGGGTTCCATCTCTTGTAACAGTCTTTCAGAGCAGGAGAGGCTGTGTGCAGTGTTGGATCGTTGCCTTTACCGTATAACTCGTCTGGTTTCATCAAAGTTCATTCTTTGAGGCTGAGGTTCTTAATGACTTCTTTGCCTCAGTCTTCACCGGCAAATGCTCTGACCACACCACCCAAGTCTTGGAAGGCAGACACAGGGACAGTGAGAATGAAGACCCTGGGCCCACTGTAGGAGAGGATCTGGTTCGAGACCGTCTTAAGAACCTGAACGTACACAAGTCCATGGGACCTGATGAAATCCATCCACGGGTCCTGAGGGAGCTGGCAAATGAAGTTGCTAAGCCACTGTCCATCATATTTGAAAAATCATGGCAGTCATAGAATCATAGAATCATAGAATAGTAAGGGTTGGAAAGGACCTCAAGATCATCGAGTTCCAACCCCCCTGCCATGGGCAGGGACACCTCCCACTAAACCATGCCATCCAAGGCTATGAGTGCGCCCTCAGCAAGTTTGCCGATGACACCAAGCTGTGTGGTTCGGTTGATACATTGGAGGGAAGGAATGCCATCCAGAGGGACCTTGACACGCTTGTGAGGTGGGCTGATGCCAACCTGATGAAGTTTAACCATGCTAAATGCAAAGTCCTCCACCTGGGTCGGAGCAATGCCAGGCACAGCTACAGATTGGGTGGGGAGGAGATTGAGAGCAGCCCTGCAGAGAAGGACTTGGGGGTGTGGGTTGATGAAAAAATGAACATGAGCCGGCAGTGTGCGCTTGCAGCCCAGAAGGCCAACCGTATCCTGGGCTGCATCAAAAGGAATGTGACCAGCACGTCGAGAGAGGTGATCCTGCCCCTCTACTCTGCTCTCGTGAGACCTCATTTGGAGTATTGTGTGCAGTTCTGGTGTCCTCAACATAAAAAGGACATGGAACTGTTGGAACAAGTCCAAAGGAGGGCCACGAGGACGATCAGGGGACTGGAGCACCTCTTGTATGAAGATAGGCTGAGAAAGTTGGGTCTGTTCAGCCTGGAGAAGAGCAGGCTGCGTGGAGACCTCATAGCAGCCTTCCAATACCTGAAGGGGGCCTATAGGGATGCTGGGGATGGACTCTTCATGAGGGACTGTAGTGAGAGGACAAGGGGTAATGGATTTAAACTTAAACAGGGGAAGTTTAGATTGGATATAAGGAAGAAGTTCTTTGCTGTAAGAGTGTTGAGGCACTGGAATGGGTTGCCCAGGGAAGTTGTAACCGCTCCATCCCTGGTGGTGTTCAATGCCAAGCTGGAGGGAGTCTTGGGTGACATGGTTTAGTGTGAGGTGTCCCTGGCCATGGCAGGGGGGTTGGAACTAGATGATCTTAAGGTCCTTTCCAACCTTAACTTTTCTATGATTCTATGATTCTATGAGTTGTTGGAATGACGGTCGGAGCAAAGTCAGGGCCAGTTGCTGGTGACCTGAAGACATCTAGTTGGTGGGCTATAAAAGTGCTACATAGCAGGCAACAGCATACAATTGAGTTCATTGGCTGCTTTCCCTAAAATCAAATCCCCTTGAGGTACACATCGGACTTCCCCATCTTCCTGCATTACCCACCAAGTATATATGGGTCCCTGAGCAAAAGCAATCCCACGAGTGGGTTTGCCTTTACCTGAAGCAGGAATAACCCACACTGTCTTCCCCAGCAAATTCTTTATGTGCACCACAGGAACTTTGTCCTTTTCTACTGTATGTAGAAGTTCTGACTGGGCTGGGCCAGCCCTGTTGGCAGATCCTCTGGTGTTGACCAACCAGGTGGCTTTTGGTAAATGTGTATCCCAGTATTTGAAAGTCCCACCACCCATTGCTCTCAGTGTAGTTTTCAACAGCCCATTGTACCGTTTGACTTTCCTAGAGGCTGGTGCATGGTAGGGGATGTGATTTACCCACTCAATGCCATGCTCTTTGGCCCAAATGTCTATAAGGCTGTTCTGGAAATGAGTCCCATTGTCTGACTCAATTCTCTCTGGGGTGCCATGTCACCACAAAATCTGTTTCTCAAGGCCCAGGACAGTGTTCTGCGCAGTGGCGTGGGGCACAGCGTATGTTTCCAGCCATGCGGTGGTTCCTTCCACCATGGTAAGCACATGGCACTTGCCTGGGCGGGTTGGTGGGAGTGTGATATAATCAATCTGCCAGGCCTCCCCATAGTTGTACTTCAGTGTCGTGGGTTAAGCTTCATAAACCCATACAGCCGCTCTCTCACTCACTCCCCACTGTCTCTTCCCTCTGCTCCTGGAGGGATGGGAAGGAGAATCAAAAGAATGCAACTCCCACAGGTTGAGATAAGAACAGTTTAGTAACTAAGGTGTAACACAAACCACTGCTGCTGCCACCAATAATAATAATGACAAGAGAAAATACAAGGGAAAAGAATACAATTTCTCACCATCCAATATCAAGCCCGAGCAAGCAGTGCACCCCCACCGTGCACCCCCACCACCGTGCACCCTCACCACCCTTCCGGGCCTCTGCTCTCCGTCCCTACATTCTGGACATGACGTGCTGTGGTATGGAATAACCTCTTTGGTCAGTTTGGGTCTGGTGTGCTGTCGCTCCTTCCTCCCGGCTTCCCCTCCTCCCTAGCAGAGCATGAGGCTCACAAAGTTCCTTGGTCAGCCTAAACATCACCAAGCAGTAACTGAAAACACTGGTGTTATCAGCACTGTTCCCAGGCCCAAAATCAAAAACACAGAGCTGCACCAGCTACCAAGAAGGATAAAAAATGACTGCTACTGCTGAACCCAGGACATTCAGCCATTGCACTCTATAGCAGAGAGGTTTTAACCACTTGGCTTGGTTAATTGCAGCACATATTTCAGTCATGAATAACCTGGGCAATAGTGTCCATTGTTAAGTCCATCCCTCGATCATGAGCCCATCTGTATGTTGCACCTCTGCCTTGATGGCCTGAAGTGTCATGGGCTCACTGGGCTAAAATAATTCACCCTTATGTTGCCAATCTAAGTTCATCTGAGCCACTTCAATCTTAGCAGCTTTATCCACTTGTTGGTTGTTCTGGTGTTCCTCAGTGGCCTGACCCTTGGGTACATGACCATCTACACGGTGTACCTTCACCACCAGGTTCTGCACCCGGGCAGTGATATCTTGCCACAGTGCAGCAGCCCAGGTGGGTTTACTTCTGCATTGCCAGTTACTCTGCTTCCATTGCTGCAAACCCCCCAATAAAGCATTTGCCACCATGCATGAGTCAGTACAGACATAAAGTACTGGCCACATTCGTTCAGCAATGTCCAAGGCCAGCTGGATGGCTTTCACCTCGGCAAACTGACTCCATTCACCCTCTCCTTCAGCAGTTTCTGCAACTTGTTGTTGAGGACTCCATACAGCTGCCTTCCATCTCCGATGCTTTCCCACAATACGGCAGAACCCATCAGTGAACAAGGCAGTATTGCTTTTCAGTTTCTGACAGTTTATTATATGGTGGGGCCTCTTCTGCACGCATCACCTCCTCCTCTGTTGACATTCCAAAATCTTTGCCCTCTGGCCAGTCCATGATGACTTCCAGAATTCCTGGATGACTGGGATTTCCTATTCGAGCTCATTGTGTAATTAGTGCAGCCCACTTACTCCATGTAGCATCGGTTGCATAATATGTAGAGGAGACCCTGCCTTTGAATATCCAGCTCAGCATGGGCAACCGGGGTGCCAGGAGGAGCTGTACTCCAGTGCCAATCACTTCTGAAGCAGCTCGAACCCCTCCGTAGGCTGCCAGTGTCTCTTTTTCAGTTGGGGTACAGCTGGCCTCAGATCCTCTATATCCCCCCGACTCCAAAAGCCGAGGGGTCAACCTCCAGTCTCCCCTGAAGCTTTCTGCCAGAGGCTCCAGGTAGGACCATTCTCCCCGGCTGTGGTGTACAGTGTATTTTCTGTATCTGGCCTGGTCCGGACTGGTCCAAGGGCTCCTGCATGAACTGTCTCTCATTTAATTTGCTCAAAGGCTTGTTGTTGCTCAGGGCCCCATTTAAAATCATTCTTCTTCTGGGTCATGTGATAGAGAGGACTTACAATCAAACTGTAATTCAGGATGTGCATTCTCCGGTATCCTACAGCACCCAAGAAAGCTTGTGTTTCTTTCTTATTAGTTGGTGCAGACATTGCTGTTGTCTTGCTGATCACATCTGTGGGGATCTGGTGACGCCCATCTTGCCACTTTATTCCCCAAAATGGAATCTCCTGTGCAGGTCCCTTGACTTTACTCCGTTTTATGGCAAAATCAGCTTTCAGCAGGATTTGGATCATTTTCCTCCCTTTCTCAAAGACTTCTTCTGCTGTATCACCCCACACGATGCACTGCAGGTGTTCTGGAGCTTGCCCCTCTTCCAGTGCAGTCTGGGTCAGCCCATGGCAGATTGTAGGGTTGTGTTTCCACCCCTGGAGCAGTCGGTTCCGAGTGTACCGGACGCCCCTCCAAGTAAAAGTGAACTGTGGCCTGCACTCTGCTGCCAGAGGAATTGAGAAAAATGCATTGGCAGTATCAATCGTGGCATACCACTTGGTTGCCTTTGACTCCGGTTCACACTGAAGTTCTAGCATGCCCAGTACAGCAGCACTCAAGGGTGGTGTGACTTCATTCAGGCCACGATATTCTACCGTTAGTCTCCACTCTCCGTGAGACTTTCACACTGGCCATATGGGGCTATTAAAGGGTGAGCGGGTCCTGCTGATCAGTCCTAGGCTCTCCAGCCTACGGATCCGCCTATGGATGGGAATCAGGGAGTCTCGGTGCGATATTGCCACAGGTGCACTGTTGTGGTTGCGATTGGCACTTGTGTTTTTCAACCTTCAACAACCCCACAACCGAAGGATCCTCTGAGACCAGGCAAGGTGGACAGCTGCTCAATTTCCTCTGTCTCCAAAGCATCAATACAAAAAGGCCATTGGTACCCTTTTGGGTATTTGAAGTACCCTCTCCTGAGGTAGTCTATGCCAAGGATGCATGGAGCCACTGGACCAGTCACAGTGGGGTGTTTTTGCCATTTCCCCCCAGTCAGGCAGATTTCAGCCTCCAGTGCAGTCAACTCTTGGGATCCTCCTGTCACTCCAGATATATAAATGGGTTCCACACCGTGACAGCTCGATGGCATCAGGGTACACTGTGCACCGGTATCTACTACAGCCTTATACTTCTGTGGGACTGATGTGCCAGGCCATCTGATCCACACAGTCCAGTAAATCCAATTGTTCCCTACCTCCGCCTGGCTGGAGGCAGGGTCCCTCTAATAGTCATCACATTGGTCACTTACATCTTGTTGAAAGGGATTATTCTTCTTTATCACAGGAGCTGGAGTAAAATCAGCTCTTCCACTCCATCTGGGAACCTGCTCACCTGAGACTGAAGCCACAGCTTTCATGGGATGATCAGCCTTCACCTTTGTTCTTCTCTTCAATTCATGCACCCTCTCCTCCAGAGCTGAGGTAGGTTTTCCATCCCACTTCGTCATGTCTTCTCCCTGATTCCGCAGGTAAAACCATAGGGTGGCCTGTGGTGTATACCTTCTATATCTTCTCTCTCAAACAATAGGACGCCTTTTGTTAATAGCTGAGATGTGCGTTGGTACACGTGAGGAGCTGAATAGATCAGATAGATCGTCTTTCAATGGTCTGAACTCCTGGGACAGTTTTTCCACAGCTGAGATGATGGAAGGGGTGAGATTGTCTTCGAACTCTCGGAGTTTATGAATCATTTCATCCCCTGTTAGTGGTACTGTGTCATTCCAGGTTACTGTTGCCAATGAATGGGCATATGATAATGGTGCATTCCATGTAAATTTCCGTCACATGCATCGTGTACATTCAATTTCATCTGGATCTATGAGTATACCCCCATTATCCAGCTTTATGTGATAGATCATCTCTACAATGGCTGATTCCCTCAGAGACTGGATGCCTTTCTCCTGAGTAGTCCACTCGGCTGAATGGCTCATAACATCGTCCTTGTACGGAAACCTTTCTTTCACAGCTGCCAAGAGCTGCTTCCAAAGGCTGAGGGACTGTTTCTCTCTTGCAGTTGCTTTGTCAGTTCCCCTTTCCCTGGCAAGTGATCCCAGCTGTTAGCTTCCCTACCTTCTAGTTCATGACCGTTGGCCTCACTGTCCCAGCATTGGAGCAACCAGGTGATGATGTGCTCCCCTGGTTGACGGGTGAAATCTTTTTGCATATTCCGTAGCTCAGCTGAGGTCCGGGGTCGAGAAGTTACCTCTTCTTCTTCCTCATCTTCGTCATGTGATGATGACTCCTGATCAGATGCTGTCCCAGGTGGTAAGTACATTGTTTCTTCATCTTGCTTCATCTTTCTTGCCTCTTTTTTGCTTTTCCTCTTGTGTACAGGGGCAGCCAGTATTGGTACGAGTTGGTCCTCTGGTTTAGCTGCAGTGATTATCACTGTGGTTTGTGCAGCTGCTGTACTTGTCACTGAGGTTTGCGTAGCGGCTGTACTTGTTGCTGGGGGTGGTGTGTCTGCTGTGCTTGGAGCTGCAGTAGCTGCGCTGTCTGTTGCGGTTGAAGTTTGAGTATCTTTGGTATTTGTCGCTAGGGTTGGTGCAGCTGCTGTACTTGGAGCTGGAGTAGCTGCGCTGTCTGTTGCTTTGCCATCAGATCCAGGGACACTCTTTTCCTTTTGAAGGTGTTGGATAGTGTTGAACAGGGCTCTGTAAGCATAGGCCAAGCTCCAGCACATTGCCATGATTTGTCCATCCCTGGTATGACCAGAATGACAACACACCTCATTTAAGTGTTTTACTAATTCTTCTGGATTTTGCACTTGTTCAGTGGTGAAGTTCCAAAGCACTGGAGGGGCCCACTGGCCTAGATACTTGCCTATACTATCCCGCACACCCTGCCACTCATGACTGTCCAGCCTCAGGGAAAATCTCTTGGTCCTCCTACATCGTCGTCTAACCCTAGACAAGGCCCAAACGCGACTCTGTTTAACTCTCGAGATCAGATGGAATGGCCATGGGTAAAACACACTCTGTATGCGTGCCAACATGGTGATCACAATCAGCAGGCAGGTCTCAAGGGTATCCAAAGGCCATTCAAAACCTTCAAAACTCTCGAACAATGCTGTAAATGGTCTGGTGGAGGGGCTGGGAGCATAAAAGAATGTCTCCTTCACAGGTTGACCACCTGAGTAGAAGATAAAAGATGTGTAATTGCTAAACACTTCCATTATATACCTTCCAAAGTATAGAGGTGGTGACCACACTGGGAACACAAGCCAGATCAGTTTCATGATCAATGAGTCGATTGTATGACAAGTCATTACCACAAAGTACAGCAAGACAAGAGCCTTAGTCCAAGGCCCCCAGGCAACAAACACTTCCACAGCAAATACCGGCTGTAAGTAAGGTTTGACATGCTGAAACTCTGAGATCAAGAGCAACAACTTTGAGAGCCAATAAATCAGCATTGTGACGAGTGACTATTAATCTGAAACAATGAATGCTTATCACAAATACGATTAGACACACTCTGGTCAGATCTGTTGTTATCTCAACCCTTCAAGCCCCATGTTGGGTACCAAAAAGAACTGTCATGGTTTAAGCCCAGCCATAACTCATGCACTCACTCTCTCACTCCCTCCCTTTCCTTACACCCTCTCCCTTCCCCCTCCCCCCCACTCCCGGAGGGATGGGGAGGAGAATCGAAAGAATGCAACTCCCATGGGTTGAGATAAGAAGAGTCCAGGAACTAAGGTATAACACAAACCACTGCTGCTACCACCAATAATAATAATGATAAGGGAAATAACAAGGGAAGAGAATATAACCGCTTACCACCCACCGACCAATACCCAGCCCAATCCAAGCAGTGATCTAACCCTTTCGGGTCACTGCCCCCAGTTTTTACATCCTGGGCATGATGCGCTGTGGTATGGAATAACCTCTTTGGTCAGTTTGGGTCAGGTGTCCTGTCTCTGCTTCCTCCTGGCTTCCCTTCCTCCCTGGCAGAGCATGAGACTCAGAAAGTCCTTGGTCACAGTAAACATTACTGAGCAGAAACTAAAAATCTCGGTCTTATCAGCACTGTTCCCATGCTGAAAGTCAAAAACACAGCACTGCACCAGCTACTAAGAAGGAGAAAAAATGACTGCTACTGCTGAACCCAGGACACTTTCAAGCAGCCATTCTGCAGCTGCAAAATTCCCCTAAGTGGCTCAGTTTAATATAAATGCTACAATATTTGCTATTAATTTTCTCTTCTGATACAGGTTGTGCTTTGCTTAATCTTGGGAAGCTCACCATTTTCTTGGTAATCCAGAGTAAAACAGGAGCAACTATACTCAGATGGCATAAAACTGTAGTGTTGTCAAGAAGGGAAGGCTCAAATTAGAAATATAATATGAAGCAGAAGTGGTAGACTCTTCCAGAATAGAAGCAATGACTGCTGTGACCCTGGGACAGCATACCAGGGTCGTGTAGCATTAAGGGAGAGATGGAGGTAGTCTAAAGCCCTAGACATTAGACAGGGTTAAGCAAAGCTGTTTTTCTTCACAGCAGTGTAGGTTTTCCAAGACTTCTAAGGAAAGAGATAGAAATCTCTTACCCTCCTAAACTTCGATATGATGAGAAACCTGCTTTGTTACATCTCCCATCCCTTTTCTCTCTGTGGAGCACTCCCACTGTTCTGGGACCACACAACATTTCTTTCTTCTGAAAGTTTTCCCCTGCCATTATGAGAATAAGAAAATTAAAGATGTTGGGGGGGAGGGAGGGGGAAGAGAGAAGTGCAACTAGGTGAAAGGATGAAGCCAAGCCTGTTACATACAGTTGCCTAATCCTCCTGTTTTCTCTGGGAATCTATGGCACAGAAGCAAATTTAGAGAAACGACTTTTCAGTGTTCAATAAAATTAAGTGCCTCATGTTAAAAAGAAATCTGCCATGGTTTCCTGTGAAGGTAATAGGAATTTCAGAGAATTGCATCAGGTATTTCTGGACAGTTCCTCCAGACCAAGCCTGCTTCTGATGGGCATTTTCTCAAGACCCAGTAAGAAGCAAGCTGAAAGCCAGAATGAATCACGGTGTTGGTAGCAACAGCCCACCCACAGCAGAAATAGCTCTTGGCCTCTCTCTTAGTATGTCAAAAGCTGTGGAAACATGCGGCAAGCCCGGCATGCTGAGGAAATGCTGAACTGGGATGTGGTTATTTTGGGTCCTGCTGTAGGTTAGGGAAGGACTTTACAGAAATCTGCTAGGTGGCTTGCCAAACCAGGATGCCAGTGCACTGTTGCTATTGTTGATTTCTGAATCTTGCTTTTGACAGATGACTTGAGGACTTGGGATGAGAAACAGATTTTTTAATATTTATTATTATATATAGAAGAAATGCTGGCTGGTAACTGCATACAGAATCAAATCTTCATCCAGCTGATTGCAATAACCAGATTCAGTGCAAAGACTTCAGCAGAGTCAGAACATCTCTAAGGGAGTAGCATGATTTACAGCAGCGTGTAAATCCTTAAAAAATGCACTCTGCACTGTTCACTTGCATTTTACTAACTTCCACAATAGAAAAAAAATAGAATCCAAGAATGGTTTGAGTTGGAAGAGACCTTAAAGCTCATCCAGTTCCAACCCCCTGCTATGGGCAGGGACACCTTTCACTAGATCAGGAAGCTCCAAGATCCATCCAAGCTGGCCTTGAACACTACCAGGGATGGGGCAGCCACGGCTCCTCTGGGCAACCTGTGCCTGGCCCTCAGCACCCTTACAGGAAAGAACTTCTATCCAACAGTGCGTCTCAGTCTCCCCTTGGTCAGCTTAAAGCCATTCCCCTTGTCCTGCCACCAGAGGCCTTATCAGAAGACCCTCTCCAGGTTTCTCCTCAGGCCCTTTAGGCACAGGAAACTGCTCTAAGGTCTCCTCAGAGGCTTCTGTTCTCCAGGATGAACAAGCCCAGCTTTCTCAGCCTGTCTCCATAACCCATAACCATAACCTCCACAACCATACAGGTGCTTCAGCCCTTGGAGCATCTTTGTGGCCTCCTCTGGGCTCGCTTAAGCAGAAAGAACAAATACAGACCTAACAACTAACTGCTGATGTAGCCCTAATAACCTGTGCTTATTTTTAATCACGCCATTGAAGTAATAATTCAGTTTGGGACAGAGTGATAACAATTCTCTCCTTTGATGTTGGCAGATTCATGGCTTTTAATTTTGCTCCTTGGAAAGCTGCTTGCAGCTGGAATGCGGGGGGTTACTTTTTAAACTGTACGCAGCAGTGTGGTCCCCTGCTCACTTTAGGAGTTGCATTTGCTTTTTACATCTGAAACGTCAAACTCGGGAGCACCAGCAGACCTGTAAAATTCTGAATTGCAACACAAAGAGTTGTTTTATGTGATTGTAGAAAGCATGGAGAGGTTCAGAAGTCCCCACTGCAGCCACAGAACTTGTCTTATTCCTCCTCCTTCTCCTCATCCTGCTTTTACATCTGCTCAACAAGGACCTGAGGGGAGACGGCTTACCTTAAATCAGAAGTGAAACCATAGCAAAGGCTTAGCTAAAACCAAACCCCACCGTAATAACCCGTTCTTGGCAAACAGCAGCATTTTTAGCATGAAACAGTGACTTTCCAAGGATTGTACTGGTGCGCACTGAGATCAGTGTGGCATTTCAAGACACATATGTGACACAGGTGCTTAACGCTGCTTCGGTGCAGAGCATGTCCCGCTACATGTGGTGATGCACCAGACCGGCACGCTGCACTGTACCGATGATGGCTGCAGTGCACCGGGATGAAAAGATGCGCAGGCTGCGCTCAGACGATGCTCCCAGCTTAGGGCCCGCGATGCCCTCATGGCTCCGAGTGCAGGCGGTCCCTCTCCTCCTCCCGCAGCAGCTCAGCCGCGACCGAGAGCCGCTCTCGCAGCACCGCGTCCCTGCAAGTACCGTGACATCTCGCAACACCACCCCCAGCGGCCGTGTCCGTGCACGGGAGCGGCCGGGCACCCCGGGGCGCGCTGTGCTCTCCCGAAACGAGCGCCGCGGCACCGGCGGCACCGCGCCTGGCCTGCGGCCTGCGCCCGCCTAGGAACCAGGGCCGGGGCTGGGTTGGCTGCCGGTGCCGCCACGGAGGCAGGCGGGAGGAGCGACGGCAAACCCGCGTTCAGTGCCGGCGACCGGCTGCAGCGGAGGGAGCCGGGCCCGCTGCTCGGGGCCTGCCGCCGCCCATCTACCACAGCCTCCGGTGCGCAGGTGAAGGGCGCACTGCCGCGGGCCCGGCGCTCCCTGGTGGAGCACCCACCAGCGCCGAAGGAGTCCCTGGCCGGGCCGGGCCGGGCACTTCCTCTTCCGGCTGGGCGCGGCTGCCGGCTGAGGTAGGCGGTGAGGAGGCGGCAAGAGCGGACGGGAGGCACGGAAAGTCTTAAGGGCCGCTCTGGTGCTGGCGCCGCCTCAGCCCGAGGGTTACGGGAGCCGCGGTGCTGGAGCCTCGCTGTCCCCTGCGCTGTCTGGGGATCTCCCCCTCATCCTGGGCCGCTGTCGCAGGGTTTGCTTTTGCGGCTGCCGGGAACCTTCGAGAAGAGGCGGCTGTGGCAGGCGGGAGCGGTGGGGAGCGGGGCCGAGGGGCCGCGGCCCACAGCCGGCGGATGCCCCGGGAAGGGTGGCGGGAGGGTTGTGGGGCCCTGGGGTGGGCTTGTCCCCTGGTCCTAGCTCTGCTCGCCCCCCGCCGCTTCACTCTTTGGGGCTCCCCGGGCTTTAGAGCGACCTTGGGGTACGGCGAGAAAAGCAGAAGAAACCTTCAGAGCGGGTGAACTCGCTTTTGTCTTCTCATCCGTGGGTGCCCCATATCTGGCAGTGTTCAAGGCAGGGTTGGTTGGACTGGCATCGTAACAACCTGCTTTTCTGGAATGTGTCTGCCGGTGGCAGAGATTGGAACTGTGTGAGCTTTTAAGGTCCCTTGAAACCCAAACCGGTATACGATTCTGTATTTTACTATGGTGGAAATCCCTTTAAAAAAAAAAACACAGGCCACTACGATGCTTCTTAAGAATAATTTAATGAAAAGAGAGGACCAGCTGTTCAGAGAGAGTCAAGAAACCAGTGCTCACATGGCAACCCTAATCCTGGTATAGTATAAAACCTGCAGATTCAACTCCCCTCTTCCAAACTCAAAAAGAGTATTCTCGCCATGCCTTCCCATTCTGGGACACCAGGAATTACTAATTGTGAACAGTTTACCTGTTGCTTTAAATCTTGTTTAGGCATCAGATTCACTTCTTACAGAAAGGCATAAATAACTCAAGAGTTACAGTTTAAAAGCAACAAAGACTAAAGTGAGTATTTGGAGATCTTTGAGTTCACAGTCGTACCCTCTTGTAACTCTCTTTTGCGGGACTAAAACAGGTAAAAAACCAAAACAAGGTAAAATCCTTCAAAGTGCCCTAGCTACCTTGGCAACACCTATATGGCATTCACAGAAGAGATTTAAAGCATTTAGCGTTATATCCCCAAGTAAACACAATCACTTTGAAACTTTAACTAGTGATACATTAATGTAAGGGAAGCCTAATTCCCTGCAGTGATTCTGAATTCAGTCAAGTGCAGAGGAATTCAACATTACATAGCAAGTCAGTGGCAGGATAATGCATTCATCTCATCTTTACACACACACCCCTTCACAAACAAAACAAAACCCCAAACATCAACCCCAAAACAGTACTTAGATTGGCCTATGCTCATAATTAGTACAGATAACCAGCAATTGTTATGTTGAAGTATGCAACTGTCAAAGTAAAATTCACTACACTGTAAAAAGCCTGCTCTGGAAAGGTTTATTCTCCATACTGTATCTCTGCTCTTAGCTCTTTGGAGAGGTAATTTATCAGCACTGCTGTCAATTTCTGCTGGAGACTAGCATTTCCCATTACAAGAGCAGTCAGCTGAGCAATGTCAGTCCAGTCTAAGCGCCTGAGAATAACAACGGCTTCATCATAGAGTTTCTGCTGCTCAGCAGGAGGCAATTCCAGTAAAATCTGAGGGACTGGCCTGAACTGTCCACTTGTCATCCAGGCACCGAGCAAGCCACCAAATGCTCCTCCTAGGACAGAGGGAGAGAGGCGTTACTCCTTACCACTTGATGTTAAACCTGAACTTCTATCCACAGCCTTCACCAACAATGTTCCCACCTCTATTAGGAATCAATACAGACTCGCGTATGTCTACTGAGTCTCCGTTCATACCCAATGTTCAAAGCACTAAGAAGGATTTTGAAGGCTTTTTACGTCCACAGCAATCACAAAGCAACTGTTTGCACAATCAAAGCTCATAGCTTCAAGCTAGAGAAATCAGAAAGAAAACAACACTCCTTTGGGCACTGGTCTCTTTATGGTAAGCTCTACCACTAAACAAAACCATGCCCAAGGAAAACACCTGACATTTACTTTATCAGTGCCATTAGCCCATAGTCTCTTGCCAGATTCCCAGACTGATCCAACCTTTCAGCTTCTCTACAGCCACACATTGCTGCCTCCTGCTCCCATGAAGTCCACCCCTCAGAAACCAAACCATCAGCTTTGTGTGCTTGGACATGTTGCACGCTTTCAGCTGCCAAAACAACAGCCCACCCCAGCCGGCCAAGAAATGCTCTGCTAAGTAGACTGGTTCCAGCTCATCAGGTAACAGCAGAGGGAACCCCTACAGCTGATCTGACTGTGGGGGCTGCTGAGAAACCAGCCCTGCAGTCCTGCACCAATGTGCTCCTTCAAAGAGCTACCAGCCTGACTTGCATCACAGTGCCCTCCAACAGCAGCTCAGGACTGACACCGCTGTCAGAGACACAGATGAAGAAAGGTGCCAGAACCCACCCTGCCTCCAAAATTCCCACCCCAGTGACTGCTCCTAAAAAGTCATTTATGCACTCAAAGGGATGCACTTTTTCATTAGACAAAAACTTTGCAATTTGCAGCTTTTACTCAGTTGGCAAGTTTTCCCATGATACCGCAGAAATACTTCAAAGCCTACTATGACTAAATTCATCTTCAAGGGACTTTTAAAAGAACATCAATGTCTGATTTAGGAGCACTTAAATGCAAAAGCCACTAGAAGTATTGATGTCTAAATTCCTCGTCTATCGAGACAAGACTTGTTACATGATCACACTTTCCCCACCCCAAGCAACACCCACAATCCATTATACAATCCCTAGAATGCAGGGTAAGTCCAAGTTTCTCCAGTGATCGCTGCAGATAGAAGGTAACTCATCCTCTAATCCTTGATGTAGGGCAGCAGTAAGGACAATCCCTGCTACCTAGTCTAACGTCTGTCTAGCCTTGTAGTGACTGGACAAGGGGGAATGGCTTTAACCTGACAGAGGGGAGATTTCGATTCTGTATGAGACCCTGTGAGGGCGGTGAAGCCCTGGCACAGGCTGCCTAGAGAAGCTGTGGCTGCCCCATCCCTGCAAGTGTTCAATGCCAGGCTGGACAGGGCTTAGAGCAACCTGGTCCCTTCCCATCCAAGGTATTTTAGGATTCCACGAGTTCAGTGACTTCAGTGACAACTCTTGATTCAGGAGATACATAGGAGAGACAACTCTTTACTAGTATACTCTGGCCTTCCTGTAGTTTTCCAGCCAAGGAAAAAGTGACACTGGAAAGTGACACTGAATAAGTAATTCCAGGAAAAACAAGCAAACAAAACAAAAACCAAAAAACACAAGTTCATCAAGAAGGGGAATAGTTGGTACTTTCCAAATACAGAAACAAGCAATTTTTAATAATATCATTAAGAAGATATCCTGTCCCATGCTAAGGCTGACTAAGATACTTATTCACCCTTGCCTTACACACCAATTTTCTCTCCTCTGTGCCACCACATACCAACATTCCCCCATGCCCTCACTGCTACCATTATCTCTCATGCTCCTTCACCCCTCTCCACTTCCCCACCTCAGTGCTGGAGCTGAGTCCACACTTACAAGCTCAGAGCCTGATGGTTTGCTCTGTTTGTTCTATACCTTTGACACTGGTGTACAACAGCAGATGTGAACCAGGGCTCTACCCACCAAAACGATTTGTTAACAATTTGTTCAAAGGGTTTCAAAGGTGCCACTGTCTCAGCCTTAGACCTCTGGATGGCTTCCATTTTGCTGCACAGGAGTCCAAGTCAGAAAGGTCACTACCACACTAGAAGGAAACACACACGCCTTTCTGATGCACACCTCGTTTCTAAAAAGCTGACAAACAAAACGGCATCTTGTTAAAGCCCATCTACATGGAATCTAAACACTGCATGCCCCTTTCCTTCAACCCATACCTACACACAAGCTTCTTCGTTTCTTCACTCAGGGAGTTAACCAGAATTCTTGTCCCTAAAGCAAAACATACTTACCTACAGCGATTCCAGGTGGACCTCCCATCAGACCCCCAATAAAAGCTGTTGCACCCGCCAGCAGTGCTCCTCGACCAGAGTGCTTGACAGCAGCTTTCATCCCCTTCTCCTGGGAGAGATGGCAGAACAGCTGCATCACATCATCAACATTGATGGGCATCTTGGCGAGTTAAGATCCTGGAAAAGATATTTTAAATTATCTCCAGAGTGCTGCAGCAAGGACTAAACCTTGCTACTAAATTAATACTAAGGAAAAGCACAGACACTAAGAGTACAGAGGGAAACATTCAAAACATTCAAAGTACATTCAAAAAAATAAAACATGAGTTTATTTTTCATTTTGGGGAAAACCAAGCCTACTTGCAAACAGCTAATGACTACTGGAAATGGAAATAAAACCATGAGGTATAGAGGAAAATCTGGTTTTATGAGAAATTAGGAGACCAAACAAGGGGAAGCACCAGCAATGAGAGACACGATTCAGTTCCCCCCATCAGTGACAAAGAAAATTATTGGTGTTTGTCCTGCACCTCCTTGGTGTGACTTCGGACCAACCCAACCACCTGAGTGCTGACAAGAATTTGCTGCTTCTCTTTGGGCCAAATCCAGCCAACATCTCGTGCAAAGCTCCTAAGTATGAAGCCTCTGCAACACAGACGGGATAATGGAAGGTGGAGAGCTGACAACACAACACAACAGCTCTTGATGACAGTAACATCATGTGCTTTCCCTCAGTCAAGCTGACTGACTTCCACAGTTTTCTAAACCAATCTAATTGTAATATACATGAAAGGATGTTTTGCGCGCAGACACCTGAAGGTGAAGCATCAGGTCCCTGCAGTGTGCAGAAGCCAGCTGCCCAAGAAAAGCAACCTGCGTTGCTCCATCCACCACACTGACAACACTCGCAACCAAAGGGGGTCCCAGACTAATCCATGGTGTGAACCTCAGTTCAGCTCCTTCCCGCTTAACATTCCCATCTCATTACCCTACTTCCCCCTTCACAGAAGGATGACTTTCAACAGGCAAAAGCTCTTTTATCACCCTGGGCTCACTTCCCTACCTGTAGAACAATGAACACTCCCCCAAATGTCCACATAGAAGATACTCTAAGCAGCACGCAGCCTGGCCTACCGCTGAGCTGTCCTTGCTGCTCCTCACAACCTCCTGCTGAGTTAACGGAGCAGACCCTTCAATAAACATCTGCACACTGTGCATGCACGTAGAACAAAAAGCACCTACAGGACGAATTCCAAACCCACCAAGAAATGAGGACGTAGGTCTATGCCCTTATACCAAGAGCTAACTTTACCTTGGCAGACACCACACTGTGGTAAGCAAGAATGTGGGTGAGAGGCTCCACACACAACTTTTAGAAAGCACACATGCGACCTGTGTAGATCTTCAAAATGAAACTCCACGACAACAGCAAATACAGAGGAACTGATGCCCAGGATAAAACCCATGACAATGTCCTCTGTCTCAACTGTACAGCAACAGCTCTACCTGTACTGCAACTTTTTAGAACCTCAGCACTACAGCAAAACCAAACAAAAAGTCCTTGGCAGCTGAAACATACTAAAACTTCACAAACAACAGCCTACACAAAGAGCTGATGATTAAACAGGCCATAATTTCATGAACTATTTGAATAATAGCTGGAATCAAGATATTCCTGCTCACCAAGGAAGGTCGTATCACTGGTCCATACAAACACTGTTGGCTTGAGTAGCATTTGTGCTCTTCAATCATCACTTTCTCAAAATCCTACCTTTAAGTCCAACCCAGGATTTTGAAATCTGCAAAGCAGGTGGTCTGAGTTGAATTATGACTGGCATCCACAGCCAGTAAAACTTGGTTTAAAGACACCAGTTGTAGCCATGTTCTGAGTCCGCAATCTTCAGTAATTTTGCTAGGGCAGGGTTCATTCCCTTGGTGTAGCAGATGTCAGTGGCATCATCGAAATAGGAACTAAGCCTGAAAATTAAACATGCTTTCCCTCACCCGCTGCAAAAACTGAAACTTCTGCTCATCAAAATTAATCAACATGTTCTGAATGTCTTCAAATTTATTAAAAACTTAAGACTAAAATAACTGAGCATAAAATGTAATTATAAACTGTCAGAGAGCCAGCATATTAAATGCCGGCATTTCAGGTATTTTTTTATTTGCCTACAACACCGATTTCATGTTTACTACTGCTGAAAGGATGGCACGGCCACAATGTAACTCAGGGAAAAGAGAAACCACAGAAGCACAAAACGATTTGGGGTGGGGGAGACCTTCCACTACAGCAGGCTGGTCCAAGCCCTGTCCAGCCCGGCCTTGAACACTGCCAGGGACGGGGCAGGCACGGATAAGAAGACAAAGGCGAGTTCACTCCGCTCTGAAGGTTTCTTCTGCCTTTCTCCCTGTACCCCAAGGTCGCTGTAAAGCCCAGGGCTGCCCCAAAGACTGGAGCGGCGGCGGACGAGCAGAGCCAGGACCAGGGGACAAGCCCAACTCAGGGCGCCGCGACCCTCCCGCCGCCCTTCCCAGGGCAGCCCCGGCACCCACCGGCTGTGGGCCGCGGCCCCGCCGCCCCTCGACCCCGCTCCCCACCGCTCCCGCCTGCCGCAGCCGCCTCTTCTCGAACGTTCCCGGCAGCCGCAAACGCAAACCCGGCAACAGCGGCCCAGGATGAGGGGGAGATCCCCAGCCCCGCGGCTCCTGAGTCCCTCAGTCTGAGCCGTCGCCAGCTCCGGGGCGGCCCTCCCGTCCGCTCCTGCTGCCTCCCCACCGCCTACCTCAGCCGGCAGCCGCGCCCAGCAGGAAACGGCTGCGGTGCTGCCGGTGCGGGGGTAGAAGTCCCACCGGGCCCGGCCAGGGACTCCTTCGGCGCTGGTGGGTGCTCCACCAGGGAGCGCCGGGCCCGCGGCAGCGCGCCCTCACCTCCGCGCCGGAGGCTGTGGTAGATGGGCGGCGGCAGGCCCCGGGCAGCGGGCCCGGCTCCCTCCGCTGCAGCCGGTCGCCGGCACTGAACGCGGGTTTGCCGTCGCTCCTCCCGCCTGCCTCCGTGGCGGCACCGGCAGCCAACCCAGCCCCGGCCCTGGTTCCTAGGCGGGCGCAGGCCGCAGGCCAGGCGCGGTGCCGCCGGTGCCGCGGCGCTCGTTTCGGGAGAGCACAGCGCGCCCCGGGGTGCCCGGCCGCTCCCGTGCACGGACACGGCCGCTGGGGGTGGTGTTGCGAGATGTCACGGTACTTGCAGGGACGCGGTGCTGCGAGAGCGGCTCTCGGTCGCGGCTGAGCTGCTGCGGGAGGAGGAGAGGGACCGCCTGCACTCGGAGCCATGAGGGCATCGCGGGCCCTAAGCTGGGAGCATCGTCTGAGCGCAGCCTGCGCATCTTTTCATCCCGGTGCACTGCAGCCATCATCGGTACAGTGCAGCGTGCCGGTCTGGTGCATCACCACATGTAGCGGGACATGCTCTGCACCGAAGCAGCGTTAAGCACCTGTGTCACATATGTGTCTTGAAATGCCACACTGATCTCAGTGCGCACCAGTACAATCCTTGGAAAGTCACTGTTTCATGTTAAAAATGCTGCTGTTTGCCAAGAACGGGTTATTACGGTGGGGTTTGGTTTTAGCTAAGCCTTTGCTATGGTTTCACTTCTGATTTAAGGTAAGCCGTCTCCCCTCAGGTCCTTGTTGAGCAGATGTAAAAGCAGGATGAGGAGAAGGAGGAGGAATAAGACAAGTTCTGTGGCTGCAGTGGGGACTTCTGAACCTCTCCATGCTTTCTACAATCACATAAAACAACTCTTTGTGTTGCAATTCAGAATTTTACAGGTCTGCTGGTGCTCCCGAGTTTGACGTTTCAGATGTAAAAAGCAAATGCAACTCCTAAAGTGAGCAGGGGACCACACTGCCGCGTACAGTTTAAAAAGTAACCCCCCGCATTCCAGCTGCAAGCAGCTTTCCAAGGAGCAAAATTAAAAGCCATGAATCTGCCAACATCAAAGGAGAGAATTGTTATCACTCTGTCCCAAACTGAATTATTACTTCAATGGCGTGATTAAAAATAAGCACAGGTTATTAGGGCTACATCAGCAGTTAGTTGTTAGGTCTGTATTTGTTCTTTCTGCTTAAGCGAGCCCAGAGGAGGCCACAAAGATGCTCCAAGGGCTGAAGCACCTGTATGGTTGTGGAGGTTATGGTTATGGGTTATGGAGACAGGCTGAGAAAGCTGGGCTTGTTCATCCTGGAGAACAGAAGCCTCTGGGGAGACCTTAGAGCAGTTTCCTGTGCCTAAAGGGCCTGAGGAGAAACCTGGAGAGGGTCTTCTGATAAGGCCTCTGGTGGCAGGACAAGGGGAATGGCTTTAAGCTGACCAAGGGGAGACTGAGACGCACTGTTGGATAGAAGTTCTTTCCTGTAAGGGTGCTGAGGCCCAGGCACAGGTTGTCCAGAGAATCTGTGACTGCCCCATCCCTGGCAATGTTCAAGGCCGGGCTGGACGGGGCTTGGAGCAACCTGCTGTAGTGGAAGGTCTCTTCCAGCCCAAACCGTTCTCTGTTCTATGGTTTCTGTTTTCCCTGAGTTACATTGTGGCCACGCCATCCTTTCAGCAGTAGTAAACATGAAATCGGTGTTGTAGGCAAATAATAAAAAAATACCTGAAATGCCGGCATTTAATATGCCGGCTCTCTGACAGTTTATAATTACATTTTATGTTCAGCCTATTTTAGTCTTAAGTTTTTAATAAATTTTAAGACTTTAGGGACATGTTGATTAATTTTGAAGAGCGGAAGTTTCAGTTTTCGCAGCGAATGAGGGAAAGCATCTTAAATTTTCAGGCTTAGCTCCTGTTTCATAGATGCCACTGACGTCTGGTACACCAAGTGTCTACATGGGAACAAGCTTGGCTATTTCTGTTTCTAAGTGTGTTCCTTGAATTCTGGTTGTTTTGGCTTCAATATCAGCTAGCTGATGGAAGTGACCTGTAATTTTGTCAATTGGTGCCTTTAAAATTGGGAAAACTGGGTAGGAAATGGCAGAAAAAAAATTGCGCTTAATTTGTGAGTTCTAAAGACATTGAGCAGGTTAAACAAGTTTAAGGGCTGGAGGAGTTGCAGCCAGTCCTTCACAGATATTTAATAATCCAGCAGTCCAGGTAAGAAGGTCACACTCAAGGTGGGACAGGTTAGGTGCCAGTTTTCCTTCAATCTCAATGAAAGGAGAAAATTCCCACTCAATTTTTGCCTGAGTTTTTAGGCATCCAAGAGCCTTGTAAAATCAGCTGTTAGGTTCCTAAAGGTAATTTGTTCATGAGTAAATTTGTTGTCTGTTTTGTTAAATGAACCAATTAAATGCTTTGATAAATTGACATGCTTGGAGAAATACAAAAATTAAGTAATGCTCTTAAGGTTTCAGTTCTTATGAAACAATACTAAAATGCTCTTTTAAGCATTGCATTTGGATTGTCTGTCAAATGCATGAGTTTCTTACTGTCTCCTAACACAACTGGAACTCGAATGAACATCGGGCTGAATGTATAGTCAGCATATAATGAAGTTACATTATTACAGTGCATATCTGTAGATGTAGCAAATCTTGCTTACCACAGTGTGGTGTCTGCCAAGGTAAAGTTAGCGCTTGGTATAGAATCATAGAATAGTTGGGGTTGGAAAGGACCTTAAGATCATCTAGTTCCAACCCCCCTGCCATGGGCAGGGGCACCTCACACTAAACCATGCCATCCAAGGCTATGTCCAACCCCGCCTTGAACACCGGCAGAGATGGAGCATTCACAACTTCCCTGGGCAACCCATTCCAGTGCCTCACCACCCTTACAGTAAAGAATTTCTTCCTCATTTCCAATTTAAACTTCCTCTGTTTAAGTTTGAACCCTTTACCCCTTGTCCTCTCACTACAGTCCCTCATGAAGAGTCCCTCCCCAGCATCCCTATAGGCCCCCTTCAGATACTGGAAGGCTGCTATGAGGTCTCCACACAGCCTTCTCTTCTCCAGGCTGAACAGCCCCAACTTTCTCATCCTGTCTTCATACGGGAGGTGCTCCAGTCCCCTGATCGTCCTCGTGGCCCTCCTTTGGACTTGTTCTAACAGTTCCATGTCCTTTTTCTGTTGAGGACACCAGAACTGCACACAATACTCCAAGTGAGGTCTCACAAGAACAGAGCAGAGGGGCAGGATCACCTTCCTCAACCTGCTGGTCACGCTCCTTTTGATGCAGCCCAGGATACGGTTGGCTTTCTGGGCTGCAAGCCCACACTGCCAGCTCGTGTTCGTTTTCTCATCAACCAACACCCCAAGTCCTTCTCCGCAGGGCTGCTCTGAATCTCTTCCCTGCCCAACTTGTAGCTGTGCCTGGGATTGCTCTGACCCAGGTGTAGGACCTTGCACTTGTTATGGTTAAACTTCATCAGGTTGGCATCAGCCCACCTCACAAGCATGTCAAGGTCCCTCTGGATGGCATTCCTTCCCTCCAATGTATGAGGGAGTATGTATGTATAGACCTACATCCTCATTTCTTGGTGGGTTTGGAATTCGTCCTGTAGGTGCTTTTTGTTCTACGTACATGCACAGTGTGCAGATGTTTATTGAAGGGTCTGCTCCGTTAACTCAGCAGGAGGTTGTGAGGAGCAGTGAGGACAGCTCAGTGGTAGGCCAGGCTGCGTGCTGCTTAAGTATCTCCTGTGTGGACGTTTGGGGGAGTGTTCATTGTTCTATAGGTAGAGCAGTGAGCCCAGGGTAATAAAAGAGCTTTTGCCTGTTGAAAGTCATCCTTCTGTGAAGGGGGAAGTAGGGTAATGAGATGGGAATATTAAGCGGGAAGGAGCTGAACTGAGGTTCACACCATGGATTAGTCTGGGACCCACTTTAGTTGTTGGCATTAACAAGGCTTTCAGTGAGGTGGGTATGATGTGATCATTTTGTTGTTTTAATTCTTTCTATGACGTTTTTCTTCTTAAGAGGTTAGTTCTGAGAGGAATGTACTTTTTAATGAAATCCATTGGTTGTAAGTTCAAAGATGAGCTACAAATGTGATGTTATCGTTCTCTCTGGGTAGGCAGAACAGGATCCTTGCTCACTTTGCTCCCCAATCCCTGCATCATCTAATTTAGTCAGAGAAGTACAGAGTCTTAGCATCTCATCTGAGCAGTTGGGAACACCATAAAGAGGGGAGAAACACAGCCGCTGAATTGCAGTAGAACAAAAAAGAATGTCTGTTGGACAACAAAGCTTGGTTTCCCAGCAACTTCATTTTCCAAAACTCTTGGTATTTATTTTTTTGTTGTTGAAGTGCTGAATATTTTCAGTGTCATGTGAAATCTGTAGGACACATGGGAACTCAGCATTTCTGAAAGCCAGGTCCAATTTCATGGATGTCATTGATGTTTCCATCCCTTCATTATTGCAGATCCAGTATTTTACATTCTTAGAATTTCTTAACATCTGGGTGGATTCTGTAGCAATTGCTGTTGGAGCAAGTCCAAAGGAGGGCCACGAGGACGATCAGGGGACTGGAGCACCTCCCATATGAAGACAGGATGAGAAAGTTGGGGCTGTTCAGCCTGGAGAAGAGAAGGCTGTGTGGAGACCTCATAGCAGCCTTCCAGTATCTGAAGGGGGCCTATAGGGATGCTGGGGAGGGACTCTTCATGAGGGACTGTAGTGAGAGGACAAGGGGTAACGGGTTCAAACTTAAAACAGGGGAAGTTTAGATTGGATATGAGCAAGAAGTTCTTTACTGTTAGGGTGGTGAGGCACTGGGATGGGTTGCCCAAGGAAGCTGGGAATGCTCCATCACTGGCAGTGTTCAAGGCGGGGTTGGACAGAGCCTTGGGTGACATGGTTTAGTGTGAGGTGTCCCTGCCCATGGCAGGGGGGTTGGAACTAGATGATCTTAAAGTCCTTTCCAACCCTGATGATCTTATGATTTTATGATCCTATGACTCAGCATTTCTGAAAGCCAGGCCCAATTTTATGGATGTCATTGCTGTTTCAATCCCTCCATTACTGCAGATCCAGTATTTTACATTCCTTATGTTTCTTAAAGTCTGGGTGGATTCTGTAGGGCATAATTTGTTGCCAGAATCAAATTGCGGTTCTATTTACATGTCAGTTGCACAATCAGTTTATAAATATTTTTTGTCTTTGTCTGGTTCTGCCTCTGACATATAAAACTTACAGCTCCTTTTAAATGTTTGTCCACTTATCTGGGGCTTTGGGCTGAACGTGGGAATCTCTGGAATTACTTTATGTGTATGTGTTGTAGTATGGTTGTTTATGTTTTAGTAGTTCTCAGTAGAGCTCTATACGTACAGTTTGAAAATGAATCCAACTTCTACGTGTTGTGCATCAGCTACTGTATTTGCTAAAATTCACTGCAGGGCTTAAAATATAGTGAATATGCTGAGAGGTAACAGAAATACTTACACAAGTGTGAGAAAATGAATCCTCCCTGTACTGTCCTTGAGAATTCTGAGTGAAATGCTCACATTGGGAATTAAGCAGAAACATCTCTGCTGTGTTGAGAACCTTCTTCAATCAAGCCAGAAAGACCCACGAATATGTTTCAGATTGCAAGTGGAAATTCACTTTGGGGAAGTTGTGAAGGGAGTAAAGTGGTAAAATCATTTACTAGGGGAAAAATACTCAGAGTTGCTTGAGTCCCAGTGTGCTTCTGCTTTGCCTTGAGGCTAACACATTACTATGAACGTGTGCATTCACTGCACTTTGTACGCCAGCAGATAGCAGTGTGATTCCTGTTTTCATTACAGTCTGGGCTTCTTTCACTGTTAAGTCAAGTGCACTTTGAATCTGGTCAGGAAAGATTCTTTCATTTACTCAGAGAAGCCCCAGGGCAGCTGATACCCTTTGCACTGCTGAGGATGCCACATCACCAAAAGGAAACTTGCCAGAGTTGTCAGTGTGGTGAGTGGAGCAATGCGGGTTGCTTTCCTTGGACAGGCCGGCTTCTGCGCACTGCAGGGAACTTCAGGAGACTCTGCTCACAAAACATCCTTTCTTGTATATTACAATTAGATTGGTTTAGAAAACTGTGGAAGTCAGTCAGCTTGACTGAGGGAAAGCACATGATGTTACTGTCATCAAGAGCTGTTGTGTTGTGTTGTCAGCTCTCTACCTTCCATTATCCCGTCTGTGTTGCAGGGGCTTCATACTGAGGAGCTTTGCACGAGATGTTGGCTGGATTTGGCCCAAAGAGAAGCAGCAAATTCTTGTCAGCACTCAGGTGGTTGGGTTGGTCCGAAGTCACGCTAAGGAGGTGCAGGACAAACACCAATAATTTTCTTTGTCACTGATGGGAGGAACTGAATCGTGTCTCTCATTGCTGGTGCTTCCCCTTGTTTGGTCTCCTAATTTCTCATAAAACCAGATTTTCCTCTATACTTCATGGTTTTATTTCCATTTCCAGTAGTCATTAGCTGTTTGCAAGTAGGCTTGGTTTTCCCCAAAATGAAAAATAAACTCATGTTTTATTTTTTTGAATGTACTTTGAATGTTTTGAATGTTTCCCTCTGTACTCTTAGTGTCTGTGCTTTTCCTTAGTATTAATTTAGTAGCAAGGTTTAGTCCTTGCTGCAGCAATCTGGAGATAATTTAAAATATCTTTTCCAGGATCTTAACTCGCCAAGATGCCCATCAATGTTGATGATGTGATGCAGCTGTTCTGCCATCTCTCCCAGGAGAAGGGGATGAAAGCTGCTGTCAAGCACTCTGGTCGAGGAGCACTGCTGGCGGGTGCAACAGCTTTTATTGGGGGTCTGATGGGAGGTCCACCTGGAATCGCTGTAGGTAAGTATGTTTTGCTTTAGGGACAAGAATTCTGGTTAACTCCCTGAGTGAAGAAACGAAGAAGCTTGTGTGTAGGTATGGGTTGAAGGAAAGGGGCATGCAGTGTTTAGATTCCATGTAGATGGGCTTTAACAAGATGCCGTTTTGCTTGTCAGCTTTTTAGAAACGAGGCGTGCATCAGAAAGGCGTGTGTGTTTCCTTCTAGTGTGGTAGTGACCTTTCTGACTTGGACTCCTGTGCAGCAAAATGGAAGCCATCCAGAGGTCTAAGGCTGAGACAGTGGCACCTTTGAAACCCTTTGAACAAATTGTTAACAAATCGTTTTGGTGGGTAGAGCCCTGGTTCACATCTGCTGTTGTACACCAGTGTCAAAGGTATAGAACAAACAGAGCAAACCATCAGGCTCTGAGCTTGTAAGTGTGGACTCAGCTCCAGCACTGAGGTGGGGAAGTGGAGAGGGGTGAAGGAGCATGAGAGATAATGGTAGCAGTGAGGGCATGGGGGAATGTTGGTATGTGGTGGCACAGAGGAGAGAAAATTGGTGTGTAAGGCAAGGGTGAATAAGTATCTTAGTCAGCCTTAGCATGGGACAGGATCATCTTCTTAATGATATTATTAAAAATTGCTTGTTTCTGTATTTGGAAAGTACCAACTATTCCCCTTCTTGATGAACTTGTGTTTTTTGGTTTTTGTTTTGTTTGCTTGTTTTTCCTGGAATTACTTATTCAGTGTCACTTTCCAGTGTCACTTTTTCCTTGGCTGGAAAACTACAGGAAGGCCAGAGTGTACTAGTAAAGAGTTGTCTCTCCTATGTATCTCCTGAATCAAGAGTTGTCACTGAAGTCACTGAACTCGTGGAATCCTAAAATACCTTGGATGGGAAGGGACCAGGTTGCTCTAAGCCCTGTCCAGCCTGGCATTGAACACTTGCAGGGATGGGGCAGCCACAGCTCCTCTAGGCAGCCTGTGCCAGGGCTTCACCGCCCTCACAGGGTCTCATACAGAATCGAAATCTCCCCTCTGTCAGGTTAAAGCCATTCCACCTTGTCCAGTCACTACAAGGCTAGACAGACGTTAGACTAGGTAGCAGGGATTGTCCTTACTGCTGCCCTACATCAAGGATTAGAGGATGAGTTACCTTCTATCTGCAGCGATCACTGGAGAAACTTGGACTTACCCTGCATTCTAGGGATTGTATAATGGATTGTGGGTGTTGCTTGGGGTGGGGAAAGTGTGATCATGTAACAAGTCTTGTCTCGATAGACGAGGAATTTAGACATCAATACTTCTAGTGGCTTTTGCATTTAAGTGCTCCTAAATCAGACATTGATGTTCTTTTAAAAGTCCCTTGAAGATGAATTTAGTCATAGTAGGCTTTGAAGTATTTCTGCGGTATCATGGGAAAACTTGCCAACTGAGTAAAAGCTGCAAATTGCAAAGTTTTTGTCTAATGAAAAAGTGCATCCCTTTGAGTGCATAAATGACTTTTTAGGAGCAGTCACTGGGGTGGGAATTTTGGAGGCAGGGTGGGTTCTGGCACCTTTCTTCATCTGTGTCTCTGACAGCGGTGTCAGTCCTGAGCTGCTGTTGGAGGGCACTGTGATGCAAGTCAGGCTGGTAGCTCTTTGAAGGAGCACATTGGTGCAGGACTGCAGGGCTGGTTTCTCAGCAGCCCCCACAGTCAGATCAGCTGTAGGGGTTCCCTCTGCTGTTACCTGATGAGCTGGAACCAGTCTACTTAGCAGAGCATTTCTTGGCCGGCTGGGGTGGGCTGTTGTTTTGGCAGCTGAAAGCGTGCAACGTGTCCAAGCACACAAAGCTGATGGTTTGGTTTCTGAGGGGTGGACTTCATGGGAGCAGGAGGCAGCAATGTGTGGCTGTAGAGAAGCTGAAAGGTTGGATCAGTCTGGGAATCTGGCAAGAGACTATGGGCTAATGGCACTGACAAAGTAAATGTCAGGTGTTTTCCTTGGGCATGGTTTTGTTTAGTGGTAGAGCTTACCATAAAGAGACCAGTGCCCAAAGGAGTGTTGTTTTCTTTCTGATTTCTCTAGCTTGAAGCTATGAGCTTTGATTGTGCAAACAGTTGCTTTGTGATTGCTGTGGATGTAAAAAGCCTTCAAAATCCTTCTTAGTGCTTTGAACATTGGGTATGAACGGAGACTCAGTAGACATACGCGAGTCTGTATTGATTCCTAATAGAGGTGGGAACATTGTTGGTGAAGGCTGTGGATAGAAGTTCAGGTTTAACATCAAGTGGTAAGGAGTAACGCCTCTCTCCCTCTGTCCTAGGAGGAGCATTTGGTGGCTTGCTCGGTGCCTGGATGACAAGTGGACAGTTCAGGCCAGTCCCTCAGATTTTACTGGAATTGCCTCCTGCTGAGCAGCAGAAACTCTATGATGAAGCCGTTGTTATTCTCAGGCGCTTAGACTGGACTGACATTGCTCAGCTGACTGCTCTTGTAATGGGAAATGCTAGTCTCCAGCAGAAGTTGACAGCAGTGCTGATAAATTACCTCTCCAAAGAGCTAAGAGCAGAGATACAGTATGGAGAATAAACCTTTCCAGAGCAGGCTTTTTACAGTGTAGTGAATTTTACTTTGACAGTTGCATACTTCAACATAACAATTGCTGGTTATCTGTACTAATTATGAGCATAGGCCAATCTAAGTACTGTTTTGGGGTTGATGTTTGGGGTTTTGTTTTGTTTGTGAAGGGGTGTGTGTGTAAAGATGAGATGAATGCATTATCCTGCCACTGACTTGCTATGTAATGTTGAATTCCTCTGCACTTGACTGAATTCAGAATCACTGCAGGGAATTAGGCTTCCCTTACATTAATGTATCACTAGTTAAAGTTTCAAAGTGATTGTGTTTTCCTTGGGGATATAACGCTAAATGCTTTAAATCTCTTCTGTGAATGCCATATAGGTGTTGCCAAGGTAGGTAGGGCACTTTGAAGGATTTTACCTTGTTTTGGTTTTTTACCTGTTTTAGTCTCGCAAAAGAGAGTTACAAGAAAGTACGACTGTGAACTCAAAGATCTCCAAATACTCACTTTAGTCTTTGTTGCTTTTAAACTGTAACTCTTGAGTTATTTATGCCTTTCTGTAAGAAGTGAATCTGATGCCTAAACAAGATTTAAAGCAACAGGTAAACTGTTCACAATTAGTAATTCCTGGTGTCCCAGAATGGGAAGGCATGGCGAGAATACTCTTTTTGAGTTTGGAAGAGGGGAGTTGAATCTGCAGGTTTTATACTATACCAGGATTAGGGTTGCCATGTGAGCACTGGTTTCTTGACTCTCTCTGAACAGCTGGTCCTCTCTTTTCATTAAATTATTCTTAAGAAGCATCGTAGTGGCCTGTGGTTTTCTTTAAAGGAGCTCTTTCTGAACTGAGTATGGAAATTTGAGCATGAAGCCAGCCTGGTACTGGGCAGGCATCAGTTGGCAGCAGTGGTGTTGGGGTGAGGTGCTGGCTGCAGTTAACACTGTGAGTTCCAAATGCAGTGTTCCTGAATGTCCTAGCCTGTTGTTCACTGTTTGTTTCAAGGCACTTGTAAGACAAGTTTTTAAGTAGAAAAATGTGCAGGTGTGCCTTCTTTTAATATGTAAAGCCAAGTGAAACTGCTCTGATAATTTCATTTTCTCCTAAAATAAAGGTAGGTCTCTCTGTGTGTGGTGGAGTTTGTAGAAGCTGAGTTTTAAATGGTGAAGCTTTAAACTTGGAAATGGTTATTGCATGCATTTGATTAATTGACTCCTGCAGATACCATTTGGCATGAATAAATTCAGTGTACTTTTCTGCTTGGAGTGCAGGGCAATGATTATTGTTCTTATCACTTGAAAACATGTTTTTAGTGATATGAAAAGCTGATGGAAGTGAATGGTAAGTGGGCACTCCTTACCCTGTCATAGTTTCATAACGAGAGGCCTGAAATCTGTGGTTTTTCAGTTTCACTGCCAGATTACACACACTGCAACTGGCTCTTTAAAACTTCACACACTTTGTATAGTTTTAACTACTATTTTTATGAATGCAGTTACTTTCATTTGCAATCTTCTAGTTATTTCACAAACTAAATTTGCTCCTTCCAAAATAATAGCAGCAGATGATTTGAGTGATAGAGTAGCATGTTGCCTGCCATCCTAACTCTTCATTTGCTCTTCAAACCCAGACGTGAAAAGTTGACATCTTATTGTAACGCAGGCCATAGAAAAGATGTTGGTTTCAGTTAATTTATAATAGTACGCAGTATTTAAAGAGTTATGTTACAAGTTTTAGCGTGGTTTCAGACATCAGTATCATGACTCCCATTTTACAGGTATTCATAAATTTGAGCCCAAATGTACGTAGTAAGTTGACTTTTGTCACTCATCTCAGTGTAATAGGCATGAATGGAGCTTAGATTATGTGAGTTGGTCCTGTGTTCTGCTATGTCACTCTGTTTCTTAGGGTATTCTTTCAAATTCTAGAAATGATAAATCAGTTAGAACTACGATGTTTAACCTTCACTATTGTATAAAGGGGGTATGTGTCAAAGAGACACCAACAGAAACAAGGTCTAAGTAGTCTGGAGTTCTGCAAGGACCAGTCTAGCTTATGTTAAACCCCACTGCTGCTGAGCTTCCAAGGAGTTTTATACTTCTTGCCACAGGATAGCATGCTCTTAGTAATTAGTATTTTAACTTCTCAGATTTTCAGGTTTTCAGATGGCTGAGTAGAGCCAGAAAGAAATTAATTGAATTAAGTTTGTTCTCTGTATCATTATTTAACAGGTTTGATGCTCATGAAACTTCCTGGAAGGTGGCAAGTATGTATTTTTGAAGTTGTAGCAATAGGTTTGTGGTTTGGTCTGAAACACATTTCACTGCTGGTAAGAGAAGAACAACAGAATCCAGCTCAAGAGAGTCTGGATAAGAAGAATTGGGAAATAACCATTTCTGATACATAACTAGTGCGGGAGAATGAGCATGGCACCACACAATGGTTTTGTGGTTTGTATGTAATTTATGGCAGTTCGTACTGTTGAATGCTGCAGAAAGATCAAATTCCACCTTTGTGGCTCTGACTACAGAGCTACTGTATTGAGGTTGCCATGGTATTTGGTATGTAGCCTTCTGTGCGTGTTTGGGGAAGCTGAAAGAACCCTTTAGCAGATCTGATCATGTGAGGAGGAGACAGGCTGCATGAGAATGTATTGATACCTGTCTGTTGCTGTTCTTTGGTAGAGATGCAGCCATCCACTGCTGCATTGCTGCTTAGTGTTGGAAAAGGCCACAGGCAGAGGTGGCATCTTCTGAGACCTCCCCAGCTGAGTGTGCAAGGCACAGTGATCACCAAGGAGCCCAGGTACTCTGGCACCAGCAGCTTCAGGAGGCTGCTGAAAGAGCCACTATGGGGAGATGTACATATTTGTATAGAGAAACCATCTGTGATGCTGGTTATTAACCTAGTTTGGTTGTAAACGTGGCAGAATCAAGCTATGTTTGCACCGGCAGATGGCTTATTTTTAGTTTAAAATTCCTTTTTTTTTTTTAACTCTGTTTTTTTTTTTTTTTTAAGCTGTCTGCTTTCAAAATAGAAAGCAAGCACAATTATACAGTGAGATGCTAGCAAAGAGAGGGAGTGCCTTTTTTTTTCTTAATTAAAAAGAGCACCCCTGAATTCAAATATAGATCCGCAATTGAGATGTGCCATCTAGTGGCAAGTAGATTATTTCTTAAGTTCAGCCTATAAAGGCTGCCTCTCTGTATAGATAACGCAGTTATCCTTTTCCATGAAAAGCAGGATGAACTTCTTTCTTTGCTCTTACTCCATTCAATTTCTATCTTCAATGAATTTTTATTAGATTATGAATGACTGCCCAGCTGCAGACTAGACTGGAGTTTGTACATGTTCCTGCTGCTCTAGTTTAACCCCAGCTGTCAGCCCAGCCCCAGCAGCTGCTCACTTGCTGCCCCTGCATCAGGATAAGGGAGAGAATAGGGTGAGTGATGATTCCTGAAGGACAAGTGGGGTTTATGAGCTGATCAGCAGCCAGTTTGCAAAGATTGATGGACCACAGCTGAATTGGCAAGCCAACAATTCTTGGCTGTCAACAATGAACCGACTTTTTGGACAAATCTTTTATATCTTTTAGGATATCATAGAATGGTTTGGGTTGGAAAGGACCTTAAGATCACCTAGCTCCAACCCCCCTGCCATGGCTATCAGAAGGAGAATTGGTATATATGATTGCTGCAACCAGTGCCACTGTCCTGCCATTGGTGCTAGGTCTTCTGTCCAGGAGCTTTGTCCTGTGGTCTCACCAGTGTGGGGCCTCTGGGGCTTGACCACAGCAGCGCATTCGTCCACTGATGAAACAATATCCCTTGCTATGTAGGCCTCTTTTACTTGTTCTGGTCCTTTCACATACACATAATTCCAGTCATACATCATTTTTCCCAATCTTAATATTTCTGTTACAAGCTATGCAGATTCATGCAGAAATTACTTTCTTCCCATGTTTTCCTTGCAGTGTTGCAGCAGCTCCAATGGTGCTCACTAGTGAAATGCAGGTAGACTCAAGGGTTTAACCCTGCCTGGCTGCAGTGGTAAGACCTGCTGAGTTCACCAGCAGTTTAGCAGCACCGGTGCAGCCAGAGGATGTAAAAGCAATGCATTTTTCCTAAGAGTAAAAGCTCTTATAGAGAAAGCAATAGCTTTTAGAAAGGCTGTCATTGCTTGACCAGCTGATGTATAACTCCAGACTAATTGAATAGCAGAGTTTCAGCTGGGTTGGAAAGCTTTTAAAAACCCAAAGGCCTTTGCATTGCAGTGAACTAAAGCTATTAGCCCCTAATTAAAACATGAGGTTTCATCTTTACCTTTCTAGAGATCACGGAAATCTATGTATTTTTCAGGCTGTAAGCCAGAAATCAAACATTCATCACGTAATTGCACTGTGTGCTAATACGTCTTATTAAGTGTGATTTATGAATTCCAGAAGAGCCAAAGAGATAAATATATAAAATTATTCTGAAGTCTGCAAAAATGAAGGCATTCATTTCTTTGGATGAGTGTTCAGCAGGAATGATTTAGACAAATGTGAACATTACAGCTTTCAACATTTGGTAAAGACATCTGTACCTTTGCAATTCCCTAAACCACTCTGGTTTCATCTGGTGTCCCTGCTCACCTTTCAGCAAAGACAACCCTTCAGCTGTCAGAATGGCGGGCCTCAGAAGAGGTATCACCTTCTGCTTGCTTGCTGGGTGACCTTCAGTGATGTCCCATCTCCATCCTGGATGCACTTTTTGTTAAACACTTTGTAATCTATCAGTAGAAAATGGTGCGTTACAGAAGTGTGCTATCACTGCTCCGCAGCAGCTAACCACTCTCTGACCCTGCAGTTGGGACATGAGTGTCAAAGGAGGAGGAAGGTCATAAATGTTAGTAGAGATTCAAGAAACTGCTAAGTTGTGAATGTAGCTGCTCGCTTTGCTGCAGGGGAATGAAAGATCAACACTGGTGTTTGACATTAACTAATTAGACCTCACATAGGAATGTGTGACAGGGATGCAAATAGTTTGCATTCTTTATTTCCTGCTCAGCCTCAGGCTGAGTGGGAAGGAGTGATTTAGGGTGAAATTAAATCTTTCCTGTGCTCTGACATGTTGCTTTGGAGTAGAGCACTCTCAGATATTCCCTAGTACATGTAATCTGAAGACAGCAGGAAGGGTTTGTTATTGCTGTATCAGTCAATATGATGTAATGAATAGTCTTTGTAATTTGGAGTCAAAACTGATCTGACAAAACAAAAGCTTTGAAGGTCTTGTTTTCCCTTTGCCCCACTGCAGCATCCTGAGTGACAACTTGTGTTGAGGTGTTACAACAAAATAACTGGAGAATCTCACAGCTGAGGCAGAATTAGCCACTGAACACTTATGGAGTGAGGAGGGTTTTCAGTGAAAGAGATCCTGGAGCTGGGGCCAGTGTGTGCTTAGCCTTGGCTATTCCTTTCTAGGCAACAGCATTCCCTCCCAGCTGGGGGGGATCCATGTCTCCTGCTGAAGTGGGTGAGCCAGTGGGTGAAGCCTGTCCTGGGTCCAGAGGTATAGGTAAGCTCCTTCTGATATTTGTATGAATGTGAGTTTTGGGGTTCACCCAGCTCACTGTGCCAGTTGATAGTTCCTGTGGATTTCTTTCCTCTCCCTGGCAAGCAATTCTTCTTGGTACTAATGGAAGTCTTCTGCAAGCAGAAAGGAGGCCAAGGCAGCTCTGACTTCTGACTGCCATCTGCATTTACTCAAAGGCCTCTTAGGATTTTCAGCCCAAAATGAAGGGGCCATCTGACTTTTCCTCCTTGCCTTTCCAGGTTAATTTTAAGCCCTACATAACCAGATTTTCAAAATCATAAATTAAAGACTTTCTCCCTTTTAGTGCAGTGAAGGATACAAAAGACATAATAGCTGAATGTAATATTTGGGCTTGAGGGAGAAGGAGTGCAAGAGCAAGTGCCTCAAGAAAGCAGGGGACAAGGCGAAGCAGTTCAGCAAATACTGTGATACGGTGGAAGACTTGCTGGAGTATCAGTAGGAATCAGCAGCCTGCTCTGTGCCTGTCTGGGAGCTGAAGTTCACACAGCAGACTTTTGACAAACCGTAGTTTATTAGTTGCTTATGCAGGAACGAAGTCGGTAATAAAAGGCTAAATAGTCAGCTGGCAAGGCAGGCTCTTGGTTCTGATTTGGTTGGTTTCCATAAAAGGGACTTGCTTGCTTTTTTCCCAGCCATTCTCTCCAGGAATCTGTGTATAAAAATATTTGTTCCATAACCACAGTGAACAGCCTCCCTTTGCCTGGCAGCCGCCTGCATAGTTGAGGCTTTCTGCCGTCTCTGAAGTTTAACTCTGCAGGAGCCTGCGCTGAGCTTAATTCTACTTTTGGGCTTTCATATCCCCAGCCCAGCTCCGTAGGACTGGAGCCGCTGACAACAGTGGCAGCACAACCCTGTGAGTACAGGGTGAAGATCAGCCTTCACGTTGTGCCACTAATGATAAGGAGCAACAAGGATAATAAGGAGTACTCTTGTAGTGCGTTATGTCTTCCAAGTGCCCTGCTGATACTAATTAAGGCTTCACGCAGCCTTGTGACAAAGGTATGTGTTTCTACTGTGCATAATTTAACTGTACTGTCTCGTTGTGCAATAAGCCAAAATTGGGTGATGTCTTCAGATAGCAATCAGGAAATCAATTAACCAGCTGCTGGCTGCTCACACCCCAACACCTGAGCCAGCTTCAAAGCTGCCCCATGTCTTTTGGTTAGCCTTGGCACATCTTTGGAAACCTCAGATATGAGTGTTCAACAAAGTGGCCCTTGTGCTTTGCAGTTTCCAGTTTCCATTGTGCATGTGGCCTCCACCATCTCTTAACCCTACCTGGAGGATGCAGTCCCAGTGCAGCTGAGTTAAACCCAGGCACTGCTGTGCTTAAATGAAGAGCCTCTGTGCTGCTGGTGCTGTGTTGTGATTATGGTATTGTACTGGTGTGCACTGGTGGCAAAGGAGAACAGGGCCATACTGTGCAGTGCTGATATGCCAAGGAACAGAGTGGGTGCTCTACTTTAACTGCAAGGTTTCAAAGCCTTTCCAGGCAGCAAAGCTCTGGCCTACAGCACTGCAGTGCCTGCCATCAGCTCCCAGCGTCAATGTGAGCCAGTGGTCAGCAGAAGGGTAGGTGTCAGATGGGTAAACGCCTCCAGAATAAAGATAACCCTGATCAGATTGTCACAGTGCTGGTCTCTGTGTGACCTATTTCCTATCTGGGAAGAGCAAGAGATCACTGTGGACAGATTTCTGGCAATACAAGCTCAGTGCTCAGCAGCAGGTCAGAAGGCAATAAGAAGGTTAGACTGGATGGGGAAGAAAACCAAGAAGGCAGCAGTAAATGTTGTTAGGTCACTGAATTGAATAGCCACGTCTTGAATAGCCTGTGCAGACTGCTCCATCCCCTCTGATTAGTGCTTCTGGAACCAAAAGGGCATTATAGAGCTACGAATACAGAGAAGGATAACAATGCATGGGAAGGCATCTGTGTAAAGAGAGATGGGCTGGTTTAAAACTTCAACCTGGAAAAAGCACTAATGGGAAGAGCTCTGCTGGTGGCTGTGAACGGCACAGAGATGAATAGAGGAGCAGTACCATGGTACTGAAGGCAGGGTGCACCAATGAAACAGACAGAGGTTCAGGGAAGTGGTTGTTCACAAAGTGTAACAGGGAATTGAGGAGCTCGTTGGCACAGGATGCTCTCAATACCAAACCACAAGTGTGCTCAGAAAGTGATTACTGAGATTGATGGCAGCAAACACTATCAAACACACTGGTCCAGAATAAAGCCTGGCCTTGAGAAGTTTCTCTCCATGGGCTGACATAGACTAAAGCAGTTGAAGTGAGTGCCCTGTGGGTGCCTCTTGCATGCCATCCCTCGTGATTTTGGGGTAGGTGAACTCTGTCTCTGGTTTGTAAGACTGCTTTCATGTTACCCCAAACACATGCAGCACACAGTTTCTGCAGTGTTGTGCTAACATAGGTGCTACCACAAGTAAAATAGGACATATGTGCTGCCAAAGCAATCACATTTTGGGAATAGCACGGCATGCTTTGTGTTGTGCAGAAGGGTTTTCCTGTGACATGGGAAGAGCTACCCGTTTGCCTTTGTGCCTTTCATCCTGCTCAGGAGTGAAGCCTTCCTCTCTGGGTGCTTTCCAATGTACAAGCAATTGATTAAGCAAAGGTAAGAAACCCAGACCTCTTGCAGTCCACCAGCTGCAGTTATTTCATGTTCTCAGAACTACAATGTCAACTTAAAAATTAAACCAAATGTCTCTATTACTTGTGCCAATCAGAAAATGCCTCCATGCTACCAGAATCCAAATCACTAGGTAGTATTTTTAAAGAAGGAAGTCTCCTTTATTCACACCCACATACAGTGGAAGTTGTATTAAGATGTAGTCATGCTATTGCTTTGTTCTGCAGGATGGAAAGTTGTTTTACACAGAAAGATGACGTGGGTCTGATTGAAAAGTTCCTCCTGTTTTCTTTTGGAATGTTCGAAGTGTTCATACAGAACTGATTGAAAAAAAAAACATAATAAAAGAAGGGAGCTTCTTCTCTTCCCCTCTCCTGCTGTTCTTCCCAACCCTGCAGCCAGCAAGCCTGCAGAGATGCCTGTGGTGCAAGGTTGGGTCAGCCTGGAGGGATGTCTCAGCATTGCACCTTATTGGTGTGGCTGGCTCCAGGAAAACCCAGCCTGTAGAACATGAGATTCGCATTGTGGTGGAGGAGGGTGGACAGGGAAGAGAAAGTTCAGTTGGTGCTGAGTGCGAGGCACAGCTGTAGTGGAGGTGGTCAGCCCCCTGTGCTCCCCACACATCTGGTTCTGGACCTGTCTATGACAGCTTGTGTCTGGGGAGCTGCATTGCTGGTGCTTGGCTGAGGATCAGCTCCTCTGCCTGCTTCCAACATAGGGCCTTTCTCCATCTCCCAAAGAGAGGAGGAGCTGCAATGCTGGGGGCTCCCCCCGTGCATCATAGACTGACCAAATGGCTCTCCTGAGTGGTGAGGGTGCTGAAACAGGGGGAACCTGTGTGAAGGAGTAACCCTATTTTCATCAGTCTGTCTCTAACTTGTAAGGTCTAAACCAACAAGTGCATCCTTTAGAGTCCCTTCTGTGACACAGCCATGTGCTGCGCTTTCGCTATGGTGTGTCCTTGAGGACAGAGAACATCAGCTGGTGTGAGTGGTCCCTGCTTGGTGATTGCCAAGGTGTTCACAGTGCTTTGGGCTCTGGGGCATGCTATGAGGGGCTGCCTTTGCTCAAGCACTACACCAGCTGCATTGCAGACCCTGTTTCTATGAAAGTAACATAGCTCTAGCTGCTGTATTATAGTGACAGCAGTAGTACTGCTGAAGTCTTGAAAGAGCCAAGTGTGACAGTCGCCTCTTGTCCTCCTCCCCACATGAAAACCATAGCTGTTTACCACTGATTCTGTATAACCTCTCATTGTGAAGGCGAATTCCTTGCAAGCAGATGGCTGCAGAGTGTGGCGTCCCAAGTGCCTGTTGGGACCAAGCACAGACAAGGGATTTTGCTCAGCCTGCTGGCTAAGTGTTGGATCTGCCTTGAACATTGCACTAGTAGAATGAACAAATGTGACTGCAGCCTGAAACCTTGTGAGATGAGTCGTCCCCCACGGCCACGTTGTAACTGACACTAGCCTGTCTCTGTTGAGGTTTGGGGGGTAAGGCATCTCCCTTGCATGAACTGCAGCAGAAGGCTCTGCTGCAGAGGCCCTTGCAGGGTTAATGCACAGCATCCCTCCTCCCTCTGCTCCACGGGGTGATTCAGTAAAGTCAGCTGTGTGAGGAGTGTGTCAGGAGAGCAGCTGGGTCCTGCCAAGACAGCGAGAAACGGCCTCTCCTCACAGAGGAGACACCCCTGCGAGGGGTGCCAGGCTGATAAGAAGATGCTGGGGCAGTTCCCATGCTCTCTGTAGCCAGCCACAGAGCCTGGGCCTGGGTGCTTGCCCTGGGTGCGCTGGGGAGCAGGGCTGGGCTGCAAAGGCCATGCAGAGTCATAAGGCAGTGTATGAAAGACCTTTGGACTACAAAAGCCACACACAGTGAAACTTCGCAGGGCTGCCTGGGCTCATGCAGAGGAGATGCCTCATCTCAGACCTTACAGGCTGGTCACAAGTGTACTCCAGACCATTTTTTGGAAGGAGCTAGAGGTTGATTTGCCTGAAACTTGCTGCAAACCCTCATCGAGTCAGAGACTCTGATGGAAACTAGTTGTCTGTGACCTGGGTGCTGGTGGCTCTGGTTTGTGGGTTGGTTAGCTGGCTCACACCACAGTAGCAGAGACATTGAAGCTATTTGAGGACAACTGTGAGTTGTTCACACAAGTGCTGCTCTCCTGCACGCGTTCCCAGGCACGGGGCTGGTTCTGCAGCTCTGGCACAGTGGAGTGCTGGTGTGCACACACAGTGGGGTACATGCAGCTCAGGAGGGCTGCCAAGGGGGACCCCAGCACACACACTCACCCAGGCTGCCATGTCACAGCAGGGCTGTACGCTGTAAGGTGGTCATCATAGGTTGACGACTATGTGGGGATGTGATGTGATGTGTGTTAGGGGACATGGTTCCCCCTGTGGGCTTCAACAGGAGAGGGAGCAAATCCACAGAGAGGACTTGGTGTCTCTTGAAGATCCTTTGTATATGAAACCACCAAGAGTTTGGTTTTACTTTATGTGTAACTCCTCTGATAAAAACCACTTGTGAGTTTTTAATTACTGCTCTGTTAGAGGAAAAGAGACCTGTCTGGCCCTGAGTTCACAGAATCATGGAATCACAGACTGGTTTGTGTTGGAAGGGACCTCAAAGCTCATCCAGTTCCAACCCTCTGCCATGGGCAGGGACACCTTCCACTAGGGCAGGTTGCTCCAAGCCTCATCCAACCTGGCCTTGAACACTGACAGGAATGGGGCAGCCACGGCTTCTTACATTGATGATTTTCCTTCTCAAGTTTGGTTTGGTTTTTTTTTAGATAAGTTTCTCACCAAAACAGATCGTGTGTGAGACAAAAAAGGAGAGGCGAGACAAGGCTCAAACAGGGTGCAGCATTCTCTTATTGCATGGGGCAGCAGTATCCTGGGCAGCAGGGTCGCTGCTGGCAGTTCTTCCCTAAGGTGGCTTGACCACGTAAGAAAGGCTGCTGCACAGGAGTGCTCTGCTAAAGCAAACCTTCTTATCTGGCTTCCCTCTTTTTCTCCGCCCTTATGACAGCCAGCTGGGAAGCTGTGTAACTTGCTATGGCCATGAGCCACTCCATAAGAGGTTTACTGAAAACATGCTTATGGTTTATTTGCACTTCCAGGCCATACTGGAAATGAAGTCAAATGCCAGTGTTTGCCAGCACTCGACACCACCTCCTTGCCTGCCCCATCTGCTCCACCTGCTGTCTTGGGGCAGCAGCACTGGCTGCTGTGTCTGGAGGTTTTATGAACTGCATGGGCAGGAAAGGCTCCTTCCCATATGTGTGCACGCTATTGGGGGGATTCTCCTGCCTGGGATATGCAGCATAAAGCAGGCCTGTCTGTGTGTTGCCCCTATGCTTCCCTGGAGCACGTCACTCCTCCCCAGCAGGTCTGCAGAGCATCTCCAGCACTCGAGTCTTGGGCAAGGGTTCCTCTGATCTGTTTTCCCAAGTTGTGCCCACCTTGACAGTGGCAGCTGTGTAACATCTTATTCCTGCAAACACCTTTCTTAAAGATCCATGGCCTGGAGCAGAGTCAGAAACAGAAGCCTGTATTTTTTGTTGGAGACACAGTGCTTTAAAGCTCAGCAGTAGATGGGACCATCTGTGCTCCTCAGTTCCTCCTGCTAACCAAAAATTCCAGGCTGAGGAAAATGGGAAACTGCCTTGCAGCAGTAGTGAGTCGGGAGAGGCCATGGGCTTTGGCAGAGCCAGAACTTCTGCTTGGCTAGAATCTGAGTGTTTGAGTAACTGGGAGCAAGACTCTGGCTGAGAAGCTGGCTCAGTTCACCCGGCTGCCTCCAAAAGCTTGTGAAGTGCTGAGTCATTGCCATGCTCTGGAAGGGGTGGTGTGCCTTGGCTGCGCCTTGCGATGGTGGAGCACACATGTCCCATTGAACCTCTTTGATCCTTTCTGTGTGGTTCATTCACAGAACATATCTCCCATTACCTTTCCTTCGGCTCTTGTGACTGGCTGCTACAGCAGTGCCATCCTCTGCCTCACCTTCCTACTGACTTTGGCAAGCAGAAGAGGACTGGCCTCGCTGCATGGCCCTGACCTCTGTTTCCCTCTCTCTTTGCTGGAGAGTCCCCAGGAGCTGCAGCAGGTCTGATACTAACATTCAAGTTTTGCTTTCCACGTTCAGTGCACTAGTGCCCTTCTTCTTCCTGACAGCTACAGGGACTGTCCTCTGGCTCCTCGGTGCCCAGCTCAGAAGGAACCATTTTTCTAGGAGTGCCTGGGCTCCCATTTTGGCTCAAGGGAGCAGAAGGAGCATTTTTCAGTGCCAGGGTTGGGCAGTGCCAAGGCTGGTATGGATGGTGGGATGCTGCACAGTGCAGCGCCCTTTGGGCCGTGAGACCTTCAAGTAGGGGCTGAGTAAGGAGCCGCTTCTGGCAGCTGATCCCCACACATGATGTTTGGGAGCCTTTCAGAAGCAGGATGTGACCCTACAAAACCACCAGCCTGCAGATGTTTTTCCGAAGTGAGCATTCAAGCTACCGCTCTTCCTAGCCACGTGGGTTTGCAAACTGTAACAAATCCCTGGTAAGGCATTTATTTAGCTCAAAAAAGAAAAAACCCAAACCATCAGGAAATGCCCCATTAATGCACTGGAGATAGAATCAAGCTGGAAAACTCCAGGCTGGGCTTTAACAGCAGAGCCCGTGATGCAAAACCCATGTGTTCAGCAGGCCAGAAGCCAGGAGCCCCAGGCTCTAATCCCAGGGCTGAGCTCTCTGGCTTGGCTAATAAACTACAGGAAAGCTGGCGTGGGGAGGCTTTGTTTACGTTTCCCCATGCTTTCCTGGGCAGGCTCCTTTTACCATATGCATTAACAGTTTAAAAGGCACTATGTTACTTGGGGTTTCCAAGTAAATGTCTTCTCTGACCCATGGCAGCCTTCCTGGGTCTCCCCGCTCAGCTGCAGTGCGATACCCCATCGCTGCCTGCATGGAATGAGGACATGCCACTTGCGGGAAGGTGTGTGCGTGTGTTTCCCGTAAGGCCATTGACTACAGCATGCACAGTAAAGACCCAGAACTGATTGGTTTTGGTGGAGTTTGTTTGGTTGTTTTTTTGGGTTTTCTTCCCTGCTGTGATTAAGAAAAGCTCTTGCTCAACAAGAAAGCATTTGCTAGAGGCGTGCCTGGCCTTCATTAGTAGATAAAAACAGTTTATAGCTCTTTTGGGGCTGACAATAGTTAAGATCTTTGGACATGTAAGATAAAGAAAAGCTGATCTGTAAGAAAACTAAGTGGTTCAAAACTGGAATATATTTCTGGAGCCAGTTACTAGGAAGAAATTGGGAGTTGCACCTCAGGAGCAGGGAACTGGAATACTGGCTATGGATGTGGATTCAGCGGCTGGGCTATTTTTGGCTCGTGAACCATTCTAATGGCTGTTTATTTTAAGGTCATTTTCTGTTTGCATAGCATGTACACCCTTCTGGTGGGTGGGAGGCATTATAAAAACAATCACTGTTGCGCAGAGCTATGAACTAAGCTTGGAGAGGGATGGTAAAAACAGAACTCACTGTTCTTATTGCTTTAAAACCTAAAAACATCTGCTTAGGTCATAAGCTTTGTTGACCCACTCTGCGCTGCGGCCCCACCGGAAAAATACCATTTCAGTTAATACAGACTACTGCAGGGGATTGCAAAAGACTTGGGGAAAGTAGGTTAGATGATAACATGGTATAAAGAGAAACGAAGCATCAGATTTGGCTCTTTTTTGCACTCACGCTTACCTCAGGAGCAGTAAATAGAAACCTATAGGATTCACCCCACAGCTAAGGGGTGGCCAGCCAGGCCTGAATCCCAGCTCCTCTCTAAGGCTCTTGTTAAATAACAACACATTTATTGTCATAGCTTTCTGGTTTCTTCCTGTTGGCTGCATCTTTATTTGTACGCAGTCAACCGATACAAGTTCATCAGAACAGTGGCAGATTACAAAAGACAGTAAAAGTGATTATTTTGAATTAAAATTTAAAAAACCCTAAGTCTGGCCATCTGGCAGGCAACGCACTGTTTGGAACAGGTCATGGTAAGGAAACAGTTTATAATGCTGGCAGTGTACTCCCAGCCATGTTCCTTTTCCAGAGCATAAAATGCACAATACAAAAATATAATCAAAGTAATAATGAGTTTGTAGAAAATCTGCTGCAAAACAATTGCTGTTGTCTGACTTATTTTACTCCCACGCTATATTATGATAAAATACTTGAATAAACATGGTTTATTTCTAACTTAATTTGAACTCTAAAGTTGAATTCAAGTGAACTGTAAAGCCTTGGGCTCCAGTCCTGGAAGTACACAAAGGATCTTAACTTTGGATTTGTGAGACTGACAGACATGAGTTGAGCCCACAGGTGAGTCTCATTCAATGCCTTGGGCTACTGCTTGGGAGGGAAGGGGAAGCTGAAGTGCAGTACTTCACAGGATCTTAATTTGGCACATTTTCCTGGACTTTTCAGGACTTTTAACAAGTCTTCCCTGGGCTACCCTTTTACCTGAAAGGCTTGAGTTCATTAGGTTGCTGGTAATCGTAGATTAGCAGCCCATTTTTGATATCTAGGCTCTGCACTTAGTTGAGTCAACTACAGTAAGTCTCTCTCCTGCTGATCTCACTCCTCTGCATAATTTTACCTGTCCCCTTCCCCTTTCCTTTCTCCCTCCTGGCCTGGTACCATCAAAATGGCCTCTTTCCATATGAGATTGATGGGTGCTCCAGTGCTTTACTACGGCTGCTCACACTGAGCCTTGCATGAGCTCCCTGCATTTGAAGCACTATTTCCTTAGTGTTTCCAAGTTGAGAGACGCACTTGTAGAAGTGGAAGCCTGTGCCGATCTTACCGTGATGAGCGGCTATCCCCTTGGGCTGGCAGGCTTGCACTGAGCATCTCTGATGTACATGCAATGCTCATGGGGAACAGCAGTTGGAACACCCCTTGCCATGACAGAGCAACACACTGCTAGCAGGCAAGTGTTTAACTCGATGATTTCTTGCTCCTTTTTCTCCCAAGAGCCAGTCTTAAAGCATTTAAGAAAATAAGTCAGTATTGCTCTGTATTTCCAGACAGGAAGGCTAAGGCACCAAAGGCTGAGCTGACTTGGCCAAGCCTGATCTGCAGGTCTCTGCCCAGTCTGTGCTCTTCACTGAGCTGTTGCTCTCTGCACTCATGTCGTATAAGACACATCCTCAGAGGGGTAATCCCATCTCTGCTCCCCACACAGACACCACATGCAGGTGCTAAGATCCACTGTCCTAGGCACAGCTTCCAGGAGAAACATCAAGAAGGATGTGCACTGGAGGCCAGAAGTTGGCTTCACAATGCCTAAATGCCACTGACTCCCCAGGAGGTCAGCTATGGAAAGATGACCAGGATACTTCTGAAGTATAGAACTCAGTGTCTGCTGGCCACTGGTCAGCTTTGTCATCATCAGACTTGTCGCTGTCATCACCACTGGAGGGTTCATAGCCAGGGATGGCAGAGCAGATCGGCTCCCGCTGCCTGCAGTCTGCCTCCGCCTCCTTCTTCTTTTCTGCCAGCAGCTGCCTGTAGCACAGGTTGCAAACCCTCAGGGGCTTGGGGGACAGCCGAGGCATCAGGAACCTCTGCCTGGAGCAGTCTGCACAGACGACAAAGCCACACTTGCGGCAGTGGTGCCTTCGTGTGAGTGTGGAGAATTTGGTCTGCGTGCAGCGCATGCAGATGTCCGTCGCCTTGTCTGGAATCCAGGGAGCCGCGTGCTCCGTGGAGGGCTGCCGGCCTGTCTTTGTCAGCAGGTGCCTGATGCACTCCTCCAGATGGCTGATCCACTCCTTCCTCTCCGTCAGGGAGGCTGCAGAAACCACAAAGGACTTCTTGGAAGTTTTAATCATCCAACGGTTCTTCATCTGTAAAGTGTCTGGCAGCGTCTCCAAAGTGACATCTTCAAGGGGAATGATGTGCTGGGAATTGTACTTCCTTTTGTTGATGACTATGCTGCCGTAGATGAGGATGTCATTGAAGAGGAAGAATATGCGAGGTTTTGGTTTCTTGCGGCATTCTTTGGTTAAAATCCCTTCTCCTAGAAGGACCCTTCCTGGCACCGCTAAAGGCTGTCCAGAAGCTCCAAAGCAGTTTTCCACAGCAGCAATGCGCTGGCTGTTGATCTCGGTGTTTGCAAGGTGGTCCACCATCTCCAGCTTGCTCTGAGGAGAGGAAAGCAAAGAGCGAAGTGGTGAACCTGCAAACATTTGCACCAGGGTGAGGCTAATGCAAATGCATGCACAGATGAGACACTTAATGCAACCTGAGGTTACGATAATCTCCTTACCACTCCTCACTAGTTTGTTACCTTTATAAGTTAAATCTTCAGACTTTGACACCACTTTGCAACAGCCTGATCTATACTGGGATAGTTCAGTTTGCGGCAGTGGAAGCCCCTGGAAGGCAGAGGCAGCTCTTTCATTACAGCCACGCTTTTTACTAGCATAACTGTGCACTCACAGTAATGAAAGTTGTTTGGTCTGAACCTTCTCTTACGCAGGCGTAAGTATTTACTGTATAAGCTGAAGGGTACTAGGACCCCCTGCTTTTATACCTCTTGGTGCTGGGAGCTAACTGATGCTCTGCGGGATGCAGGCTCAGGCAGGAGATCCAGGGTCTTGGGAACAAGCCTCCCATTTCTGACTGCACACCCACTTTCTCAAGGATTAGTTAAAGAAAGCACACCCCACAATGCTGTCTGGGGCCACAGCTGAGGCAGGAACAAACCAGTGCAGGATTACTTGTTCCCTCTGGTCCTCCCTGCATGACAAAAAGGGAAAAAAGTAAAAATAAAAGGAAGAAGCACCCACTCTGGGAATAAACCCACACAAGTTAAGCCCTTCCTCCCTCACTGCAGTTATATCGAGGCTGCCGGTGCTTCCACTTGAAAGACATGTTATTCTTAAAATAGCCTGATCTCTGCTGAAGCACGCTCATCTGTCCTACACCTCTGCACCCTCCTTGTCACACAGTCCCAGGTATCAGTAGTCTGCTAGGGCTTTTTTAACAGAAAAGCCTAGATAAGGGTACCTCTGCAGTGAAAGCAGATGTTTGCTATCAGTAGTCTGCAGTGAGGAAAGTGCTCCTTGCTGGTTTTGTTGCACCTAGTCCCTCCTGCGCTGAAGGGTGCTGCCCTGAGGCTAGCTGGCCATGGGAACCTGAGTCATTTCCTCCGCAGCGAGGTAGCTCAGCTATCACGAGGCAGCTCCGAGGTCACAGGGATGTGTGTTGCCCTGGCTCCTGTTAGCAGTTCATTGAATCACTAATGCAGAGTTGATCCCCATCATTTTCCCTGTCCTTGTCCAGAGTCCCTGGAGCCGTGGAGGTTGGAGGGGAAAGTGAAGGAGAGGAGGGCAACATGACTGGTCCTATATGTTTGGAACAATGATGATTCGCATTCTTGCCTTGCCCTTCACCCCAAATCACCCCTTTGGCATGCTAGAAGGGAAACCACAGAGCTGTTGCTCAAGGCCGTTGCATGCCATTTACTGCTCACCTGAGCTAGCTGGCAGACAGACCCGTTAATTCCTCTGAGTTCCCAGAATTTCCTTCTCTAGAGCAGGCCAGGGTACAAAGACACAAAGTTAAGATGCAGGTTTAGCCTGGGGAGACCCAAATGAAGTGATCTACCCTGCAGAAATAGAAAGCACTAGAGAAGTATTGAGATGCCAGTGCTCCTGAAAAGCTGGCTTCTTTGGGGTCTCCCTTGAACTAAAATGAGGATCCCAAGGCCTCCAGCTTCTTTCTGGAAGGATGTGTATCCTCAGGGTCTTGAAGCACCAGAATGGATTTGATAGAGTCGAACAGCATTAGGCATATCCACTCTCATGTGTATGCTTCAGTGTGGAGGGCAATTTACAATGAACTGTGGTGCTCAGATGGAGGGAATCTGGGTGCCTGACCCCAGCAGCAGCAGCAGCAGCAGCAACTGAAGTAACGCCGCAATCAACCTGCAATCTCAGTATGGACATGCAGAAGTTGTACAAAGGCATTTATCACTGCTGTCAGGAGAGGAGAAAGGCTGTGATCTCCTTGATCTGTCAGCCCAGGTGGATCTGTGCACGGAAGGGAGCTGCTCTGCTGTAGGACGTACATTCAAGTCTATTCTGAATTACAACAATGCACCATGCGTTTTTTTTTTTCCTCTCCCTCTTAAATAAGCAAATAAGGCTGAAGAACAAACAGGCAGGGCAAACTGCTTTACAACTGAACACCAAACTCTGTGAATACCCAGAGTCACATCTAACCTGGAATGTGGTTTTGGGAAGCTTCTGATAAACAAATCTATGGATGAGGAGCTTCTGAGTGAAAGACCAAGATGAGCACACAAAATAATAAAGGAAAAACTGAAGTTACAGCTTGGGAAGTTTGGTGTGGAAAGACTGTGAATGCAACAAAATACTGTCAAGAATTTCTGGCAGCAGCAACACCAAGTGGGATAAACCGAAGCAGTTAATCCTGTTCCCACCAGTCTCACTTCCTCATGCTTCTGGGTTATGGAGCCCCACCTCTCAGTCTGCTTCTTTTACTTTATATGTTTCAGAAGCATGGTCCAACCTCTCAAGCATTTATAGTGCTTGACATTACTGTCTCTAGGGATCCTCCTGTACCTGAAGCCAATAGTAATGAAAAGTTTCTGTCAGATATAAAGATTGTGCCTGCAAAGAGCCAGAAAACATAAGCTTATTTTCAAAGAGGAGTGCCAGCAGTGGAACTGCAGTGGTAAGATGTAAAAATAAGAATACAAATTTTAATCTCTTTTCTTTTTCTGTTTGTTCAAGTTTGCCCTGTCAGGTCAGCAGCATCACAGTGCTTACTACCAAGGGATACATATGCACATGTGCCACATGCGGCAGAAACTTATAGAGCTAACATGAGGGTGCGAAGATATACTTTACAAATGTGCTACTTTTCACAGGAGTTTTTGGCATGGCAAAGTTTGGGGTTTGTTTTTCTGACCTGTTGGTTCTGCATGTGATCAAGTATTATGCAGTGAATATATAACTTGGTGAATACGACTGATATTCAGAGGAAAAAGAATACTATTTGGCAGTCCACTCCAGAAGTAAGCAAGCCATGTCTTAAAACAATGAGCTCTTATTCACTTGTGATTCTGAGCGGCCATGTTGACGCATGCCAGGCAAAGCATTTCAACTGAAACTCCTGGGTCAGGGAGCCTGGGGTATGTTTTTCAAGTTGGAATGTATCTAAGGCTTGGGCATAGCAATGTAGTGAGCTGTTCTACCCAATTCTTCTGTTCTTGCTGTCACACAGAACTGATAGTCTTGCTATCCACTGCATACCTAATGCATACCACATGCAAGGGATGGTCCAGGAGTAATGGCGTGCACTGAGACCTGACTGCAAAGGTCTGCCAGCAGAAAATGCCCTGAGCCTCAGCTCTCTGCAGCTCTTCCCTACTCCCTCTTTCTGCTTTGCTCAGCCGAGAAGTCTCCCCTGGAGTTACAGTTGGCATAAGTTCTTCCTCGCCAATCAGAGTAAGCCCACCTTATAGCCACAGCAGGCATTAAGAGCAACAAAAACATAGTTCCTGTCCTTTGCTGATGGAAGGGATTTCAGCTTGCTTCTCCCTCCTTCCTGGCACGCTGTAATTGCAGGGCTGCTGGGTGCAGGCTCTGGCAACCTTCTTCCAGCTGTGCTCTTGAGGAATGCAGTTCAGTACATGCATGTTTTGGGACTGACTGTCACATTAGGCCTTTGATTAAGAAATGCCACCAGTGCTGGTGGGATATGGACAAACAGAGCTACTGGGCTTATTGCCACTGTTGCTCAGCACACCCAAGACTTGTGTCACATAGGGCCACAGCCAGGGGACAGCTGAGCAGCGGCATTTGAGGACCTCAGACTGATGCTACCCAAACCAGCAGCCCGAGCTCTGTTGTGGCTCTTGTGCAGGCTCAGAGGTGTCCAAACAGCCTTGTACAAAAGGAAGGAAAACCTGAAACTCAGAGAAGAGCCTCACCTTTTCCCTCTCCCCTGCTGTCAATTCACCCATCTCCAGGCAGTGCAGCACTGTGCTGCTCCACCTGCGCTTCCTGCTCCCCACAGCCGCTCCTCAGCATCAACGTGGCGAATGACCACAAGAAGAGACATCCATTGGGAGCTCTGGAGCTGATGGGAGCCACATAGCAGCATGTAGTGAGGCCCCCAGTTATATCCTCAGGCTGGGCATGGGCTAATAACAAACGACATACATAGGCTCGCTGGCGAGTGTCACTGAGGGGAGAGATGAATTCTGTCTCTCCCAGCGCCTGAGAGCCCACGAGCCTTTCAGAAGGGATGTGCAGCCAGCGGTGGGGATTTCTCTCACGGCTCCGCAGCGGAATCAGTCCCTGCGGCTTTGGTACGTGTTCAAACTCGGTAACTTACAGAGTTCCCTCTAAAAACCCAGTAAATCCGCGCTATACCCGGGGCCCAGGCCACACACAGACATCGCAGAGCGACTGCCCCGCGAGCAGAGCACCGCACTCGGGACAAGAGATCCGCAGGCGGGACGGGTACACCGCGGGCCTCGCAGGGCCGGCCCCTCCACCGGCGAACACGGCCTCCCCCACCGCTGTCCCCCACAGCGGGCGGAGCAGCGGAGCCACCTCGCTGCCCTCCATCCGGCACCTCCCGGCGCGCCAGCTCGGCGCCGTAAACCCTAGGTTCCTCCACAGCTCTCCTCCTCTGCACCAGCTGCCCTCCCTGCCGCCGGGCCGAGCCCCAAGCCCCGCCATGGTCCCCGTACCTCCGTGGAAGTGCCTCGGGGGACACACGGCGAGCAATCTCCAGCAGCACCTCCCCAACCGGCTCGCTCCGCCAGTGCCGAGCCACGCTCCCGCCGCTCCTCCACACGGCCCCGCCCACCTCTGCGCCCGACAGCCAATAGGAGCCTCTAGGGCTTGGCGTGCCGCGAGGAACCACGCCCCCTCGCGTGGCGGCTGCCAATGGCGGAGCGGGACTGGGCGGTGACAGACGGATGGGGCGCCGCTAGGGGGCGCCCAAGAGCAGTCTCCCCTCTGTGGGGTGGGGCCTGTTGGGCGTGGGGTGAGTGCTCGTGGGCGCCGCTCCTCGCGTCGGGGCCCGTTGCCCGTTGCCCGTTGCCCGTTGCCCGTTGCCCGTTGCCCGTTGCCCGTTGCCCGTTGCCCGTTGCCCGTTGCCCGTTGCCCGTTGCCCGTGACTGCTGCGCTCGCAGCTACCGTGAGCCGTTTCCGGCTGCCTCTCGTTAGCCAATGCCTGGGCCGGTGCCCACCCGGGGCCTCTCCAGGGGCATCTCTTGCGGTGGCTGCGTGTGCCACGGGCCGCCGACAGCCCCTCAGGTGCGTCGCTGTAGGAGAGAAGCCGGGCAGGTGAGAGGAGGCCGTGTGCGTCCCTCAGCACCCGCTGCGGCTGCCCCCTGTCTCTGTTTAACACCCCCCAGCTCCCAGAGCCAGTGCTGATGTATGATTCAGGTGCTTGTACGCTCTCTGTAATGGGTTTTCTATTTTTAATGGGAGCTGACGGACTTGTCAAGGTGTTAAAAATGGCTTTTTTTGCTCCCCGGTGTTCATTTTCTTTGGTAATAATAATGTGGGCTGGGAGGCTTGTGGTGCGCTTCAGTGCTGAAGTGCTCGGGCAGTCATGAGAGCTTCCACAAGACCTTATTTTGTAATACTTTATGTTCGTGTCAGATGGGCAGGTGAACGAGGACATGGACTGAGCTAATCGCAGTGTGTAGCTCCCTGGCAGTTTGCGATGAGGTTACAGAGTGGGCTGTCAGCAGAGCTCGGTAAACCACAGAGGGCAGGCTGCTGGCGGAGCAGGGAGTTCCAGGTTATTGGTAGTGCTTTAGTGTGGGAAGTGGGGGCACAGCCTTTGCAGACCAGCTCTCACTGGTTTGTGTGGAGCCTGGACACCAGCTGTCTCCATCCTGGCTGCCAGTCTTCTGGCTCTGGGGACATCTGCCCAGCTCAGGAATGAATCCTCAACATACATAAAGCTAACTGTAAATACACAAAGCACTGAACTAAATATAACAGAGTTTGTCTTAGCTGCCAGAATAACTCAGATATAATCAGACATAGATTATTACTTTTAAATTGGTTTTTTTTTCTCTCTGTATGCTAAAATTATTCTGAATTTGCTCTCATGTGATCCTAATCATAGTCTTTACCACTGAGATGTGGTTGATTTATTCTTGCTGTTTCTCAGTATGCTCACCTGGTCACTAATCACTACATGTTGGTCAAACATAGCATTGGGCTAGCCAAACAGCCTGCGATGTGAAGGTTGTTTCTACTTTCTCCCTCTTCAGTCAGAAGCAGAGGTGTGTTCAGGCAGTGGTTGCATGAGGTGAGGGAAATCTCGAGGTACACGCTGTGCATGTAGTCAGTGTTAAGCAGTTGCACTGGAGACCTTATTTTCTGTTGATATTTTATTTGCTTGTTTTGGAAGCCGTTACATCCTTGTTTGAATGTCTTACTGAGATACAGTCTTGGAGTTTAACCTGTAGTCTTAAAAGCTGTTTGATAGGGTCAGGAGCTCTTTTTTCCTGGCTGTAAAAGTGAAACATTTGTGGGATCACTTGAAAAAGCTGCAGCCCGGATTACCAGCTTTTAATGCAACTAGAGCAAGGTGAAGAGACTTTATCTGATCTATTGCCTCTGGCATTTTCTCCAAACCCACTTGTTTCTCAGTAGCAGAAATATCTTGCCCAATTGGGATGCAATAATTTCAAAGCAAGTAAAAGAAACTGCAGCTGCTCAGCTGAGTCAGCCAAAGGTAAGCTCTGCGGGGGAGAAAATGGCTTTTTATTATCTTCTAGTGGCAAAACTACTACAATAGCCTGCAGGAAAAGATTAGATTATAATAGTAACAAAAACATCTGTTAAATTCTGAGCTCAGTACATGTTAAAAACAAAACAAAACAAAAAACCACCAAACAGACATTTGATAAAATTATTTTGAATAAAACTCAATATTGAGATTCAGTTTGTGATGTCAGGTGCCTACTGTGATCTTAGGATAGAGAACCGTTTTAACTAATTGACTACATGGGGCATTTCATCAGTGGACAAGACAGCTTTTAGCTATAGAAATGTTATTGAACTGAGCTTGGAATACTCTTATTACTTAATGGGCGAATAAGTCAACGCGTGTTCATTATGTGGGTTACTTGTAAGCAGGAATAACCTCCATCCTGTGCACTGTGAGAGCACGGTGTGCATGGAGGGATGAGTGTCTGTCAGATCTGGCTCCTGGGGGTTTCAGCTCATCAGCCTATTTTAGAAATACATGAATTGCCATGATTGATTTGTGTCTCTGAAGCCCTACCAGCATCATTTGTGTGCTTTAGGAATGAGGTGCTTCCAAATCTGATGATGCAGAAATCGGAGCCCTGCTTGGCTCTTTCAGTACAGGCTACAACTTCGGACTGTCAGTTTCCAAAATACCACTGATTTCTATGCCTTAGAATGGCTGCCAGGCAAACCCCTTTTGGAGGGTAGTTGTGTCCTCAGAGTTTTTCTCAGCCCATATACAGGCAGTTACCCATTTCTTGATCTGTTCCTGGGAGCCTGGCTGCAAAGTGGTTGTCAGAGTGATGAAGCTATATGTGGACGCAAACTTGAGACCCACTTTTCTTCTGCCTTTTATGTAAGGAAGCAGTATGTAATCAATGTGCTTTTGTTCTTACAGCAGCATTGTTGTGCTTTGCATGTGTGCAGCACTTTATTCTGAGGATCCCAAAGTGCTGCAGAAATTCTAACAACAGTGTGAGGGTTTCTGCCCTTCTCACAGAGAATAAGACTGAAACTTGGGGAGTTACATATGGTCACATGCAGCTTGATCACTGAAATAGGGATAGTGGGTTATTCGCTATTGTTTTCAGCGGCAACGGGCTCTTGTGCAGTGTGAATCACTTGGAAGGCAGAGGAACATCCCCCAGAGCTCCTGACTCATGTCCCCGTGTGCCTCACCACAGGGTCATGTCCTTGCTTGGAAGCCTCAGTGTTCGTTACAAAAGCTGTCATGTGCAAGGAGCACAAAACCACTCACACTTGCGGACTCTAAGGTTGCAAATTTGCTTCATGAGAGCCTTTGTTCTGCTGTGCCCTGCATTCCCTGCCCAGACCTTCAGCCCTGATCTGTGGGTCACGTATGTGCAGTGCTGTTCATGGACCTCAGGTACAGTCAGAACTTAAGGGGGTGTTGGTTGATGAGAAAATGAACATGAGCCGGCTTCAGTGTGCGCTTGCAGCCCAGAAAGCCAACCGTATGCTGAGCTGTGTCAAAAGGAGTATGACCAGCAGGTTGAAGGAGGTGATCCTGCCCCTCTGCTCTGCTCTTGTGAGACCTTACTTGGAGTATTGTGTGCAGTTCTGGTGTCCTCAACATAAAAAGGACATGGAACTGTTAGAACAAGTGCAGAGGAGGGCCACGAGGATGATCAGGGGACTGGAGCACCTCCCGTATGAAGATAGGATGAGAAAGTTGGGTCTGTTCAGCCTGGAGAATAGAAGGCTGCGTGGAGACCTCATAGCAGCCTTCCAGTATCTGAAGGGGGCCGATAGGGATGCTGGGGAGGGACTCTTCATGAGGGACTGTAGTGCTAGGACAAGGGGTAATGGGTTCAAATGTAAACAGGGGAAGTTTAGATTGGATATAAGGAGGAAGTTCTTTACTGTAAGGGTGGTGAGGCACTGGAATGGGTTGCCCAGGGAAGCTGTGAACGCCCCGCCCCTGGCAGTGTTCAAGACCAGGTTGGACAGAGCCTTGGGTGACATGGTTTAGTGGGAGGTGTCCCTGGCCGTGGGAGGTGTCCCTGGCCATGGCAGGGGGGTTGGAACTCGATGATCTTAAGATCCTTTCCAACCCTAACTATTCTACGATTCTATGATTCTAAGTCTTGAACAGCCAATAATGATCAAGCAGGTAAACATTTAAATGCTGTGTATACATATATAATAAATATTTGCTGTAGGTTGAATTCTATGAAAAAGAAAGAAGAGGAGATATTGTCCCCAGTAAAAAAGACATGGTTATCTGCACCATGAGAAGGGTTTGAAAACAATATTATCTATAGGCTGTATGCTGGTGTTTGTGTTAAGCAGCTGCCTGCGGATCTCAGTGCTGTGAAGGTATAAGGTATTTTGCTTGTTCCTCCATAAGTTTCAAGACTGAAAAAATAGCAGTGGTGAAAGAGGAATGTTAGGGGTTTCCCTGCAAAGCCTATTTTGGTTTTCATAGCTTGTTCTATTCACTGTGGTCTGTAACTGTAATCACAGAACTGGTTAGAAGATCTGATCCAAAGGTTGGTATGAGTTCTAATTTTGGATCAGCATGTGATATGTACTTCCATTTATATCCCCCTTCTTAACTATAAAATACTCAGGGTATTTCATCACTGAAATGTTCTTTATATATGATGTCATCAGTGCGTACCATTCTGTGTGACAGTATGCTGTGAGCAGGCTACATTCTGAAACTTGAAACTTAAAACCAAGCGCAGACCACCTACACAGATTTATGCTGTGGGGTCAAGCACAGAGCGTGCAGGAGTATGGTACATGTCAGGAGGGCGTGCTGGGCCTGGGAAGATGTTACTGCCTTATGGGGCAGAGCACCCCCCACATCCCCTGCTTCCTATGCTGGCAGCCTTTCCCCTGCCTTCACCACACCATGTGCCAAGTTACTTAGTCTCAGTTTTTTCCGTTTGTGTCACTAACCCAAGCTTTCTTTCACCCTTAACAGTTTGAGTTTCGTCTTCATTTTCTGAGTGGATTGATCAAGTGGATCCATCTCCGTGAGTCTCCAGGTAGCACCCAAGAACTGCCCAGTACAGGGACATACTGCAGAGAAAGCTCAGAAGTTTGTTCTCTTCAGAGGAGCAGGAGAGGTGAGTAAATACTGACAAACGAGCAGTAGGATTGGCATGCTGCCAATCCATTATTTCTGAGCAGTGTTTCCCAGTAATGGCAGCAGGTTCTAGTTGAAATATGAAAGGGAAAAGTGAGAAAGATGTGGAGTAAGAAGATGAAATGCCAGAACTGTGAGAAGATGCAGGTATTACGTGCAGAGAGGAGTATAATATTAAAGGAAAGCCCCATGAAATTAATGTGGAAAAGAGACATGTGTCTAAGAAAAGCTGCTGAAAGCATTTTGCAGCATGATGTGAAGACAGTACTGCATCTTGGTGGGCTTAGCCTTTCCAGAGTAACATCATTCTGTGCATGTTCTTCATCTGAACTCTTTTCCTACTATTGCTATTCTGTTTAAACAGTGATCTCATATTCAGAATGTGCTTTTATTGCACAACGTAAATCATGGTGAGCAATTAGCTATTTCAAACACTAAACTAAGGTAGATTAGGCATTTCAAATATTAAAGTGGGGGAAAAGCACCAGGAACAAGAGTGTGATAATCATTAGTTAATTTGAAAAGATGTAAATGTGTTCACCTATGATTGACTGATTAAGACACATGAAAGGGTTTCATTCATAAGCTCTGCTTTGCCCATGGATATAGCTTCTATTTATGTGAAGAACATGCTTTGGTCTCTTTTCTTTTGGAACCCAAGCTGAGTGTGTGTGTGTTGCTCAGAAAGCAAAAATCATCTCTTTGTAAGGGGCCCGTGCCTCACCCCACATCAATGGCTTTTGTGCAGGAAGGCATCTGCTGTGATTGCCTGGGGAAATTTTAGCATCAAGTGCATAATGCAGAGAGCTCTGGGAAAGGAAAAGGGGGAAAAAAATACAAAAAAGGAAATCCTTGTTTCCTTTTGTGTTCTTCAAGTACAAGAGAAATAGAAAGATGGTGTGTTTTTTTCAAGGTGTTCTGCTGATCTCCTGGAAACAAGAGAGCAGATCTCAGCTTGGCTGAGATCCCCATCCATTGCCATGCTGGATCTTTAAATGGAGGGGTGCTGAGCTGAAGGAGGAGCCATGGGGATTTTTCACCAGGTGGAAGAGATTGATTGGCTTTTAGAGAGTGTATTGCTACCTGGGCTGTGCAGGGTGTGAGATGTGACATAGGCTGGGACAGAGGTTGTATGAAGGATCACACCTTCAGTTGTGAAGTGTGAAAATTGTTGTCTGCTTGAGAAACCAGAGAGATTTTATGTAACAGGAGGTGTGTGGGGGCTGTTGAGGGACATCTGAAGAAGGAGTTGAGGAAGGAAGTTGTGAATGTTCCATCCCTGGCAGTGCTCAAGGCCAGGTTGGACAGAGCCTTGGGTGACATGGTTTAGTGGGAGGTGTCTCTGCCCATGGCAGGGGGGTTGGAACTAGATGAGCTTAAGGTCCTTTCCAGCCCTAACTATTCTATGATTCTATGATTTTGTTCTGTACTTCAGCTTAAGCTGAACAAAAATTGTCCACCTGCATGTGCTACAATCCTGTTTTTTGGGGTGAGTGGAATGGACCTGCATTGGATCTGTTTTCTCTTGCAGGTGTACTGAAACAGGCAGGAAGCCTTGGGTTTTGTGTTCCGGTTGTTTTGTATTTTTCTTTTTTTGTGTTTTCTCAGAAGTATTTCTTCTCCAGCCTCAACCCTGTAGAGCAGCTGGGGGGAGGCAGAGGAAAGCACTGCAGTTTGGCTCTGTATCATTTGGGCTGTTTGAATTCATTGGCTTGGGAGCCCTCACAAATGCCTCAGGCTGTGTACCTCCTCATGCACCCAACTTGGGAGAATCTCTTACCATTACTGCATGCATTAGCCTTCATTAATACAATTAGCATAATAACTATTAGGATTCATTATTCCCTACAAAAAGATAAAGCCAGTAATACATATCTCAGTACCAAATTCCTCAGTGTCTTGTCTTGGGATTGCTTTATTTTGGAGCTGTTTGCTCTTTATATCCTTCCATCTCCTAGAAAAAAAGAAAGCTGCTTAATTGCAAAACTGTTTGGGTCAAAGAAATGCACTGAGATGATCTTTCACGCATGCTAAATAAGTGATCTATGGGACCCACACAGCTCAGACAGCCACTCAACTGTCGAAACTGCAAACTTCATCTTCTTCAAGCACAAAAGCTACTTAGTTTTCCCATGTTGAAGACTTTTTATAATAGCAATAAGACAACTCTAGAGAGAACCATCTAATATTAACTCCAGGGAGTAATCATCTAATCACAATCTGGGGGTGATTTGGAGCACTCATCTGGACCAAATGCCTCACAACACCCCGGGAGTGGTTTTATTGCATGATATCAGTACCCCATTGAGCCTTATTGCTTAATTAAAAACAAATTCCCAAGTAGTTTTTTTGCCTTTCCATAAAAACACAGTAGTACATAGCATGTATAAAACATCCATTAAATGATGGTACATGCAAATTTACATTGTGAGATACAATCCATTTCTTTACCACTTGGGGTTGAAGTTAAATGTAAAGCATTTCCTATAATCTGTGCACTGCTGTGTTTAGAGAGGGATAAATATGGGAAAGAGAGGTTCATTGTAGGATGCCTTGTTTTTATTAAGTGATATGTTTGGTCTCCTTACAAAGGAGTTCAAATTCTCATCCATCTTGCGAATGTAATAGTCAATCAACAGTGTGGCCTTTTCTGCTTCCTCCTGGAGGTTTCCTCAGCATGCTGTCACTTCAGTGCAGATCTACAATAGAAATCCTGTATTTCTGCCTAGGAATTTAATTTCTCTGAGCAGGGAGAGCATGAACAGTGCAGGTGATGTATTTGGGATACATCTAGCTTATGAGTGGTGCACAGGTGTCCTTTGTGGATTTTGTAGTCTGATTTGGATTAAGCATGGTTGGTGTGCAGCTGACTTCTGCCTGCACTGGTTGCATGTCTCAGAGAACTCCATCTTCTGCAGTTTGACTGGGACCACTGCTACAGCTGTGGCTGCTCTGCAGAGTACCCAGACTGTTGATGGTATGAAAGTCCTTTTTAATATTGAGGCATGCATCAGCATCGCAACCCACAGCTCCCTTAGACCTTTTCAAAGTGCTTTCGTAGCCCCAGATGTAGTGCTCCCCTGAGGACTTTGAGCACTATTGATACATTACAAGCGAAGAAAGCAAATCCAAGGTTTTAAGTGATTATCCAAAAATTATACAGGAAGTGCTAGAGACAATGCTTCAAATTCCTGGTAGCCAAAGCTGTAACCGGGCTTTTGGTGACAGCAATAAAGTAAATGGGGAGAGGAAGGGGAAACAGTTGGCACGACATTTTCTTCAAATTTGTCACTCGGTGCCTTTAAGTAATTGGTGGAGATAAGCTTGCAAGTACATGTTCGTCAAATAAAAGCTGAGAATTAGTAGTAACTATTACTCTAGTTGTTTCATGTGCTTAAGCCTTCCAGTGGTGCCTACAGGCTCTGCATAGAAGATGATGCTTGTGTCAATCTCTCCCACAGTGGCCTCCACTCTGTTACACACAGCCTTCTGGTTTTCCCTATCAAATGGTGGTTGTCCAAGGACTGGTGGGAGCTGAGGCCATGTGTGAATATCTACTGTTGGTAGCACATTGCAGCATTCATGGTCATAGAGGCAGCATGCTTTGTTCCATATTTAGATTTTGTAAAAAATAAATGTTTTTTTGGTGAACCACTTTGCTAGACTGTTTTGCTGGCTTCATTTTAAATGTCCCTTTAGAGAGACGTTTAGTGTTGTGGTTTGGTATAAAGAGGTTACAACATTGTACTAAGGAAATGAATGAGAGTAAATCTATTCACCTGCCTGAGGTCAGGCTGAAAGCATGGCGAAAAGAATAATTAAGTCTGTGTATTTAAACCAGTTCTGTACATTGGCAGGACATTGGCAAGTCAGGAAAGGACATGAAAGGACCTGATGGAGTTCTTGAACAATCAACATTTTTACCTGAAAGATCTCTGCTGCTTTTATTAGGAATGCCATTATCTTGCTTTGATCTGACACTCTAGGACTCACTGCTCATATGGCTGACAGAGCAAGTAGCCAAAAAAGGAAAGACCTAATAGGCTTTAGTACCTTTAATGAAGAGTTTCTCTTGCTCCTTAGATGTATGATATTTTACAAAGGCTCTTTTCAACTTAATGCATCATGCAGATGGCTCTATGCGGTAGGACATAGCTGGCTAGGGTAGCACTGCTGGCTAGGGGGCAGGGTTTAGCAGGCTCGCTGTCAGACTTGACTGGCCCTCAGCGTGGAGCTGCAGGGGGGTCAGCAGTGCTCCTTGCCTACCCTGCCTGTGAAGCAGCTGCCACTGGCACTGGTACAGCCTGGGTGCATTTGCAAAGCAGCACATGGCAGCTGCCCCAGAGCAGAGCCTGGGGAGAGCAGCTCTGGTAGTGTTTGGTTTGATTTTGTCTGAGGTTTTTTGGGTTTGGAGGTTTTTTGCAAGGGGTTTTGAAGCAGAACAGGGGGTTTATCAGCCTTGAACGGAGCAAGAAGAAACAATCATGCCTTACCTTGTGGCACCCAGACACACTGGGCAGCCAAAGGCATGCCTCAGTTGCATCAAACCTGCAGTTTGCTGAGTGACTGCAGCAACGCTGAAGGGTTTGCAGAGTACAAATCCAGCCTATTCTATCATCTGAGCACTTTTTTTTTTTTGCCATCAGGACACAGTAAAGGTCATATATCTACATATATATGGCCTTTTAACAAGATGAGAGTTAAGAGTCTGAAGTTGATGGTTCTGGGACATGTATGACTTCCTTTAAAAGTATATCCTTTCATGAAGGAAATTAAAAGTGTGATATTTCAGTAATTGGAAGTGCCTGGCTTAGTTGGTTTTTTTTTTTTGTTTGTTTGTTTTTTTTTTTTTTGTTTTGTTTTTTTTTTTTTTTTGTTTTTTAATTTCATTTTGACACGTTAGGCAATTTAGAAAACATATTTGCAGTAAGGAAAACGCAGTTGTTATGGAAACATCTGAGACAGGCAGTTGACATAGGGTAAGACGTGCACCAGATTAGTACTACACATGGACACAGTAAAAAGGCAAGTTCATGCCAGGTAAGGGAGCAGTTTCTAGGCACCGTTTACTCCATGGGTGGTTTTTCAGCGTAAACTGGGGGAAAAAAAAAAAAAAAAAAAAAAATCACTTTAAAACTGTGAGCATGTGGCTCCATCTTCTGGTACCAGAGCAAAACGCGTTGACCTGGGCGAAGAAGGGGGCGAGGAGATTTCTGTAGCGCTTACGTTAGCTGCAACAAAAACGGTAGCAACAACAATAATAATAAATTAAAACAGGCGTGCCACAGATCCAAGCCACAAGTTATTAATGTAGTTTTCCTGAAGCTACAAACCATTCTGCTGCATGGGAAGAAAACTGTAATTTGAAACATTCTCCTAAGTGTTTGGCCCCAAAAGTGCCTTGTCTTCCTTTACAAAACCACTGTTTGATCAGAGCATGGACTGTACCAGCAAAGCTTGGTGCTTGTGTAGGTACTAATATTGCCTCCTGCTTATAGCTGTAGGATGTTTTTCTTTGTTTTTCCCTCCCCAACAATGTATTTGGCAAAGTAGCTAAAATTCATGATGCATCATGGAAATGCTAGCTGGGTAGAATCAGAAATGAAGGGTTCTATGAGGTAGATTGCCAGAAGTTAAAACAAAATAAAGCTGGTTAATTACTTCACCAAACAGTGAATGTTGTTGCAGTGCATACTGCATGTGCTTAAGTGAGCTTGATTACTCAATCTGTTCACATTAGTAACTCATTTTGTTTTAAACAGAAGTCATTGTTCAAAACTAGAAGATGTTACTGTTCTCTGGGAAAGCCTTGGGTTTTCTAAGTAATCCTAAATAATTGGCCCAACTTTGTTGCTTAAGAAAAGCTCTTAAACAGCACAACAAACCAGAAACAAAGGTAATTATCTTGATGCTGTGCTGTCCTGAAACCGTTGGTTGCAAATCATTGCAAATAGGATGTATTGCACTGTAAATGCAAAATTTGAAATATGGATCATGTGTGTAACTTATTTAACTTACTTCAGAGGACATACATAAGTATGTTTGGGTTTTGAGTTTGTTTTTTTTTTTTCACCCTGTATTTTGAGCTTGGGCTTATAAGGGACTCTCTGTTCTTTGTATAAATTATTAGTTCTCAGTCCAAACTCCTTCATGGCAGACCTGTGGGAATGAAGGTGTGGGAACATAAGTTTAGTGGTCCCGCTGCTTCTGCCTGTACTTGTGCCACTCTTCCACTAACATGAGTGGTGAGTTATTTGCATGCAGCATTTGTCCATGGTGAGGGTTGTGTGGAGACCTACTTGGAAAGAGTGGGTTCATGTCAGCCCAGCTCCTGTATGGCAGGGAGTCATATCACAGAAATCATCCCTAACAGCAGCAAGGCTGTGGAAACTAGAGGTAGAACTAGCCTTTATTCCTCAGTGGGGTACTTTCAACCCCCCCTCAGAGGGAAGCATTTTAAATGGCCACAGGCTGTGCTGATATAATATGATTATATCCTCCATGGCTTGCATTTCTCCTTTCTAAATTGTCCCTGCAGCTGGAGTGCATTGGGCTTTCCCTTGGTGCTACCTGAGGTTTCCTCTTGAGGCTGTCCTCAGTTCCTATGATCTTTTTTTCCTCCTTCCTATGTTTAACATTCAGTTTCATCCTGTTCCATTTTATTGGTGATTTTAAGCTTTAATTTCTAGGGTTTGTGGCTTTCTCTGTATCTTGTAGATTATTCTAAAGGGATATACTCACCTTTCTGAAAGATGTCACAAGGTAGCACCTTTCACCAACTCTAACAGTAAATAAACACTACAGACCTCTTTAAGGAAGTACAAACCCACAACAAATCCTGCCTGGATTGTGCTTGATAAATCGGATCTTTTGCAGACATCTGGAGACTGTGTTTGCAAATCAAATGTGCTTCCAGCCAGCCTGGCTTGTAGTCATTGTTACCATAATTCAGGTTAATGTTGTTGCCACTTTTTACTTGCTAAAACACATGTGGTGCTTTATTGCTAAAAAAAAAAGTGTCTGCTTTGGAACAGAAGTTCTTTTAAAACCCGTCTTGGAAGTTTGCTGTTTGGAGAAACAAATGTCAAATCAATTGTCCTAGCTCTGAACTGCCATTCTGAAAATGCAGCTGTGGGAAGAGATTACTTGGGTACTGTGACTGGGAGCACATAAGAATCTAGATTGAGAATTATGTAGCAATAGAGACCTAAAATAACAAGTGGAACAAGTAAACTTCTGGCTTTTCCTACAAAGATTAGCTTAAAAAATACTAGATCCCAAGTGAGAGTGTTCATGCCAAGTTTTAAATCTCATTTGAATTTTTATAGCTGTTATAATCTCTGATATATAACCTTGGAAACAGGGTCTTGTAACAGAAGTTCTGAGTCCTTTGACTATTGCCTCACAGAAGAGAGTTGCTGCAACAAGCTACAATTCTGAGACAAGTTTGTAAGGCTGCCTTATGTCTGCATTGTCATCAGTGGTTCTAAGCTGGGCTCTTCACATTGAGGGTATTTGTGTGTGTCAGCCTTCTAAATGTAACAAGCACAATCCAGTATATCCTTATCCACTGAAATGTTGCCACAGGGAGAGGCTTGGGCTTGGACACACTGCCATGGAAAGTAAAGAAAAGCTTATTTATTCTTTCTTTTCCCTATCCTTATTCTTCCGTATTTCAGAAAGAAATATATTTTACAGAAGAAATGGAAGTTCCCAAGGAGCCTGGGCTGCAGAAGGATTCCACGTGCCAACACTCTTTTCCCTCTCATTATCATACGCTTGCAATCAAACTCTAATTTTTGAAATAAAAAACCTGCAGGATTCTTTACTGGGACTATTAAACCTTCAATCTTCATTATTTAGGATGGCTACTTACCTTCTACTCAATGAAGCCATAATGCAACCGCTCCTATAAAAGCTATCAAAATGGCTACTGTGGCACTGAGTAGATTTTCCTCCGTGTAAAATAATCCTCTGTGAGTGAGACATAACTATCATTCACATTAATTAGGCAGCCATATAATGGGGTGTTCAATAGCTATTACATCATTTAAATTCTTCAGTGAGCACCTCAACCACCCAAGAACTATCCAGCTGAACATTTCTGAGTCCATAATTTTGAAATAATCCTTTACAGGAAGAATATGCATGGCAGAGTGTTGCAGACAATTTCACACACACACACACACACACACACACACACACACACACACATTCATTTTATTCAAATTTATGGGATTATTTTAACATTTATGAGAAGTGCATAATCCTATTTTTCCTTCCCTCCCAGAATAACAGTGCTAGGAGTCCATTTTAAGGCTGATACTGTGTGTACACTAGAGGATGGCCAAGGAGCTGGTAGTTGGAGGTCTGCCTTGGCAGTAGTACTCAGATACACCACAAGTGTATCCCTAAATGTTTTGTCCCAGGCCTCGGGCTCCGAAGCCATGTGGCTCAGCTGAGAAACCCTGACTCACGGACAAGCCAGGGTTAAAGTTCTGGCTTTCAAGTCTTAACTTTTGCCTTTAACAAGCATATGAGGACTTTAGCATTTATATTCAATTTTGGTTATTGACTTAAAATTCGTGAGGTCAAGCCAAAGTCCTTTGGCATTTCTGGTAACATCATACTTCCCAAAAACTGTTATGCAAATATTATAATTAATGTTCTGTTTTTTGTTTGTATTTTTGTATTTTTTTAATATATATATATATTTTAAGATTAGTTTCTTAGTCAAAAGTATGCATGTTTGTTGTGAGGCTAGGAGCTCATTCTGAAAGCTGAAAGAAACAAGGCTGAATTTCTTAGCTAATACACTAGGATGAAATTTCTATTATCAGACCTGTACCACAAATCTTTAACATAGTGTTCAGTTGCCTACAGAACATAGTGGCTGTTAGAAGACTGGTCAGCACCTGAAAGTTTTTGAAAATGTTTTAAATGAGTGCTGTTTGACAATAGTTCCATGCTATGGGAATAGTTCCTAACAGAATGAAAAGAAGTGATTGCCTAAAAATAGGCTGGGGAGTGAGGCAGGATAGACAGTAAAGTTTAGGTTGTGCCTTTTCCCTCAGCATCCTCGTTCAAAGCTATCAGTTGTGTTATTTTAGAGAACTGTATACTCCATTTTTTTTTCTCTGCTCTTAGTGGTTGTAAGGTACTGTACCTTATCTGACTAATACCCTCATAGAAAACAGCAGAGAGCTCTCTTAACAGGGAGAACTCTTAATTCAGTATTAAATGTTGCTGGCTTCTCAGTAGTTCTCTATAATTCCAGTCCAACAGGCAGTGTGCAGAGATAGGTGTTAAAACCCATCTGCAGGTAAAGCAGCAGGTACTGTTTGTTCTGTAGCCCAGGAGGTTTGTATTTGCCAGATATAACAGCTCCTCTCAGCAGTAGTGGGTGCTTGATCCTCTCTCTTTCACATTTGCTCACTAATTTAATTAAACCAGTACACTGAGGGATATTTCTGCCTTACCAAAAGAATACATTTTCATCACAGGCTGTAAGGAAGGTGAGTTGGGGTTGGAGTTAGTTACCATAGGAATGACAGAATTAAGGAAGGTGAACGTGAGACAAAGATAGGTCAAACCACTGTTTTTTAATTTAATTTCATGGAATTATCAACTGACAACAAATAATTTGACCTGGTATGTAGGATCATGGTCTGGTGAATGTTGTAAGCTCTGTAAATCCTGTTTTTGTTTGTCTAAGAGGATGAATGAAGGTGAGCATTTGTTATATAGGGGAACTAATGTGTTTTACTCAGCAAGTCCCTGCGTGCTAACAAACTCACCTTGGGTGCAAGAAGGCAGTACAGCTGGGCTGGGAGACACAGCTAGTAAGGGTTAGTCTTTCAAAGTACTCAGGCGCTTTCCATACCAGAAGAGCTTATTTGGAGTTTTGGTGTTGCCAAAGAGGCTGTGGTGGTGCAGGAGACTGGCCTGATATAGTTGCTACTGATGATAGGGGATTTTCTGTCCTGCTGATGCTGCTTTAACTTCACATGGTGCATAGGCTGAAGAAGACAGAGCTGCTGGAGCCCGAAAGGAGAGCTTGTGGATTGCTGAAGCTTGTACTTGCATCATTTAAGGTCACAGAGAAACAAAGGAAGATTAATGATGGAAATTGTAGTATGTGTGGTAGTGTGGCCTTCAGTGTGGAGGTGTCAGTGACTGCAGCAGGAAGGATAAGGTGACCAGAACTTGTTGTTAGTAAAAACCATGTCTGTGTATGGGTTTGGGACTTGTAACTGGTGAATGGGCATGTGTAACTGCTCTGGTAATGGGCTGAGGAATTACCTTATTTAAATAAAAGCAGTGCTGCCCTGGCTTTGAGAAGATACTGCTCCTCTTTCTTGAAAACATGCTGCTGACGCGGAGGAGCAAGATGGTGTCTCAGGTCTAAGGCAGTACAGTGGGTCCTGCCTTAAACACAGCTGCATTTTATCTGTATTTTAAAAGGAGTAGAATGAGGTGGAAAAAAAAAAAAAAAAAAAGGGAAAAAAAGAAAGTGAACTGTTGTGGTTATATGAGGCAAAAGATGCTATTTAACAAGAGAGTTATAAGCAAAGATATTATTTGATAGCAAACCTGTCAGTAGCTCTACGGTGTGTACTGGTTCTTTGCACATGCACACCAACGGAAACACACGGCAGAGTGCAGGCTTGGGCTGTTGTAAGAGCTGTCACAAATTCAGTGTTTCCCAGTCACCTGTTTGCTTTGGAGAGTAAAAAATTCTGATAATTTTTAGATGATATGCTGTGGCTTTTGCTCACTTCTCAGGGATCACTTCATATTTATTTGTAGAATGCTAAAGGTTGTCTCTAAAGCTTTTATAAAAGCTTTATAAATACCAGGAGAAAAGAAAAAGTGCTGGAGAAGCACCAATAGCCCCAGTTGGTTAGTGTGACACATGCAGTCTGTAGCAAAATTAGAGTATTTTTTTCCCTAGGAAAGTGGAAGCCTGCAGATGATGCACAGAATTACCAGTGTCACACCAGTGAATACCTGCAGCTCTTTCCTGCAGGATTTGTTTCCACTACAAACTGACTCTCCTTGCCTTTGTTACTCAGTCTGAACTCCACCTCAATGTTTTTAGCTCTGTATTCTTTCTTGCTCTATGCCATTTTTTGGTCTCTTTCTATGAAAAAACACCATCAATGTTTCCAGCCAGAGGTTCTAAACCTATGATTTGCGAATTGTCGTGAAAATAGTGAAGCCAGGTTTGCCTACCTTGTATTTACACATCTTGGAACAATCAGGTGTCAGAAACATCACAGGATGGACAGTACCTGTTTGAGCAATGTGAGATAATTCTGTTAGGGCTACTTGATGAATATTGTACTATAGCTCATTTAGGGTAAGCACTTCAGTGCCACTACTGGGATCTGTAGGAGGCAGATGTTCCTAGTGTTCTAGGTGCTGGGAGGTGGTCCCATCAATGCTGTATCCCTTTGGAGGTGTTCTCTAGGGCTATAGCCATTGCTTCTGGCAATTTTCCAAAGTGCTTCCAGAGCTATCATGGGGTCTGTGGAGCCATATTTTTTGTCTTGGCGGCCTTTCCAGACACTATGAGATTATGCTAGTATCTCTGGTGCATTCTTCAGTTCTTTGGGGGCCATTTGCTTACTCAGGTTATCCCTGTGTCAGGGAATCTGAGGTTTTGTGCTGGGAAGAGTATCTGGGCTCTTGTCGGTAGTGCAGGAGGTCTTTTGGACTCCCCAGTGCAAGAGAGGCACAAACATACTGGAGAGAGCCCAGTGAAGGGTGGCCGAAGTAATGAAGGAATAAAGCACCTCTTGCATAAAAACCTGAGAGCGCTTGGGACTGTTTAGCCTGGAGAGAAGGCGGCTCAGGTTGGGAGGGTGGGGAGAATATCTTATCATTGCCTATAAACACTTCAAAGGAGGGTGTGAAGAAAAGGGAGCCAGACATTTTCCAGTGGTGCCCAGTGACAAGACAAGGTGACGGGCACAAATTGAAGAATCAGGAAACATTTTTCACTGTGTGAGTGATGGAACACTGGCATGGGTTGGTTGCCCAGGGAAGTTGTAGAGTGTGCCACCACGTCAATATTCCAAAGCCATCTGGATATGTCTTGGGCAGCTGGCTGTAGGTGGCCCTGCTTGAGCAAGGAAGGGTTGGACCAGATGACATCCGGAACTCCCCTGCCACCTCAGCCCTTCTGTGATTCTGGAGTTGCTGCTTTCACATCCAGGGCCCTTAGCTATCACAGGCATGAGAAACTTGCCCCAGGCCTCGAGGGCATCCAGGGTGCCTGCTGCTTTACTCCAGCCTCAGTGTTCATGAAGAAGAGGAGCATGTAATTTTGCAAGTACCAGGGATTTTAAGGCTCAGTGTTCATGCTGGGGCAGAGTTGAGTGATTAGGGGGTTTTGAAGGGAGAGTTTGAGAGGGTGTCTTAAAAAGCCTTTCAGGGAGGACTGAAACAGGGAAGAGGGGGTTAGAGTTGGTGGGGCGCTGCCCTTGCTGGTGTGCTATATGCGCACGCATGCTAGTACCTTGGCTGCTGTGCCTGGCTGTCAGTGTTACAGGTCCTATGGGCATGATGGACTTTACTGTGCCTCTTTCAGAAAGCTCTGGCTGATGAAGTTATGCCACAACAAGAGTGCAGCCATCAGCATTACTGGATAGTGATGATGACTAGAACAGACCTCACACTGTACTGTTGTTTTTGCTGCTACTTGCAGTGGACCTGCAATGGCCTTAGAGATCCCAAATATCCCTAAAGCCTGTCCCAGACCCACAAGATGCTGCCCTAAAGCTGCCAGCAGCCCTCAAACTCTGCCAAACCCTTTCTGAAAACTTCTCCTGACCCCCAAACACTCCTCAAAGACATGCTTAATCTCTTTTAATTCCTCTGCCTTCCTATCCCTCTTTTCTTCTCCTCCCTATCCCCTTTCTGTATTCCTGTTCCTCTGTCATCTGAAGGTTTGGCATTCCTTTGTGTCTTGTCAGGCCTTCTGCAGGGCCTGGTGGGTGCTCAGTGGTGTTGATCATCAGTGAATGGAAGAATGATCTGCTTTGTTCAGATGCGGGTAACACCTTTCCAGAGATTTTTGTTGCTGGGTCACAGGGCTGTGGATGTGTGCTGGGAAAGCACCACTGAGCCAAGATGCTATGTGGGCAGTATGATTGATAGTGAAGAGATCTGTGGGGGAGGTGTCAAGAAGAGAGAGATCAGTCTCCTAGTCCTTGAGTGTTAGAGCAGGTGCCCATAGTAGGTTAGCCTGGGAGCTGCTGTTACCATCTGTCTCACACATCAGTGTGCAGGCTGTCCTCTGCATAGGCTGTCAGTGCCTTTTGCTTGCCGGTGTCCAGATGGGGCTGTCACGAGGTGCAGCTTGACTCATGAACTCGACGCCAGCACATAGCCCAGTTTCCTGTTGGATATGTGTTTATGTGAGCAGGTGTCTTCCTTGCATCAGCCTCTTTCTGCTCCTCTTCCACCTCTGCAGCAGCAGCTTGCACTTGACTCAGTCTTTCAGGCACACGGTTGAACCACAGGGCTTTCTAGCAGGGTCTGTTCAATTTGAGCTACTTGTGTGCATTAGGCAGTCTATGGAAGTGATGCAAACCCTGGCTTTTCTTGTTGTCTTGCTACAGTCTGTTTCCCATTAGTTTAGTCTCTCTGGTACTTGGAGTTTTAGAGGCTGCTTTCTGAATGGTCTGGAGACCAAAAATTTGGGTGCTGTGTGCGTTGTGTGCCTGGGCTGTGGGAGAAGGGCTGTGGCAGTGCTAAGTGGAGAAGCACAGGCAGGATGTGGGAGACAAAGGCTGGAGTGTGGGCTGGCTTCCTTGCTCTCAGGTCAATGAGTGGCATGTTCTTGGTGGCAGCATGCTGAGTAGGCAGTGCTCTTGGGCATGATGGTGGATGGTGTCTTGGGAGTCTTATCTGTCCTTCTCCTGCCTGTGTCGAATGAGAAAATGGATAGGTGAGAGGACTGCTTGTTCCCCCCTTCTATGTTAGGTGGTTTTCATGCCACTTGTAACATTGCAGCGTCTGTCTGTGCTGCAGTTTCCCTGAGGAGTACCATCTGCCAAAGGCTGACGGCAGCCGGGTGATTAGGTATAGCTTGGACGAGAAATGCTCTGGACCAGAAATGTGGTTAATGGGCTAAAACCATGTCTAGTTTACATCATAAATATTTCCCCACACGCAGTGTTTTACCCTCACTCTGGACGCTCTGCACCACCTGCTGGATAGCCGGGGTAACGCGAGCGGCTGCTCGTACTGCGGAGGAGTTACTGCTCACAGTGGGGCAGGCAGGCTCGGGGGAAGGACGGCTTAGTACAATTCTGTGTATTGCTTCTTGCATATTGTCACATTTGAACGGTGGCTAAACCCAAGCTTATAAACAGCAACTGTAAAGTGTTTGTGATGTGGCTTACGCTTCTGCTGCATTCACAAATGAAGGGGAAATGTTTTAAGCTGTGGGCAGAAAATCCTTGGCTTCTATTTACTGTTTTCCTGCTTGCGTGTGCTTTTGTTTTTCCTGTGCAAAACTGGGTGTGGAGCTTTTCTTGTGCAGTCTTTTGTTTAGAATTTCTTGCTGGGGTTTCTCACTCAGGTGTTGTGGTGTTCTTAATTTTGTAGGAGTCAGTATTTATCAGTCAGGATTTACAGTTTACACATTTACTACTCAGGGCAGCAGTTTTTTAAAATCTAATCTTATCCATAAGTTGTAAAGCCCCAACAACCATTTCGGTTCTGAAATTTGCAGTTTTTTCAGCTAGAGTTTATGGTTTCTAGCAGTGCTGTTCACAGCGCTGCTGGGGATTTATGGACTCTCAGGGCTGCTGGTGGCACTTTCTATTATCCTAGGGGCAGCCAGGCCTTGCCAGCACTGAATGAGGTCCCTGGGCTGCTCCCGACTTTGCCTACAGCACCCTGACACGTCTCTAGTGTGTGTTGGGGGCAGAGGGCTGGGGCCTGTGTTGGTGGCACTGAGAGATAAAGATGCTGCATGCCACTGGGCTTTCTGCTTTTGGTTGTGCCTCACAAAGTCATCAGTTTGCCCTAATCATCCTCTAGTCTTTTTACTTTCATTGTACCCCGTAGCTCTCACTTTGTTCTTTTCCCCATAAAACTAATCCTTTTTCCTTACTGTGCACCCCATAGCTTCTCCCTTTTTCTCTGGCAAGCTGCTCTCAGGAGCCAGGGCCCACTTTGCCACCCTGGTAGCCTCAGCTGTCCCTGAAGGGGCTGGTGGTGATGGTTTTTGTTCCTGACCATGGGATGAACACTGCCATGTTCCTGTTCCTGACCATGGGACCACTGCTGTGTGTTGGGAGGCTGGGGACAGAAAGCTCCTGGTGCAGCTAGTGGGGTTGTGGCAGTGGTCCTTCTACATGCAATATGGTAGAGTTGAGGGGGGGATGTGCAGCTTGCGGTGGCTGTGCTGGGTCTTATTTGGGACAATGAAGGCATTGCCCTGAAATCACAACTGTGACCACAACCACAGAGAAGGTGAGCTGAGACTGGGTGTCCCTGCAACTGGGAATGTCCTGGGCAATGCGAAACAAACAGTGGGGCAGACAGCATGCTGGGACAGGGGGAGCTCCCCTGGGGTGAGGGATGGCCCTGAAAAGGGGAAGGTGGTGCACTGGAGAGGTACACTGTGGCTCACCTGCGAGCCACCCCGGTTCAGCTCCTACTCTATCCCAGGCACCCCTTCCCTGGGAGCTCTCTGTCACTGCCATATGCCTCCAGCAGGGTGCCCAGAGTTGCCCAGACCTCCACTCCATGGCTCTTCCCTAGCATTAGTAACTAGTACTAATAATTGATGTCTAGTAGGTAAAAAATAAATTCATCACATAGGGATTAATGAGAGCTAGTTAGGGATCTAGCAGCTGTAAACCTGTAGCACATCAGAGATGAGACAGTCTTAGTTAAACCAAACAAAATGCAAATGGTTTAAAATTCCTATGCATCTGTAAGAATAATATTTGCTATAACTGCATTTTCTGTCTTTGTATTAAATTACTTCCTCTTTAAAGTAATGATAATATAATTTCCAAATAATAACAGTGTGTGCCAAATAAAAAGAATGTACTTCAAATGAAAATAGGTAGATATACAGCAGGTGTATGATCTGTTTCGAGTGAAAGCTTTTAGTACTTGGCAGTGCAAATTTCCAGAAACACAAAGTAGTTTAAGAAGAAGAAAGAAGCTATCAGTTTTCTTAAAGGAAAACTAGTTAGCATATATTATCTGTTAAATCTTCCCAACCCTCATGTCCTAATAAATTTCGAAGGTCTTCTACAACATCTCACAGTGTTTTGGAAGGCATTGCATTGATAGGAATAGAAAAAAAACTCAGACTGAAAATAAGAAATCAGTAAACGTATTGAGCAAATGTTAAAGTTTAGGTTTGGTTTGTGTTCACATCACAAACTAATATAGTTAGAGACACTTAAACATTTGTGACTGTTAAACATATGTTTACTGAGTAATTATATTTAACATCAGAGTTGACAGAACATTTTCCATATTCCTGTTATGTGTCCTTTTGTGTTAATGTTTCTTAAACATCATGCTGAATAGTATATTAAATTCCAGCTTCTTTCTAAGGTGCATGAGGTAGCTGCCTTAGAAGATGTTTAACTTTATTTTTCTAATATCTTTAGAACATATTTGTAGTATCTCCTTAAACTTTTTGCACTTATATATATTGTTAGTGTTTCCATACATCCTGATTCCTTGTAGTATCAGTAGGCAAACAGATTAAGGTGATTAATAAATTGAACAATTAAGCTATTTTTTTACTGTAGCTACACTTATGCATTTCAAATTGTCATTTTTGTTGCTACTGAGATTTCCCCTCTGTACAGGATTACCTTTGTTCAAAGCATATTGTGCAAGTCACTGATTAACAAGGGATTGGCTAATGTATCTCATTATATTTTGCAATTTTGATATTGCACCTCTTTTCACCAGAGGGGGTGAAAGTTTCTAAAAGCTGCTTTTTCATCTGAACTCTCCATAGGGCCTAAGTGGTCGAGCCCTTCCCCCTGGGCAGGCTTTAGCAGGACTGGGCAAAGGAATGTTACTGATCACAGTGAGCTGTGTTCTCAGCCAATCCCTCCAGGCCTGCTGAAAATAGCTGTACTGCAGTAGGACTCCTCCAGCAATGCTGAGGCCCCAGGGCCTCCGTCCCTCATCTGCGGGCATCTGGCCTGGCCTGGGCAAGAGGAGCACCAGTGTGTGCTTTGTTCTTCACTGTACCCCAGCCCCTGGGGAAGGCTCAGGCTTTGGGCCCCTGCCCTGCAGAAGAGATGCCGTAAAATCACAGGCTGGTCTGGATTGGAAGGGACTTTAAAGCTCATCCAGTTCCAAGCCCCTGCCATGGGCAGGGACACCTTCCACTAGAGCAGGTTGCTCCAAGCCCTGTCCAGCCTGGCCTTGAACACTGCCAGGGATGGGGCTTCTCTGTGCAACCTGTGCCAGCACCTCATCAGCTAATGCCTGATCTCAGTCTCCCCTCTATGAGGTTAAAAGGATTCCCCCATGTCCTGTCACTACAAGCTGTTGTGAAAAGCTCCTCTCCAGTTTTCTTGTCAGCCCCTCTAGGCCCTGGAGCTGCTCTAAGGTCTCTCTGGAGGAGCATTCTCTTCTCCAGGCTGAAGAAGCCCAGCTCTCTCAGCAAGTTTCCAGAGCAGAGGTGCTCCAGCCCTCTGATCATCTTCACGGCCTCTTCTGGGCTCACTTGAGCAGGTCCATGTCCCTCTTGTGTTGGGGACCCCAGAGCTGGACAAAGGACTCCAGGTGGGGTCTCCTGCATGTTGTTGTCTTACATGTCCTCCTGTGCTGGGCTGCCCGGAGCACTCTGAAGAGCTCCTACACTGACTTCTACTTAATGAAACAGGGCCCTGAATCCTTTGTCCATAGGCACGGACCCAGAAGAGCAGGCTTTTGTAAAAACAAGCACAAAATAGTTTTCACTTGGAAACTGTCACATTTAACCGATGTTGAATCGCTGTTGAAAGGCAAAAAGTGAGCGAGAAGGGACTTAATCGGGGACGAAGCGCCGTGCGGGAGCTCCCCGGTGGGACGGCTGCAGCGCGGACTGTCCCGTCCCGGCGCCCGTAGCGGGGCGGAGCTGAGGCTGCCTTGTCTCGCCTGTACGCGGAGCGGGTCGCTATGGCGGCGGGCAGCGCCATCCAGATCCCCAGCCGCCTGCCGCTGCTACTCACCCATGAGGGCGTGCTGCTGCCTGGCTCGACCATGCGGACCAGCGTGGACTCACCGCGCAACATGCAGCTGGTGCGCAGCCGGCTCCTCAAGGGCACCTCTCTGAGGAGCACCATCATCGGCGTCATCCCCAACACCAGTGACCCCACTTCCGACTGCGACGACCTGCCCTCCCTGCACAGGTGCTGCCCTGCCCGGCCCGGCTCGCCCACGCGGCGCGCTGGTCCCCGCTGGCCCTCTCCATAACCCCCCTTGGCCGGGCCGGCGCGGCCCCGGGACGTGCTTGCCCCGATGTCACCTTCGCGGGCCGTCGCTCTGCGGGCATGGGCCTGGCCGCGGGAGCGAGTCCGCTCCGCGCCGCCGCCGTGAGGGTGGCGTTCCTCGGTGTCCCGGAGGAGCGCCTGTTGGAGGGGGCTGTGGCGGTAGGGGCTGTCAGGCTGGCGTCTGGAGAAGGGTCTGAGGAGACCAATGTGGGCGAGGAAGATCGGATCAAAGAGCGCAGGCCGGGAGCGTTAAGGCTGTCGCAGTTGTTAACGCTAGCGTTTTTCACCTAACAAGTAGCATGGAGAGTAACCTAGTTAACATAAAATGAAACCGAATTTTATTCTGTTTCTGTCGGATAAAGCATGAGTAAAATTAACATGTTGCAAACCTTACTCTCAAAATTATCGTGTCAGTGGACTTAGTAGGGTTTTTGCAAGAAAGTAACTTCTGGTTTAAATATGCTTAAACAGGTGCATGTTATCTAAAACTGGTCAGAATGAGGGTGACAATTTCACTGAAGAACTGTAAATTGCACTCAGTTTCCCAACGTGTTAGTTTAAGCAGAAATGTCAGTGTTCCTGTCCGCAGCAAGCTTCATTAAATTATTTATGAAAAAATTGTTTCTAAGTTGGGTGACTATTATATTAGCTGTTTTTTCAGTTACCTCATTCATTTTCAGGTAATCTGTGTTACAGAGAAAGTTGTGTAATTTGATTGCTTTTCATGATAAATAACTATGACCCAGAAGGTTCTTGCAGCCTCTAGTTTGATTACTGCTTAATAACGGGCACACAAAACGTTCCGTGGAAGGTGACAAGTAACACAAAGATTTGGTCTGTTTTTAGGATTGGCACTGCTGCCTTGGCAGTTCAGGTGGTTGGCAGCAACTGGCCAAAGCCACATTACACATTGCTGGTTACAGGCCTCTGCCGATTCCAGATCCTGCAGTTGCTGAAAGAGAAGCCATATCCTGTGGCGGAAGTTGAGCAGTTAGATCGGCTTGAGCAGTTTACTAATCAGCATAAATCTGAGGAGGAACTTGGAGAGCTGTCAGAACAATTCTACAAGTATGCAGTGCAGGTGAACTGTTTTAATCATGTGTTTCATATATCAATGTATGCATTTTTTCCCTTTGTTTCTTTTCTTCCCTTCTCTTTCTGTAGTTCTTGTTTTTCAGTGAATGTTAGAATTTCAGTATTTCTGCTGCAAAATAAATATTTTTTTTACATTTTAAGGTTTCTGTGTTGAGTTGCAGGATGTCTGTACAGCTTGTTGCAGGATGAATCTAACTGTGTATGTTAGTGCTGTGATAAGTTTTTATTATTTCATATATAGTACTACTGTAAATACACTAAGAAAAGGAATACTTTTGATTTTTTTTTCTTGGATTATATATGTATATGTATAAAAATATACAATGGATTGAGATTTGGTGGTGGTTTTATTTTTTAATTATTAAAGGAGAAAAGCCCCTCTATAACCTTGATTATAAACAGATGTCCCCAGGTATAATGAGTTCGAGTTTAAAGGATGTATAAAAAGAGTCATTGCAGCGTTAAGGTAACTGGGAAAGTTTTATTTGGCTTGTGTGTGGGAAATAAGAGATGTAGGCACTAAAAAAGTGCTGCAAATGATGATATTTTTAACTACTTGCGCAAGCTGAAAAAACAAAATCGTGATTGCCCTGTGCTGAGTTAGTGCCTCCTGTGAACTTTTAAAAATATATTTCAGTAGCCTTTTGGAAAAGTACCTAGACATGTTTCGTGCTGAAAGATGCAAATTTTTTTAAGTCAGATAAAAAGAAACATAACGACCATGAATATTGTTTATTGTGTGTTCCTTACAGTTGGTTGAGATGCTGGATATGTCCGTTCCTGCAGTTGCAAAGCTGAGACGTCTTTTGGACAATCTGCCAAGAGAAGCTTTGCCAGATATACTGACTTCTATCATCCGTACCTCCAACCAAGAGAAGCTTCAGGTATTATGACCTTAAACTGATTTTAAGTGGAGTTAGGTATTTGCTGGTTTGAGCTTTACTTTTCAGTTAATTAACTTTTTAGATAATTGTGAAGTTGCTTACGCTTGAGATTGTACAGTGATAATGTGAGCAATCCCAGGCACAGCTACAGGTTGGGCAGAGAAAAGAGTCAGAGCAGCCCTGCGGAGAAGGACTTGGGGGTGTTTGTCTATGAGAAACTTAACGTGAGCTGGCTTCAATGTGCCCTCGCAGCCCAGAAAGCCAGCCGTATCCTGGGATGCATCAAAAGGAGTGTGACCAGCAGGTCAAGGGAGGTGATCCTGCCCCTCTACTCTGCTGTTGTGAGACCTCACTTGAAGTATTATATACACTTCTGGTTTCCTCAACATAAAAAGGACATGGAACTGTTGGAACAAGTCCAGAGGAGGGCCATGAGGATGATCAGGGGACTGGAGCACCTCTCGTATGAAGATAGGCAGAGAAAGTTGGGTCTGTTCAGCCTGGAGAAGAGAAGGCTGCGTGGAGACCTCCTAGCAGCCTTCCAATACCTGAAGGGGGCCTATAGGGATGCTGGGGAGGGACTCTTCATTAGGGATTGTAGTGAGAGGACAAGGGGTAATGGGTTTAAACTTACACAGGGGAAGTTTAGATTGGATATAAGGAGGAAGTTCTTTACTGTAAGGGTGGTGAGGCCCTGGAATGGGTTGGCCAAGGAAGCTGTGAATGTTCCATCGCTGCTGGTGTTCAAGGTGGGGTTGGACATAGCCTTGGATGGCATGGTTTAGTGTGAGGTGTCCCTGTCCATGGCAGGGGGGTTTTGAACTAACTGATCTTATGGTCCTTTCCAATCCTAACTATTCTATGGTTCTATGTTGTGTTAGAAGTTATTTGTGTTACACCTGAGCATGAATATTTGTAATAAGGTTTTATGCTGTTGTTTGAAGTGTTTATATGTGCATGTATCAGAACTCACCTAGTAGGTAAATTAATCTAGTTAGCATTGGAAACAATTCATTTTATTAAACAATAAATACAACATGGACTTCCCCTTCCAGTGGTAAAGATGAGAAATTGTTCTTCAAATTGTGTTGAAATCTTTCGTATTTGTCACAATTGACGTCAGTATTCATATCTAAACACCAACAGCTTTCTTCTTACCAAGAGAAGAACTTTTTTGAAAATATTTTAAAAAAGCATCTCAAAGTGTTGGGTTTAAAATACTGAGACACTGGTTAAATTTGCATTGTATGTCCAAGTAACTTTATGCAAAAATGATGCTTATGCTTAGGACTTACTAGTCTGATTTCCGTATTTGTTTGCTGTGTTTGGAAGTTTTGTTGTTCCTTTTGTCACTGACAGTGCTGTACATTCAACCTTGAATTGAAAGCATAAGTTAGGTTCTTTCAAAGCACAGTAGAAATTAATGCAGAAATTAATTTGAAGTGAAGGTGTGTACTGTGCTGAATGTCCTGCTGGAGGAAGGTACATAAATCGTTCAACTTACTATGTCCTTTTTGTGTATTAGAAGTGCTAAAGAAAAGAGCAGCCAGTGGAAGCTGTGGAAAAAAGGAAGAGCCAAATTCTACCCATTTCCACATAGCAACTTCATTAATCAAGAAAATTGAATAGCATATAAAATTTTAATAAGACAAACAAGATAAGAAACCTCTAAACAAACAAACAAGAAACCCCTTAAGGCATAAGGTGATTTTTTGCTGGGTTAATCAAGGTGATCATGCTGTAACTTTCTGAGAGGTCTAACTCTTTCAATTCAGTAATTGAAAACCAGAATGGTAATAGATGTCTGCCACAGAAAATGCAACTGAAATATTAAGATGCTTTAAAACCAGACGGGATAAAAGACTTTTTTTTTCTGTTTTGGAGTGCTTTGTAGTTTTGGCATCCAGACCTCTGAAGCTGGGTCTTGTGGGCTGTATTCTCCTTGCTTTTCTTGGTACATTTTTTCCTAAACCATCTATTGTATAACTGGTCAGAAGGCAGACAGTAACAGTGTCCTTCATGTTCCCCTCCCTGAAGCTGATTATCCATCAGAATGAACTCATTGGCAACTTATAACTTCTTGCTTTTAGATTTTAGATGCTGTTAGGCTGGAAGAACGGTTCAAGATGACTATACCATTGCTTGTTAGGCAGATTGAAGGCCTGAAGCTGCTTCAGAAGACCAGAAAGCCCAAACAGGATGATGATAAAAGGGTATGGACTTTAAATGTGGATAATTAAACATCATAAATAAGTATGAAGGTACACTGTTAAGCATACTAATACTTATTCACTAATTTTAATCTGTGCAAAGTTTCAGTTTATAGCAGTAATGTTTCATGGTCAGTCTGCAGCTGCAGGGAGCACCCTGCTGGGAACTTTGGTATTTTAAATAGCTGAAAGATAAACTATAATTTTAAAACAGCCAAGGTTTGTTGTTTGTTTTTTTTTTTTTTTTTTTTTTTTCTCGTGTGTGTGGGTAGTTTTTGTTTGGTTGGTTTTGTGCTGGGTTTTTTGGGTAGTGGGTTTTTTGGGGTTGTTTGTTTTTTTTCTTTTTTTTTTTTTTTCAATCTGAGCACTTTCTGACATTGAATAATGGCTCAGGTACTTTCAAAGATTCATTTGATGCCCAGTGGCATGCACACGTTGAGTTTTGGCCAGTGCAGTGAAAGGTGTACCTTTTGCTAATGGCATTGCAGGTGAATGATAGCTTTTGCAATACAGATAAAATATGTGTGTTATAAAATGTAGCTTGCTAAATTAGGGCACCTTACACTTTTGCTGCATCTAGCTATACTTACACAGTTTAGTAAGCAGCAAGTAATTGAGAAATGAAAAAAGGTAAAAGAGATTTACCTGCTTTGTAAAAATAAGGCTTATTATGCTTAATATGATGGGATGCAATGCCCCAAAACTCGTAAATAACTTTTTCAGTTCTTCTGTTCAGGTAGATGCACTTAGGAAATACATATTTTCTAAGTGTACAGCAATGTAACAACTATAACTTTTTAAAGTAGTACCAGTGATACTTTGTGAAGTTATTTATTGGATTAAAGTCTTCTGAATTTTTCTATGGAGGCTCTCCCAACACCTTGTATATTTTTGTCATGGTTTCCATGCAAATCCAAAGTATCTACCTGATTTAAAAAACAGTACTATACTCTGGCTCTGTTTTCCATTTCATAGGTTGTATCCATACGTCCTAATAGAAGAAGCAATCACATTCCAAGCACTACAGAAGATGAGGAGGAGGAAGAAGATCATGATGATGTTGTCATGCTGGAAAAAAAGATTAGAACATCCAGTATGTCAGAACAAGCTCTTAAAGTTTGTCTTAAGGAAATAAAGAGGTAGGAGACTTTCATATGGTGGTTTCTTCTCTTGCATTAGCCTTTCCTTATTTGATTGTGGTTTTGTGTTGCTGTTTTTTGGAAATTATATTTAAAAATTTAGTAGAGTGCTCTTTTTTGCTTATAAACTTCATCATGTTTTGAGCATCAGAAGTGATGACAAATGTGAAGTCTTCTAGATATGGTTTATACATTGATATAGCATTAAACTGTAAGCTCTAAGCCACTACGTTACAAAGATCTAAAAAAACTCAGCTGAGTGATACCAGTTTTTAATAATTATTAAAACTGACGCAGTTATTGAGTCTTTTTTCTTCTGTTTTTCTTTTGTGATTGGATAGCTGTGCTATCCATGGAATATGATAGATAACAACATCTTCCAGTGAGGATGCATAGATAGTGATGCATGCATTGAGGATGCAGTGTATGCATAGGGAATGGACTCTTTTTTTAATTTCTCTTTGTATCTTATAAATAACCTCTTGTTATTCAAAGACAAGCTCCTGATTGGTGAAGTAGTGATTTGCTTCTTTAGTATTACTTTGTCAGAAAGTAAGATGGTATCCTGTTTTTTAAAGTGTTTCCTAAATGCACATCTTGTGGTGCAGGAGAGTCTTACTTTGCAGTTAATTCTTGATTAGCCTTATGAATTCTGTGCATATATTTCCAGATTAAAGAAGATGCCTCAGTCAATGCCAGAATATGCTTTGACAAGAAATTACTTGGAACTGATGGTAGAACTGCCATGGAACAAGAGTACAAAAGGTAACCCCCCCTATTATTGTTGATTGTGTCTTACACAGACTTTTAGGACAGGTAACCGTCATGTAAACACTGTGTACTTAGTTCTGTCTTTCAAATGTTTGTCTCGTTATCTGACCATAAAAATGTCATTAATAAAAGAAGGTTCTGCTGTGTCTTAAGTTACCCAAGTTTGGTGAGGAACAAAAGGATGAAAACGCTCAATTGTAGTTAATTTTAATAATTGCAACATCTGGTACAATAGAAAAACTGAGTGTCATGTCAGCTTTGTACTTTCAAAAGTTGAGTGTAGGATACTGTTAATATGGGAGCAGTGTACAAAAATGAAGAGCGAGTAAAGAGTTGGAAACCAAACATGACTTCCTACTGAACAACACACATATGTTAAGTGAGCAAAATGACTTTCCAGAGGGTGTTCTGGAAGAAAAGGATTTTAATTCTTTCTAGCAGCTACTGAAGAATGAAGCTTTTGAATGTGATTTTAAAAAGAAATTTAATGTAACACAGCAGCACAAACATCTGTCTGTCTTTTGCCCTCTTAGTACACATATTGATGAACTTTGGCCATTTTGAACTAGAGCCTTGACTGTTTACGAATCTTCTTGTAATATTTTCTTTAATCATTAAACTGTAAAGAGGTCTGCCTACAGATCTTTGTAGATCTCTACGGTGTTATTCAAAGAATACCAAACCGAGTAAAATATTTGTTGATACTCATGTCCCAGAAGGATCGTGTTTGGTTACGTTTGCTCTTTAATTTTGTAAAATTATGCCATGTCACATGTAGAGTGAAGTTTTACTTTAAGCAAAGTTTTGAAATTTATCTTCACATTTGTGTGACTGATGCTTTGGAATCCATAGCTACAGTGAATAAACATGTACGTGAATATAAAAATAGGAAATAGAATAGAAAACTATGATCATTAGTGAATTTTCTGTCCAGTGGTTCATCGCAAAAATTTACTGTTGATGATGAGACTTCAATCACAATTGTCTGCGTGTGAAATAGGCACACTTACCAGTATGAGGAGTCTGCATCTAGAATGCATACGATTTGAATGGGGTGTGTGTGTGGAGTTGATAGGCTTCACTGCTTCCTGCCTGCTATCTTTATGTTGTAGGGCAAAGGAGAAGACAGCTGCCAGAAATTCCTGCCTTTTGTAAAGCATTAGTTGATGTCCACCAGTGAGCCATTAGCATTTATCACAAATCATGGCAATTGCAAAAACCTGATTTTTCTAGTTGTGGTATCATGCGGGCATTTTATACAGCGCTAAATCACTTTGTGTTGCATAGCAAGTAAAGCCTGCTCTTTCGGCCTATGAGATCTTGCTGCATTGGTGAGATAGTTATAGGCTCTTATCAAAAGTAGGTGGTGAAGACATAGGGATGAATTTGTCTTTTGAGAAGACCTTACAGGATCTAGCTTACTTCTGTGAGAAGGTAAATGCTGAAAAATTTATTTATCACTGAATTGCTATTACAGAATAGTTCATTTGAACCACATTCTCTAAGTTCATTTGAACCAGATTTTGATCTGTGATGCTGTAAACAGGTTTTTTTTTTTAGTTTTCTAGATTTCATTACTATATATATCTTATGTCTAATTAAGGGAGAATTACAGTATCTTTGTTTTAGGAAAATGTCTGAAAAGTGTGTGTGTCTCAGTGGGATTGTTTTGATGAAGATGTTTGAGAATGTGTATTGTAGAATGAATTGTTTCCATTTTTAAAGGTAAATGTGTTCATATCTTTTGTGTTGTCAATTATTGATAGATCGTCTGGAAATTCGTGCAGCTCGAATTGTTTTGGATAATGATCATTATGCTATGGAGAAGCTGAAGAAGAGAGTTTTGGAGTACTTAGCTGTCCGACAGCTTAAAAACAACCTCAAGGGACCCATTCTTTGTTTTGTGGGACCTCCAGGAGTTGGTAAAACCAGTGTTGGAAGATCAATTGCAAAGACGTTGGGTCGAGAATTCCACAGAATTGCTTTAGGAGGAGTCTGTGATCAGTCTGATATTCGAGGCCACAGGTAAATACTTTTTCATTTCCTAATTGAAATTTTTCCTTTTGTTTGCTACAGAATGTATGGATTATTTTATTTGTTTAGCTAATACAGAACAGTTTTGCTTATTTCAAACAATGGTAGTTATTAATTGATTTTTCTTGGTATTCAGTGGTATTATTCTGTAGAGAATCTGTAGTGGGAGTAGGTGTTTAGTATTGAGATAGGGCCTTTATTCTTTCCTTCTGCTACTGCCTTTTATTGTCATGGGGGAGAACGGAATTTCATCTTCAGTGATGTTAGCATTCTGAAGTAAAATTCAGTAGAAAGTCTAATGCAAACTCTTAAATGTTGTATCTGATTTTTCCACTTTTTAAGAGGGATGTAAAGATCTAGTTATACAAAATAGCCTTTGTATAGCAATGCATTACTTTATAACCAGGTTTGTTGAAAAAACAAAAAGAGAAACAGAGTGATACAGGTTGCTAGAGGATAGCAACAGAGTTACTTAGTATCTCAAACTTTAGTGTAGTATTTTCCCATTTCAAAGAGAAGTTTATGCAAGGACGCCTAAGCTGGAACGTGTCAAAGGAGTTTTTTTGAGTGACTTTGCTTAGGACTTTTTTCTGATCTTGCATCTCTTTCTGTATAGACTTCTTAGTCTGTTAAACCATTTATATGTATTAGTCCATTCCCCATTGCTTGTAACTGGAAACATATGATGGGTAATGTAGATAAGTAGGTGCCAAACATCTGTGCAGCACTTTTTGTTTCTGGTAAACATATTTTATGCTTTTTGAATGCAGCGTAGAATATTTAGTATAGTAGGTTTGTTAGTGTTCTAAAGATCTGTAAAAGCATGTCGGTTTTAGGTTGGGTTTGTGTTTTTTTTTTTTTTTTAGTCATATTATTAAATAAAAGTTCTCCTTACAACATTAGATAAATTATTATGAATTAAAGCTATCCATTATTTCTTTGATGCCATGTAGCAGTTAATTTTGCTCAATGGCTATACTGTTACTTTGCATCACCATAATACACTATCATTCTGTCTTCAGTTCTAGGTTGTTCTGTAATTTCTCTTTGTTTTCAAAGCATAAAAAGGACCTTGGTGTTTGATCACTTCCCTATGAAATTTTAATGATAACCTAAAATAAATGCCCCAATGAAAGTTCATTTTGTGATATCAGAATTAAGACTTCTGACTGTAAGCTAGTTGCATGTGTGAATACCTTACAGTGGTAAAAACTCACAGTCCCAACTGGAAGGAATGCGGGAAACTCAGTGGGAAATCTTGTGCTGAGCATGCACATAAACTTCTAGGGATCTGGAATATGAGGTGTTGCTATGAATCTGGAGCATATGATACTGCTGTTGACTTCTTAGGCCAGAATATGAGAGGTGAAAAGGCGACAGAATAGTGATTTTGTGCTCGATGACAACTTGAAAATTCTTTTTTTTTGTCATGAACCTTTAGTTCAGCACTCTCAATAAAACAAGCAATATGCATTTATTCCCGAACTATTCTTCTGTGGCAAATTTGCTGGGGTTTTCCAGCATGTTTAACGCTTACCTAGAGTCTGTAGCCTGAAAGAATCATTTGTGGATTTTTTCTTAGTTTAGGTTTTTCTTACGTCAATATACCCAGCAGCCACTGTGGGTTTGTAGATACATATGGTTTGATGCATTGGTTTTTACTGCATAGCAGCACTCTGTGCATGTATGTATGTTGTCTTGTAAACCTTTGTGATAACTGGCTTTTCCCCCATTTACTTACACACTAATGGAGAAAGAAGCAAAACTGTGTTCTCCTTCTGTACTACATATTATTCCTGTAATTCATTAACAGTGTTAGTTGCTGTTTCAGAATTCTGATGTTTTAGATTCGTTATGATATGGATCCTAAAAACAATTTTAAAATGTAATTCAGCAACACGTTGCTATTCAAACTGGAGCCGCTAGAGGTTGTTCCAATACTAAGCAACGTAGGTATCAGTCACTTTTCCAGGGCAGGGCAGGGCTGAAGCCTTTGTAACAAGGAAACCGTGTCTGGGAAATTAACATTAAGAGTAGGAGTAAAGCTGTCATCACCTCTTCCTCAATTGCCAGAAATTCCTTAATGTGTTCATTTTTGCTGATGTTTTGATGAGTTTTGTTTTGTTTGGCTTTCTATCTTGTGCTTAGGCATAATAAAGACAGAGTTGTCTGATAATGAGGCTTTTAAAACTTTTACATTCAGGTGTTTGTGACTGCCACTGTAGTATTTTTGAGGACATTATTAAATGGTTAATACATGTTAGAAACTAACCATTTTGAATTTCATATTTTATAACACAGTGTATTTTTCACAGGCAAAGGAAGATACCATCTAGAATTATCAAGAGTATCATGTAGTTACTCTTCAACAAACAAGTGTATAGCTTAACAAGAAACTTCACAGCAGTCAGTATGAGGAGTCCTTCGTGAGGAGTGTTTTTGCAAATTTTTTGTGGTCAAGACCAACTGTTGCATACTGACTTTTTTAATTCTTTTCCATTTTTTCCCTGCATTTCTGCTTATCAGGATAAGATTTAATCAAATGAAAACTCTGGCTTTTCTGTAGAACTGTCTCTGTGTGTGAATAAGTCTTTCCAAGTTATTCACAGTCAAGTGAATCCACATTGTGCTTCTGGTGGCAGTCACAGAGAGTAATTACAGAGGTGGTCTGAAAGTCAAAGGGACAGAGAGAGGGTGCTGTTCTTTGAGTTTTACTGTTTAGTAAACAGGCTGATCTTCTGATACTACATGTTAGAGGCCTTTATTCTTTTCCTGAAAGTTCTTTATTAAGCTTGAAGGCTTAAGTCTGTATCAATTTTATGTACCAGCTAATGTATTAAAGGTACTATAACATTAAAAAAGAAACTATGATTCAGTTTCACTTGCAAGCAAATATAGCCTGAAATAGCGTTCACTTGAGCCACTTACTGCTGTTTAAGTGAAGGATACAGAATGACAGATTCAGCAAGCAAAATATATGAGATGGCAGCAGGGTGGGGAGTGGAGTTTCAGTGTGTTCTTCTTTGTGGTGTGTAACTAGGGCAATTGGAAATGCCCAGGGTTTGCCATCTCAGTGCAGATCATGTGCCTGCAGCTGGGGTTTGTGAATTCTGTTTTTGATCAAGTGCAGAGAGGCAACTACCGGTCTGCCTTCCCAAAATGAAATCATCATCTTGGTACAAAATCAGAGCTGCTTTATCAGGCATCCTCCAGCTGTTGTTTGCACTTACCCATGTACCACTCATCCATATTACATGTTAAAGTTTGCTGGTTTACTTTTGTTCTTAGCTTGCATTAAAAAAAAACAAACCCAAACCCACAAAAACAAAACAAAACAAAACAACAGCAAACCCAAACTAACTCTTCCCCCCCAAAAAAACAAACCAAATAGCAAACCACAATGAAGGATGACTGTCCTGGGTTCAGCAGTAGCAGTCATTTTTCTCCTTCTTAGTAGCTGGCACAGTGCTGTGTTTTTGACTTTCAGCCTGGGAACAGCGCTGATAGCACCGATGTTTTTAGCTCTTGCTAAGTAATGACTGCTCTGACCAAGGACTTTCTGAGTCCCAAGATCTGCCAGGGAGGAGGGGAAGCCGGAAGGAAGCAGAGACAGGACACCTGACCCGAACTAGCCCAAGAGGTATTCCATACCACAGCACGTCATGCCCACTATATATATTGGGGGTGGATACCCATAAGGGCTAGATCTCTGCTCTGATCAGCCTGGGTGTCGGTCATCAGGTGGTGAGCAGTTATATTCTCTTCCCTTGTTATTTCTTTTATCATTATTATTACTGGCGGTAGCAGCAGTGGTTTGTGTTATACCTTAGTTACTGGACTGCTCTTATCTCAACCCGTGGGAGTTACATTCTTTCAATTCTCCTCCACATCCCTGTGGGAGCAGGAGGAGGAAGGGGGTGAGATTGTGAGTGATTGGCTGCATGGTTCTGAGTTACTGGCTGGGCTTAAACCGTGACAGTTCTTTGTGGTGCCCAACGTGGAGAACAAGGGTTGAGATAACAACAGATCTGACCAGAGTGTGTCTGATCGTATTTGTGATAAGTATTCATTGGTTTGGATTAATAGTCATTCGTCACAAAGCTGATTTATTGGTTCTCAAAGTTGTTGCTCTTGATCTCAGAGTTTCAGCATGTCATACCTTCCTTACAGCCAGTATTTGCTGCTTTAGTGTTTGTCGGCTGGCTTGGGCTAAGGTGCTTGTTTCACTGAACTTTATGGTGATGACTTGCAATACAATCGACTCATTGATCATGAAACTGATCTGGCTTGCTTTCCCAGTGTGATCATCACCTCTATACTTTGGGAGGTATATAATGGAAGTGTTTAGCAATTACACATCTTTTTTTTCGCTCCTTGGGTGGTCAGACTATGAAGGAGACATTCCCTTTACGCTTCCAGCCCCCCCCACCAGACTATTTACAGCATCATTGGAGAGTTCTGAAGATTTTGAATGACCTTTGGATACCCTTGAGACCTGCCTGCTGATTGTGATGGGGATCACCATGCTGGCACACATACAGAGTGTGTTTTATCCATGGCCATTTCGTCTGATCTCTGAAGTTAAGCAGAGTCGTGTTTGGGTCTTGTCTAGGGTTGGACAGCGTTATAGGAGGACCAAGAGATTTTCTCCGAGGCTGGACAGCCATGAGTGGCAGGGTGTGTGGGGCAGTATGCACAAGTATCTAGGCCAGTGGGCCCCTCCAGTGCTTTGGAACTTTACCACTGAACAAGTGCAAAATCCAGAAAAAATAGTAAAACACTTAAATGAGGTGCGTTGTCATCCTGGTCGTACCAGAGAGGGGCAAATCATGGCAATGTGCTGGGGCTTGGCCTGTGCTTACAGAGCCCTGTTCAACACTGTCCAGCACCTTCAACGGGAAGAAGATGTCTTTGGATCTGATGGCAAAGCAGCAGACAACGCAGCTACTCCAACTCCACGTACAGCAGCTACACCAACCCCAGTGACAAGTACAGCAGCTACTCAAACTCGAAACTACAACAGACAATGCAGGTACTCCAGCAACAAGCACAGCCATTGTAGAGATGATCTGTTGCAGGCTGGATGCTGGGAATGCATTTGTAGATCCAGATGAAGTTGAATGTATACAACCCATGTAGTGGAAATTTACATGGAGTGCCCACTCATTCACAGCAATAGCCTAGAATGACGTAGCAACACCAACAGTGGATGAACTGATTTGTCAGCTCCAAGAGTTCAAAGACAATCTCACCCCTTCCATCATTTCAGCAGTGGAGAAACTGTCCCAGGAGTTCAGACCATTGAGAGATGATCTATCCGATCTATCCAGCTCCCCACGTGTACCAACCCACGTCTCAGCTATTAGCAAAAGGCGTCCTACTGCTCGAGAGAGAAGATGTAGGAGGTACACACCATGGGCTACCCTGTGGTTTTATGTATGGGATCATGAAGAAGACATGAGGAAATGGGATGGAAAACCTACCTTAGCTCTGGAGGAACGGGTGTGTGAGGTGAAGAGGAGAATAAAGGTCAAGGCTGATCATCCCATGAAAGCTGCAGCTTCAGTCTGTCATGAGCAGGTTCTCAGATGGAATGGAAGAGCTGGTTTTACTCCAGCTCCTGTGATAAAGACTAATCCCTGTCTATAAGACATAAGTGACCAATGTTGTAATCACTATTCGAGGGGCCCTGCTTCCAGCCAGGTGGATGTAGGGGACAGTCGGATTTACTGGACTGTGTGGATCAGATGGCCTGGCATGTCAGTCCCACAGAAGTATAAGGCTCTAGTAGATACTGGTGCAGAGTGTACCCTGATGCCATCAAGCTGTCAAGGGGTAGACTTAACAATGGACACTGTTGCCCAGGTTATTCACGACTTTTGCCGATGACACCAAGCTGTGTGGTTCGGTTGATACATTGAAGGGAAGGAATGCCATCCAGAGGGACCTTGACATGCTTGTGAGGTGGACTGATGCCAACCTAATGAAGTTTAACCATGCTAAGTGCAAAGTCCTACACCTGGGTCGGAGCAATGCCAGGCACAGCTACAGATTGGGCGGGGAGGAGATCCAGAGCAGCCCTGCAGAGAAGGACTTGGGGGTGTGGGCTGATGAAAAAATGAACATGAGCCGGCAGTGTGCGCTTGCAGCCCAGAAGGCCAACCGTATTCTGGGCTGCATCAAAAGGAGTGTGACCAGCAGGTCGAGGGAGGTGCTCCTGCCCCTTTACTCTGCTCTCGTGAGACCTCACTTGGAGTATTGTGTGCAGTTCTGGTGTCCTCAACATAAAAAGGACATGGAACTGTTAGAACAAGTGCAGAGGAGGGCCACGAGGATGATCAGGGGACTGGAGCACCTCTCGTATAAAGATAGGCTGAGAAAATTGGGGCTGTTCAGCCTGGAGAAGAGAAGGCTGCATGGAGACCTCCTAGCAGCCTTCCAATACCTGAAGGGGGCCTATAGGGATGCTGGGGAGGGACTCTTCATTAGGGATTGTAGTGAGAGGACAAGGGGTAATGGGTTTAAACTTACACAGGGGAAGTTTAGATTGGATATAAGGAGGAAGTTCTTTACTGTAAGGGTGGTGAGGCACTGGAATGGGTTGGCCAAGGAAGCTGTGAATGTTCCATCGCTGCTGGTGTTCAAGGTGGGGTTGGACATAGCCTTGGATGGCATGGTTTAGTGTGAGGTGTCCCTGCCCATGGCAGGGGGGTTGGAACTCGATGATCTTGAGGTCCTTTCCAACCCTAACTATTCTATGATTCTATGATTCTATGTGCTGCAATTAAGCCAAGCGGTTATAGCTTCTTTGGTATGGAGGACGATGGCTGAAGTACAGCTATGGGGAGGCCTGGCAGATTGACTCACACTCCCACTGACCTACCAAGGCAAGCGCCATGTGCTTACCATGGTGGAGGCAACCACCGGATGACTGGAAACATACACTGTGCCACCCACCACTGCCCAGAACACTATCCTGGGCCTTGAGAAACAAATCCTGTGGTGACATGGCATCCCAGAGAGAATTGAGTCAGACAGTGGGACTCATTTCCAGAACAGCCTTATAGACATTTGGGCCAAAGAGCATGGCATTGAGTGGGTAAATCACATCCCCTACCATGCACCAGCCTCTAGGAAAGTCAAACGGTACAATGGGCTGTTAAAAACTACACTGAGAGCAATGGGTGGTGGGACTTTCAAACATTGGGATACACATTTACCAAAAGCCACCTGGTTGGTCAACACCAGAGGATCTGCCAACAGGGCTGGTCTGGCCCAGTCAGAACTTTTACATACTGTAGAAGTGGACAAAGTTCCTGTGGTGCACATAAAGAATTTGCTGGGGAAGGCAGTCTGGGTTACTCCTTCTTCAGGTAAAGGCAGAACTACTCATGGGATTGCTTTTGCTCAGGGACCTGGATATACTTGATGGTTAATGCAGGAAGACGGGGAATTCCGATGTGTACCTGAAGGGGATTTGGTTTTAGGGGAAAACAGCCAGTAAACTCAATTATATGCTGTTGCCTGCTATGTAGCCCTTTTATAGGCCACCAACTAGATGTCTTCAGGTCACCAGCGACTGGCCCTGACTTCCCTCTAACCATCATCCCCACAAAGAATGAACTTTGAGGAAACTAGATGAGCTCAGCAGTGACCAGATGAGTTCCGCGGTATCATCAGCAGGCAACAGTCCAACACTGCACACTGTCTCTCCTGCTCTGAAAGACTGTTACAGAGATGGAGCTCGACATCATGGACCGATTGAACTCAGCAGCTTTGCTGGTGCAGTGCTGATAACACCAACGTTTTTAGTTCTTGCTAAGTAATGTTTACTGTGACCAAGGACTTTCTGAGTCTCACGCTCTGCCAGGGAGGAGGGGAAGCCAGGAGGAAGCAGAGACAGGACACCTGACCCAGACTAATCAAAGGGGTATTCCATACCACAGCATGTCATGGTTTAGTGGGAGGTGTCCCTGCCCATGGCAGGGGGGTTGGAACTCGATGATCTTGAGGTCCTTTCCAACCCTTACTATTCTATGATTCTATGATTCTATGTCATGCCCACTATATAAACTGGGGGCAGTTACCCATAAGGGCTAGATCGCTGCTCTCATCGGGCTGGGTATCAGTTGGCGCATGGTGAGCAGTTGTATTCTCTTCGTTATTTCCCTTATCATTATCATTATTGGTGGTAGCAGCAGTGGTTTGTGTTATACCTTAGTTACTGGACTGCTCTTATCCCAACCCGTGGGAGTTACGTTCTTTCAATTCTCCTCTACATCCCTCTGGGAGCAGAGGGAGGAAGGGGGGGTGGGGGTGGGATTGTGAGTGATTGGCTGCATGGTTCTGAGTTACTGGCTGGGCTGAAACCACGACAGTGACTTAGCACTTTTTTCCAAGGAGGTTATTCCTCAGTACTGATAGTTTATTTTATACAGGAGCTATATGATCTCTGTTGTGTGTGTGTTCTTCCGTTCTTAAAAAGGAAAGCTGTAATTGTGCGATTTACTTATAGTGGTGCTGGTGAGATCACCGTGACGCTCTTTTTTTCTCTCTCAGCTCTGTGTGGAACACTTTTACTTACCTTACCATTGCTTTTAAGCTTCTGGAAGTTTTGGTAGTTTATTTATAGCTTAGCCCTGTGCTGAAGACTTGTTCAGGTACATCTGCATGAGAAAAGGTGTGACTGCTCGCTAGTACCGCCAGGCTAGCAGAAGTTCACCAAACATACCTTGCTCCACAAGAAAAAAACAAACCTCAAGCAGTTTCAGCTGTGAGAGGAATAGCTTTATTTTACAAGTACAAAGCAGAGATACATTGGTAAAGTGCTTAAGTACATGCATCCTCTGTCCTTGCAAGAAAATAAGCTGTGACCTTGCAAACTAAGTTCAGAAATTGTTTGGCAGCATTAAGCTTGTTGTCTGTTCCTTTGTCTGCAGTTTAAAAACTATTGCAGTTACAAACAAGTTAAAATGGTTTGTCTTTGTAAATGTGAAGGGAGTGAGTCATGTTTTTATCGATAATACTAGTACTGCTTTAAAGTTCCAATTCAGACACATTCCCAGTTTACATCAGGAGAGTCAATAAGGTTAGACCTCCAGATGTTTTTCTTGCATTTTCTAGGATACATAGGTCCTAATGATATGCTGTACAACTCCAGTGTTCTTTAAAATGTACCTTTTCAGTGATTTTAAAATAAATTAATAATTACTAAATTACAGACCACCTGTGGCATGAGCTCTTAAGAAGTTTTTTTAATTGTTACTACACAAGTGAGATGACCAGGAAACTTCATATGTACTTTCTGTCTGGAATGGAAAGCAGCTTTAGGTTTAATGCATGGAGAGAAACAGTGCATCAAAAAATGAGCAAAGCCGCCTTGTATCATCAACAATGCTAATGCAGAATATTGTTTTTCCTCCTTTCAACCCTAGCTAGAATAAAAGAAAATAAAGAATAAAATAGAGAATAAAGAATAGCATCACATTCAGTGGCTGCTGTTCACAAACAGCAGTATTCAGTTTCACAGGTTACAAGGCAAACGTTAATGTCCAGACAGATAAATGGACATATGTACTTGTCATTTTAATATGTTCTAATGGGTTTATATGTAAATATCTGCAGGGTCTCTCTTACCAAGGACTTTTGTGTTAAGATGTGTTCCCTAATAACCATTTAAAAATAAAACCAGGCTACCTATGTTTCTATTTTCAAGGTAAAGTGCTGTATTATTTTTCTTTGACATCCTGCATATGACATTTGCATTGTTTTCTTGCCTTGGAGATCTTGAGTGTTTGATAACTAGTATAATAAAGAGGTATTGGTCCATCTCTAATAGAAGTATCACAGATTCAGGCTGTTACACATGGGAAAAGCAAATTGATACCTGGCAATTTGTTATCCAAAAATTTATAGTCCAAGTTTTTTTTTATGATATGTGATCAAATTATATAAATAAATTTAATCATGCTTTTATTTGAAATCTAGTGTATCAATTAAACGCTTGTATTGGACTTTGTTGTTTAGATTTACTATGTCTAGAGATGATTGAAAAGACAGATGAGAGGACAGTATGAGAGAAGTGCAAGAATGGTCAACTGTCAGATAGTGAAAGGAAGAGCAGAATGCTTCAACCTACCATGTGCCTTTCTCATCTGTTAAACCTAATTCTGTGGAGACTGAGTGTTTTGCAGAACTGCTTTATATTTCCAGCAGTAGTTCCTTTAATTTTGACATCTGAGTTTCTTGAAAAAACTCTTGGGTTATATAGGGAACGATTTAATCCTCTTCATAACATTGGATTCATTTTAGTTGGGCTGTGGTTTCTATTTAAGTTTTAGCTCATGACCCAAGGCGTACTTTGGTCATGGTACATGAAAAAGAAATATTGATTTTCTGTCACTGTTAGAATGTTTTTTTCTTACTACTTGCTTTAGAAGCACTTAATTATTATACTCTTGAAATTGTAGTACTCCAAGGTATTGATCTCACTTGACTTGTCATAAGTTGTCTTGAGTACATTTGCTTTTTTCTGGTTTTTCTTCACCACAGATCTTGATACACTATGTTTCAACCTAGCCGGTGTTATGGCTTACTATAAAATGTCAAGAAACTTGATTGTGGGCAACAATTAAGTCTTACTGAAGGATGCTGTATCTGGGAGAATCTTCCACAAGTGTAAACGACTTGAGTCTACAATGGCTGTGACTTTTAAGTCTATTTTCAGGGTTGTTTGAAGGCAAAAAGAAGTATTTCAGTCTATTAATAACAGCTTTCTTTGTATCACAAGAAAGAAAAATCTCTTCCTGTTTTTTTTTGTTTGTGGCTTTTTCTTTTTTTCTTTTTTAATGTGCTTCTATTTGGAAAATCTCCTAAAGAGTTTTTAAAAGTGGTAGATGTGTGTGCGTGAATATAAACAAACAGATCTATTATTCAGAAAATCTTTTGGCACCTAACACTTTCATCCTTTGACTTGTGTTGCAGTTGGATGGTGCAGGGAGAGAAAAAGTGGTTATTCACAGTGCTTTCCCGTGACTAGAGAAACCCGGTTTACCCTCATTTAGTTTATAAAACAAAGCTATTTCTTAAAACTAGATGCAACATGGGTATCTCAGGACTTTATGTAATTTAAAAGGATCATATAAAGCTTGTGTATAGAAAAACACAAACACGCATTAGAAAAGTGTAATGTCTTTAAGCATGCACTTGAGAATAATGCGCTAAGCAAGAAACAGCGTTTAAAGTTTACCTAATTATGTTATCCTGTGGGGTATTAGAAACAGGCTGCATTGTCTCTGAAGCATATAAAACTATTTACTAGTGTAGTAAGCACCTTTTGTTTAAAAAAATCTCCAACAACAAAATCCCCACCACCAAACAAACAAAAGAAATCTAAAACTACAAATAAAATAACAAGAAAAAAGAAAAAGAAATCCCCAGATTGCTACAATGATTAATTTGGTTGCACTGGTAAATGATTCACTTCTGTGAACTTCAGTTCTCCTTCAGTCTTGTAATTTTCTGATTGGATTTTATAGAATCCTTTCATTCTTTTGGCAAGGTTGCCTGTGTGCAGATGGAGAATGAAGTGGTGTGCTCATATAATAGCTCCCCCATGCAGATTCTTGATCTGTAATGAACGTTACACAGTGCAGCCCTCAGGGGAGATGAATCCACTTGCTGAAGAGTAAGAGTCTGCACAAAAGCAGAGAGATGATGAACTACTGCATGCTGTCTGCTCCAGTCTTTAGCAGCTGTCTCATGAAAGCAGTAATAGGCAAACTAAAATTCTGTTGCACTTCTATTTCGATAATCTTAAACACTTTTATTTTTGCTCAGATGTAGAATTAAAGACAGTAACTGCAGTTTGTTTTCCCAATGATTGAATATGGCATGGAACTAACACTATTGCTGTGTCATTTAAGTTACTTTTTTTTAATATTTAAAGTTTTCTCTGGTATCTTTTGAAATTACTCCCATGGTATTTTTTGTTTTGTCTTTCTAAATGTCATCGTGTTTATTTTGGACTGTGGTAAACCACATCATATGGCAAAGCAGTCCTGTTCTGTGTACCTGCTTTGTGAGGGTCATGAGATAGGTACTGTAATTCAGCACTTCATATATCTCTTTCTTCTTGAGTGACCAGCATTTCATACTTTTAAAAGACTGTGTTAAATGCAGCAAACAAGGGATATGTATACATATAAAATGTAGTTGCTCTGTGCATTGTAAAAAATAGGTTTTACCACTATTAATAAATTTCAACTTATTTTTGTTCTGTTGCACTGTTTTAGTTTCTTATTTCATGTTGAAATGGCATAGTAAATTCAGTTATTTTCTGTGAGTAGTAACTAAAGCATGCTGTTTATACAGGGGACATTGACAGTTCAGCGTATTTGGAATTTTGACTTAAATTGTAATGTGCTGTGTGAACTTGATTGTTGTGACAAAAGCCCACTTGCATCATTAGTAAAATGTTGCTGTTACTGAGGTTCCCAAATCTGCTTCTGCATGTTCATACAGTACAAGGGTGCTTATGCTGAATCATGTTAAATGCCTACAAGCCATAAAGTTTGGGTGTTCTTTAACGCGTATGTTTATCATTCCAGATTAGCTAGTGCACCATGGCACTGGAATTTTCAGCTGCTGATGTAGTTGCTTATATTAGTTCAGACGCATGTTCCATGTTTTTACAAAGTAGTTCCAAAAAGTTTTGCAAACCAGCAAGAATTGTTACAGTGCTGCTTATTCTTATATTTTTGTTTGAGTTTTATTTTGGATGTTTCTACCAGAGTTGCGCATGGCTGGTCCCTCTTTCCCCATATACATTTATTTCTTGCAGGCGCACCTATGTTGGAAGTATGCCTGGCAGAATAATCAATGGACTGAAGACTGTTGGGGTTAACAATCCAGTATTCCTATTAGATGAGGTTGATAAACTGGCAAAGAGCTTGCAGGGGGATCCTGCAGCAGCCTTGCTTGAGGTAAGAGATGTTAAATTACAAGCATTTTTTCATTTGTAATTAAAAAGAACTAAAATACTGGGCTCAGAAAGGAGGATTCACTGGACAAAAGATAGAGTGACAGTGTCAGCTTCTTTAGTCAAATACCAGCTACTATATTTTGACATTGGATTTCTGTCAATTACTTGTGCACAATGCAAATGTTAGATAGTATGCTGAATATCTTTAGTCTCAGGGATCTGTGGTTAAACACAAAGAAGTGTTTTATGCTAAGTGTTCTGTATATTGAAAGACTGTTCAAATTAAGCATTACTTATTTGTGGAATTTCAGGACATTGATTTTTAATGACCAAATGGTGTTAGCCGTAGGACAGAGCTGTAAAACAGCCAGATGATAGCTGGACTTTTTCAGGTTTTCCCTCGGAATAATTTTGGTGTATTTCTGAAGCTTTTGATGGTAAAAACTTATATTGGAGCTAAGCATTTTATCTAGCATGTAGCCTGGACTAGTTGTGTGGTTTTTTTAGCAGCATTTTTTTAAATTAGTGTTGTAATTAAATTTCTGAACTCTTCCATTTAAGTCATGGATCCCCATACTTGACGGATTATAATGTGGTGGTTGCTTTCCATGAGATTCAGCTATTAGGTGTGTTTTTTTCTGGAGTTCCAGGACTTTGACAAAGAATGTGCATGAATCTAGTTTTGAATTATGTGGTGGTGTTATTTTATCACAAAGAGTTTAGAGGTGTTAAAGTTGGCTTGCTTAAAGTCAAGTGGAATCTAGGAGATACAGGTAATGACTTTGATGAATGAGGTACTGTTGCTATGTTTTGTAAGTCCCTCAACTGCTGTGATGTTATTTAAGTAGGTTACTTGTTGGAATTTCAGGAGGCTAAAACTGAAGTGATTATGAAGAAGATGAATTGAGATCTATGCCTTGCAGACTTCATGTGTCCGAGGGGTCTGTAGCAGAGAGCAGTAATGACTTGCCAGAACCTTCTTTCTGCCTTCTGTTTTTGCCTGGAGTAAGATACATGAAGATATCCCAATACAATTTCTTCATCCACTGACTTGCATGTTCAGTGCTTTTATCCTAACAGTTTGCTAGAGGGAGGAAAGAGCATCTCCTCAGGTATAGGCAAGAGAAAGAGAGCATTACCCTTCTCCAGCATCTTAGTGCAGAAGGCTATGTACATCTTCCTGTGCTAGCACTGATGATGAGGAAAGGAAGGAATGAGGAAGGTCATGACATAACAAGGCCGGCTTAGCCTAAAATGCTTGAGGCTGTCCAGAGCAGGTGTAGCACAAGTGTGCTTAATGGTTTTGATTCTGTGCACATTTAGAATTTCCTCATGTTGCTGCATTTTTACACTGAATACCTCTCTTTTATGTCTTCTCTGGCTGTAGGGGCTACCTTCCTATCACTGTTTCAGTTCAATGGCTTGTGCAATTGTTCTTTACCTGTTTCAGTCAAAAGGAGTTGGCTTAATAAAAAATATTTATCTAGTTGTTTTGAGCAAGCCTGATTCACTTTCACTGAAATAATTTAGGTCTTAATCCTTGAAGCATCTCAGTTCTTAGACTTAAATTGTGATAACTTCTGTAGCTGGGTGGTTGTAGGTGTGGGTGAAAGTGGTTCTGGTAATATTTGCCTACAGAGTCATCCTAATGACTCTTTTTGACTGACAGTACTTAATATAGTGATTTGAATATGAAAAATGCTACTTACATTAAGGTGTCATGAGATCATCCGTGTGACTTTCTGCAAATGAAATGACAATTGACATTCTACAAATGTCATTATTTTCTTCCTATTAGATAGTGTAAAATTACTGTTTTGACAAGGCCAACTAGTTCTTTGAAAGTCAGTGCATGAACAGGCTGTGGTTTGAGAGCTCTGTTTTGATCTTCGCATGTTAACATGAACTAGTAATAATTTAAATGTGTTAGGAAATAACATGGCTTCATTTTTATAGCTTTTAAAATATGACAGTTACGGTTCTTTACTGAGTATTTGTAAGTGTGTAGAGCACATTTTGAGGGTACATGAAGAGCCTCTACAATGAAAACAAGCAGGTCAGTGTAACAAATACTCAAATGCATTTTCTTTGTACTTTTCACTTATGGGGTATTATTTATTCTTTGCTGTTAATAGTAGTGAGCTCTCTTTCTCAGTTTGCTGATATTTCTTCTATCATTTCCCTTTAGATACCTTTAGATGGCCTAGATCTAGTCAATGTGTGGATAAAAAGTAGCTGAAAATTGAATTTTGTTAGCTGCCTGTAGTTTGTAGGCAATCCAAATCCGTAATGAAGCAGTGATTTGGCATTTCTTGGAAGAGAATAATTTTTTTTAAAGTGTTCCAATCGTGAATCCAGATTGGTACATTAATTTTGCTAATTTTATTCAAGCTTTGCTGTTTCTTTTAATGTATTTTTCGTTCCTTGTCTTGCAGAAGAGAACTGGTATTTCTGTTCTTCTATCATGTCAAGTGTATAGGGGCAAATGAAATTGATTTATTTGAAAATTATCTGTGTTTGAATTCTTGATACTTTGTTGCTGCTTTGGGATGTTTCCATTTCCCATATTCTAAAACCACATTTTCAGTGATTGTTCAGCTCAGCTCAGCTCTTGCCACGTATTTTTCCAGCTGACATTTGTCGGGTTAGCTCCCAACTGTCTGCTTGGGCCGCAGTCTGTATGTAAGTCATTGCTAATTGACCATTAGATTCATCTGGAGAAGTAATTGCTCTACTAACTGTGTCTGGGCTGCTGCCATGTGAGATCTGTATATTCCTACTGCTGTCTAAACATCCTGAAGCAGGTGCTTTACCTCTTCTAATGGAGAACTCATGCCTGGACATAACAGCTTAATTTTCATCTGCTTTTTGTGGTTTACATTGTGGTTGGAAACTCCATCTGGAACGAGCAAAGGTGGCTATTATGCAGGAGAACAAACAATAGTACGTGGTCCCCTAACTGACACATTTGTTTTTCAGAATGCAGCTTCTTGGTTGGTAAGTGCCGTCATTATGCATTACAGGAACATCCTTTTTTCCTTCATGTGTAGGTGTGTTAAATTCTCACTGACTTTCTACAGTGGGATATATTCAAGAAGAAAATTGCTATACCCTGTAAGGTTGAGTGCAAAGCTTGATGTTTTGTAGTTTGGATATGCGTTCAGTTCTAGTGCTTCTGCAGAGTTGTTGCTTAAGCAAAGAAGAATGTCTTCCTATTTCCAGTTACTCTTCATCAACAAGGGAATATTTTAGCCTAAATTTAGATGACCTCTGTTTAAAGCAGAAGAAGCCAGAAATGGATCCCAGTGCTTGATAGTGAGTGTTTATATGCAGGGAAATTAGACCAGCAGCATAGCCAGGCAATTAAACGTTCATGGAACTTGTTCTGGATTTCGTGGTAATAAAATGCTGGTACAGAGAAGCCTTTGTATGCATGTGAGCTGTTGGCCATAAATTAACCAAGATGTTTTGTTCGCTCAATGTTCTTTTTCTAAGTAATATTTTTGTATTACTTTAGAATCTTTGAAAACTTTTGATCTTGAACTTTAGCACAGATACCTAACTGAAGAGCAGTTCTATTTGCTTTGGAAAATCTCTTAAATGCTTAGGCATGATACTGGTTTATGTCTTATTCTAAGAAATGGTTACCCTGACAAAGAATTATTAGTACAGACAGACTCTAACCCTTGTAGAAAATCTCAGATAATTCACATTTTTAGGTATAATATGTGTTGGTTTTGATTACTGTTTCCCTTTATTTGGTAGTATTGTTTTCACATGACTACAGCATCAGTATTTTATATATCTTTGTAAATGCTGTTATAATCACCAGCTCAACACTTAATAGAATCCATAAGGATTTCTGATTGCAGACTGGAAGGAGAAAGAGATAAATGTGATAAAAAAAACCCCAACTTGGTCTGCCAGAATACATTGTTTTTCTTCAAGATCTTTGGAAGTAGTTGCAAATGCTTCAGCTAATAGACTGGAATTTTGTGGAAATACTGTATTATCAGTGTAAAATAAAAGAAGGGGAGGGTAAGTTTAGTAAGGATTTGCTGTTTAAATAAATTTTGAAAAAATTACAAGAGTAGACTTTGGCTGAGGGACTAATATTTGGTATAGATCTACTTTCTTTGAGGACAGTTTGTAGCTGCTGTGGTTAGATACACTGCCTGTTGTGTCCTTCCGCATTTTAGGGCTAGACTGTGGGACTGGTTGAGGTAAGAGACATCTATAATTCTGAATTATGCATCAGTGTACTTGGCTAGTCAGAGTACTTCAAGGCCTTTGCCTTCATCAGTAAAGAAGGGAGTAAATGATACCATCTGCTTGCTGAAGAGCGTAAGAAGCTTCTGAATAGCTTATGGCTAATGAACAATAAATAGCATTCGCTGAATTCCAACCTTAGTTTTAGAATTTAGGTGTATGCTTCAATTTATTTTAAGATTTCACTATGAATGGGAACATATAACTTGTATTTTATTACAGTTGAAATACATTTTCAAATATTAATCTTAAATCTATGCAGTACTTTCAAATAAAATCAGAAATTGTTCTGTTTTAAAAGAAGTTCTGCTGTGTTTCTGGCATTATATTAAAAAAAAAAAAACACAAACACAAAACAAAACCTTTTACTAGTTTTTTTGAGTAGAAAACATTAGATTTTTAACTTTTCAAAGACTGATTAGATTTTGAGAATAACGAAAATTCAGGATAGTTTCTTTCATAACCAGCTAAGAAGTGCTCAGATTCCATTTTTTAGAATTAGCAACACTGTTGTTGACTGTAATTCAAGTTGCTTAAGACAAGGGGTGCATTCATTTGGGTATAGGCAGATTATATTTTGACAGCAGTGTGTTATTTCTCTGGAGATGCATAGGTCCCATTATTTGTAACATGAGAACTATTCGTGTCAGTGTAGCATTGATAATTCATCATTTGGGAAGGAAAAGTGTGACAGTACTTTAAGGGGGAGTGGAATGAAGGTGTTTCATAGGTGGCAATATAGAAGCCTAATGTAGATTGCTGTATGAACTTCCAATTTTCAGCACTGTTAAAAAGCCTACAAGAGAGCACCTGTGATCCATGTTATCACCTAATGCAGAAAGTCAGCTTATTCAAATTAGAGCTTAAATACATGTCAGTGTTGTGTTAGCACACAAAAGTAGTACGAAAAACAATAGGAAGACAATACTGTTACTTAAGCCATAGTTCTACTTTGTGGAGTAAATTTTTGAGGTTGGTCAGACTGATTGGTATATTCTGTTATTCTCTGTTATACTCCAGTGCTTTTTTAATATTTTCTCCATTTTCTAATATTGACTCCATTTTGTAGTAAAATATTTGGGGAAAAAACAAAAATGCAGCGATGGTGTTAGTAAAAAGCCAGGGCTCACTTAGAGTCCAGGCTTTCATGCAATGTCATTGCAATAAGAAAAGCTCCTAGTACTGCATTACTAGGAAAAGGCTGGACAAAGCTGAAGGAGTGATTTAGTGACAGCAGATAAGGATGTTCTTCCGCTTGGTTTTCACAGTTAGATTTAAAGCTGGTGTGCTTAGAGTAAGAAGAGCTACAGCAGCAGATGAGGATTGGAGTCAGGGATTTCTTGAGAGAGTTCTACTAATACAAGTCCATGGGACTACATGGGCTGCTTTTCCAAGGGTATTGAGTGTCCTGGAAAGGCCACTCTCTACCAACTGTGAAAGGCCATGGAATTGGTTACAGGAGGTGACTGGAGGTATGCTGCAGCCATCTTTAGAAAAGGATAAAAAGAATGAATGGGAAAATGACAGGGTATTTTTGCATATGGTGTGGAATATTGTTATAGAGTAGTCAGAGTGAGGCAGGATATCAAGAGTCAGGTTTTAGTAATGCTTGTAACATATTTTATGAATGTGAAGTCAGATTTGACATATCTGAAAGAAATATAATAAAATGTGCATATTTTATTTGCTTCTGATTCAGCAACTAAATCAGTTTTGTGTTCACTCTTGTTAAGGTCTTGGATCCAGAACAAAATCACAGTTTCACCGATCACTACTTAAATGTAGCCTTTGATCTATCCCAAGTCCTTTTTATAGCTACAGCCAACACCACAGCTACTATACCACCTGCTCTGCTGGACAGAATGGAAGTTATTCAAGTTCCAGGTACCAATACAGTGTTTTTGTTAAAGTGGCAAAGTGGCTATTGCAAGTCCTTAAACAATGTTGGGATGTTTTTTTCTGAAGTGAAAGCAGTTCCTTAAAGTAAGCCTGCCAGGAATCTAGGCTGGCCAGAATCATTAGAAGAGACTAGTCAGGATGCCTTTGTTAGGCCTCTGTAATGAGAAGCAAGTTCAGTTCTAGGTGTATGGAGATACTTTGATACATTTTCACTAGATAGTGTGTTAGTATTCTAACTGGCAATTGGTTGATGCATCTTTTTAAGATTCTAGTGAAGAAAGGGATTGTTGTAACGCTAAAATTCTGTTCTTCTCATTCACATGAAGTTATGAATAACCGTGAAATATCATACCAACAGACTTTTAAACTATAGCTGAGGTCTTTTTTGTTAAATTGAAACAGGTACAATTATAAATGGTAAGAAATTTGATTATGTTGTCGTGTATAAGCAAAAAAGATTAGTAAACATATGCTTTTTCTTTTGAAGGGTACACACAAGAAGAAAAAATCGAAATTGCACATAGACACTTGATTCCTAAACAGCTTGAACAACATGGCCTGACTCCACAGCAAATACAGATTCCACAAGTAACCACTTTGGACATAATTACCAGGTAAATCTCTTATTCATTGCTTTAAGTTTAAGTATCTTCTTTTTCTTGTAACTTTTGCTGACAGACACGGTACACCACAAAGTGACCTCACACTAGCTGTATAATATGCAGAGTCTATTAAGCAAGCATCCTGAAGCCAATAAGCACACTAAAAGCAAGCACACTAATGTGAATTAGGTAAATATATCTCTTTATATATCGTGAATAAGTGCAGTAAGACAAATCAGAGATACAGGTATATAAGTAAAGTATCAAAGAAAGTTAGCAATGCATTAGATCATTACTGTATAGAGTGAATAAAGATTAAGAAGAAACACATCATCAATTACCACTGAATCATAATCCAGGCCCACACTTCCATCTGGGAAGCTTCGTTGCAGCCAATGCCAGGAGTCTCAGGTAATTAGGAAGATTCCAATGTGGTGTGTCCACCCATAGGTGAGGCTTCTTCTGTGGCCACAAGAGGGTCCTGCTTTTATACCCTTATCAAAACAACCGGCTTTATGCCAGATCTCTAATTGTTTACTTGTGGGACCGTGCAGTTTCTCATGATCTCACCTTTGTCAACTCTGAGGGCGCTGGCCAGGCGCCCCAGTGTGGCCAAGTATGAAGGTCATAGAACAGCTGCACGCCTATGTTTTTCTGCCTCTTTGTGACAAACAGTCACAATGAACACAAACATATATACTCTGCCGAATACACTGTGGCGAAGTCCTCTGTTACGGTTCTCATTCTTGAGAGGGAATGAACTCCCAGCTAGGTTCCTGTCCATTGCAGTCATTTATTAAGGGATAACACAAAACATTTCATAAGATCTGTTGTCTTTAATAACTTCAGAAGTTCAACAGTTGATAATTTATAGAATTGCTGTTCCTGAACTTTGTCTGACTCTGCTGCCTAAACCGAATTATCCTTCCCTCTCTAGAGAATTCCTTGTTCTGGCTCTCAGAGGATGGCTCACAATGGCTTATGTTGACACAATTGGCAAGGCACTATGAATAAATAGCAACGCTTGAAGCTAGTATTGCTGTAGTGTTCAGTGTGTGAAGCTGTGATGTTGGCGGCAGGCAGTCTTTTTTTAAATGATGAAGTTTGATCTATGTCATTTTCATAGAAAGTATTGAAGTTACTATTTTGTTTCTTGTGACTTTATGGGCCACAATTGTCTAAAAATTGGAATTATTTAGAAACTATTCATACAGACTATTCATACAAAATATTTAGATAGTTGTATGAATTAGAGCTACTTTTTTGTTGGACATGAGAGTAAAGATTGACCAGAACATGTTTTGGACTTGAAACTGTCTCATTTCCAATTAATTAAGTGTTTTATGACCAGGAACAGCATTTTGGCAGTTAGTTAGTGTTACTGTCTGGGGTTTCTTTCTAATTCACAGACTAAAAGAACTTAAAAAGATCTGAGAAGAACTCAGTGCTGTTGGAGCATAGTTTAGCATTTCACTAAGGTTTGGCACAAGGCATTGGACATGTCTTCTTCCTATTCTTTGTCTTTCTTTAAAATTTCTTAACAATTTTATCAGCAAATCACAATTATTTTGATAAAAGCACATGATATTTTTTCCTGTTTATCCTGAGTGCCCTGTTTTTCCTGAGTAGCCCAAGGTCTCACTGCCTTTCACATCTCATTTTATTTGAATGTATTTTTTAAAAAGAAATCATATTTATATTCTAAAGAATTCTCTCTTGCAAGGCACATCCACCAGTAAAACATTTGTCTCTATGCTAGATACACTAGAGAGGCAGGAGTCCGCTCTCTGGATCGGAAGCTGGGAGCTATTTGCAGAGCAGTGGCAGTGAAAGTGGCAGAAGGACAGCACAAAGAAGCAAAGCCAGATCGTGCTGAAGTGGGTGAAGAAGGTAGGTATCTTTTGAATGTTTCATTAAAAAGGAAACTTCTAACATAGTCACTAGGAAGCTGATTTATCAACTTTTTCTGCTTTTTTATGCTTCTTTAAGGGCTCTGTTTTCAAAATGTTTGCAACTAGAGGGACATTCTTACTAAACATGGTTCAGGTAGTCCTAAACTAAGGCTTGGGATGTAAGTAGAGTAATTTCAACCTGCCAGGATGGTAATTGGGAAGTACAATAGATCTGTTTTATATCTTAGGTATGCAGTCATGATTTGTTTATGGTTTTGTCTTCCTAGGCTTTTTTTCCCACAATTATTTCAATATCTTTATTTTCTTTAATAAAAGACTAAGCATAGCTTTAGTTATTGTATTTAAAGCTGTTCTTTAACTGTGCTGTGCGTGGTCTGCCAGCTCAGAAATCAGTCAGGTTGTTTTGTTGTACTCTAAATGTCTGCTTGAAGAGCTTTGGAATTGGAAAGGTGGAGGTTACTTCAGTGTGTGTGTTCTGGTTTCTCACATATACAGACAATAGTGGTTTATCATTCACAGTCATCCAACAGACTGAATGCAAACTATACATAGAATTCTTAGACAGTAAAGATACATAGCTAATTTCTTTGCCAGTAAATGTAGACCTCTTTCTATTCTTGAAATCAAAGGCAGGAAGGAAGAAATCAGGCCCATAATCCAGCTCATGTGCAACATGCAGCTGGTGACTGCTCTCTTTTCATCCCCCAATTAGTGTTCTCTTTTATAAAAACCAACATCCTTACTGTGTTTGGTGAAACATAACATACAGAGCAGAGAATGTTTTGCTTTTATTCCAGCCAGTTGCTGATGGAGGATCTTGCTGTACACAGCAATTTTCTGTTGAAGGCTTCAGGGTGCTCACTGCAGCACCTGGTGTTGTCAGGACGCTCAGTTCAAGGTGATGATGAATGTGAAAGGACAGAATCCAAACCTGAAGCTGAACTTTTAAAATGTGACTTGTCCTTAGTCTCAATAAAATCTAGCGAGCAAGGTGTCAGGTGTTTGGTTTGTTTGTTTTTCAAAGACTGCAGTGGCTCCAGTTGATGCTTCCTGACAAGAAATACTGCCAATCAGTCACAGAAAAACAGTGTCCCAGAGGACACCGGAAAGCAGAAACTGCTTACTTTTGCTCCAGAATACTCACAAACTTAAAGTACTGGACAGACCCCTATTGGTTTGATGTTGTGAAAGATTCTGTAACATAGCTGGTGTGGAAAAAAACTTTAAGTTTTAACGTCTTATAGAATCATAGAGTCAACTGGGTTGGAGTTTAAGCCCAGATGATAACTCAGAACCATGCAGCCGCTAGCTCACTCTGCCGCTTCTTCCTCCCCCTGCTCCCAGAGGGATCGGGAGGAGAATTGAAAGAATGTAACTCCCACAGGTTGAGATAAGAACAGTCCAGTAACTAAGGTATAACACAAACCACTGCTGCTACCACCAATAATAATAATGATAAGGGAAATAACAAGGGAAGAGAATACAACCGCTCGCCACCTGACAACCGATACCCAGCCCAATCCGATCCGCGATCTAGCCCTTCTGGGTAATTGCCCCCAGCTTATATAGTGGGCATGAAGTGCTGTGGTATGGAATACCTCTTTGGTCAATTTGGGTCAGGTGTCCTGTCTCTGCTGCCTCCCAGGTTCCCCTCGTCCCTGGCAGAGCTCAGAAAGTCTTTGGTTGGAGTAAACGTTACTTAGCCACAACTAAAACCATCAGTGTTATCAGCGCTGTTCCCAGGCTGAAAGTTAAAACCACAGCACTGCACCAGCTACTAAGAAGGAGAAAGGTGACTGCTACTGCTGAACCCAGGATACATCTATATGGCTAGAGTAGTGCTGGATGGATACAGAGGACAAAAATAAGGAGATTCGTCTATTCCTTTAAAATAAGGCAGCGCATATATCTGAATGGTGCACCCCTTTCTGAGAGTAAATCCTGGGGGAGGAAGTATTACTGATACTTGTACAAACAGGGGTATTAGTAGAGTATAGAAAGAGTTTTACCCGTAGTAAAAGCTTTTGTAATTTGTCTCTGGAAATCTGTTTATTGACAGATTCAGTTTTACCATGCCTTTTTTCTCCTAAGTCAGTATTTCCATTCTGGAAATTAAATCTTGTTTTACCTTGTTGAGTTTTCTGAGATCCTGGTAACACCTGTGGAAAGTGTAATATTGGAAGATGGAATTTGGTCTACAAATCAGTTTCTGCTTAAGTGGGTTCAGCTCAGCTTTCTCTGAATGTTTGGCTTAAGAAAAGTAAATTCCTACTATGGCTTTGCATGTGTGAATGACTCTGCAGTTTAAAAAGTCCCATCGACATTAAAAGGAAGAGCTTTTAAGACATCTTTATTAATACTTTCTATATATATTATGTACATCTTGTCAACCTTCTCTCCCCTGTGCTAGGGAAGTTGAACACAGTTTGTTGATTCTCCTGTGATACCTGAATTTGCTCTTGAAGCAGAATGCTAAGCTGAGCCTTTGGGCTGTGGTGGCCAGGGTTGCTAGCATGGAGCAATATCAGGTGTCTTTGCTAGTGTCACTTTTTTGATAGTAATTTTGACAAGTCATGTTTTTGAAGTATTTCTTTGCACTGAAGGGTATCTGTGTCTAAAGTGGGCTTAAAGGTCTAACATGGTTGCTGAATTTATGAAAAGTAAGTGTCGTTCTGCTCTTCAGGCCTTCTGGTAAAATAAAGGAAGAGTTTCAGAGCGCAGCTCCTGGTGCTATAAGAAGAAACATTTTGTTATTAAAGCAAAGAACAAAAAAGAACTGTGTTAGACATCTCAATCCAGTGAGGGAGGTATTTGCAATGTTAAAATTAGCACTGTACTTGCAACTTAGGTATTTACACTGTTAAAATTATACTCTGTTAAAATTAGTACTGGACTTGGAACTTACCAAAGCAAAGTGAAAACAGAAAGCTAAGTGCTTCAAAAGAGGGCAAATGCTAGCTTTTTGGTGTGACACACCAGCTGGAGTAAACCCAGAAGAAATAAACTGTGAAGAGTTGCCTTTGTATTTCTGGAATTGAAACTTTACATTGGAAAAAGCTGTATTAATGAGTCCAAGGGACAGGTGGCTGTGTAGTTAAAGTTTGGCATTAAGACGACTTGTATAGAATGGTACAGTCTGCAAAATGTGTTTTCTTTTGTACTAGTAGTGTGCTTTATACCCTGCTGTATTTTTAGCTGAATATGTCAGTTGTTGGGAGTGTATGAGAGTAGGACACTGTTAAAAATATTTTTGTTCAGTTTTCATTCAATCTGTTGGAAACAACCAAGTATTTAAAACAAGGCTCAGAAATAGCCCCAAATACTTGTGAACCGATACAAATAATGAGATTTGTAACCTGAATTTATTTCTTTGGGGTTTTATTTCCCCTGGATTAGTGGACATTTGTGCAGTTGTGCATAGTGATGATGAATTTGTATTTCATATAATGCATGACTTTGGAAGAATTGGTAATCAAGTTGTTGTCTCTTAGTAGTTTCATTTAGAATTATTTCATGATATTTTTTTTTCTGTATAAAAAGACCTATAATCCATTTTTGCTTTACACATTTGTCAGTTACTGATGTGGGATCAAGACTCTACAGTTAGTGCATTCATATATCATGAGCAGTGAATATGAGAGAGCGAACTACCGGCTTGCCTTGTAGATCCCAATTTGGTGAACCATAATTTATGTATGATTTGTAGCATATCAGGATAGTAACATGGTGCCTGTTTTGTTTGTTCAGCTGAATGCCTTTTGTCTTGTCAGTTTGTAATAAAAGTTGAAAGACATTAGGTGGTAGAACTACAAAATTTCAATTATTATATTGATTAAATCAGGTTGTGAACTCGAAATGGAGCATGTGTTTTTGAGGCTTTGTAAATATTGGGCTTTTGACATTGTTTGATTTGTAGGCTCTAAAAATGGAGGATACCTGCCACAGCAAAGCTGATGCTAGGAGGCATGCTGTCAAACTGCTTTTAGCACCTTCCAGAACTGCGTGACTCAAATACACTGGCAGCTTCATATTGCCTTTCTGGCTCCTTTGACTCCTGAGCTTTATGATGAAGTTGGCAAGCGGAGGAGTGTTAGTTTGTGTCAGTCATTTAATTTGTACGGTGAACTTCAGCAAAAGCAAATGGAGTAATTTTTCAGACCTCTCCAGAGAGTCATCCTTGTGTACAGTAACACTATCTGATATTTTACTGAAACACTGAGATTTATGAGATACTCATCTTGGTTTTGACACTTGAAGAAATTCTAGGACTCACAAGGAGATGTGAAACTCTCCTTCCTATTTTAGTGCAACTGCCTTGAGGATGCAATGCAGCAACTGTGCACTAGGGCACCGTGTCATGATGCAACAGTTGAAACTCAGAGTGAAAAGTGATTTGCCTATTCAGACTTGAAAGTAGGTTTAGAATGGGTAGTATTTAATAACTACAAGCGATTAAATGAAGACTCAATCTATATTGAAACCAAGGCTTTAAAAATACTTCAGTAACCTATTAATATAATACCGTTTGTTCTACTCTTTGTGAATGAAATGCTTGGTTGTGAGTTTAAATGTAAGTTTGACTGAAGTGGTCAGTGTGGTCAATGTGAACAGAAACGTAAAGTCTTTGTGTTCCCTCCCTCAACTTGGGCACGATGCATTTTATTTGCAAAACGTTATGCATGACTTGGGAGAGGTGGTTTGCTTGGTTTTAGTGGTTTGCTTGGTTTTAGTAGTTTGCTTGGTTTTAGTAGTTTCAGGGCCTTAATAGAGCTGGGCTAACATCACATGTTCGATGTTCTAGCCAAAACAGCACTTCCAGCAGTACAGGATCTCCCACACCCCTGGGAAATGAGTGTATGAAACCTGAACAGCATAAATCCAGCAGTGGTATGACTGTAGGCACTAAAGTTTGAGCTCAGCTGTGCTGGCATTAGTATGCTTACCAGCTCTTCAGACTATAATATGTGGCTCTTTCTAAAAATTACTTGGAATGATGTTTCTGGTTTAGGCCAAAGAGACATAAATGTTATGTAAAATTGGGTTTATATACAAACAATTTTTTTACCATGTTAATTTATCTAAAAAACCTCAAACCCTCAAAATCAAGTGCTTCAAGTACATGTTGTTATTCTAGATGCGAATTGATGGAATATAATTATTTTGTGAAAAAACAGAAATTTTCTGATCCTGTGGGGAAAAATGCACATAGCATTAAATTGAAGTATGCAAGTAAGTGTTAGTAGGATTAGGGTCCCAGGAAGGAGTTCCTTTCCAGAAGAAAATCTTTTGGAAGTACACTTCCCAAGTATTTAGTATGTGAGATTTAGTTCATAGGCTCATAGAATCGTAGAATAGTTAGGGTTGGAAAGGACCTTAAGATCATCTAGTTCCAACCCCTCCTACCAGGGGCAGGGACACCTCCCACTAAACCATGCCATCCAAGGCTATGTCCAACCCAGCCTTGAACACTGCCAGCGATGGAGCATTCACAACTTCCCTGGGCAACCCATTCCAGACAAAGGAAAATTGCTTTTAAGATGTAGTTTCATGTTATCCCTGGCTTTGAATGTGGGCTGTTGTCTGTAAGGGCAATCCCATCCTGTCCTATCTAAATGTAGTTTTGTGGAGTTTGTTAGTTTGGAGGGGCTAAAAGAATTCTGGATCTCTCTGTCGTGTGCTGGAGCATCTGCTACTGTATCAGCTGAGGAAACCCATGCTATTTTCCCTCTAATTGCCCATAAACTTGAAACTTAATTCTTTCATGCTTATGTTCTTTCTTACACATTCTTCTTTGTGCAATTCAGCAAAAAAAAATATAGGTTTCTATTATATTCTGCTGTCTTGGCCAACGAGTATGGCTAGAAATCTTTGGTTTTAAGACTTACATATTGCTAGTGCTTAATTTCAGTATGATTTATGAGGAGCTGAGAGATTGCTACGTGTTGAGGAAGTTTTAGGCTCTCCCATTCACTCATTTCCATTATATCTCAAGAAGAAAGTAGCAGTCTTAAATTCTTAAATCTTCGTGCCATGGAATTCCTTTTTAGATTGAATCTTGAATTATATATAGTAGCCCATAGCCAGTATGTTTTCTTAGCAGTCCACTTTCCTACAAATGCAGTATTTACATCCAAGACTTGATTTGTTTTTGAAACTTATAAAGGCAGATTCCTGAGGAGCATTGCTGTGACCTTTGCTAGGCAGCTGCATATTCTGCTTTAAAAAATTCACAAACATTACCTTTTTGTTGTTGTTGTTTCTGGGATTTTTTGGGGGGTGGGGTTTTTTGTTTGTTTTTGGTGGGAGGGGTGTTTGCTGGTTTGTTGTTTGGGGGGTGATGGTGGTTTGGAAGTTTTTGTTTATTCTGCCCCCCCTAAGTTTTTAAATGCTTAAACAACTCAGTACCATGCTGCTTTTGTTGAAGCAGTAAAGCAACAGTCGATCAGCAGGTGGTTCCTCCAGTGCACTGTGGAGCTCTGTTAAGGGCACTTCTCTGACTCTTTAGCTTATTCCTCCACCTTAACTCAAAATGTAAGATGATTGAGCTGTGTTCTTAACCAAAAGTTCTGTTTCTGGAAACTTGAATTTAACTGTCTTATTTTAGATGAGTGTGTCTTTTAACTTCTGCTATGGTTTGCATCTATTCATCTGGGATAGGTAGGGAACATGTATTTGTTGTCATTAATGGAAATCTTAATTACTTGCATCTTTATAGACTCTTTGTAGTCAGCAATTCTGTAAAGGTTGTGAATGAAAATGATTTTTCCTTCAAAAAGTTGGTGTCTGTAGTTGTATTTTGGAACCTCGCTGTATGCTTTTATAGAAAATTAGATAATATCAGAATTTAGTTTCATATTCTTAGAAAAAGTCTGGAGTTGCTATTGTTACAGATTATAAAATGGGGTCTACTAATTGGATTATATAAACTCGAAGAGTTTCTGATTCTTTTAATGGGGCAGGTGGCCTCAAAATTACCTGCTGATTTGTTACAAGAATTCTGTCTCCTTCAGCTGTATACATAGAATTAGGGAAATAACAGCATGCAGAAACAGAAAATGGTGTTTGTTAGATGGTGAAATCTTGGTATAGAACAGAAGCACTTGTTTCTAAACTCCGTTTTGTTGTAAGATATGAATTGTCCTATCAAATTACTCTGGGTTTGAAGATCACTAGTGTTGAAATTGCAATCTGAGTTGCAAGAATAGCATGTGGGGTTATGTTTCCTATTTTTGCTAGTATTTTTGTATTTGAATTTATTATGTACAGAAATAGTAATTCAACAAAAAAAAGAGACATGCTGGAACAACAGGAGGGGCCATCTGATAAAAGTAGTGTTTACAGTAAAGGAATGGGATTTGTGCATGAGTTGTACAATGGAAAGATTAATGGCTGTTGGATAATTACTGTTAGATTTGAGTCCTTGAATGAAAGCTGAGTTGGTGTTATTATGGTAATGGTGTAGAATGTTTTCCTTGATATTGTGTGAAGGCATTAGTGAGAATTGCACTGCAGCAAAATTAACCGTAAAAAGACCTTTATATATCATGATTTATAAAAGGATAGTTGTATCTTGTGAAGGAGACATTCATTCTTCATCTACTCTTAGAATTTTGCAGCACAGAACGCCTCTTAATGTTATATTAAATAGATTAAATCAGTGATTTGTGTTTTTCTGTAATTGTTTAAGTTGCTAGATTCAGTTCTTGTGCATGCATCAATATGCAAAGGAAGAGAGTTTCTTAGTTGGAAGTAAAATGAATATGGTGCAGAAGTCTTGAAGCTCAAAATATATTCCTGCATAATGTAAACTATCTCCTTAAATGTATCTTAGGCCTATTTTCTTGGGGGTGGGAAGAAGTGTCTTCGCTGTATGTATGTGTACAATGTTTTTCTTAATGGCAGCCTCAGGGCAGGGAGGCAGTGCCATAAAACTGCCACAGAACCTCAGAAACATCTGGATTGTTCTGGTATTTTTCATTTCTCTGATAAGTATTTCACTAAAATATTGCTTTTGGGCTTTTGAAAATGGTAATGAGCCTTTTGCATCTGGATCAAATTCTGTGGGGAAATGACTCCCTGTTTACATTCTTCTTCTGTGTACAGTCACTTAAGTAAATGTGCAGTGTAGGCCTCATACAAATGATGTTTAAGTTCTTGAGCTTATTCATGCAAACAACCAGCTGTGTAGTCTGGTTTAAAACAGTTCTGAGGCTTTGATATTTATATGGTCCCCATTACAGTTCACTTTTGTATAGAAAACATATTTGTGGAGAAAACAAATTTTAAGGAAATTCTGCAAGGAAACAATTGTATAGGTAAGAAGTACAATCATACTATAAATGGAGTGAAGGAGCACACTTTTGAATCCATAAATATTGCTTTTATTGTATGGTCCCTTCTTGGTGATGCTTGAGCATATTGGATGCAAAATATACTTATGTGTGTATATATACATACATACATACATACATATATAGAACTTCATGAAGAATGATTCACACCTGTAGGGATTTCTGAAAGTACCTAATAATTTGATCTTAGAGGTATTTTTTGCTGCAAGTGGTTGTTGGTCTGAACACCTTAGCAGTATCTCATCCAACAAAGGAAAGAGCAGAGCCCTGTGTAAATATAGTATTTTGAGACAAAAGCCATAGGTGAAGTTGTTATATGAATATTATTTGAGGTTTTACCACTGAGCAAGGACTGTGTGCTGAACTGGCTGCTGAGCAAACAAGGAATGTTGATTTCATGAATTAAGCAAAGGCCTGGTCTAGTGAAAGATGTCCCTTTGGCTGGACTAGGTGATTTTTAAAGGTCACTTCCAACCCAAACCATTCTATATTTCTGTAATTGCTTAAAGCCATAATAGTCATAACAGACAAAAATCGAATTAAAGAAGTGTAATGTCATAGTGTGTGCTGCACAGGCAGCAATAAAGGTGGGCTGTTCTGTGCTGGGGTAGTGACTCTGACAGCCCAGAAGGGGGCAGCACACTGGGGCCGGGTGAGTTAGGCCTTCAGTGTAGCTGGTTTCTTCCTGATCTAGAAATAGCAGCTTCTCCTGCGCTCCATCAGCTGGTGTTGAGGCTATGTGTGCAAGGACTGGGGTGTGAAGTGGGGAGGCCAGAGCTGTAGTGTTTGACACTGTGAAAGGAGATGTTATTGAGTGTAATGCAGGCTAGCTGTAAGCAGTGCAGCCGTGTGGCAAAGCAGTGTAGGTAAATCTGGCCAAAATGCTCCTACTTCATTTGTCAGATCTTAATTACTAGTACTGGAAGTTAAGCACTGGAGTCCTTGCAGAAGGAGACCACAGGGGCACTGTTGTAAATGTGTAAAAAGAGTGGTAGTTACTGAACTATAAGTATTTCCGCATTCAGGTCCATACTCTGTATTACACATTACATTGAACATGATCATCTCCTACATATATGGTTTTTATGCACAAATCTGATGAAAAATGTAGTCCCAAATGAACTTTATGTGTTTTACTATTTGACCTTGTTTATAAGTGAGTCGCATCTGTCAGTGCTCTAGATTTAATATTCTCTTTGCTGAACAGTTAGAACATGTTTAATGATTGAGTTTGATGCCATATTATCTTTAGCTTGACAAGATTTTTGTAAAGATGGTTTAAGCACACTTTCATGAATTTTCTGAGCATTTCTTTGAATATTTTATTTTTTTCGTCACATTTTGATTCCTGCTTCAAGAAATACTGCTACAAATCCTAAATCAGATTTTGTTCTCTTAGATTGCAAAGAGCATGTCACAGAAGATGCAAAATCAGAATCCATCAGTGACACAGCTGACCTGGCTCTGCCACCTGAAATGCCAATTTTAATTGATTTCCATGCTTTAAAAGACATCCTGGGGCCACCCATGTATGAAATGGAGGTAACTTCCTCATTTGTTTATGCTTGGCTGCTGTTTCTGTCTGGTTTGACTATTTGTCTATTTTGTTGCTATTGACTAAGTTTATACAATACTAACTTTTTAAAAAACGTATTAGTAACAGCACTCTATCTCTTTGTATTCTAACAAGTGTGTTTTTCACCTAAAGAAGTTTTCATTTTGGTTTAATTCAGGGTACGTAAGTAACACAGTGGCATGACTTTCTGTTAGCAAAGATGCCTGCAGCAGTGCTTAAGAATGTGATGGTGCTTTTTCAGTTTATAACAACTTTGCTTTTGTCTGGGGGGTGTTTGGTGGCCTTGTGAAAGAAGCCAAAAGTAGAACTCAGGAATCCTGTCTCTGAAGCAGCTGTGTTAAGGACTGTCCCACATACCTCCTTAAAGCCAGTCAGCAGTTTTGGGTGTTAAAACCACTCCTGTTTTCACCAGAAGTGCTCAGACATTCTTTAGATTGACGTGATGCTTCGCTATTAAAAATGTTTCATGATCAGCCAGGCACCTCCAGCTTCCTAGTACCAGCTTTGTTCCTCACTGAGCATATTTCAGAACTTTTTCTTTCCCCTCTCTGTATGTTGCTACAGTCTATGAAAATGCTACCAATAAAGTAGTTTGTTGTCTTGAGATTCTCTTTTTCACCATTTACATTGCAGTTATTCCCTTCAGGTGCAGGTGAACTAATAAAGGGTAAGTAGTAAATAGAACACTGGGACAGGAAACCAGTTGCCAATGGAAAGCTGAATTTTTCTGTCTTTATGCAAGAGAAAAGATCAGTAAACCAGTAAGTTATGGAGAAAATAGAAATGAAGGGAAAACTCCCTAAAGAGACAAAATTCAAACTTTTAGGAACTTTCCTGTGATAATTATCTCCTAGATGAGAGAACCAGGCTCCAGTGGGATTTGGAGGACAAAAAGGGAACAAGCTATGCAGGGAAAGCAGGAGAATATGAATGATTGTTATGGAACAAGTCAGTTTTTAGACCTGAACTGAGGTTTTCTGATATGAAGATTTTATCACAGTTAAGATTCTTAATGAAGAGACACAATGAGGAAACAGGTTGGAAGAAGACATTAGTAATCTATATACCCAGTAATGACTATAACTGTAACTATATATATAGTTATATATATATATATTTATCCAGTATATAGTTTTTTATATATATAACTATACCCAGTAATAGAATCACACAAGATAGTTCAAGGCCATTTTAATTAAGAAGATAGTGTAGCTATATTTCAGCTTGATTTGGGATGACTGTAACCATCAGATCATTTGTGATACTCCTATGGTAATTTTTACTAGTCTGTCCACTACCTGACTTTAGAAACGATTACTGAAAAACAGCATGTGTTTTTTTTTTTTTTTTTTCTGAGATATAACATTCTATCTGAATTTTCATTTTGAAGTGTGTTACATACTTCAGACATCTGTCTTTGGAGCTAAAGCGCTGCAGGATCATTTGGCTTTTTAGTGCTTGAATTGCAGGTGCACGTAAAGCCATTGTAGTAAATTGAACTTAATATTCAAGGCAGTACTCTGATTTCTACAAAGGTTGTTTATTAGTTTCATAAAGGTGCTAAAAATAAATTTAATTTTGTAAATTTGTACAAAAATTCTGGTCAGTTGCTGTTGTACACCCAGTTCCCAGTCAAGAGTAGAATTAAGTCAAATAAATATGAACTTATCACATTTCTTAAAAATTAGATAGGAGGCCAAGAAATATGCTAATATGTGACTTTCCTTAGAGCTTCTGCTTAGTTTAGAACTTTTCTGGAGTTGATTATTCATTTAAATTTGGTAGCATGACTGTGTTGGTAAATAATTTCTGCTGTTTTGTCCTTTTCCTACAGGAGTAGGTAATGCAAGTAAAATTCTTACGTTGTGGTTCTTAATTCAAAGTATACAAATACGTGAGTGCTGTGTCTTGGGGTCTTTTGCATGCATAGTTGTCATGAATATTCATATGAGCATTTCATGGATCTGTTGGCCTGTATAAGCTGAAATAGGATGGACACTATTGACCTGTTTTTCAAAGGTTTTTTAAACGTTTCTGTATTTAGCAGGCAAATTAAGTAGTGCAGAAATAAAAGTAGAGATGAATCCATACAGCGTCAATTCCCTGAGCAGCTCAGGGTTTATTTCCATGTGCTGTTTGCTGTATTTATTAATAAACAAATATATTTCCATGCACTTTATGATTTTTCAATATCAATTGCTCAGACAGCCACATAACTCCTGCTTTAATGAATTCTCCCACCTAACCCCTTATGCCTTTGAATTTTGTCGAGTGCTCCCAAGATTCTTTCAAGCTCCCGTGTCAATGACAGGCGTTCCAGCCTGGCCAGTGATGTGTCTCTCTCTAGCCTTTAAAGCTTCACCTTTGACCTGCATTTCACCATTAATAATTAGTTAAAATAAAGATACAGTGGAGGCAGCTGCATGTCAGTACTTGGATGAGAGTGAGCAAATACAACTGAAAGCATGACATGACTTACTTGATCTGTTATCCCTCAGAGAATACTTTAAAGTAAGTGATTAGTCTTTTCAGTGCACTGCTTGCGTATTTATCTTCTGGAGAGGTCTCGCAGCAGAAAGGCAGGACAGAATACTCAGCTCATAGTTGTAGGATTAATTCATTTATTATAAATAAATAAATAGTCTTATATGTTGCTTTACAGAACAAATGTAGGAATAAATCACATGGAAGAAGAATCGTGACAGTAGGTTACAAGTGTGGTGTTTCTAACATCTCTGGAGCCTTCCTTCCCTCCTTCCTCCCTCCCAGATTACAGCCAAACTGTAGGTCTCATGTACACAAAGTTTCAAGAACAGGCTGATATGTAGCTCTTTTTCCATCATCTCACAGACATGACCAGTCATTGTAATGGCATTTTTAACTGAAGCTCTTTAAAAAGTGTAAGTAAGGATTTTTTTCTAATTTAAATTCCTCTGACTCGCTGTGAGAAGAAATTATTCATTCAGAGGTGCCAGGTTTGTGTGTGTGTGTTTAGGCATTTTCAAGCTTCTTTTCTGAGGACAGTTATCCAAACTGCCAGGGCATTTTCTAGGCATATTCCTGTCAACACACATCAGTTACCACTGAGATGAAGAGGCTGCAGTAGAGGCAGTACAGTCTCTACCAGGGCAGAAAGAGAAGTTGCTGGCCTTTGAGCCTGCCACTTAGTGCCAAGAATGATGGTTGAAAGGAGATTAGCACTTACTACACACCTAGTTTCTCTTACCAGATCTCAAGTTACTTGTGAAAATAGGAGGTATCTAGATAGTCTGAGGATAGAGGAAGGAGTTTGTACTGAGGTGAGATAACTAAAGAGTCTTTACGACCATTTGTTTTTTGATCTTCAGTCATGTTTGCTGTTTTCTGCCCCTGAGCTGTCAAACAGTGGAAGGAAGTAGTCTGTAACTATTTGGAATTGATACACAGTTAGAACCAGTGCTAAAACCCAAAAAACCTCAAACCAACAAACCTCGTTGATGGCTGCTTTGGGATGGGAGAGTGTACAGACAGTTGCTGTTGTTCATCACACCTGAAATGTTTGAAACCATGACAGGCTGCCAAAATACATCATTGTCTCAAGTGTTAAGGAGAAAGATTCATAGTTGTTGGATCTCAGTGTAACCAAGATGAATTTTGTTAACCTGAGTTACTAAGTGATTACTAAGGTAATCTGACGAAGTCACTGTGACTAGTAAAATACAGGCATGAATGCAGAAACTCATGTTAACAAAAATTAAAATCCGTGATGAGGTATTTTGATTCCATAGAATTTAAATACTCTGTTATGTGCCATTTTCTTAAATGCTAGGAAAAGAAACAGTAATCTAAATTATGCTAGTAAGCGCAAATCCACACTGCTGTTTGATTTACAAAACTTCAGTCCCACGTACTACCTGGTGACTTGCAGCAGCCTTTCTAGTGGGCTTCTGGAGAGCGTTTTAGTCCGGAACTAAAATACTTAGTAACTTGTATCTTTGGAGCTCACAACTGGAGGTGTTTCTAACACAGCCAGCTCACAGCAGGGCCCTACAAGTCATTCTGCCTCCTAACCTAAGGTACAGGGCTGTGCAGACCTCTATGCAGATGTGTCTGCTCTTGCAGCTGGGCTGATGGTTACAAACTGACTTCTCTGCTAACTCTGGGCAGGAAGCAAAATGAAGGCAGTAAGATAACAGTTGCACAGTGCGGAATGGGTTGATGCTAGAGAGAAAAAAACTCTATTGCTCTGGATTTGCAAGTAGTATAAAATGGGATGTTGTTAAGTGTGCTTAGAAGGGACAAAAAGAGTGCAGAGTTCAGAACTGGAATTCTTTTATTGTGGTTCTGTTGTGATGCTCCTTTGTTTTCTATCCAAGAAATTAAACATTGAAATTCTCTAAGCAGTTTACTAAAGAATTCATCCGTTTTTCAGGAATGACTCAAATTAACTTTTAATTCTGCATCTCAGTAGGAGACCAAATTATTTTAAAATGGGCCTATGCTTTTATTTTACAAAGGAGTATTTGTCTTTTGCTCCAGTCACTGCCTCACACAGTAAAAATTCATCCAGTCTCTTTTTTGCCTTGTAATAAGTATCTTAGTAGCTCAGAACATGCTGAATACCTGTATGATCTTTTCAGCAGGGCTTCTGCATCTTGAAGCTCAAGAAAACAAAAGGACTTTCTGTATATTCTTAAAGAATCTCTGACAGAGGAAAAAAAATCAAAACCTGGAACTTGTATGGAAAACATCTTGCCTGTCTTTCCTTCCCCTTAATGTGGGACTCGGAGCCCTCCATTACTCTCGTAATGTAGCAGTGTATCCACCTTGAAGGAGGCTATAAATAACGTTTGGGAGCAAAACTGGCTTTTTCATTAGGTAACAGAGTCAGAGCAAACAGACCTCTAGCAGATGGACTAGGTCATATAAACATTGGCAGAATACTTGAAGTCCTTTGAAAAGACTCTCATTGAACTTATGGGGGTGGGGAAGGTTTCAAAAACTTGATATACCCAGATGTTTGCCACTCCCTTAAGCTAAGCAGCCACATATAGCTCTGATTCTGTATTGGATGTTTACACATTAGGTAGAAACACTGCTGCATTAGAAAAAAATCTGAAGGTTTGGATTTACCTTTTGTGCTTTAGTGAGTACAGTTGTTTTAAAGGCAACTATCAAATTGTTTTTGTGATAGTTGTGTTACAACTGTTCCCTAAACTCTTTCCCTTTTGTTTTCCTTCAGGTGTCTGAACGCTTAAATCAGCCAGGAGTAGCCATAGGCTTGGCTTGGACTCCCTTAGGAGGAGAGATCATGTTTGTAGAAGCCAGTCGCATGGATGGAGAAGGCCAGCTCACTTTGACTGGTCAGCTCGGAGATGTGATGAAGGAGTCGGCGCATCTTGCCATCAGCTGGCTGCGCAGCAACGCCAAGAGATACCAGCTAACCAATGGTAGGTTGGGAAGGAATGACAGTGCATTGTGGAGATGGCACGCATCTATCGGCTAGACAGACAAGCCTGTAGTTTTTCTCTAAAATTTAAGATACAGTTTATGCTAAATGTCAGTTTTCATAGTCTAATCTTTCATACCTTGAGAATTAGTTGGGTTTGTGTGGCAGCTGCTGAGCTGCAGTGCAGTAGGACTTCAGCCAAGCCACTTTTGAACCTCCCAAGAGTTCTGTAAATGGGTCTGGTTGGATCATCTGCTGACTAGTCAGTAATTGGCCAGTATCTGTCACTACTTACAGAAGTTTAGACAGATTAAAAAACTAAATGGAATTGATGCATGAAGCGCTGCTGGTATTAACTGTGTATACGTTTACCTCTCTAGTTTACACTGTTATGTCCTACAGGTTCAGCAAGGTAAAAAGATGTAAATAATAGATTTACTTTCTAATATTGGTTAATCCTGGGTTTCTGTGAAGTGCTGGTTCTTTGGGATGGTCTCTGAAAATTGACATTTAGAGTTGGGGACATAAAACCCCCTAAAAATTCTGTGTTGGAATTGCTTGGTTTCTATATTACTCCCTCCTCAGAATTTCCCAACACATGCAAATACAAAGTATTTGGTTGACCTGTTACAGTTTTCTCTGGGAATCTGGATGTAGAAAGCACATTGAGTTGTCTTTTTGTTTTTCTAGGGCCTCTGTGATACAGTGTTGTTTTTTTCAGTCTACTGTTTGTTAAAAAAATAGTGCTGAGACTTCTTGATTCTCTGGTGGGCTTTTAGAATAAAGACCGGGAACAAAATGTTTTAAGATTTTTCACATTCAAACCCTTCTTTTTTTCCTTAAGCTTCTGGAAGTTTTGATCTCCTTGACAACACTGACATCCATCTGCACTTCCCAGCTGGAGCTGTCACAAAAGATGGACCATCTGCTGGTGTTACCATAGTAACCTGTCTTGCCTCACTCTTCAGCGGGCGGCTGGTGTGTTCAGATGTAGCCATGACAGGAGAAATTACACTAAGAGGCCTTGTTCTTCCTGTAAGCATCGTTTCAGAAAACAGCCAAGTTGTATTAATTCTCCCTGTTCTGGGTATAAAATCTGGTTACAGCCATTTGCAGCAATCCAGTCTCTTTCGGTGCGCTGTCAGGCTGAGGGGAAGCCAGCCCGCTGCAGTGCCATGCCACTTCTTACGGCCTTACACTGAATGCTAAAGCTCCCCTTGATGCTGCTTTTGGGGAAAGCACTGCAAAATGTTTAGTGAGAAAGGAAACCTGGACATCTTAAAATACAAGATGGTCCCAGAATTGCAATTTCTTAACTGTTAATACAGAGCTATGTCCAGTTTAATCTGAAGAGCTGTTTCTAAAAACTCTTGCAGTTACTGCACGTAGGTTACTCTTGAAGCCATCTCCAAATGTGTTTTTGAAGTTGTCTTAAATTTTGTTACTTGTACATGGTTCAGTTGAATGGTTCCTGTGAAGCTTTTTCAAAGCATGAGGGCAAACACAAATTTTCAAACCAATAGTTTCAGTATCAAAGGGAGCCTGCTTATAAGTGATTAGGCAGATACAGGATCGATTACCTCTCATACCAAATGAAAGACAAAGGAACTATGAAATAGTATTTATTTTGTTTCATGCAGGAAACCAGAGGTAACATGGAAAGGTATAAGACTAGAAGGATCTCTGAAACGGCATTCTGGCAGCAGTCAGACTGACACGACTGCCTGTTGGTCAAGGCTGTACTGAAAAATAAGCATTGCATTGATGCTGCCCTGGTGCAGTTTACTCAGCTTATCAGATAAATTGCCTTTGCTGTAGCAGTGACCAAATTTTGCCTACTCTTTACAGTGGGTGCAAGAATTGGTTATCTAAATACTAGACCAGGGTTACCTTCCTTCTGAGTGGTGTTTAGAATCTTGTGGCATTGCATCCTTAAGACTACCTTCCCCCTAAACCTGGTACTGCCCTTACTGTAAAAACAGTTCTAATGTAGGCGTAGGGTTTCAGCATATCCTGTGAAAAAAATGAGTTAGGGCCATCTTTCTTAAGAAATCCTGAAAAGCGGTGACTCTTCCACTGTTGATGCTGTTTTATCTGCATTCCCAGATTTTTAGTTTTCTTCCAACTGTTACAGAAAGCATACAGTAGCACATTAACATATTCCCCTCATTAAGCATATAATGAGCTAAAACTACAGCTGCATTTTTGTTTTCCTAAATGACTGGGGGAGGGAGAACCTTTCATTAAAGTTTAACTCCTCATGTGATTTGTTACAATGATTACCTCATTAGATCGGTGTCATGGATGTTTTTATATATGTATTTCTTCTCATTAGGTGGGGGGAATTAAAGACAAAGTCCTGGCAGCACACCGTGCTGGACTGAAGAGAATCATCATTCCTCAGAGAAATGAAAAGGATCTTGAAGAAATTGCAATGAATGTACGGCAAGATTTGACCTTTGTTATGGCAAGCTGTCTGGATGAAGTTCTTAACGCAGCTTTTGATGGAGGCTTTGCAGTTAAGCCCAGAGTTGAGCGTCTGAATAGTAAACTTTAAGCAGCCAGGCCAAGATTACATCTGTATTGAGTTTCACAGAGATCAAGAGTTATCAACGTATCAAGTAGAACTATGACCTAAACTCGACTGTTTAAATGTGCGTGTAAATGCAAATAAAAATAAAAATACTACTACAGGAGTTAACAATCCGAAACTACATTTTAGACATTTTACTAACATCAGCAAAGAATCATGAAAAAAATACTCCTTTACTGGTAAGATTAAAGCATGAGAAAGCTGAGGCTGCTGAGAAAGAATCCTCAACTCATCTGGCACAGCTATATAAACAGGGAATAATACATAATTCTGTGAGCTGTAGTTAGAGAACACAAATTGCAGCAAATTCAGCTCAGCAAGAGTCCAATATACCAAAAAGTAAACTGATTTAGCCCAGCGGTTTACTGATTTAGAAAATACCATTCAATACATTAAGGAGCAGCAGCAGCAGCAGGGGAAAAATAAGGGGTTTGAAATCTAAAAAATATGCTTAAGGGATCTGAACAGAAGCAATATGGTCCAAGTTAAGTTACTAAGTCCTTTCAGCCCTCAGCTCTGGTTTGTGGCAAAGTCCATGCAGACATCATTTTTCAAACCTAAATGGAGGAACCTACTCCAAAGAACTGAAATGTTCTAATTCTCATGATGGGAGGGAGAGGATGCAACCAGGTTCAGGCACACGCAGTTGTACTGTCAGCATCAGGAGGTGGAGCACATTTGAAGACTATGAAAAAACCTGGTCACGTTTCACAGGGACAAGGTGTTGCGTCTTTCTTACCTGACAGAAATCACTTTGAGCCTGGGGTGCCTATGTTTGGAGTTAGCCTGTAAAGAGTGAATCATTTAAACAATGCCAAGAGAACACTGGATCATCACAGTGCATTAGGTACTGCACACTGCAAGTGATGTAAGAAAAATCAAGCATGTCTAAGGAAAAGCCTGTCAGTGTCCCATCTCAGCTGACAGCTTTGTCTTGGCTTCCCTTGAATGTGAGCGTGGACAGGAATTTAAACATTTTTAATGTAGGATCCTTGAGGTTTTCATTGTTTCATGCTAGGGTCTACCACAAGGGAAGCCCCATATGTTGCAGTCTCATCCTGCTCATTTACTTTGAAACAAATTGGAGTGTGTTCATGAAATGCATATACTGTGTCGCTGACAAAAGCCATCACAGAAGCAGCCTATACATCAAAAGTAATGATTTGTTTTGCTTTCATTTCCGTAGACAGAAAGCTGATTTACCTGGAACATCACAGCACCACAGTAATAAAATCTGTGGGTATTTCTGTACCTGATTACAAAAGATTTTATAAATGTCACTGAAGACTTAATCTAATAAAATTAAGTTTCACTATTTTAAGAATTCTGTTTCAGTCATTCACTAGCCACATTGCAAGGGTAAGAGGCAACAACCACTGAGTCTCAGAACACCTTACAAGATATTTGAACATGGAATGCACAAAGAAGCTAAACAATTGGTGGAACACCACAAAGGTACATCACTAAATGCGCTGCTTTGCCTGCTGCAATTTTAAAGCACTACTGCAAACAACCAGCAAAAAATGTGAAACAGAACCGAAATGTTAACATCCATGTTTGACAGTCATTTTCCTTTTAAGGCTTCCCCCCCCCCCGCCCCAGGCAATGAAAAGCAGTGGAAACAGGGCTAGGAAACACAAGATCTACTGCATTTCATCCCATCTATTAAAGACGAATATGAATACTCGCTCCCAATACAGCGAAGTAAAACAATGCTTTCTAGAATAAATAGCTAGTGTTACAACAATACCAGACTTTAATACACCATTTATTTTAAATAAGGCAGTGAACTGTACAGACTTAAAGTATGTTTTCTGTTTCCAAACCAGAGTGTAGCTGACTCACCATATCCCCAAAACTCTTTAAAGGAGAGCCAGTGAAACAGGCTTCTAATACTTTTGAGGATCTGGGCCTAAGGATAATCTCTAATCATTCCATCTGATGATGGACACACTATATTCCATACAGATTTCTTAAGACCAGAGAGCTGGAAACAAGCTGACCTCAGCAAGCAAACGCCAGTCCCAAGCAGCTGATCACACACAAGTCAGTGTATCCCTCAAAATATCAAAAAGTATTTAGCCAAGTTTCTGCCAAAGACCAGGAGACAAACCAGAGGTAAATGCAGACAGGCTTAATTAGGTGAGAGTAATTACTGAATTTGGAAGACTGCAAATAATTACTGTATATTCATACCGAAAAAGATGCTAGATTGCTGCATTTCTGAATTGTTTTATCTACTGTCACAAGGCACCAGTACATCTTTTAAATCAAATCTGTGTGCCGTTCCAACAGCCTAAATATCAGATTTTAAGTGAAACTTTTACTACACAAAGACAACTATTTCTGTAGTACTTTATTAATCCAGCCTGATGGATTTTAAGTTCCTTACCCATACTTACCTCATGGATCAAAATAGTAAGATCAAGAGTTGTCTTAATAGATCAACCTCTGACAAGAAAGTTAAGACAGTGCACAGTAAATAAAACTGTATTTTAATGGGTTACAAAAGTAGTTAATAGCCAGCCTACCTCCCCAAACACATGTCCACTACCATCAGGTTTGACAAAGATCTCTTTCAAACAGCTTTTCAGCTTAGTCTATTCCGTGTGTCTATGATTTGGCACACAAATCCCATGCATGTTTATGGCTCAATCTTTCACATACAGATGGACTGTGGAAAGCCCAGTATCCTTCAAAAGCCTCTCTGTCTGGGGAGTCACACCTGTAGGAGACTGTTTGCATTGCAACGTTCGTATGTCACTAACACACAGAAATCAGTTCAAGACAGTTCCTTTAGTAACAACCAAAAGCCGTGAAGACAAAAAACTGAGCAAGAGTATCCAAATGTCAAACTTTGAGCTAATGCAAAAAGCAAAAGTTGGGTTGTTTTGTTTTTGAATTTGCCAGGTATTCTCTTAATGACAAACATAAAAAGACTGAAAGCATCTCATTCCAACTGCCTTCTTTTTAAGCAAATGGTCTGGGTTTGTAATTGAAATACTGCTTAAGACAATACGTTCTTTGTACTGCAAACAACAAATACAAGGATGCAATCAAGTTTCTAAACATCTCTAAATTTGAAGCCTGAATTTAAACAATAATTCACAAAATTCTTAGTAATTGTTCCTTTTTGGTAGAAGATAACTCAAAGTACAACATCTTGACCTGTTTTTGGAGGAGCTTTCTTTACCGATACATCTTTCAACAGAATTACTTCTTTCGAGTTCTGTACATTCACAGAATAGCTCAATTAAGAACAGCATCACCAAAGAACTGACTACTGGAAAGAGACAAAATTTACCAAACATACAGAAACAGAAGTTTTACCATACCAATTGTGCATATCAAAAGATGACACCGGTAATTATTTTTTAAAAAGATACAAAAAAGAGAAAAACCTGAATTACAGAAAAGAACGTCATCTTTATTTAATGAAAAACTAGAAGTTAATAAAAATTAGCAAATACACAAAAAATATACACAAACAGCAGCAATACTATGTAGTGACTTACAAAGGGGGGGCAGGGAGGGAGGGAAGCAGTGGCCAGAGACCAGACCACTCAACATGGCTTGTCAGTCAAAGGGGCGGAGGAAAAAAAAAAAAACACAAACAAAACCACAAAACAGTATCCTTTTCAACAGTACAATCAATCTACAAACAAGGTTTTAGAATTATTTTACAACATTTTCTGTAGAATCAATTCTTAATACAAAAGATGCCCATTTTGGGTGTATATATATTTTCAGTGGTTTACTGTTGACTTATTTTAAATATATTAGTGTTACTACATGCAACTGCTTCTTGTAATTTAACAGCCTTTCCTTTTATTTACCTTCATATATGTCTACCCTCCATCTACCAAATAATTCGTCCAACAGTCAAAGATGGTTACCCTAGTTTCAGCTAAATTAAATGCAACGATTTAAACACTGGCCTCAAGAGGTTGGATTGCCATTTCAACACATGGATATAGTTACATTAATGCCTAAATTGCCATTTTCTGCAAAGAGCTGTGCAATGCTGGTGTCAAAGACTAGACAGTCACTATTCATAATGGCTGTTGCAATTCCCTCATGGATAGATCGAGGAGTTGCTTCCCAAGTCAACCGCCGTCTATGACCATTTAACTCCAGTCGATAAGCAAAGTTTTCTGCTTGCTTGCGGGTTCCTATCAGCTGTACAATCGCAAAGAACTGCTGATGACCATCATACTTCTCCTGTTTCTCCAATACTAACATGAAATGAAAGCCAAAACAAGACTGCATCATAACCCAGTCAACAGCACCAGGAAGATTAATGTCTGTAGCAAGGAAGACTATATCTTCTCCCTGAAGTGTCGTAATGGACTTATGTTGATGCATCAGGTGTGGCATTACAGCATCCAGAGAACCTTGCCATTTACAGGAAGCACCGGGACATGGACAGGAATAAGGCCTAAACTCACACAGCTCCTCATGGTCTGCTTTTTCTGTGTGTGGCAAAGTTATCTCACATCCGGAAGAGGCATATTTACACGGGAATAGTACAGAATTGGCAACTTTCTCCATAGCCAGGTTACGAATGGAGCCCAGAGGGCCTCGGCAAGTTGGACAGCACGTAAGTTTGGGGCGACAGTTGCTACAAACAAGATGGCCACTCTGACACTGAAGAATTGGTGGAAGCACATAGTCAAAACACACAGGACACTCAAAGAGACTAGCCAAGTCATTATTGGAAGCTGTAGTGCCTGTCAGCGCAGGCACCCTCTGTGACGGTGTACACTTTGAAGTACCCGTGGGTAGTGCTGTAGCAGTCTGACGACTCATTTCTGCAACAGAACAGAGAAAAAAGAATGAGTACCCAGACACATTTGATTTTCCTCTGCATACAGATTTGCTTCATTTACAAAGAAATCTAAAAAGAAACCAGATACAAATGACAGCGAAAAGCCTTTATGTAATACAGACTGTGGGTATATTACATGGAGAATATCAGTTGTGCTGCATACAACAAGAACATTTGAACAAGATGCAGATGTAACAAGTGAAGAAGTTCTCGTAATTATTCTGAAGTAGAATTTACTTATTGGAAACTCCAAGGGGATGAGTAAAGATACACTGAAAACAAAACTGAAATCCCCAAAGTTTGTCTTTCGAAGGGGGAGGGGGTGGCGTTAATATTGCGTTTACAAAATACTCCACCCAGGCCACTGGGTGTAACAACTGGGAGCACTATGAAGCAATTCTAAGGCTGAATTTTAAGTTCCTGTGTATTCAGTGAGATGAGAGACCAGACATGATCCTCCAGATACCACCTTCTCCACATTAACTGTATTTTTTTTGTTTTAAACTGAAAACCAGTAGCAAGGAAAACCATAGCTCAGAGATCACTGCACTGCTTTGTTCCCTAGGACAGGGCACTGACTCGTCATTTTCATTACTGAAAAACTACTCAAACCCCAAGAATTTTATTGAATTTCCCAAATAAGAAATTAAAACGAAAATTGAATTTGAGAATTAATTTTAACATCTTAGAGCTCAAACGTTCCCAGTATTTGAAGAGGCACTGATGTTGATTAAGTTTCACAGTCAGTGGAGTTCACACTAAAGTTCTGTCCTTTCAAACACCCCCATACAAAAGTTGAGCCCTGCCTGCCTAAGCACCTTGCTCAAGCATTCAACAGGCCAGTTAAAGTACTGATGGATTCATCCACCCAACTCTCCTCCTTCCCGTGCAGAAGAAATTAATAGCACTACCAGAAGAAATAAACAGCCCAGGTTGAAAAGATAAACCTTGCCATCCTAAGTGAAGGAAGTTAAATGCCATCCAAAACTGGCTTCCATTACACAGTAAAATTCTCAACCACCTTAAGTGCTTCCCTGAAAGTACACCAGCTCTGTATCTGCCACATACGTATAAAGCTCTCAAAATAAACCTCATCCTTAATCTCCTTGCTATTTGACATGGGAATATTAGGCAATAGGCAAGCTTCCCATATTTAGCATCATTTCACCCGCAAACTTACTCATACTTGGACTAGATATCTCAAAGCAGCATACTGTGCATGCCTTTGCAAGACATGCGCTGTTCAGGGCATGCAGCAAAGGAACCAAGAGACTCGAACATAAAATAAACTTATCCCTTGACATTCAAAAAGTAAACAGACCAGCAATTTCAAATTCTTCTACAGAAGCACCTCTCTCTCAAGTCAAGAGCTGGAAAAACACTGTCTAAGATTCAGTATTTGGTCACATGCGCAATACAGCATCATCTCATCCCTCAAAATCTCTTCATCTCAGGCTTCTTGGACTAGAGACACCCAGTTCACACCTTTGGGGACAAACATAAACCAAACTCAAACAATGCTGGACCTTAACTGATACTGCAGAGACATGACAGGAATGTTTGTATCTTCTGGCTTCATTTCCCTATTGTAAGGCATTCCAGCTTAGATGGAAAGTTCAAAAGTTTATTTGATCTGTGACAAATCAAGTAGATGTTCTGAGGAAGCAATGCCACGTGAGCTTGTTGCTAGGGGATCCAAATGGTAGAGAGCCCTGTGAGAACTCAGCACAGCTGTTGTTTTTCCCCAGCACCTGTAGGTGGGAGAATCATTATGATATGCTGCAGTTCTACAGTCTAGAACAAATTATACACAGAGAGTAACTGAACATGGGAGAACAAATTCTGATCACGGTATTCACTTGGAAAGAGCTTAGAACCACAGACTGTTTTGGGCTGGAAGGGACCTTAAAGCTCACGCAGTTCCAATCCCCTGCCACAGCAGGGACACCTTCACTAACAGGCTGCTCAATGACCCATCACATGCATACTCCTATGTCAGATTCCAAGCGTGTTTCCCTTCGAATATTGTAAACACACACATTTCAGAAACATTTGTGTGTGTTTCATCTTCCCTGTACCTACAGGTCCTGATGCAGGGATCCCCACTAACCCACAGATAACACTGGTGAACCCACTGTGTTAGACCAGTTCCCTGGGCAGTCTGACAGGCTGGGTGAGCTCTGCTTTCTTTAATTACACCTCTCAGGGCCCATTCAACAGTTAAATTAAGCAACCTTCAAACTTTGCAGGAGACTTTACGCACAGAGGTACTTCCCACTTAAACCTCCTAAGTCTCAAAGTACTAGAGAAAAGAACCACATACCACAGAGAACTGTACAGCCCTGTTTTATCACTGTTTCTGTGCGTGACCAACCTTCACACACACCTTCCACAACTGAGGCCTGTCTAAACGAGCAGGGAACGAAACTGACCAGGAACCTGTGAGCCAGGCCACCAAGACCAGCACGCAGGGAAGAAACTGGATAAAACTATAAACTGCAATTCACCAAGCCTAAACCTGCTCAAAGCCTACATTTTCATCACTCTTGTTAACACAAAGATGAATAATACATCATGATGGAAAAGTGAGAAGTTAATTTCTTACAGCTCTATTGAAAGCTACAAGTTAATCACAGCACAAGTGTTAACAGTACACTATATTTAACCGACTAAACTATCAAAAACATACAATTACGAACCACATAAAAATAACTACAGAACTGGAAATAAAACACATTTTTAGTTACAGAAGCTTTACTACAGGTAGAAACCCCTACTATGCGATATGTTGCTATCTCTGCATACACTGGGAATAAGCCTCTAAGCAACACTGACAAACTAAGGCTAAGTGTCATTGTCAAAGTATTATTTCCTACAACATAAATTATTCAAGAAATTGTACAAATTAAAAGCCAAACGAATCTCTAACAACGAAAATCCAAAACAAATTCAAGAGGAAGGCTGAAGAGTGCATTTTAAGATTTCCTAGTTCTAGAGCACGGAAAACTCTGTCCTTGACACCAGAACGCACAGAGCTCTTAAGGAAACTTCTCAACACGGTTCTGGGGAGGGGTGCGCTGCACACACGACCGAGGCCTCCCGAGGGACAGGCTTACAGAGCTCCTACAGAACAGTGCACAGCCCTGCGCATACAGCGAGCCACAAGTCGCTACCTTTCCCCCTGCTGGCGCTACTTCCCGGCAAGCAGGCACACAGCACTCCCTTCCATGAATGCGGCGAGCTGGAGGCCGATCTCCCCGTCATAGGGAGTGGAGGAGCTCATGGCGTCTCCGCGGGGCTGCCCGGGGTGCACAGATCCCCGGCGGGACCCCGCGCCGCTCCAAGTGCTGCTGTCACCCCCCACATTACGGCTGCACCCACGCTCCGGCCCAGCGCCCCAAAATGGTTCCCCAACCTCCGTCCCACCGCGGGCCGGCCGGGCCGGGCCGGGCTGGGCTGGCTCCTCCCGCCGGCGCTGCCCCGCGCCCGGCTGCGGGACAAGCTGTGAGGCAGCGCGGCCCGGACCGGCCATTGGCTGCCCCGGGCGGCCCCGCCCCGCCTCCGCCCGGCCGCAGAGGGTAGGGCGCGGCGGCCCGGCTCGGGCGCGGCGCGGGCGGCCCCGGCGGCCGTTGGCACCCATTGGACAGCGGGCAGCGCCTCGCCCCAGCACGGACACCCCGAAGGGCCCGAGTCGCCCCGGCCCGGCCGCGCACACCGCCTCCTCCTCGCACCCGCACACAACGCTCCCCTCAGCATCGGTACCTGCTTCTCACGTGCCACAACCAGTTCTCTTCAGATACAGCGATGGATCTGATCATCTTCCCCGAACAACCACTTCTAAAAAGCTACAGATTGCATTCAAAACATGGATTTCTCTTCCAGGTGCCGCTATTTCAAGGACACTGCTCTAATTAGCATTTTCCACTGTGTATCTATAAAGTACCCATTCAACATGAATTTTCGCCATTTCTATAAAGCAGAAGCATACTAAACCGAAGGAAAAGACCAACAGCCTTGGAACAATGTGACATAGTTGAAAGTCCGTGTGGACTGTTGACAAAATATAGAACAGTTTAAGGATAAAGAAGTTGGAAAACAAATCAACACACTTGCATGAGGCACTCTGTGCTCATCAAAGCTGTGGCATTATGGAATACAGACATAAGGATAGCAAGATCATGGAGGTACAAGTTCCAGTGCAGGCAACAGGAGAACATACTGCAGTAAATTGTTTTGGTCACATAAAAAGGCTACAGTATCAGAATAAAGAAAATTATCTTTGAAAATACATCCCTACCAATTGAAATTCAAGTTCTGTTCGAGGAAGACCATGGAAACTTGTACTGGCACTCCACCACATGCAAGTAACACGCCTTCACTAGTAACGAAAACTATGAGGACAGTACAAGACATGCTTCAGCCTCCCCCCAAACATCCAATATACAACATCCCCACCTGCTAAGAGTCAAGAAAGTTTCCAAACAACACAGAAAAGCTGAAGAAAACCAGCACTGAAATGGCTTTCGAGAAACCAAGGGCATCTGAAGTGTCTGAAACGTGCCCTGGGCTCTCCCTTCTGCAGTAGAGCAGCTGTCCCCAAAACAAAATCACTAGCCTCTCCACAGGTTAGTGAATGCTCTGCTAGACTGATGTAACGTACAATGCCTGAAGAGAGAAAGCCTTTGAAGCTCCAGACAGATAAAAGTTACAGCAAGAAGAGGAAGACACAATCAATCCACTGTTTAAAAAAACTCAGCTGAGATGCAAGCGTAGGAAAGCAGTTTCAAGAGAAGCTCAAAACGATGACATACCTTGCATGCCACAGAATTAACAGTGCACAGGAAAGGATCGATACACTTTCAGCTGCTCATCTTTCAGAGGTGTTGGCTTCACACACCACTCTAGAAATCACCTCTCCCGCCTTGCACTGAAATATGGGGTAACGTTGACAAATTCAAGTCAATATCACCCACTTCTCCAAAATCTTCACTCTCAAACAGATTAAGACTTAGATTTAACATTTTAATTTGCTTTTGAGGGAGTATCTGAATATTAGTTTTGAGAAAAAAAAACCAACCAAACAAACAAAAAAACAACACAAAAACAACCCATGAAACTCCTGTAGAGTCATCTAAACATCTGGAAGAGGTAAAAAACCCCATCTGATTCTATAATGCTGACAAGTGGTGTAAGGATGGGATTTGCCTTATCACAGATGCAATCAAATTTTTTTCAATCACATTTCAAAAGTAACTGAATTCAGAGACTTCCACTCAAAATGCATTCTTAATGCTTTACAGCCATCAAAAAAGTTACACAAAATCTGTCAACTTTTTCAACTCTACATTCATATTTGAAAATGAGACTTTTTTAAAATCAATCCTCTGTTACAGAGCACTGCAAATGAGAACATTTCATGACAGTGTTTGAAGTTCTAAAAAACATCGACAGGTTACTTTTAGATGTGATGTAAGCCAAGGAGTGCCAAAACCTGAAAGTTAAACAATCTGTTGAAAATATTCATTAAACAGGTATAAGTAAGATCTTAAAAGAAGATACAGAAAGATCAGTAACATCTGAAAAATATTATAAACAATAAATTGAAAATACTGAAGACTGACCAATATTTCTTTGGCAGCAGCAGCAGATTTTGTGAATGCAACAGAAAAGGAAGTGTGTGTATATTCAGAAACACGAATGTGTGAACAGGTACAAGTATACACTAAGTACATAATATCATACCCAAGAAGCTGAAAGTGTCAACGATACAGAAGTCCCAAGTGAATTTTATCTTGAGAATGAATGTAATTATAAAGCACACTTGGTTCTGATTAGAAAGCGGCACCAGTGTATTTTAAGTAGGCAGCTTTCTTACAAATTTTAAAGTAACATTAATTTCATATAAAAAATTCTTAGGATACCATAATTTTGTAGCATAGCTGCTCAGTTATGAAAAGTTTTAAGTGGCTGAGGTAACATCTACGGGTCTACGGAAAAGTCAGCTTTTCAACTATGTGTACTTAACTATTTCTGAAAGTCATCCTCCAAGGAATCTACCTTTCCTTGTCCCCTCTTGCACTCATAATCGTCAATGTACAGCAAAACAGAAGGGAAAAGGGTTTTAGCAGGCTCTAGTGAAAATATAGTAGCCTCACCACCACCAAACCCACACCTCAGAAACACATGTAACATTAAGCGCATTACGTACAACCGTACCAGTGAATAGCTTGTATTTTTTAATTAATATTTTTTATTTCTATTTAAATTTCAAGACACTTGAGGGCCCAAGGTTTTCCCTTTTGAAGTCTATTGGTTTATCTCCCACAGCTCTTGGATGACTTCAGAGTCCAAAGGCTTGGCATGGTTAACATCAAATGCATGCTTGCTCCTGCAAGTGTTTTAACACTGGATACAGAAAAGTACATCCCAGCTTATCCATACTGGCCTACTTCAAAACTTCCAGAAGACAGTTCCTGATGTAAATTATTAATTAACTACAAAATGCAATTTAGTCTCTAGACACTCTGGTTTTGATTCATGAATTATGATTATTTTCAACTCTTCCAGACACTGTTTTCTTTAGTGCCCTTAACTATATGCTATTTATTACTTCAGACACCTCAGGGCTTCTAATTTCCTGCATCACAGCCAAAAGCCAGAGCAATCCAATGTAACAAGATACTAAAGCAAGCCTCCCCAAAAAATTACAAAATTGAGGCAAGTCGCAAGATGATTTCCTTTTCCAAAACATCACCTGTCCAGTTCATCTCCTTTTTATATAAAATTGCAACAATTTCCATAACCTTGTAGTGACCCAGCCTGCCTGGAAGTGCAGTTAGCTTTTTCTTGCACCTCAAGACACTCCCTAACAACCCCTCTTCCCAACCATCAGGAAAGGAAATCTCAATGGATTTATATAATCATGGAATCAGTCATCCTCTTCGTGGCTACCTCTGCAATGAACCACCAGACCTTAAGGCTCAGTGTTCTGATGCTATCAAATGTATTCTCGTGTACATAATACGATAACCAATTGCGTCACTGCTAGTGGGCAATCCTGGTCTTCTCCAACACATACTGCATGGTAGATGCAGATCCAAACAGCACTATGTAAACACAAACAATACTATTATGCCAATCAAATTATAGTGACCTCTTTCTAACTCAGTACAAAAACTTGAGGCTTGGCTAGTGCCCTTTGACTTCTGCTTCGCCACTATCATTAACTATTTCTCCTGCCTATCGATGCCAGAATACAAAATACCAACCCAAGAGATGTTTCTCTAGCTACTGAAGTTTTTCTTTCCAACAGCTTTAAAATGTAAAATTAAGAAGGAACAGTGCCCTACAGAAGATATACAACACCACACAAAATCCATATTAGCAAGCAACTACTATCATGACTACAGCTTAATGCTGTAGTCATGTAATTTTTGAATGCTGTAGTCATGCAAGTTTTAAATGCAACAAATAACTTAATCAATTTAAAAAAAAAAACCCCGTAACCTACACTGTAGCCAACCCGAATTTTCCATAATCTAAAGAATCAAGATCCAAGTTAGTATGGAATATCGGAGACTATACTGCTATGGTACTCCAGCCTGGCAGAGAAAAGCTAACTGAGGAATAAAGTTCAGAGAAAGAACAACTAACTGATAAACCCCCAAATTTTGTTTTAGAATGAACACTAGAAATGTCCAATTAATAGCAAAAAACTGAGTTCGAACTGTTCACTCTGTACTGTACTACCAAAGAACATCCCAGCTTTCGTATGTCTTGCAATTATGAGAACACAGACCATAAACAAATAATAAAGCAAAATAGGAACTGCATCTCCCCCATCCTCTCAGAGATGAAAGGAGAGGAAGCTGGACAGAAAGCAAAAGGTAGGAGAACTACAAAGGAAATTCCTTAAAATTCCAGCTAAACTAAAAACAATTTTTCAAATACCATCACTAGGGAAACAAAATGCAGCAATATATTAAATAAACTGGTATAAGCAATAATAGCAAAAATTACTGATATGTGGTAATTTATTAGGTATTAGAAAAAAATTCTTCCCTGTGAGGGTGGTGAGACACAGGCACAGGCTGCCCAGAGAAGCTGGGGCAGCCCCATCTGTAGCAGTGTTCAAGGCCAGGCTGGATGGGGCTTGGAGGAATTTGGTCTTGTGGAAGGTGTCCCTGCCCATGGTAGGGTGTTGGAACTGGACGAGCTTTAACGTCCCTTCCAACCCAAACCAGTCTGTGAAAGTTAAGCCACAAACTAGCCAGTGAACTAACCTTTGTCATTATATAAACAAAAATATAGAGAAAAAGAATCACTCTTTAAACACAAATCAAAACCAAACACATTAGAAAGATCATGGCCCACTTCCAAATTGGACTTCATCATTTCTTTCCCTTTTAAAAACAAGCAAATAATTTATCCCACTGACACTACTGAATCCTATCTACCAGAGAGGCGTGACGACGGTACTACAGAAATACACTCAAAGCTGTATAAGTACACACTCCTGCAGTGTACTGAAGCTGGGCTCTGTGACAAAAGCCTTGTCTTCTTTCCATTCGCTAGCTCTCTATCCTCAGTGCCAGGAGTCAGTAAATGGTCAGAGCCTTCCTTTCACACAGGACACCTGAACCACTAGCATGCCTACCAACAGAACCTACACCATGAAAAACTATGGTATGAACTCAAACCAGCAGCTGTCCTACACTAGCCTTCTCAAATGCTAAACCGAACATGCCTTTCAGCAGCCCGCTGTAGTTTGATCACAGAAAAGCTGAGATAAAGCAGAAGTTAAGGTTTCAAAATAAAGATGGCACAAACCACTGAATCTAACAAAGTAAGAAAAATTTCATATGAAAATACAGACAACTCTATGCAAACAGTAAATACCAGGTAAAATGGGTTTTGTTTTATTTCTTTAGTAATACCCGATTTCCTTTCACAGTGCACAGAGCACACTGAACTAAGCTGCATCAGGATCATCTTCCAGCAACAGTTCAGCTCAGTAATTCCTATGAACAGAGGTAGTCATCTACCTCTTAAAAAGTTCCAGACATAGCATGTTGCAATAAAAAGGCAGGCAGGCATACAGGAGGATCAGCTACAAAGTGAATTAGTAACAGCACCAGAAAAAAAAAAACCAACAAGTTATTTTTCATGCTGTAACATATACTACCATCCAGAAGCGCATGAAGCAAGACGCACCTGATTCTATTCTATAAGATACCACAGATGGGCTCTGTATACAACTTCTCTCTACTAGCTCAAGAAAAAAATCAAAACAACAACAAAAAAAAAAAACAACCAAAACCATGTAAATATTAACAGCAAATCCTACCGAGTGTGACAGTTTGGGGGCTGTGGTTCTTTCTTCAGTCTGATTTTGCAAAACCTATATCCTCCACTGCATACTGTAACTGCCATGAAATATTGCATCACCATTCCTATGTGTGTGGCAGACAAGGGAGGAGGGTGTGGCGTGGAAGCGACTACCTTAATTCAGTAAGTCTGAACACTAAAAGAAGAACCTGTACTTCGATGCGTCTTCACATGCAAAATCTGTGATAACTACTCCCATTCAAATTCAAGACCTATTTTATGCTCAATATTCTTCCTGCATAACTAAACAGTGAGTAGACCATCAGAACAACCAGGCCTGACCAAGGAAGACCTGGCCTGTGAAAGAGACTGATCATGGAACACAAAGCTGCTCTGTGGGAGTGGTCAGGACAAGTTTATGTATATTGACTATTTTTACTAAAACCTCCTCAGAAGAGTGAATTGTTTAGGTCCATACATATTTCCATCTTAAATAATAATTTATTCTTGCCATCCTTAATTTGTTCTGTATTCCTGTAAGCACTCCTGTTGACAGCAGAACCCTGTAAAGAATGGTAATCTGACCTATAAAGGGCAAATGTAGCGGTGGGCATGGAGAACTGAGACAACTGATTCCAGAGTACAGATTTGGGCGCCCTAAGGCGTGATAAACACGAAATCTGCGCACATGTACCTCCAGCAGCATATAGAGTGACACTGGAAGCCTAACTTAACTCATCAGAAATTACTGAATTTTCAGACCTTCTTGTACTAACCTACACAGAACCTCTAGTCATTCTGAGGCACAACATAAAAAAAAAAACACACAACATTTTAAATGTAAAGAATCAAGTGCATATTTTTTTAAATGGTAACGTCTACATTTTGGAAGTAAGGTTTTCCTACTACGGATACCCAATTCAGGTAGAAAATAAAGACCACTGAAATTATTTACACTGTTAACAAATGTAAGACCTTAGTAAAATAAATGCAAAAGCAGAGTGACATTTTCACATTTGTGATGGTTCCAAACTTTTCAGCATTTCATTTCTTTGAACTCCCATTTGCTGCATGCCTTGTGTTTCTAACATCCACTCTTTGAAGTACATATGCTTCTATTAAATCCAATCCAATTTACTGAAATGACCTGTTTTCCCCACTCCTCGGTCCTGAATCAACTGTTTCCGTAGTACTGTTGCACAAGGATTCAACTGCCACCATCAAAAACCTTTTTAAAAATCATTACTACAATGTTACTCAGATTCCTAAACCTGGGTACTGACACCTCTAGAGTGGTTGCACTCCAGCACAGAGCAACAGCTCTACTGCTTTTCACGAAAAGGTTTTAGCAGGTTTTAGAATGTGGCTTCATCTCAGAAATAACGGCACTCTTCCAGCAAGCATTATCAACCTGAGACACAGCAAACAGAAATAGGTTGAACTGATCACTCCACAGACGACCACGTCACACGAAAAGACTGAGCATTCCTTGAAACCTAAAAAAAAAAAAAAATAAATATATATATAAAAGGATTAGTGGTAATAGAGCATTACTGTGTAGCATGGGCGACACGGGTTTAGCTCCTGCTCTGTCACAAGTTTCTGAGTCACCACAGGCAAGTACTTCCCTGCCTTTTACAGGTTTTTCAAACATTTCTTATGTGTTTTTCAGACATTAATGCAGAAGAGAACAAATTAACTTGATAAGGATACTAAATTAACTTTGTAGACCCTATCTAAATCTACTTAAGGTTAGTAATAACTAAATATCATCATATACTAAAGAACACCATCTTAGATTATTTAACATCTGAGTTTTTACAGTTAGCAACAGTCAAACTTCAGTGACTGTTTACTTTCCAACTCCTCACATACGGGTAACTGCCCTCTATTCATTCAAGTATTTTGTACATCAAAAAGACAAATTAGGGAGACAGGCAGCTCCCTTCTCACTAATTCTACTGCATCAGTTACCAATCTGAAGGCCTTTTTCCGTGACATCAACTCCACACTGACATTTTATGGAAAGCAAATAAAGGAACCTTTCTTTAGAGGGATCCTTGTAGTAACAAAAAAGGAAAAAAAAAAGGTGCCTCAGCTTTCTTTGTGAAGATCCAACTACCCAACTCTTGAAGCAAGTGATTCAAATTCAGCAGAAGAGCAGCTCTCAGTGTTCTTATGCTCTTTAATGGCCACTGAATCCTGACTAGGTGTATCTCAAATGTTAAGTAGAATGCACTCACTATTTCACATATTTGTATTGCCTGGGAAATGGTTCCTGGCATGCAAAATTAAAATTCAACCATAACTGCTCTGAAGTCAGGCCTGAGTCTGCATCAGAAAATAAAACATAAGACATTATAAATGGTTTGGAAGTGAGAGGAGTATATGTATCTTTCTGCTCCTTGATGCTCTCTTTATCAGCACTTTCTAAATTCAACACCTGTGACTATGTCCTTTCCTGCAAAATATTGTCCTCTCTTTTGTTATGTAGTTAAATCAAAACTTGAGCCTATGCTGCAGTGGTGAATATCAAACATCAACTGCTAACAGTGACTTGCTATCCAGAGGGCAACTGTAAATTTAAGTACTTTTGAGCTGCCTTCTGTTACAGGAGTTTTACAAAAATAGATTGGGTTGGAAGACCAAGCTTTCAAAAATTAAGAAATAAAGTTTCACAGGCAACCCTAAGACTACTTCCTAAGATGCGATTGAGGAACTCCCTTATTAAATAATCTTTTTTCCTAAAAACTCCTAACTCCTCTAGTAGATGAGCACCTGTACATCCATGGAAGAATTGTAATCGTACAAGGAACAACTTTTCCTTAAATGGAACACTAGATTTTAACATAAAGCTGTTACGCAAAGCAGCTGGTTTTAACATGCATAAACGTGCACTTAAAATTACTGCTTCACAGGTGCTCTTCGAAAAGAATGTCCATCTCAACTTCTATTGGAATGTGTACTTTTTATTTGTAAAATTTCCTTTCTAATGATTATACTTGACTTAGCACAAAGCCAGACTAAAATTTTATAGTACACCACCAACATCTGCCAGCCAATTTATTCCCCAGTCACACCTGTGCAGCCAGTCTTAAAATTACATCCCTAATGTACTTGCATAATCACACAGATATGGGCCATGAAGTGATGAACTCTACACACATTAACTCAACTGCATTCAGACCTCCATCCACAAAAAAGGGGGGGAAAAAGTCACGTGAATCAAAGTAATTTTGTGCCTCCAATGATTTTCTAATATATATTATACACATATATGTGCCTATGTATTTCAAAATAAACAGAAATCAAGAGATGAGGAGAGCATTTTCATAGCTTTTACAGGAAAGCAACTGCACATGCACATAAGGAGGAGTAACAGAACAAGACTTGAGGGTTATACATAGGCAAAAGTGAACAACTTTATGCAAATTTAAAAACTAACTGCAGTTAAAAATAAGGTTACCTTGTACACCTTAAAGTGGCATTATGTATGTATTGACACACAAATGCATATCAAAGCATGTTTCAAACATGCTTTCCAAACCAGTATGAGGTAATTTAAGAAGATTAAAATATCTGATCATAAGACTAGCAAATTCTGAGCCCTACACCTGGTCAAAAAATGCCAGAAGGTTCTGAGGTTTCAAAACACAAAACCACAAAAAGTTAGAGCTCATTTTCACAGACCTGAGAACTGGATTAAGATCTTTGTTCTAAGGTGCTGCACAAAGTTGTGTTGGGCAGTGCAGTAATTAAGAACAGCCCTATGGAAAAGGACTTGGCAATGCTGGTTGATGAGAAACTGAACATGAGACAACTTCAGTGTGAGTTCCCAGCCCAGAAACCAACCATACCCTGGGCTGCATCAAAAGAAGCATGACCAGCAGGTTGAAGGAGATGATCCCACCCCTTTACTCTGCTCTTACAGAATCATAGAGTCATAGAATAGTTAGGGTTGGAAAGGTCCTCAAGATCATCGAGTTCCAACCCCCTGCCATGGGTAGGGACACCTCCCACTAAACCATGCCATCCAAGGCTATGTCCAACCCCACCTTGAACGCCGCCAGGGATGAAGCATTCACAACTTCCCTGGGCAACCCATTCCAGCACCTCACCACTCTCACAGCAAAGAACCTCTTCCTCATACCCAATCTAAACTTCCCCTGTTTAAGCTTAAACCCATTACCCCTTGTCCTCTCACCACAGTCCCTAATGAAGAGTCCCTCCCCAGCATCCCTATAGGCCCCCTTCAGGTATTGGAAGGCTGCTATGAGGTCTCCACGCAGCCTTCTCTTCTCCAGGCTGAACAGACCCAATTTTCTCAGCCTATCTTCATAAGGGAGGTGCTCCGGTCCCCTGATCATCCTCGTGGCCCTCCTCTGCATTTGTTCCAACAGTTCCATGTCCTTTTTATGTTGAGGACACCAGAACTGCACACAATACTCCAAGTGAGGTCTCACGAGAGCAGAGTAAAGGGGCAGGAGCACCTCCCTCGACCTGCGGGTCACACTCCTTTCGATGCAGCCCAGGATACGGTTGGCTTTCTGGGCTGCAAGCGCACACTGCCAGCTCATGTTCATTTTTTCATCAGCCAACACCCCCAAGTCCTTCTCTGCAGGGCTGCTCTCAATCTCCTCCCCACCCAACCTGTAGCTGTGCCTGGGATTGCTCCCACCCAGGTGTAGGACCTTGCACTTAGCATGGTTAAACTTCATCAGGTTGGCATCAGCCCACCTCACAAGCGTGTCAAGGTCCCTCTGGATGGCATTCCTTCCCTCCAATGTATCAACCGAACCACACAGCTTGGTGTCATCGGCAAACTTGCTGAGGGCGCACTCAATCCCACTGTCCATGTCACCCACAAAGATGTTGAACAAGACTGGTCCCAACACTGATCCCTGGGGGACACCACTCGTTACTGGTCTCCAGCTGGACATTGAGCCACTGAGCACTACTCTTTACGTGCGGCCATCCAGCCAGTTCTTTATCCACTGAGTGGTCCACCTATCAAATTGATGTCTCTCCAACTTAGAGAGAAGGATGTCATGTGAGACAGCACTTGAGAGTACTGTGTGCAGTTTTGGTGTCCTCAACATAAGAAGGACATGGAGCTGCTGGACCAAGTCCAGAGGAGGCCCACGAGGATGATCAGGGGACCGGAGCACCTCCCATATGAAGATGGACTGAGAAAGCTGTGGACAGAGAAGCCTTCCAGTATCTGAAGGGGGTCTACAAGGATGCTGGAGAGGAACTCTTCATTAGGAACTGTAGCAACAGGACAAGCGGAAATGGGTTTAAACTTAAACAGGGGAAGTTCAGGCTAGATATAAGGAAGTTCTTTACTGTTAAGGTGGTGAGACACTGGAATAGGTTGCCCAGATAAGTAGTAAATGCTCCATCCCTGGCAGTGCTCAAGGCCAGGCTGGACAGAACCTTGGGTGTCACGGTTTAGTGTGAGGCGTCCCTGCCCATGGCAGGGGGCTAGAACTAGATAATCTTAAGGTCCTTTCCAGCCTAAACCATTCAATGATTCTACGATTATCTTCCAAAGACAGAGTAGCAACACTACATGTTGAATGGTTCTGAAACACCTTAACAGCACTTAAGAACTGCTCAGTTCTAGTATTTCTTCAGCGCTTTCAGGTACCACTACAAACAACTGAAGAAAATAAATACAGCACAAAGAACAATCCACCAGATATAGGCTCCATGACTCCCTCCAGGCACACACACACAGTATGCCCGGGTGCAATTCTACTATTTCTACAACAAAAAGCAAGCTGCCACCAAACTGAATGGTTGCACTGCCTTTTACCGATTAGTTTTCCTTCTCTTTAAGGTAACGTATTCAGCAAGATCAGTCTTGCACATCTACATGAGTTTACATCGGTCACCAGGAAGACACTGAAAACAAGCTGGCAACAGAGAGCCAGACCAGTCTTTCTTAGCTGTAAGCCTGCATTTAGACTAAATCCAAGCACACTCACAATGACAGAGGATGACATCTCTTGCAGCAGCACTGGCTCACAGGTTAATATGTGAGCCATGTGAAGCCATTTCCAGAGCAAGCTGCTCTGGGAAGTGAACCAGGTAGTAGTTACCCATTTCTCACAGGTGCTCAGCTTTCAACTAAACTTGGAACAAAACTGGCCCATTTCACATTCACATTGGTGACAGCAAAACTGCAAGTTACCTCTAGCAGTCAGAACTGAAACTGTCTTTAGCTACTGCTGAACTACAGCTTGTGCAGTGCTACATCTTCTGTTATTTCTTCCTTCCTAATTCCAGTGTGTTAACAGCAGCTAACCACTTCCTTTAGAAAAATCACAGGACGTAGGAAAAACTAACTTCTCAAACCCACTTCAAACTAATACCTGCATCATATTTCAGCATAAAGCAATGTGTACCAAGATGTACAAAACAGAACTTTGAAACCTTGTATTTCAGTTGTCATCCTCTTGCAAAATATAGAGGACACAGAATCTTCCCTCATGAAAGACCTGTAATACAGACTAAACAAAAACAAAAATAAGCCTCTTAATACAACTATATTTCTAAGTTAAACACCAGCTCTAGCAATTTTTACCTAAAGGAAATAATTTTAAAGCTTTCTCTCCACCAATTTAATACCAAATTGTTTCAAAATACTCCTATTACAGTTAAAACCTTTTCAACCTTTTGACAATCTGCATGTTAGCAAAATTTAACACACAATTTTACTTCATATGTAGTTTTCCTTTGACATATTTCATTTGAACACATACTTGAAAATAACTCTTTAAAAAAGTGTGGCATTCTAAATGCTCGTCCATGACAGCATCCAAAAAAACCCAAATACTGAAAAGACACTGTGGTCTTTCATCAAAGACTAAATGAATTTTTGCTCCATTTAGCACTATATGCAAGACCTTAAAAATATTAACTTAAAGACTTCATGCCATGCAAACTAATGTTCAAGTAAGTGCTGCTGCACTTTAAAGGAGCTGATGACTAATTCCTAAAGCAGCAGAAGTTATCACTATACTCTCCTTGTTTTTCTTCGTGTCTCAAGCAAGATCATCAATTGTTACAAGAAAAGATACAAACCTGCTCCTAGATAAGGCAAACAAAAAAGGAAATGGTCAACAACTACCTGTAGATAAATTTACTGCTGTTTTTACATCAACTTCCCTGTAGGAATATATCCACAGTGATTTTTAAAAAGGTATTTCCAGATGCAAAAGAACAAATACCAACTTTACCACTGAAATAATATTTTACTTCCCCACTGAACACAAAGCCAACCTCAGCTTCCCTATTCGGCTTCTACAAAGAGAAACAAATCAAAATCATAAATGCACCATTTGGTCAACTGTAATTATCTAGCACTTCAGCTGATTAAATTACTGTGGAATTAGTAACCAAATCTCTCATTATTCCTGCGATAACACAAAGAATCGCCATTTTATAGATTAACTCAAACAAGCATGCATTTAAAAGAGTTGTCCTGGTCATTACATAGAAACACAGTATGTAGTCTGGATTAGAACTAGAAAACATATGTGTATGAAGCATGGCATAAAATTTAGGAATATTAATGGGGCATTAATCTAGGGTTTGTTTTCTTTCTTTACTTAGTACAGTTAACAGCTAAACACACCATAGCATGGCATAAAACAACCTTACACTTTGAAAAAGGGTAAATTGCTGACACCAAATTCTCTTATTAATGAAATAAAGCATATATATTAAGATAACAGTAAGTCTCTACCTGCCACACATTTTTGTTAGAATCAAAACAGGTACATCTTACTGTTCTTTCTTAATCACAGACTGGTTTGGGTTGGAAGGTACCTAAAAGCTCATCCAGTTCCAACCCCCTGCCACCGGCAGCGACACCTCCACTAGATCAGGTTGCTCCTAGCCCTGTCCAACCTGGCCTTGAATGTTGCCTGGGATGGGGCAGCCACAGCTTCTCTGGGCAACCTGTGCCACTGTCTCAACACCCACGTAGTGAAGAAGTAATCACAACTAGTTGTCACTTTTCTTAATACTGATTTTCCTTCAAAAAACAAAGCAAAAAAAAATTCCAGTAAAATTATCTTATGCACCTACAATGTTCATAACATTAATGTCAGAGAAGAGATCCTAAGCTGTAGGCCCCAAGTGATGGCTGAGATGAACTAGAGCCTGCCAGCATTCTTACTCTTACTGCTGCTGCTGTCTGCAGCAGGTGGTATTAACAATACCAGCCAGGACTCGGGTAACTACAACCAGCAGCTCGAAAGACAATTTTCACTGTGGCTTTCTGCAGACTGAGTATATGCACCACAACTGCAGAACTGAGCTCCTCGCATGCATCCAGAATTTCAGACACCATTGATTTGCCTTAACTCATCTAGTTCAGATTAGCTCCTGAAAATGAAACAACCATGAAAGCAAAACACACACCAACAGTCTATTTGGCAAAACTCAGTCCAACTTTTACAGGTGATGGTTACAAGACCAAAAACACTATTACAGCAGGAAAAAAAAACAAGAAAAGCAAAGTGATTCTAACTTCACATCACATTTCTTATAGGAGTTGTATGTATAGTCTTCCAGAATGCTTCATGTAAGACCAGAACTCATAAAACTATCCTACTTGATTGAAGCTTTCAGACCAAAAAGAGTTGCTTCTTATGCGAACATGCTCATACTTCCCCTCTTCAACATCAGAGGCAGGTATCTGACATCTAAGCAGTACCTCTTTCACAATTCAAGCTAAGCAGACAGCAGCAACAATGCTCAAACCTAAGTATGGAAATTACTTGTGTTATTTAAAATATTACTTTCCCTAGTTCACACCTACTTAGCTGGAGCTAACTCCTCTAGTACAGTCTAATTAAACTACAGCATTAAAACCATACCAACAGAAACAACAGGTTAACGGACAAGACACTTTGTCATGATATGCACTTTCAGGACTAAAATGCTCATTATTCCACCATTTTCAGAATTCTTGGGTCACACCAGATTCCCAAAACTAGTGGATAAATTTTTTCCTTGTGCTTTCCTGTATATTTTTTCAGTGCTGCGAAAAGTGTTAAAACCATAGGAGAACATTAGCTTCTATTTAAGTTCACACAACTATTTCTAACACCCATTCTTTACACCAGTGTTATGGTGTAGAAAATATTATAAAAGCAGAACTAATAGATTTGTTCTTCAGGTATGCCCTCCAAAGTTATTTTCTACAACAGATTAGTGGCCCAGAGATCCATGTTTTATCCTAAAAGCTTCTATTAGTCCACCTGTATTCCAATACCCCAAATCTTCTTGAATATCAGCTTGAATAACTCTGGCTTGAGAAGACCCCCTTCCATTTTTGCTCCCCCTCTAGAATGCACTGTGCTAGCCTCAGAGCTGAACAGACAAGTGAAACTACGTCCCATGCGTGGAATATCCCATGTCCTTCATGACCTAGTCTAATTAGCTAGGAGCTTCCTAACATCCACTCATCTGCCACATTAAACAAATTAAGTCACTTTATCTATTTATTTAGCATATGAGTAAACCGTTTATTATAGAGGAAAGGTAGTATTCAGTCAGACTGGTTGAAATAGAAGCTGAAGAGATAATATTGGAGGAATACTGCATGTTTGCAGCTACAAATAAAACGTGCGCTTATAATAAAAGCGCCACCAGTTCACTACCGGAAAAGAAACTTAATTTTTCTCCCGAAGAAATGCTTAGGACGTTTTGCCTTTCACTACAAACGCTATTGTTTCCTGTCCTTTTAAATCCGTGGAGAAGGGAAGTGAACTCCAGCCTTTTAATTTTACTGGGGAAGCCGTGGGATAAGCAAGAATCTCCCCCCGTCTTTGCTCTCAACGGATTAGAGAGGAGGGAGAGAGCAGCCTTCCCAGGAACTACCACAGAGGAGCACCCAGCGGCCCATTTACCCCGGCAACCTGTTTCCTGCGACGGCGAGGCCCGCCAGGGCGCAGGCAGAGGGGCGCCGCCGGAGGCCCGCAGTGGTGGGGCCGCCCTCGCCGCCCTTCCTTGGCAGCGCCAGGGCCCTCTCCTCTCCGCTCCGCGAGCACAAAGCGCACCGCGCGGCGAGGCCGAGCCCGAGATCACAAAGGGGCAGCCCCGCGGCCCAGGCCCTCCGCAGCAGCCGGGCCGGGCCGCCGCCTCAGCCTGGCGCACAATAGCCCAGCAGAAGGGCTAGCAGCCGCCGCGGGGCCCCGTCCCTCCTCCCTTCAGGACCCGCAAGCTCGGCCGCTGAAAAGGTCCCGCCGCGCCTCGCTTCCCCGGGTCACGCTGCCTCAGACCCCCGCCGAGGGCGGCGGCAGGGGGCCCGGCCGTCAGCTGGGAACCGGACGCCCGGACTGCGCTTAGGCCGCGGCGGGGCCTTGTCCCGACTTTCCTCTGCGGCCGCCGAGCCGGCCCTGAGGCCGCGCCGGGGCCTTCTGCGAGCGACCAGCGGCCGCCCCACACCGGGGACCGGGAGGGGAGAGGGCCTCGTCAGGCCGGCCGCTCTCGCCCCTGCGAGGTCGCTCGGCCTCCTCTCCGCAGCACGCTCACCTGTGGGCGCTGGGCTGGGCAGGATCCCGCAGAGGCGGCCTGGCTCCCCCGATCGTGCGGGCTACGGGGCAACTGGCTGCGCCGCTCTCGCCGAGACGCTCAGTGCCCGGCCCCGACCGCCTGAACCGACCGCCTGAACCGACCGCGCGCTGCGTGCCGCCTGCTACCGACCGAGGACACACCGCCACGAGGACGCGCCAGCTGCGGCGGAGCGAGCTTTTACTGCCTGCCGGACGCGCTCCCGTGACGGGCAGGCGGCAGCGCGCACGCGCACCCAGCAGCGGCACGCAGGTCGGGCTACCCCGCTCCTGGGGCGGCGCGGGCCGCCGAACAAAGGGTGGTTGGCAGCGGTGCGGCTGGCGCCCGGCTGCCGGGGGCCTTCGGGCCGCGCTGTGTTTCCACCCTCTTGTCGGGCCTGGGGAGAGGCCGCCTCTTACCTGCGCCGCTACCCAGCCCCGCCACGGTCACCCGGCTCACCCGCAGCCCAGAGAGCAAGCAAGCGAGCGCAGAGAAGCCCCACGCGCGTCCCTCGCCTGCCTGCACCCGGTGGGCCGCGGCGGCGGGAGCACTCCTGCACCCAGAGCAGGAGCTGGTTGGCACAGCAGCATTGGTGGGGGCAAAGCCTCAGAGGCGCGACAGGGCGCTTCCTCGCACAAGGGCTGTTAATTCTGTTTGAGAAAACTGAAAAAGCCCCCAAACGAGGTCTTACAGAGGCCGGTAACCTCCAGCAGAGGGGCATGGTGGTGGTTCTAAGGGACTGCATACAACAAACCCCTCCTCCCGTCTCTTTAAAGACTTTGCATAATTCAGGTTAGGCCCCCGTCCAGCAATGCCCTTATTTAGGGCATGTAACTTTCAACACATGAACTGAGTGAAATTAGTATAGCTACTGCTGTGTTTACATATGCTTTGTTGGATTAGGACCCTGAGCGTCTACTGAAACTATTCAGGCTTGCCAGAGGAGAGCCACTGTTTATTTTCAGTAAAATATTTAAAAATATGTATTCGCTATCTTACTTCAATTTTGAATGACTGAAGCATTTTCTTGGCTAGTTTAACTGGTTATCCAGATGGTTCTCAATATCATCCTCATTCCTTTCGATGACCAGAAAGCATTTCTTTTTGTGTAACGTTCTTGTGTTGAACCTGCGAAGTCTGCTCTTATTCGGAGATTTTGGAGGATTAGTTTTAAGGCAGCTTCTCAATAATACATCCATGTAGTGTTGCCGTACAGTAGGTATCAAACTCATTATTTAGGAATCCTCCCAAGTGTAGATAATATGAATTATTTGTTGTTGAAGAATGACAGCTATGGAAGCAACTTCATTCCACATAATTTTTTGCTCCACTCCTTGTAGCTATGCAGAGGCTACTGAGCCTTTTCCTTTAAGTATTCATGAGGAGCAGTACATGCTTCTTGTTGGTAAGGACTGCCAACCCATAGTTGGGTTGACTTCCCAAATACTTAAGGAAATACATTATAATTAAGTATTATTTTTGTCCTGGATATTTATAAATATTAAGAAGGGGTTTTTTTGCCACCTGTGATTTTAGTACAGAATAGAGCCAATCGTTTGATGTATTTTTAAATGAATGGAAGTCTGTTCAGTAGTTCAGAAAAGGCAGTCTCCTAGAGACAACAGGGAAAAAAAACCTTCTATCAGTCAGTATTTTTAGATGCGAGAACCAAAATGCTCATCTGTTCCAATACTCTCTGCAAAGTATCTCTGTGGTTAAGGCCTTGATCATGTAAACACACACGAACTTCTGGCTAAAAAAAGGGCAAGCTGACAGAGTCACAGTCCTACTCAGACCAGCCCATTGCTGGATGGTCAGTATGACTAAGCGTTTGCCTTTCACTAAATAGAAACTGGTTCCTAGAGCAGCGAAAGCCATTGAGGGTATTTTTTAATGGATTTTTCTCTTGTCTCTCTTCCCACAAGTACCTCCCAGTTCTCTCCTATGTTCTTGCCAGCCTCACCTCTGCAATGCCTCCAGCTTGCCCACATGCCTTAACCCTTTGTAGCACCCTGGCTTGTAGCCGCTGCCCCAGAGAGACTACCCAGCACAGCTGCTTGCCAGCTGTGGGCATGCACACACTGCTTCATCACCCCTTTCACATCTTCAATGTGCACTCTCCAGCTGGCAGACCAAAGAGTCCTCCACTACCCATCATCACACTTTGTGAGAAAGTTACATGAACTTCACTGTCTTCAAGACTCATTCCTCCTTCAAACTGGGCAGAAGTTAGCCATGGGTTCTAAGGTTAGTAGAGGGGATTGGCTGGGACAGACACCTCAGGAAGGCTGCACAAGTTTGTTACTGTAGGAAATGAGTGTTAGAAGGTCTCAAAGACACATTAAAAGATCACCTAATCAATCTTCCTGCTCCAAGGTAGAAGCAATTATGCTTTCCTTATTCCTGACAGGTATTGGTCTAAATGATTCATAAAAATCCTCCTGCAGTAGAAATTTTTAAACCATCCTCTGAAAGTAGTGTTTGTCTGTCCTTACCATTACATTGTTACCCCCCATGATATATAATCTTCACTCCAGTGAACACAGAAACATTTTTTTCCCTTTCCTGATTTTGAAGACTTTAATCTTCAGTGAATTACGTCAGCTCCTTTCCATCTATAGGTCACCACTGCAAGTCCTCTGATCATTCCTGTCTTTTCTCTCTGCATACTCTGCAACTGCTCCTTTTATTCTTTTTTGACTATTGTTCTGGGAACTGGGCACAGAACTCCAACTGAGGCCCTCCTAAATGCTGAGTAATAAAGACTGGCTCTATGGGCATATCATTAAATTAGCAGTATCTGTCAATATAATAATTTCAAATTGAAGTTAGTCCTTTTAAAATCAAGTTTTACTAATTATTAATTTATTAGCATTACTTTTTTGTGCATTGTTTACTAGGAAAAGTACCTACTGTCACTACAGAAGTGTATAATACCACTGTGGTTGATAAAAGTTATATGTATGGGGTCTTATAGTTTAATGAGATTACTGTATTTCCTTACTAGTCAATAATGTCCGTAAGTCTTCAGTTTCATATTAAGACGCAATAAAATACATTTTTCTTCTCTAAGTTTTAGAGAGTATTCTTATTCTTAGAAGCACCATTATTTAATTTGCATTTAGTAAAAGAATAAACTATTTATGAGAGTTGATGTAATATTTTACAAAGTCACTAGTGATATTTTGCGTTTCTGTAAAACGTGTTCTTTGTTTCAGGAGTGAAGAGAGTATTAGCAACTCATGGCAACATTCTCTTGAGATGTAGAAATCTGATTACCAATGGATAAACTGGATACTCAAATCTTGTGGCTGAATTTAGTTTCCTGAGCAGAAATACTGCTTCTGATCAAAATAACACTTGATCTTGGTAGCTTAGTGCATAGATCCTCAGCAAAGCACCCAAACATGAACTAATTTCTAAGCTTGCCTGTAACAACACTGAAGCTAGCAAAAATACACACGCTTAAATGAATTCTATTTACAGCATTTTAAAGTCTCTAGAAGAAAAAAAGAAACAAAAAAATAAAAAACCAAACCCTCAAACAATTAATTTTTACCCAGTTCTGAGTATCTTAACTGCTTTTTTTTTGTGTCAAAATGAGAAACTGAACATGAGCCAGCATTGTGCACTCGCAGCCAAGAAAGCCAGCCATATCCTGGGCTGCATCAAAAGGAGCGTGACCAGCAGCAGGTCGAAGGAGGTGATCCTGCCCCTCTACTCTGCTCTCACAAGACCTCACTTGGAGTATTGTGTGCAGTTCTGGTGTCCTCAACATAAAAAGGACATGGAACTGTTGGAAGAAGTCCAAAGGAGGGCCGTGAGGATGATCAGGGGACTGGAGCACCTCCAGGCTGAGAAAATTGGGTCTGTTCAGCCTGGAGAAGAGAAGACTGTGTGCAGACCTCATAGCAGCCTTCCAGTAACTGAAGGAGGCCTACAGGGATGCTGGGGAGGGACTCTTCATGGGGAACTGTAATGATAGGACAAGGGGCAATGGGTTTAAACTTGAACAGGGGAAGTTTAGATTGAATATAAGGAAGAAGTTCTTTACTGTAAGAGTGGTGAGGCACTGGAATGGGTTGGCCAGGGAAGTTGTGAATGCTCCATCGCTGGTGGTGTTCAAGGTGGGGTTGGACAGAGCCTTGGGTGACATGGTTTAGTGGGAGGTGTCCCTGCCCCTTTCAGGGGGGTTGGAGCTAGATGATCTTGAGGTCCTTTCCAACCCTAACTATTCTATTATTTCATGATTCTGTGAAAATGAGAACATTAAGCCCTTAAGAAAATTCAATGCGTAAGTGTCCAAAAAACCACACTTATTTTGAGGCTTGGGTAAACAAAGTACTTGAAGGTAACATAGTACACTAACTACAAGTTAGTGATTATGCAAATTACAAAGGGACACTTAAGATAATCATTCCTCAAAGTACTAAATACAGCATGAGTTTACAAGAAAAAAGCTATTCTTCACATGCAAAATGATGCATTCTGTTTATCAAAATAAAAATATTTTTAACCCTATCATTTTCTCTCCAGTCAATGTCTACCCCATACATCCTAGCACTTTGGATGCAGTACTACTGATTTTTGCTGCCCACAGTTTCTCATTATTACAGGAAGGAAGATGGCAGGCTTTCAAAAGTTTGTCTGGGACATGCAGGGCTCTTAGTGATATGAAGGTGGAAGAGCAGCTGCTGGTCTCTACTGATCCTGCAGTAGGATGAGTTTGGCTTTTTTGATCTATATTCTTCACTGCCTAGGCTGCTAAACATCTCTCTTTCCAAACAGTTTATTTTGAGGCTTTCTGACAGCAAGAAAGTGAAAACCAGAACAACTACTTAAAGCAGTTCATTAAAAACAGACATTCTTACTTTTTCAGGTAGGCATCAATAGCTGTTTCATGTGCTTGGACCACGCATTTTATATGGTAACAAAATTCTGAGGTAGGAAGCGCTCTACAAGAAAGCATTTTGGGATATGCTGAAGTTCTTATATAAGCTGTTGAATTAAACCTGGCTTGTAAGAAAGTAAAAAGATTCTCTGAAATAAGTGTGATAATCCCACTCAACCTGCAAAGTATCGTCATATACAGGATTTCTAGCTCCAGTAATTTTATTGATAAATACTTTTGATGACAAAAGGCTTGGGGATATTTTTCCTATTTCTAGTGTCTGCAGCGTTCATGAAATTCCCTCTAAAAAAGTGAACAAACAAGACCTTCAAAAGTAAAAACTATAGTTTCAGAGGGCAAATAAATTGAACCAAAAACTTAGTATTTAAAATAATAAATATTTAATTTTTAAGCTAATGTTACATTAGACTGCTTGGATTTGATAGTCCTGATGCACCAATTGACTTTAGTGGATATACTTACAAAAACTGTATGTTATAGCCTATTATTAATTGTAGTGCAGCTCTGTACCAAGTCTTGAAACACTTCAGAGAAAGACAGCCTGGACAAATACCAGACTGATATTCTGTATTTCCTAATTATCATAATTGACTACTGATAACAATTATTTTATAAGGAAACTTCTTTTTTTTTTTTTTTTTTTCAGTTTCATGCATTAGATGTATTTACTGCTCATGTTCTTTTTCAGGATTTCTTAAGAACTTGCAATTGAAAGAAGCAGTAGAAGACAGGTTTTATGGAAAGATTAGAAGACAGAAGAATTTTTAGTTTAGCAATGAACAATGTTAGGGAGACAAAAATAATCTTTTTGAAGTGAAAAGGATGCTAAATTAGTTTTTAAAAGTTATTCTGGGCAGGAATAGGTGCCTTGCTACTCTTTAAATCGTATGAACATATTAAAATATATTACAAAAGCATTTTCAGAACTGGAGATTTTAGGTAATACCAAATCTACTAACACTTCTGAAGCACTATAAAAGTTAATATAAGACTTGCCTTCCTCTCTAGCTTCATTCTTCCTGATAGCAGCCAGCATCTTGATATTTTGCAGCTATCTCAGCATACAGGAATCACAGGATTAAGTTGCACATATTTTTTCTGTGTGTAGCAATTATTTAGAAAATACATTCAAGTAGCCTGTCAACCAGTTGTAGGCTATCTATCTGATAGGCCATGGATCTCCACAGAAATACTTATGGTCAGCGTATTTCTAGGCAATTATTACCTTGCAGTTTTAGGAGGGAAGCAAGCGGCTGTCTGCCAATGCAGGTGAAATAATTAATCTAAATTCTGTTTTAGAGCAAGCTCTGATTTTCAAGGCAGAGGTAGTACACTATTAGCAGTGGAAAGAGCTGGCACAAGCCCTGTCCTCCTGAGGATCAGTATGAATCCAAGAAGAAGCTTGTTATTTTGCAAGAATCCATGACAACCCATTAGGCAAAATACAATTCCAGTCAGTCCTGGCCTGGTTTAGATTCTAGCTAACTAAATTTAAAAACCTTTAAAGCCAATTAAAATCTCCTGAATCATCCATTTCTTACTCTGTAAATATGCGGTCTTCATTTAACTCCTAAGTAAAAAAATTAGATGTGTAATTATATGACATTGAAATGGTATAACAATGGAAAGATTCTGTGGACATGTAGCACATGATACTCTACAGGAATAAATTCACAACTACTTGGCAACTCAGTAATTATGATATAAAGAAAATATTTTAAAATACTGTGAAACACATATAATAACTTTTCCAGGTTTGAAATCTGCATGTCTGTGAGGTTGAACAGAATAAGAAGGTGGTTTTGAAGAGTTTCTTTTGGCAGGTTATGTCCGGGTAGAAGAAATTTGTCTTACACCATGCCTGAAGGACAACATTCCTGGACAGTGGTAGATAATTAGAAACAATATCAAGTAATAAGTCATCCAGTTTTTTTAAGTCAGGCACTATAACTAGATCTGTATTATTTTGACAGATAATCTGTATACACAAATAATCAGGTGCGAGCTAAATCCCAAACATTATATATGAAGTTCTGAACCAGACTCAGCACATCCTTAGTTTTATACAGAAAAAACCAGCAAATCGTGAATGCAAACACCTGTAGCTGCCACAAACAAGTTAGTTTTCCCAGAGGTATACAAACATAGTCCTATACCACGCACTTTAGTTCCTACCCAAATTCTTACAGTTTGCTCCATTGTATTGCTACTCATGATTCAGGCAAACAACCAACATTTTGAGCCTTCTTAAAATCAGGAGAAGGCCCCTGTAGGATGTAAGTATGTTTTTGGCATGAGCCTAATTATTTATTAAATAGTTGCCTTTAACATATTGGAGGAAAAAGGAGGGTGGCATCACCTTTCTTGACTAAAGAATCCTTTTTTGCCTTTGTGAAATACCTCTGATAGAGGCTCATGACTGCTCTTCAAGTTTTTGGATGAGAAAACTCACAATAATCCCCATTTCTATACTTGCAACCAATCTCCTGAGGTACATGATTAACACCTTGCTCAGATCCTGCCATATCTGCCAGTTCTCACTGTTGTAGATCTCTCAGTACGCATGAATGTTTCATTGTTCCCCTGCTCAGCCTTTACGTATTGACTGTACTGCCCAGGCCTGTGACTGAGCACGGTAGCAGACATTTGCCAAAAAATGAGCATTTTGAAAGCACCTCCAAAGAAAATGGTCATGCTTCCACCTTTTTTCATCCTCTCTCCTTCCTCTATCCATACAAACTGGGACAAAAAGTCTCCTGATTTTCATTTTCTGCATGAATCAGTAAGAATGAGAGCACTACTGTGGGGAAGCTTGAACAAAGAAGCAAGGTTTGCATTCAGCTTTAAATAAAGGGTGATTGGAGAGTTTTCATTTTTCTTCTTGCTAGTAATTTTTTGGTAGAGTCCTGGTGGTCACCAAGACATAAATGCAGCAAGTACAGTAAGGGTCTGCTTCAGTCATATTTATGTTTAAAATGCATTTTAAAATCATTATCACTGTCAAAAAATTCTTGTGATGAGAAATACATCAGCAAATCACCTACTGGCTGATTACATTACAAACACCTTACCTTAGGTGTTCTGGGAACAGTACAAAGTAAGGATATTTGTTATCAGGTATCCTTTGTCATGCAACATTCCTGTTAATGGTACTAGGAGTTAGTTTGAGCAGACACTAGAAGTGTAATGAGGATTATAGCATTGGAGGGGGTGCCTCATTGAAGAAGCTGTCTGCCACAAAGAAATCTGATTACATGCATTATCCCTGACGCTTCTGATTTACCAGTGAAGAGGGGAAATTACAAAAGAAAATGTTCGGGTTTCCACACCTGAGTTCCCAGAAAGCTTGAGGTGTTATAATGTTCTTTGATTTGAATGCCTATTTCATACTGCGCACATCTTTTTTACTTCCTACTGTAATATCATTTACCATTGTAGCACCTCTAGTTTCCAGCCTTCTCCCTAGCTAGTGCTGCACAGGAAAGCTTTCGAGTCACAGGCTTCCTTTTATCCAGTGAGGTCAATATATGTGTTATCCTTTGTCTCAGGAGGAAAAAAAAAAAACCAAAACCAATGCAGCCTGGTTTGCAACAGGATAATTCAAAGAATGTAATGTGACAAGAACAAGTTTGCCATCCCAAGTAGTGTGGTGACACTGACCATCAACAATATCACTGTAATTTTCCCTACTAAAGATATTGTGTTTAATTCCTGTTATTGTTTCATGGTTTGGGTTTGGAGGTTGGGTTTTTTGTTTCAGTTCTCTCAGTGGTGTGGAGAGGACAGCTCCATGGCTAAGGTGAAACACCCGCTTTTTAAAAACTATTAGTCTTGATTCATTAAAGATTAAGTGTATGCACCAAAGTAAGTCCAAGGTTAAATGTAAAATCTCTTTGGTAGTTACAAATAAATCAATGCTTGTTTTGATTATTTTGCACATTTGCTTAAAATGAAAAGCTCTTGGGAAGATCACACATTTACAGAGCTGCCTGAGAGAAAATTTATAGCTTGTCAGCTGCATAAAGATATCATCTTCCAAAGTATTTTTGGGTGACATGGTAACAACATTCAATAAGATGTTAAACAGAAATCCTGTGCAAGCTGTGCCTGTGTTTGCTGTGATAATGCAAAAAAGTTTATTTCTCCCTAAATGGAAGAAAAAGAGCACATCATTTGAACATCTGCACAGTGAAATATGCATCCTTTTTCATAGTTATGGAGCAAATCCTACTCTGGCTGGCACAGTGGGGATAAGGAGAAGCATTGCATAGTGCATCCCTCACCACAGGGATCCTGCAGACAGGGTTGGATTCCAGGAGGCACACCCCAGAGAGGCACTTCAAGATATGATAAAACATTATAACCCTGTCTGCCTGCATGGCCTTATATATGGTATTAGGGATCCTAAAGACGCCATCTTCTTGTTTTAAATTGTATGGAATTGAAGATTCATTATATCAAGCAGGGCCCTGCCGCAGCCTCAGTCTTGCTGTTTCTTAGTATATTATTGTAATACTGGTTTCCTTAGAAAGTTATGAAGAGAGTGCTAATGGAAAAAAAAAACAACCCAGTTTGTTCAGAAGAACATAAGCTCTAGAACATGGGGGTTTCTTGCTATAGAGCTGTTCTTGCATCCTACACGTTTAGAAAGTTTGGAAGGGTGGTAGGGAAAGCTACTGCCACAGCAGTAGAATCAATCGTCTTTGTATGTATCCAAAACTACAGAATTCAGGGGCCAATTTCAAATAAATTGACTCCAGTACTTTCAAACAAACATGTCTGTTCCTTTAGTTATCACACTACAGCCAATTTTTACAATCAGTGATTTTCATCCATGAGCTTCCAATAAATGGTCCTTAGAAGTGCATTACAATACGAAGCCCTGGAATGTGACGTATCCTAGTTACTGACTAAAGCAGAATCTTCACAGCTGCACATCAAAGCAGCTGGAAAACTGCTTATAGCAAGGAATTACAGTTCATTCAAAAAAATCCAACTAATTTACCCGATCAGTTTTCTCCTGATCATTGACTGTAGAATTCCTCTAGTACTGCTTCCAAAGTTTAGGCTTTATTGTTGTGAAGCTTTTTTTGAAACAGAGATAAATTTCAGTGTATTCCTGGAAAACAGGAAAGAACATCTTCATTCCAACTACTAAGTCTGCCACCCCTCCTTATTTCCAATTTCATTTTGACAATTTAGTTCCCTTTTACAATCACTGATCTCTCTTGAAAAGTTCTATTCCACTATTCAGCTTCAACTTTTCGAACTGTGTGTTGTCTTTTGGAGCTGAATGTTTCGTTTTTCTCCTTATGAAGGAAGTGCATTCAGAAGCTGCTTTAAGCCATGGGTATTTTAACCTTCTCCTCCTTTTTTAACTGGTGTTTACTATAAGCTCTCAGTTTTATTGTCACCTTCCTGATTGCTGTCTAATAATTAGATGGTGAAAAGCAAAAGGGTATCTGGAGTTTCTATCACAGAGAAAGGACCCCTTGGGAGTGAAAAACAACCCATGGCTGCTGCATCTGCTGAGTTCTAGTGGAAATGAATTGAATCTAGTTAGAGGATAGACACTGGGCCTTATTAGTGCCAGTGGCCTTCTGAAATGTGTACATGCTCATCATAAATCCTCAAACTATTTTAAAATATATTTGTCTTTGTAGTTTTCTAGTTTGTAACTTTGTTATAACGCTTAATGAAACCACAGCAAAATCCTTTTACTATGCAAAACTTTTTCCAGCATTATTTCTTACAGCACAAACTGACAACCAACAAAACAAGAACTGGGTGGTGGAGGAATACCTATTTATGTGAGTATGGCTAAATATGTGGTCTCAGCAGCCTAAGCTTGCATGTGTCAAACCTGTAACCATATTTAAAATACTATCCCCCAAAGGGGATGGTGAAAACACCATATCCAAGAAAGGAGATAAATCTCTATAGATTATCAATACAAATTAAGCAAAGAGGTTATAAATTGCAGTCTCTTGTGCTGATAGAGGGAAAAAGCAAGCAAAAAGTGAATCTTGCCACTAAAACTCTTAGTCCAAGCAAGACACTTTGCTAAGACATTCCCAGTTTATCATGCTTCTACTTCGAGTTTTGACTGCAGTTGTTATGATACCGAGATATAAATATTGTGATCTGATTTAAGAATGTTAAAGCACTATAAAACTAACTAATTTCTGCCAGCAGGCTAAGAAATGCAGGTTTCTCTGTCTTTCAGATCAGTTGCTGAATGCATTAGCTTAGCCCAGGTGCTGTAACTATATGCTATTACCCATTTGGACAAGTTACAAGGCTAATTGAAAAATATCATTTACTGTTTTGGAGAGACAACAGATGTTATTTTTGACACCAAAATGATTATATTAACTACAACATAAACTATGAATAATGTATGCATTACTGTGTTAGTAGGCTACCAAGATTCATCTAAACAAGAGTAATCTGGGAATATCCTAATATGTCTCCTTTTGTACATATTTTTACAAAAAGTACCAATCTTCCGTATTCTAGGATACCTTGAATTCAGACAATGAACAAGAAAAGCAAACTAGTACCTGAAATCCTGCGTGTCTATTCCCAAGAGCAGATTCTCTGAGTCCTGGAAGAAGATTGGCTAGTCACTGCACTTCCCCAGTTTGTCTTCATGTGTGGGTACAAAGACACCTGATGTGTTTGATACACTATCTTTGCAGTACCTACAAGAGGACTAGGAAATATCCAGCGCTTCATGACTGTAATTCAGGAGTCACTCTCCTGACCAACCAGAATATTAGAATGCTAACAGACAGCTTCTCATCATTGTGATACCACAAGGTACTTCCAAGCAAGCCTGCTGGCTAAGGTGTCCATACACAGCCAACACTAAGCAGTTGGCTTTGTTTCTGTGATGGAAGACTGCATTTAATTCTTTTTCTATGCAAACTGCAACTGGCCACCTCTTCAGATTACATGATACTAAAGTATATTAGATAAAAATATGAATATATGTCAACTGGATTTTCAGAGATCTTTGGTTGATCATAGGTCCCTTTACATAGCCTTTATAGTAACAAGTCCAATTTCACACCAGGCTAAGTTACACAGGTAATACTTCTTTTATTAAATGCATCCATGCCTGCAAATCCTTATCATATGCCAGGGCTTCAGAATGCCAGTTGTTCAATAAACATAAAGTTAAAAGGGCACTTCCTACTCCAGAGGCTTTTGTATAAGATGGGAGAACATGAACAAAAGAGAGTGGCAAGACAATAAAAGCTAGAAATATCAGAAGTAGTTACAGTATGTTGATATCCTGATATTTTTCCTCTGTTCTGTAGGCATGGCCATGTAAAAGGGGACAAAAAGTTCACCAGAATTTGAATGAAAATAACAGAGTTTTGCAGGTGTGCAAAGCCTTCTCCCAAAGTATGAGGAGTGGCATAGAAAAATGTGCATATTTGAGTTATTATCTTAAAAGTCATGGATCCTACTGTGTTTATGTTATTGGAGAAAGGGTTTAACCACTGAGTACCATTCAGAGGTGGCAGACATTAACAGAGAGGCTGTGAATGGATCTAGGAAGGGAGATGGTTGGTTTGCTTGATGCAATGCACAAACCAGAAGCATATGACCCCAGAAAGGGATAATATTCTCAAAGTTACTGTCTAGAAGAAAAGATGTTTTAGCAACACAGACATCAACAGAGAGAACTATCAGGATACGCTCATTTACTATGAAGCAGAGATACAGGATCTTAGAAGAACACCTTTTTTCTCTTTCTCTCCTTCCCCCCCCCTTCCCCCCCTCCCTCCCAGCTGCTGATGTACTGTATTTGTTGCAAAATAGTGAATTATGGTACTAAGAATCAATCACCACAGTGTGGTTTTGGAAAGCATATCATATTCACCAGCTACCTGTTTAAACAGAAGAATCCTCTGGCATCACCACTGGCTTACACACAGATTCACTTACAAACACTCCATTTTTAATGAGCTGCCCACATCAGCCATATAACATTACTTACAGAGAGGCCTTACTGATTTTCTCCACTGTTTTTTAAGAAGACAAGGTTTCTGTTTCCCAAGATTTCTGTAAATCCCACAGGTTGGGATAAGAACAGTCCAGTAACTGAAGTATATACAAATCACTACGGCTACCATCAATAATAACAACAATAAGGGAAATAACAACGAGGAAGAATATAAAACTAAAAGGTGAAAGGACAAAAAAACACAATAAACACAAATGATGCGCAATACAATTGATCACCACCCATCGGCCGATACTCAGCCCGATGCGGGCCTTCCGGTAACTCCCCCCAGTTTATATACTGGCCAGGACATGCTGTGGTACGAAATACCCCGTTGGCTAGTTTGGGCCAGGTTTCCTGCCTCTGCTCCCTCCTGGCTTCTTGTGCCTCTCGTCCCTGGAAGAGTACGAGTCTGAAAAGTCCTTGATCAAACATTACTTAGCAGCAATTAAAAACATTGGTGTGTTATCAGTGTTGTTCCCAGACTAAAGTTGAAAACATAGCGCTGCACCAGTTACTAAGAAGGAGAAAAATGACTGCTACAGATGAACCCAGGACAGGGTCCTACCATTTCTTCTTCATTACTTTATAACCCAAGACACAGAAGAGCATCTGCTGCCTTTCACTGTATTCCTCTTCTGGCTGTAAGGAGTAATCTTCATGCTTGGTGTAAGACCTTCACTAGGAGAGATCCATCTTAGAGACCTTTTTCTGATTTGGGAAAAAATTAGGTTATTTCTTCTGTTATATCTCTGGCCTCATGAAGAAACTGCTTTTGGCCTGCCCCATCTGCTGAAACCTTGCCTTGAGTTTCATCTTCCAAAGAAGCTGATCTCCATATGCTTATGCTTCTGAATAACAGTTACATGTATGAACATACAAAGGACTGATTCTGGTTTATAAAAGGCCTTAAAATTCCTACAGTATTAGAAGTGTGTGAATGGCAGAAATCATTCGTACTCCATTCTTGCTGTGGGAGCCCTTAGACCACGAAGTATCTTTCTGCAACACGTATGCAGTAAGATCTGGGGGCCAAGAAAGAATAGCTGAGCTACAGCCAAATGGATCTCCCAGGCCAATTCATCCATTGCATTTAAAATTAGTATTCTGTCTCAGTGGTGATGGTGCAGTGGTAAAGAAAAGCTGTATGGGTACATACTATTTGCAGTTTCATGGATAGAATGGAAACTGATGTCATAATTCTTCTGTACATATCTGCCAATATATTTTGAGGTATAATTCCCACCGGTTTCAGTAGTTGGTAGAAGAGGGCTGAAAGTGTTAAGCTGTTTTACAATTTACATCAGTAGTTTGGAGCATTAACCCTTTTTGATCCCCATCAGCACAGATGCAATTTGTCAGCCATCAGATCTTCAGAGACCTCCCCTGGTACTTCTTGATAGTCCTCGGGAAAAGTTCTTTTTTGTTATATTCCTTTACTGTAAACATAGGTAAGGGAACTGCTTTAAACATTTTCCATTTTCAGGAGAATTTCTAACGCAGCCTGTGTTAGAATCTCCATGGCTTTAGTGATTTGAACTTAACATGCAGACTAATACTCAAGTATTTGACTCTCTCAACTGGAAAGAGATTGCTACCTATAATTTAATTTATGAACTGTGCACATACCCATAAATCTCTACAGGAATTATATAAAGGTAAGAAGTGGAATAATATATCTTTAAGCTCTCAGTTACTGCATAATCCATAATTTTGCTTCTCTTTTCCTCTACATATTTCTGAAAAACCTGACTAGGTAAAAGGGAAATTAGGAGAACTTGTGAAGAAACAGAAAGGACCACCAACATGTATATCTAGATATGCACAGAGGAAACTAAAATCATTGTCAACATTCAGGTTTTCATTTACCTGAATGTAGGGATTTTTTTTACCCTACTAACCTTTATTTAGGGATTTTGCAGGCAAGTTCCAGTTTGGAGAATAGTATATAAGAGTTTACAGAGTGAGGAGGGACTTTCCAAGCTAGAGCAAGACCCTACACAGGATAGACCGTATTGGCTTTGTCTATAGTCTGAAGACTTCTGTTCAGAGGGGTGCAACTCTGCATTAGGTTCATCACTTGAGAAATAGAGAACAGTGGTAACATCTGCATCTTGTACCTAGAGCAGAATTTAAATGGGAGGGTAATACTTTTCTTAAAAATACAATTTAAGAACTTAAAAATGATCAAATAAGGTTCTGGACTTCATATAACCTGAATGGGGTTTCCTTTGCAGTGACTACAGTCTAATTTCATCCACAGTAAAATCTAAAATAATTTTGTTACTTCAAGCTCTGCTTTGTTTGGAGAGGTAAAATATGTTGCACCTCTGTAAATTAATCATGAGGGATGAAGGGAATGTCTTCCTATAGCTTACATGGGAAGCTGAGACAATGATAAATGTAGTCACTTCCCACTCTGTTGAATAGTGGTCTTCAGTTTAACAGATCAGAGTTTTCTGGCTACATTGTGCTTACAGCTCCCACAAATGGAACAGCTCACAATACAAATTGGTAATTTCTTGGGTAACAACTCTGTGATGTTTCAAAGAATCATAGAATCATAGAATAGTAATTTGTCATATTAATAAATTCCTCCCACTCACGATGGCCATAACGTATATCTTCAAGTGTAAGCCAGAGTTTGAATGTAAGGAACAAAAGGAACCCTCTTAAGCTTTAAGGGAATGTGGAGGCAGTATCCATCAAGACTTTGTGAGCATTATATTACTTGCTATCATCTTATTTTAACTCTTTAAATTGATTTGTTAGAATCCCATTCTCCTCCATCTCTCTGTCATCAGTCAAGTCACAAGTGAACATGCTCACATCCTGTAATTAATATGTTGCTTCTATAGGGGAAATTTAAGAGATTACCAATGTTTGTGTAACAATTTGTAGTGCAAGAAAATGCCTACAAGTGAACTTAATCTGCCCCTCTGTCATCAGATACTTGGAACCACACCTCATAATTCTGATTTTCCCCCCAAATACACCTTGTATTCTTCTGTATTTTTCCAGGATTTTTTTTTTTTTTTTACCAGGGGGAATGGGGTGCCAAGGGTTCAAAACATAAGGCAAGGTAGATTCAAGTACACCATGCAAGAAATCTAATCTCGTAACATCATACAAAGCAGAAATATTCGGCTGTGTTTTGATACAGATAACCTTTCCTGTTAATTCCCACAGAAAGTACTGTGTTTGCTAAAACTAAATATAGCCATATCAAATGCATATTTCTTCATTTTATATATGTCTGACTGAAGAATATTTAAAGAAGTTTTTATTGCTATCATTAAGATAAAAGGTATTTTCCTTTTAGCATGTGTTTCATGTACTTTGACGTAATCTGGGAAACTAACCAGAATAAAGGAACTAAATAGATTTATTTACACACAGAAATGTGCTGCCAACAAGTGTTGGATGTGAAGGCCAGAAGTCAAGTTCCAATCTTCTGAGTCAAATCCACAATAGAAAACGATGTCACCACTTCACATTTTCTGGAAACATTGCCTCTCCTTTTTGCTACCCATTTGTCAGCACTCCGTCAAGCTTCTCCACACCATAATGAGCTGTTAGCTACCTCAGATTATTCACTATTATTTAGCTAGATATTTTTGAAGCATCATTAGTAAAGGTTATATCTTTAGTGAAGATTTAGTCCTGGCAAGGCTTGGTCCATTAGAAGGAGCTGTTATATAGTAAGTTTGGAAGTTATATTTGCTATATTCAGCACTTGGTAAACAGTGTTTATACTAGGTATTTTCTTGATATGAGAAGAAAACTTAACTACTAACAGACATTCACTCTGTGAGCAGTGAAACCGATCAAATCCAGCTGTCTGGAATTCGAGCACTTGTGGCATCTGAGCGCTTACTGTCACAAATACAAGTACACGAAAGCCCTCGAAAATTTAAACATGACTACTTTCAACCCTTTGGTATAAACTGGGCAGTGGTGTGAAAGCTGACAACCTGAACAGCAGCTGACAGTATAGAATCTCATAAAACTATTTTAACTGGAAAGCCAAGCAGAGTTAATATCTAATCTAGATTATTACACCATTGTAGTATGAATCAGGATTTAAGAAAAGCAGTAATATTTAGAAATCTGCATATTAAATTAGTATTAAGTGCTTTCTACCAAGTATGAAAACGATATGTTTAAAGTTAGCGATGAGGTAGATTATGTTCACATAAAATACTTAAGAAAATATATTCAATATGTTCTGTTTGTATCATCAACTCCAGACAGCTGTATAATGTGATAGACACAGGATAAAAAAAAGAGAGGACTATGAAAATGCCTGCTATCGTTAACATGCTACACTGCTACAACCCACTGCAGAGAAAGCTGAAAGCCTAAAGTTTACTTAGATTTATTTTGCAGAGATTCCAGGAGCTCCTAAGAGAACCTCCAGATGATGTCAAAATACCTTTAATTTATCTTGAAATGCATAAATGAACTGTGGTTCAATTTTTGCTGAAAGTTTTCAACCATTGTTTCTGTTGCTGCTGGCATTACAGCCCCTTCACAGAATCTGAGCTTAGCATGCAACAGCAGTTAAACTTATCTTGACCCATGCAAGAGGCCAGAAGAACTGAATACGCCCACTAATTTTTATTTCTTTCTAGTCAGCTTGTGAAAAAGGTCAGTATGCAAAGCATGGGTGGGTCAAAGCCCATTCACACATGCAACAGTGTTACCTTGGTGCACAGGGGTAGAAGTTTGCACCGGAAGTTGCAGTTCCAGTGTTACTTATCAGAGAAACGTCACACAGAGCAGAAGTCGATGCCATTTGTTGGCTGATTCTAAAAAATAAGCTCATTAATATATGGTGGAACCATATCTACTTTCTTCTTTCATTTTCCCTTCAAGAGCAACATAGAATTATAGAATTATAGAATCATAGAATCATAGAATCATAGAATTATAGAATCATAGAATCATAGAATCATAGAATCATAGAATCATAGAATAGTTACGGTTGGAAAGGACCTTAAGATCACCTAGTTCAAACCCCCTGCCATGGGCAGGGACACCTCCCACTAAACCATGTCACCCAAGGCTCTGTCCAACCTGGCCTTGAGCACCACCAGGGATGGAGCATTCACAGCTTCCCTGGGCAGCCCATTCCAGTGCCTCACCACCCTCACAGTAAAGAGCTTAGAATCATAGAAGAGTTAGGGCTGGAAAGGACCTTAAGATCATCTAGTTGGAACCCCCCCTTATATCCAACCTAAACTTCCCCTTTTTAAGTTTGAGCCCGTTACCCCTTGTCCTATCACTACAGTCCTTAAAGAAGAGTCTCTCCCCAGCATCCCTATAGGCCCCCTTCAGATACTGGAAGGCTGCTATGAGGCCTCCACGCAGCCTTCTCTTCTCCAGGCTGAACAGACCCAACTTTCTCAGCCTGTCTTCACACTGGAGGTGCTTCAGCCCCCTGATCATCCTCGTGGCCTTCCTCTGCACTTGTTCCAATAGTTCCATGTCCTTTTTATGTTGAGGACACCAGAACTGCACACAATACTCCAAGTGAGGTCTCACGAGAGCAGAGTAGAGGGGCAGGATCACCTCCCTTGACCTGCTGGTCACACTCCTTTTGATGCAGCCCAGGATACGGTTGGCTTTCTGGGCTGCAAGCGCACACTACCGGCTCATGTTCATTTTTTCATCGACCAACACCCCCAAGTCCTTCTCTGCACAGCTGCTCTGAATCTCTTCTCTGCCCAACCTGTAGCTGTGCCTGGCATTGCTCTGACCTAGTGTACGACCTTGCACTTGGCATGGTTAAACTTCATCAGGTTGGCATCAGCCCACCTCACAAGCATGTCAAGGTCCCTCTGGATGGCATTCCTTCCCTCCAATGTATCAACCGAACCACACAGCTTGGTGTCATCGGCAAACTTGCTGAGGGCGCACTCAATCCCACCGTCCATGTCACCCACAAAGATGTTGAACAAGACCGGTCCCAACACCGATCCCTGAGGGCCACCACTCATTACTGGTCTCCTTCTGGACATGGAGCCAATGAGCACAACTATTTGCATGTGGCCATCCAGCCAGTTCTTTATCCAGCGAGTGGTCCACCTATCAAATTGATGTCTCTCCAACTTAGAGACAAGGATGTCATGTGGGACAGTGTCAAACACTTTGCACAAGACCAGATAGATGACATCAACTGCTCTACCCCTGTGTTATGGGCCCACCAGGCTCAAAATAATTCACCCACCCCTCCAGCAGTTTCTGCAGCTTGTCGTTGGGGACTCCATAGAGCGGCCTTCCATCTCCAATGCTTCCAAAGCACTGGAGGGGCCCAGTGTTCTAGATACTTGTCAATACTGTCCCACACACCCTGCCACTCATGACTGTCCAGCCTTTGGGAAAATCTCTTGGTCATCCTAGATCGTAGTCTAGCCCCAGACAAGACCCAAACCCCACTCTGCTTAACTCTTGGGACCCAACGAAATGGTCATGGGTAAAACACACTCTGTATGCATGCCAACATGGTGATCCCCATCACAATCAGCAGGCAGGTCTCAAGGGTACCCAAAGACCATTCAAACCCTTCAGAACTCTCAAATGAGGCTGCTGTACTTGTCACTGGGGCTGGTGTAGCTGCTGTGCTTGCCGGCTCTCTTACCATCAGTTGCTCTTTGTCTGAGTCCAAATCTTCCTCCTCTGCCTTGCTGGGAAGTGCTGCGTGGTCTTCTGCATCCTCCTGGGGTTCGGGCTCACGGAGCTCTGCGGGTGGCTGCCAGGGTATGCACTCGGCCACTGCAGGGCTGGGCTCGGCCATGGGGCTCAGCTTCTCCACAGCCCCCTCCCACTGCTCGGCAGCCGTGGGGCTCAGCTCGGCCTCCTGGTCCCCGGAGACATCCCCCCTCGGCTTCCCATAGCCTCACGAAGGTGGAGGCAAGGACAAGGGCCAGGACGGTGAAGAGCAGCTGGATGGCCAAGTACAAGTCCATGGCCATGTCTGCCCACACCCTGTTTCTGGAGCACACCCGTATTACAAGTCATTACCATAAAGTACAATGAAACAAGAACCTTAGCCCCAACCCCATATCTGAAAAATGCTAAGATAACAAATACCAGCTGTAAGTAAGGTACATCAGGCTGAAGCCATGAACTCAAGAGAATCAAGAACAACAACTTTGAGAGCCAGTAAATCAGCATGTGACAAGTGACTATTAATCCTTTCATTATCTCAACCCTTGGTGCCCCACACTGGGCGCCAAAAAGAACTCTCGTGGTTTAAGCCTCTCAGCCACGCAGTTCGCTTACTCACTCACCCTTCTGTCTTCCCCCAGCTCCTGGGGGTATGGGGAGGAGAATCGAAAGAATGCAACTCCCACAGGTTGAGATAAGAACAGTCCAGAAACTAAGGTAGAACACAAACCACTGCTGCTACCAGCAATAATAATACAAGGGAAATACAAGGAAAGAGAGTACAACTGCTCGCCACCCGATACCAAGCCCAACCCAGCCATGAACCCCACCCTTCCGGGTCTCTGCTCTCCGTTTTATATCCTGGGCATGACCTGCTGTGGTATGGAATACCTCTCTGGTCAGTGTGGGTCAGGTGTCCTGTCTCTGCTCCCACCGGGCTTCCCCTCCTCCCTGGCAGAGCATGAGATTCAGAAAGTCCTTGGTTAGACCAAAAACATTACCAAGCAGTAACCAAAACCATCGGTGTTATCAGCACTGTTCCCAGGCTAAAAGCCAAAGCCACAGCACTGCACCAGCTACCAAGAAGGAGAAAAATGACTGCTACTGCTGAACCCAGGACGCCCTGTCCATAAGTTCCGTGCCCCCATCATAGAAGGCCTCCAAATTGATCAGGCAGGATTTCTCCTTAAAGAAGCCATGCTGGCTGTCACCAACCACATTGTTTTTCATGTGTCTCAGCATGCTTTCCAGGAGAATCTGCTCCAAGATTTTGCCAGGCACAGACATGAGACTGACTGGTCTGTAATTCCCCTGCTCATCCATTTTCCCCTTCTTGAAAATGGGGGTTATATTTCCCTTTTTCCAGTCATCGGGAACTTCACCTGACTGCCGTTATTTTTCAAATATGATGGACAGTGGTTTAGCAGCTTCATCTGCCACCTGCAACTTCATTTGCCAGCTACATGTAGTAACATGTTACTACGTCGTGTAGTAACAGAGATAATCTGGGCATTGAGATCACCCTTATGCAGGCATGGCCATCAGCTCAAGCTGCATCCTGCTTTAAGGTAAATTCTGTCCCAAAAAAACAACAAAACTCTGTCAATCCCATTTACCCTCTTGTCTGAATGGATTCTACTCTGTACATTTTACCTTCAGAACTTTACAATTATTATTTTAGCTGCATTCTTTCTCCTCAGCATGTGATCCAAGGAACATCAATAAAGTTTGCTTAAAAGAAGGGCTATTTATATGGTGCCTAATGTGGAATGTAACATTGCATAAAGTTATATACTATGATTAGTCTCTGTAGTAGCATATGCTTTCTGAAGCACATGTATGTAACTTTGACAAGGCATCTAGAATTAACATCCTAGTATGTGCAGAAATAAAAGCATTAAAAGTGAAGTCACTCCAAACATGCTTTCTTAACAATTGATAGATCTCCCTTTATTTCTCATTTTGCAGAACAGCAGAGTATGCCCTGCTCTCTGTAATATATGTATTTGTTAATATTTCCTCTTGAGCTCCCATGCTCAGGAGGGAGTTTCCCGAAGGAAGGCCTTCCAAATATTGTTCCATGTCAACTTGTGACCCTGAAGAAAACTCGCTGACATGCCAGTATCTTTCAAGGGTCACGTATCTATTCCCCGATATATGAGCACCTTGAACTCAATGTTATGAAGTCCAAATTGCAGGGATGACTAGGTCATGATGCAATTCTGTGATTTAGTAGGGTTGCATAGAGGTGTATTTGGGTTGTGGAACTCAGCAATATTTTCATCTCTATTTTGAAAGCTTACAGGAGAAAGACAACTCCCCCCAGACTGCCCGATAAGCTCAATTTCTTTTTTCCCCCACTGCTAGTATTCTAACAGACATGAGTTTTGAAAACCAAAACCTCAGCATTCCACATACTATTGCTTCAAAGGCAGGCATTCTGCTCTTTTTCTTGTACTTTCATTTTTAATCGCATTGCTATCTTCTAAATACTTGCTATACTCTGAAACAAGTGTTTCTTCTTCTGTTTCTATCCCCATATTAACTTCCTAAGTTACATAGATAAGACCAGAGTATAATCACAATACAGATGTTGGATTCTAACCTCTTATATATACAGCACTTAGAGATCACATCAATATGCAATAAAATAATCTCCCGAGGAATTCAGTAGCACACTTGCAGTCCCACCGAGGTCAATAAACATGTAGGAAAACAGCATTTGACCCACAACAAAAATGTCTCCACAAGGCACAAACAAACTTCCAAAAGCCACTCAGTTTTCGTCAAATATTTTTCTTATAACAGCTGCCAATTATTTGGTTTCTACTTCCAGATTTAGTATGCGTAGTAGTGAAACAGTTTTGAAAATGTTATCATAATCTAATAAAATAAATAAATAAAAAGAATTTCTGAGTTGAAAATTTCCCTCTTCAAATGTAGCGCTGATATTTATTACAACTCTACCAACACTGATTTTTCGGGGAGGGGAAGGGTGGCAGTTTTAGATACATGGCAATTACATGTACGCTTTTGTCAATGATCCTTAGCGGCTCATTGAACATTTTATGCTTTCAGTTTTCAGTAAAAACATTTCTGTAAGATCTGATGATTTTCCAGAAGGCTTGCAGATAGTGTCCAAAACCTTCCATACTGATAAGTGGTAGAAAAGGCAAAGAAACTTCTTATATTGGAAAAGAGTTAAAAGGGGTGATTTATAGGAAGAAAGCAAGAACCGTTCATCTTTAATTTTATACAGCAATACCTATAATGGTATAGATTCTTGCAAAACTTTTTCCCTCTAACTTGAGTTGTAAATATAGTAAAAACTGCAGTCAGTTACGAAGGACTACCATTATCCCAGCTTTGCTTCTCACAGCAGTAGAGGATATCTGGTTTTGACTGCACAGTGGAAAAAGCCAAGAGCACAGGGATCAGAATGTCAAATTTTATTTCCTTTGTATTTACTTTCATTTTTTTGAATTAGGTCTCTGTTACAGCTGCAGCAGCTAAAAACATTGTTGAGATTAAAGTCAGGAAAAAAGTGTGTATGTGCATATTTGTATTTGTGAGAAACTTTAATTGCATAATATGAAACAGCTGAGAGAGGAATTTCTGGGTGAGGTACACATTCCTATCATCAGTGGTTAAAATCTCAAATCTCATTGGTGCTTTTCTCTGCTGAATTCAAAACATTGCCATTAAGACCCCAGTGTTCCTCACCATGCACTTTATGTCACATACAGATAGGGTTTTTGCATGCTTCGCTGGCCAACTCAAACCCTCTGCACAAGCATTATGGTATTAGCCTGTCGTTTGCTCATGTATTATTTGTTCAATTTCTATTAATGCTGCACGAGTACAGAAAAGAAGGGAAAGGACAAGGAAATGCAATCCATAGCAGGTACATCTGGAGTTAGACATTTTAGAGAATCTATAAAAATAATTAAGCTTTTTATATAAAAGAGACGCTTTCCTGTTCTTGTGGCAAAACTGGCATCAAATGCTTTACTCAGTCACAGAAACACAGAATTTAGGTTTAAATCCCCTGCTCAAAGCAAGTACAAGCAGATCTGGTGGAATAGAGTTTCAAGGACAAAGGTCCCATGACGTCTTTAGTCATCTTTTTCAGTGTTTGAGCATCCTCAAAGTGAAAACAATTTTCTTCGTGGAATCATAGAATGCTGTGGGTTGTAAGGGACCTTAAAGGTCATATGTAATTGTAATTTCCTGTGTTCCAGTTTGTATCCATGGTCTCTCATCCGTAGCTGCACACTTACTGGAAAGAGTCACCCTCTACCTTTTCTCTACCTTTCCATTAAATGAATGTAGAGAGCAATAAGGTTTCCCCCTCATCTTCTCTTCTTAAGGTTCAAATAACTTGATTCTCTCAGCCTCTCCTTGAGTATCATGTACTTCAAACCCTTGGTTTTCTCAGAGGCCTTTTGTTGAATTAACTGAGTATGTTCAATATCTTTTTGGTGCTCGAGAGCCATTAAAAGTTACTGGTGCTCATGTACCGAATAGATGCATCTGAGTTAAATGACTGTGAAAGCTTTGAAATTCTTTCCAAACTAGCAGTAGAATATTTTACAAGTGGATAATAAACTGTCATACTTTTGCATTTTATCTCTTCCATCTTTCACAAAGCTTTTACACATTACAAGATACATGACAATATATATAAATATAAAAGGCTTGCCAAACTTCTGTTTTCTAAACCTTTTCTGCTGGCATTAGGAACTGGAAACTAGGACACTTCCTGCATAAGCTTTACCTTCACTCACAGTACAAAGAAATATTAACAAGGACGTTGGGACTTCGAATAGTGTCATAGCTTTGCTGTCCTAGATTTAAAAAGGAAATAGCAGTGCAGTGTCTGCTACATTGAGACTGACTCCTGGGAGCCAGAGGGAAATCAGATGAAAAGCAACATTTTTTTTATTTTTTTTTTTAATGAAAGCACAGGTTTCTAAATTTAAACCCCCAAATACGGATCTTGCAAAGGTCTTAGAGTGATACCTTGTCCCATTTTTAGAAAGAATGATTTTTTTAAAGTGCTAGTCATATATAGAAAAATATCAGCACAGGGATTACATCACCTCAGAAATGTATGAGAGGATAGTAAAGGTTTCTGTGCTTCTGAAAAAAAAGTGGTGCAAACATCAGCCTTCTCTTGGTTAATATTGATAAAAGACAAACAAAACAAACTTTCTCTTGCTCATAGCATATCTCATGCAAAGCATGGTTCCAGTGGGGCATGTGCAAATGGAGGAAGCAGAGGCAAGGCACTGGCCTTAAGTGGGCTAGTGTGCTGAGGCAAACACTGTTTCCTTCCAAGAAAACACTGCATAGCTCCCTGTGTAATACTGCACCTGCATCTATCTAATACTAGCAGAATGCTTCACATTTTCTCCAGTTGGTTTCCTGAAGTGCTCATATCTCCATAGCTCCAACAGCCAGGTCACATGCAATAAATAAATCAGGAGCCTGCTAAAATGTGCACGCAGCTAATAACATAGCTTTCAAACAGGTTTGGGTTTATTTTAAAGCAATGGACACCTGGAGATAAAATGGGCATTGGAGACCTTAAATCCCCTATTAAGTTGCTGACTAGATTACTCAGATACATTCGCCTGCATTATAGGCACAATATCTCTGACCTCATTTAAGCTACTGCAAAAACAGAGATACAAAGATGGCAGTGAAAAACATACTTAAAATTAGACAGTGAGGTATTCAGACATCATGTGCTAAATACTGTTTTACTCACTGTCAGGGGAGAGTGCTGGAATCAGGAGTTCCATAAAACCTGAAAATGACAGTGGCTTGTATAGTGAGAAGGAAGTGAGAACTAATCCAGCTAGCTCCTCAGTCTGTCTGTAGGCAACACAATTCTTTATGTTTGTTTTGTATGATTCTCCAAAGACTTTAACCACAAATGGGTAAGATTTTCAGCCCCTTGCAAATAGCTGAGGCTTCGTGTTAGCAGTGATGAGTTAGAGACCTCCTGTAAACTGTACACATCAAATATACAGCTCTCATGGAATCATCTGACCTTTGTTGAAAGTCATACCAGTGTAAACAGAAGTGTTGTCTTTCCATAACAAGTACTTGCATAACTAGGGCAAGCCCCTGAACAGATGAATTTAAGTACCTTTGCAAAACATGGGGAAGACTACAGCTGGAAGTGATCTGACTTGTGAAGAATCTCTGCCCATTTATTCTGCTTTCATATATATTTGAGAAAATAATCGGAAGCATTGTCACTTCCACTGTTATGTGCAGTGGCTCAAGAACCTCTACCAGCTCTGCTGCTTTTCTTTCTCCCAAACAGAGGAAATTTTTTTTTTACCTTGGTCTTGCCAGTCATCCTGTCACATTCGAAACTCACTTGTTATAGAATCATAGAATCATAGAATAGTAAGGGTTGGAAAGGACCTCAAGATCATCGAGTTCCAACCCCCCCGCCATGGGCAGGGACACCTCCCACTAAACCATGCCACCCAAGGCTATGTCCAACCCCACCTTGAACGCCGCCAAGGATGAAGCATTCACAACTTCCCTGGGCAACCCATTCCAGGGCCCCACCACCCTCACAGTAAAGAATTTCTTCCTCATACCCAATCTAAACCTCCCCTGTTTAAGTTTAAACCCATTACCCCTTGTCTTCTCACCACAGTCCCTAATGAAGAGTCCCTCCCCAGCATCCCTATAGGCCCCCTTCAGGTATTGGAAGGCTGCTATGAGGTCTCCACGTTATAGCAGTTGGTGTTGTTTTCTTCAGCTCATATTTTGTGCTTGTTTACATTCTTATTTCCTACCCTTAACTTCTGGGAAAAAAATTGCTAGTAGCATAGCCAGTGTTTCAGACTTTTGCTGTGGATGCTGATCAATACAATTGGTAGAGCTCTTTTATAATGCAATCATGGGAAATTTATTGGAAAAAGAGCTTTCATCTGAAACGCTTCAAGACACCTTGGAGAAAAAAAAAAACACACTGCAATTTAACACAAGGAGGAAAAAATTGCAATCTATGCATAAAACTTGAAATTACTTTTATCTCTGAAATATTACCAGTGCCAATGTTATTAATAGCTTTCTGAAGGACAGTGTAAACCCTGAAACTCCATAACAACCCAACTAGAAAAACAACAAAAATGAGAGCAGGAAAAGTGTTGGGTTTTGGTTGTTTTGGTTTGGTTTGGTTTGGTTTTGGTTTTGTCCGTTTGTTTGTTTGCTTTTAAAGAGCCATTAATAGAGAAGGAATCATAGAACCATAGAATAGTTAGGGTTGGAAAGGACCTTAAGATCATCTAGTTCCAACCCCCCTGCCATGGGCAGGGACACCTCCCACTAAGCCATGCCATCCAAGGCTATGTCCAACCCCACCTTGAACACCACCAGTGATGGAGCATTCACAACTTCCCTGGGCAACCCATTCCAGCGCCTCACCACCCTTGCGGTAAAGAATTTCTTCCTCATATCCAATCTAAACTTCCCCTGTTTAAGTTTAAACCCGTTACCCCTTGTCCTCTCACCACAGTCCCTAATGAAGAGTCCCTCCCTAGCATCCTTGTAGGCCCCCTTCAGGTATTGGAAGGCTGCTATGAGGTCTCCATGCAGCCTTCTCTTCTCCAGGCTGAACAGACCCAACTTTCTCAGCCTATCTTCATATGGGAGGTGCTCCGGTCCCCTGATCATCCTCGTGGCCCTCCTCTGCACTTGTTCTAACAGTTCCATGTCCTTTTTATGTTGGGGACACCAGAACTGCACACAATACTCCAAGTGAGGTCTCACGAGAGCAGAGTAGAGGGGCAGGAGCACCTCCCTTGACCTGCTGGACACGCTTCTTTTGATATAGCCCAGGATACGGTTGGCTTTCTGGGCTGCAAGTGCATACTGCCGGCTCATGTTCGTTTCACCATCAACCAACACCCCCAAGTCCTTCTCTGCACAGCTGCTCTGACTCTGTTCTCTGCCCAACCTGTAGCTGTGCCTGGCATTGCTCCCACCCAGGTGTAGGACCTTGCACTTGGCATGGTTAAACTTCATCAGGTTGGCATCAGCCCACCTCACAAGCATGTCAAGGCCCCTCTGGATGGCATTCCTTCCCTCCAATGTATCAACCGAACCACACAGCTTGGTGTCATCGGCAAACTTGCTGAGGGCGCACTCAATCCCACTGTCCATGTCACCAACAAAGATGTTGAACAAAATTGGTCCCAACACCAATCCCTGAGGGCCACCACTCATTACTGGTCTCCAGCTGGACACTGAGCCACTGAGCACTACCCCTTGCGTGCGGCCATCCAGCCAGTTCTTTATCCAGCGAGTGGTCCACCTATCAAATTGATGTCTCTCCAACTTAGAGACAAGGATGTCATGTGGGACAGTGTCAAACACTTTGCACAAGTCCAGATATGGTCAGAGCATTTTCCGGTGAAGACTGAGGCAAAGAAGTCATTAAGAACCTCTGCCTTCTCCAAATCCAAGGTAGCCAGTTCTCCCGATAGCTTCTGAAGAGGGCCCACATTGTCCCTAGCCTGCCTTTTATTGGCAATGTACCTATGGAATCCCTTCCTTTTATCCTTAGCATCCCTAAACAAGTTTAATTATAACTGGGCCTTAGCTTTCCTACCCTGGTCCCTAGCTTCCCAGACAACATCCCTGTATTCTTCCCAGGCCGCCTGACCTTGCTTCCACCTTTTATAAGCCTCTTGTTTCTTTTGAATTTTGCTCAGCAGCTCCTCATCCATCCAAGGAGGTCTCCTGGCCCTCCTGCTGAACTTCCTTCTAGTTGGGATGCATCGCTCCTGAGCTTGCAGCAGGTGATCCTTGAATATCAACCAACAGCCTTGGGTCCCCCTTCCCTTTAGTGCTATATCCCATGGAATCTTACTAAGCAGGTTCTTGAAGAGGCCAAAGTCTGCTCTCTTGAAGTCCAGTGCAGTGAGCTTGCTGCACGCTCTTCTCACTGTCCTGAGGATCTCAAACTCAACCATCTCATGATCACTGCAATCAAGGCTGCCCTGAAGCGTCACATTCCCAACCAGCCCTTCCCTGTTGGTGAGGACGAGGTCAAGCATGGCACCTCTCCTTGTTGGCTCCTCAATTACTTGCAGAAGGAAGTTGTCTTCCACGCAATCGAGGAACCTTCTGGATTGCTTGTGCCGGGCCGTACCATCCCTCCAACAGATATCAGGGTGGTTGAAGTCTCCCATGAGAACAAGGGCCTGTGAGCGTGAGGCTGTTCCTATCTGTCTATAGAGTGCTTCATCCACAGAGTCCTCTTGATCAGGCGGTCTGTAACAGATCCCCACAATAATGTCACCCATCACTGTTCTCCCTTTAACCCTGACCCACAAACTCTCTGTCGACTGCTCACCTGTCCCCAGACAGAGTTCCATACTCTCCAGCCTATCCCTAACATAAATAGCAACTCCCCCTCTCCGCCTACCAGGCCTGTCTTTCTTAAAGAGCCTGTAACCTTCCATTCCAACACACTAGTTATAGGAGCCATCTTACCATGTTTCTGTGATGCCTATGATATCATACCCCCGTAGATGTGCACACATCTCTAATTCCTCTTGTTTGTTCCCCAAGCCTTGGAAGGCAGATGCAGGGACTGTGAGAATGAAGACCCTGGGCCCACTGTAGGAGAGGATCTGGTTTGAGACCATGTTAGGAACCTGAATGTATACAAGTCCATGGGACCGGATGAAATCCATCCGCAGGTCCTGAAGGAGCTGGCAAATGAAGTTGCTAAGTCATTGTCCATCATATTTGAAAAATCATGGCAGTCAGGTGAAGTTCCCGGTGACTGGAAAAAGGAAAATATAACCCCCATTTTCAAGAAGGGGAAAATGGATGAGCTGGGGAACTACATACCAGTCAGTCTCACCTCTGTGCCTGGCAAAATCTTGGAGCAGATTCTCCTGGAAGTCATTCTGAGGCACATGAAAACCAACAAGGTGGTTGGTGACAGCCAGCATGGCTTCACTAAGGGGAAATCCTGCCTGACCAATCTGGTGGCCTTCTATGATGGAGCTACAGAACTGATGGATGGGGTAGGGCAGTTGATATCATCTACCTGGTCTTGTGCGCAAACCATTTGACACTGTCTCACATGCACCATTTTGAACTTTCCTCTTCTGATTTTTCAACTAAACATCTGTGGGGTGCACAGATATCTGTCTTCTTGACAGTTCTGTTGAAATGGTTTTCTGGTCTTGCCAAGTTCACCACACCACTTTGGAACCTTAGTCCATTATATCTCTGAATAAGATGAAAAAGGTTTAGAAACAAAAATACTGAAATGAATTTTACTGTTCTACTGAAGTTTTTACTGTGAGGATGGTGAGGCTCTGGAATGGGTTGCCCAAGGATGTTGTGAATGCTCCATCCCTGGCAATGAGTTCAAGGCCAGGTTGGACATAGCCTTGGGCGGCATGGTTTAGTGGGAGGTGTCCCTGCCCATGGGAGTTGTCCCTGCCCGTGGGAGTTGTCCCTGCCCATGGCAGGGGGGTTAGAACTAGATGATCTTAAGGTCCTGTGCAACCCTAACTATTCTATGATTCTAAGAATTCAAAAGAGTCGAAGGAGGAAATGTGCAGGGAAGAATCTGTTCCTTTTCAATACAACATTTAGGAAGAGACAAAGTAAATACAGTCCAATCTCAATCATTCAGATGCCAAGAAAAAGGATCAACTATGTTTGAAACAAGTGATCTATTATGGTTTACACAGTCCATGTATGCACCCACATCCTCCTACAGGGATGTGGATACCAACATCACATGGACCTTCACCTACTACAAACTGGGAAGCCGGCCAAGAGCAACCTTTTCACTGGCCTTTGATGGCTGTTCTTTCTGTCAAGCCAAGGAAAATTGTAAAAGGACCTCAGAAAGTGAATGTATTTCTGCGCTTAAAAAACCTGACACTGATTATTTTTGTAAACAAAGCCTCAAAGAAAAACCCTGATAAGACCCATGACAAGTGATATTCACATAGTTGATGCACGCAAAATGGAGCCAGTATCAATGTTCTGCACATCTTTATTGCTATACCATAAAATTTTTAAAGATATTGTGAAAAACATAGTATGAAGCTTTTGCATTAGTATTCACTGTTTGATCTCTGAAAATTTTTGTATTTTCTCTCGCCTGCCAGTTAGTAAATATGCTACATTTCCTCCTAAGATTGGAACTTTTTAGGTGAAAGAGAGAGAACACATCTTAGTAACTGTGTCAGAAGTTGGCCTGATTCACCAGCTGCTCTGAAGAATCCCTCTGGCCTTCTAGCATGGTTAGGGTATAGGGTGTCAGGATCACACTTATAGCATTTAATATTTAGAATGATTATTATTTATATACTGCTTCAAATTATTTGAAAAATCTATTTAGATGTAACAGAGAACATAAAGGATATCTGTTCTCTTATGAATGGGTAGCCAGAGTAGAAGTGAAATACCTTAGATCAATTGACATTTCTGTTTTGACAACTGATTCATGTCCCAAAAATGAGATCCCAAAAAATAGAGGAAATAAGATAGAGCATGCCAGATTTGTGCCCAATCTGCTATGTCTAAGTCTACACAGCTGCATAATACTAACTGCATAGCTTATGAGAATGTAACAGTGCTTAGTTAAACCTTAGGCAACACTTTCCACAGTCAAAAACTTTACAAAATTAATCTTTATTATCTGTAAGTTATTGACATATCATAATTTTACAAATTGAAATACAATTAGTTGATTTTCTTGACACAAAGGACTACAGAGCTGTAAGGCATCAGGATAGAAAATTGCAGTGGTTTATGCTCAAAGACAGAAAAGCTTAATACAGGCTACAGTGCTTATGTTCAACTAGAACTCTCCCTAGCTTCTTACTCCCCAGAAGGCTTTTAGTACATATGGCAACAGTTTCCCATGTTATTTATAAATGGCAAAATGAACGCAACTTGACCACTCAAATTCAATCAAGAAGGCCCATCATTTTGAAGTCACAGCTACATTTAAGGAATTACATTTGTTCACTATCTAATCAAGAATATTGATGTTCTTCATGGTTACTAATGCTTAAAGACAAAAAAATAAATAATATGATCATCAAGGGACATTTTCTTCAAAGATTCATGACAGTGTTTCTGTTTCATGTAGTATTCAGTACCTTGAAGGGAGATGCTTGGTACTTCTCTGAGTTGGTCATAAGGATACAAATTGATTTATTCTTGGGGGAAATAAATTGGAAGCTTGCGAAAGTATTGCAGAGCAGTTTATCATATTTCTGTTATGACATCAAATGTCAAACAATAAAAATCAATTCAGAGTGAAAAACTCCACTACCCAGGGTTAGATATTTTTTACTGCTATATCTTTGCAAAGTGATTCCTGAATGGTTTTGCACACCTTTATTACAAATCCTATGGCTATTACACTGCAGCAACATTCTGCGCAGGAACCTGAATTTTATTTTCTCTTTTTTTCTTAAGGTACTTGGTATTACAGGGCATTTACTAAGTCTCAATTAGTTGGATTGATAGTAAATTTTATCTCAGAAAAGTAATGCAAGCAAAGTATTCAAACCTCCAGACACCTATTGCAGTGCATTGGAGAGAGGCCAGTTTTCACTCACAATGTTCTTTGACTAAATTGAAACCAGATGTTTACATGGAATAAAATATTAACAAATGTGTCCCAAGGGCAGCCAATCATTATTGAATGCTTTAATAACCTAAACCAAAAATTCTTTAAGGTGACAACTAGCCTTTAGCCAGAAAGATACTTCTATTTATTTTACTTTATTTTTTTAATAATGAAGGGTGTATTATCTTAATTTAATTCCAGCTTGTCATCAACCAAATACTTATCTGGTATAATTCTGAAAAAGCTGTACAACAAACTATTTGTGAAAGTAGTAATAACTTAGTTCTAAACATATGGTTCCAATTTTGGTTTTCCTTTTTTATTTTTTTTTCCTATAAACCTAAGATATGTGTAGTTTTATTTTTGTAACACAAATCATATATCTTTGACAGAGACATCTAGACATGGAAGTTGTATTTACGTTTTAAAACTGCTTCAATAGCCCACCATCTTGTGCATATAACAATATAGTACTATTCAACAGTGTTCCACTTCTTGAAGATTAAATTCATAGAGAGGCTATTATTTAACAGGAATTTCCTGGAACGACATTTCTGCTTTATGTGCCTTGGGAAAATTACTTGACACTCTCTAAACAAACATATTGCTTATTTGTGTCTGCAGCTCATACACATGCAAATCTAAATTCTAGATTTCATGGAAATCAATGTGAAGCTGACCTGAGAGAACTCAATAGTATGTCAAGAAACTAATATCCACTTTCAATGTATTCAAGCACACAGGAAGGTAGTGCAAGTTTCTTAGTTACATTTCAACTTCCTTCTCGAGTAATTTGGCCTGATTTACTTTTTTGGGGACTGTAGTGGCAGGACAAGGGGTAATGGGTTAAAACTTAAACAGGGTAAGTTTAGATTGGATATAAGGAGGAAGTTCTTTACTGTGAGGGTGGTGAAGCCCTGGAATGGGTTGCCCAGGGAAGTTGTGAATGCTCCATCGCTGGCGGTGTTCAAGGCCAGGTTGGGCAGAGCCTTGAGTGACATGGTTTAGTGGGAAGTGTCCCTGCCAATGGCAGGGGGGTTGGAACTAACTGATCTTAATATCCTTTCCAACCCTAACTATTCTGTGATTCTATGATTTGGAACTTGCAATATGCAAGAAATAAAATTATGGTCCATTTTAATACTAAGAAGTATTTTGATAATTAAAGATGTATTCTACGTTTTCATAGGTTTTAAACTTGTCCCAGAGACTTCAAAAGAAAGTATTCTTGTGACCAGGAAAAGGTTACATTATACCTATTAAAATGCAATATAGTGATAGAATAGCTGAAATTTTATGTAAGACATAGACATTTCTAGAGCATATTTATATATAAATACTGTGAGGAATATTAAGTTCAAAGAATGCTCAACAGCAACAGATACACTAGAGAGTTTAACCATCCTATTTTATACTTCCCTGAAACAAGAGATGGAAATACCTGGGACATGTTAAAAGCTGTCAGTGCATTTGACATGTGAAGAGAAAATGGGACATGCAAAAATGCATCAGCTGAGACTCTAAAGTACTGCTCACAGAGAAATACTTGTGGGACTTACCCACTAGATATGCAAAGACCAAGCCAACACAAACACAGATGGTGAAGCCCTTTTTGGACCCTATCTGGTGTCAAAGGCAGGAGAAGGTATCAAATGAATTTTGCAACCTAAAAGTACGAGAGGAATCTAGATTCCTCGATCTGCTTTACAACAGTTAAGCACACTAAACCAGACAACAGTGCAAGAAGTGCACTTTCTGGCCTTGCTTTTAAGTTTGCTACTGAGGACTTCTTTCAGAACTTTACTGGTGTAACAAGCTGCCAAGCCTCATGGCCCGAGATATACATATGGCTACTACCTTCTCTTCTTTACTTGAATTTCGTATCAGTTACTGAAATGAGATACCAAGCATGTCAGTTTAAAGTCCAGCATTCACTGACATATGGAAGAGATGTCACAGTGTGTATTCTTCCCTATTCTACATACACTGGGCTGAAAATATTCCATCTTTATACCATTTGAAGACCAAGATTTAGGCCTACCTTTAATATAGACTCTTCTTACTTACTAGTTGACAGAAAGAAAAGCAGTAGGTTCCAGGAATGTGTTCAGACATTGCAGAGATAACTGGAGTGCACAAATCTATAAAAATTGTATTACAGTTCACCCCTTCCAGGCCTCACTTGTCCCTTGAGAATCCTAGCCTGTTAGTTTAAGGTGGTCATGAGCTCAGGATCCCAGTGTATTTCCATGGGGTCTGCTAGTTCTTTTAGACCTGTTTCAAAACTGTAGTCAGAGACAGATAACACCACTCCTTTTAAATTGCAGCTATTCTACACTTCCTAATTATCAAATCTTGTTTCAAATAACATATCTTTAAAAAAAAAAAAAGAAACAGGATCTTTCCTACAATATTTTCTTAATAGTTTCACATTACAATGCAATCAGAAGGCGGCAGCTTAGAGAATGAGGTGGCCATGCCAAGCCTTGGTGTTCAATCAATCTTTATTCATATTTAGTTTCAGAAAATTATTTATAGCATCTTTGAAATGTTTCACTTTGGAACTTAGATAATGGGATGAGAATTGCAAAGAAGTAGCGTACTGACTATACTTCTGGTCTGCAAGTGCTATGGAATAAAAGGAATAGGCATGTAGCATAAACATAACTGCACTTTCTCATATGAATAATTTTTACAGCTACTCAGAACTGACCTGGAAATATGATAAGTAATAAGAAGGAAAAAGCAGCCTATTTCTGACTTTGCTAATAATGACACTTGTATCTATATGAAAGACAAAAAGTAGTCAAAATCAAAACATTTACTGATGATGACATCTCTGCTTTTACTGAGTCACATCATATAGCATTTATAACTTATGTTGATTCTGGATCTGTCTGTATTTATTCAGGTGCTTTGGTAGGAAAAAGGGCATAAACTTTTTAGACCAAAATATCTTATCCTGACCATTAATTCATGGAACCTTTAATAATGAGGGAGCCAAGTAACGAGAGCTCATGTTTTAGACTTTTCGGTATAAGCAAGCACTTGCAGTCTTTAAACAAAATGAGCACAACAAACAGTCAAGTCACTTTAAATTAATCTATAAGAAACAGAGAGTAAAAGATATTCCTAACCATGCCAGAGATTCTTGGTCCCTGTAAAGACCTCCATTCTTTCTTCCCCTCTTGAGCTCCGTGGCTTTATAGGTACAAGTAAATAAGATCAGCCAGAACCTAGTCTCTGGCCCTGAGGACAAGTGATACTCAGCCAGCCTACATCTGCGAGGGCCTAACTTTCATTTTTTGCGCTACATCCCCCTGGCATGTGTTACCCCAGCACTGCCTGGGTGGGCACTCTCTGGCAGAGGACTGAACTCTCTGAACTGCCTCAACCAGCATGCTGACTGTTCAACAGTGTGGATGACTAAGGGCCAGCACGTGAATCTGTGCCTTAGTCCAGCTTAGTTTGCTAGCACAGACTAGAAAAATAAATTTTACGTCCCCCTGTAGCCTATCTTTTCCATGTTTTAGGAAATTTTCAGTCAGACCAGTCACCCTCGTCCTGTGACAGAACTTCAGTGAAGTGCCTGGGAAAAGTCAAAGCACCACTCAAGTTAGTAGCTTCCTACTTAGATTGTATTTGAAACATGCTCGTAGCTGTAAACGCCTATATTCCTTTTAGCAGGAGCTCGTTTGGGGTTATAATTTTGCTTAGTACTTCTTGATATGTCACATAGGAAAGATATCTGGAGGTTAGACAATCCAGCAGTAGTTTTGTTACTACACAGAAAGCAGGAAAGGGAAGCAAAGAAATTAACAAAAACGAGATGGCAGGTTTGTGCATACACTTGCACACAAATTAAATACAAAATGCTGTTATCACCAGCATTACCACCTAGAAGGACTTAGGTGGAAACTAAGAATATCAGATTGATTCAGCTCTAACATCAAAGTTCTGGTTTCCACAATGGTTTGCAGTCTTTGCTGGACCAGATCCTGAAATGACTGAACAGCCGTGATTTGCTTAGGGCCTATCAGTAAATCTGCTTATGCTTTCACCTGCCATTATGGTGGTTGAACGCTTTCTATATATAAATTAGTGAAGTCCAAACCGTATTTCATAAAATCTTTGTTGTGTCTCTTTCTTGTGAAATCGAATGTTTGAGACATCTTTACTTAATTTTTTTTTTTTTTTTTTTTTTTTAATCAGAATAATTATTGGGTGCTGCTTGGGTTTTCTTGGGCTAAAGCTGGTATCCAGATTTTTTATATAATTTCAACAGTAAGAAGACTTTCTGTGAAAAAGATTTTACAGAAGTTCCCAAAGAAGTTCAGTGCCTGGCTTTAATCTACCCTGGAAGCATGCGTCTAACCAGAACCGCTTGAATAAAAAAACTTCACCCAGGACTTTATGATCTACTCTAAATTGTCACAAGGGATCACAGCTGTTGTCTCAGCATTTCAGAGACTGAAATTCCATCTTCAGTGTAGCTGCGGTTTGATCTATTAACTACAATATCTTGTCACCAAATTAATGAAAAAAACTTGGAAGTCAATATGTTATGTAAATTTAATCAATTTAGCAGCAAAATTATTTAGCCAAACATTACCACTGGAGAAATGAATATTTCATTAGTTGCAACTGCCACAATATAAGATATTCTGAACTTTATTTAGAACCAATCTGAACAGCCACATCAGTTACATAAGACAAGGGTTAGAGACACAATAATGAACAATTCAAGCACAGGACTGATGACAGGAGACACATCTAGAGATTATGTTTAGCATGTACGGCCCTCTTGAGAAGGGAATCGTGCTGGTAAATAAGAATCACACAAGAGGCAAACTTCCTGTTTGTAATAGTATAGTTGTCACAAGGGAAGAATCAACGTCACAAGAGGTTGAACTTAAAGTAATACAGTATGTTAAACAGAAGAGGAGACAAGTTCAGATGCAAATACCTCTACACAGTGCTCTACAGCCTCAAAAAGAATGCTGCTTTAAGGTCAATACAAGTCTCTAAGCAAATCACTGGACCTTATCTGCAAAGTTATCCCAGATGTTCCTTCTTGGCTTGACACCACAGTAGCTGTCTCAGTGACCAGAGTGATAAAATTTAGCCATTGTGTTAAGATAACTAGGCAGCTAAAGGAGTGTATTGCCATTTGGAAATTCCCTGGAGAATTTCAGTGAGCCAGTAAAATGTCAGACATTATCAGTGTCAAAACAAAGATCAGCACACCCTCTCGCAGATGTGCTGGGATGAGTGGAGAGACTCCCTGGAAGACACCAGAAACGGAACACCTCCCAGAACCTGAAACAAATGGATAAGAGGTGGTTACAGAAAAAGTCTAATTTTCGGAATGTTCATCTTTATTAGTGGTCCCTTATAAATAAAGCCTCATAACTGGATACAAGGACTCATTCAGTATGAGAATAGCTCAAGAAATGCACTCTAGAATTACTACATTCAAAGAGGAAGCAAAAATTCTCCTAAATTTGCCCAATAAATAACAACACATTTGCCTTAAGAAAGCACTTGAAATGGATATAAAAAAGTTACTTAGCATTAATTTTTAATTTCTGTGACCACTGACTTTCCTCTGATCCTCCTCTTCTGCCTGTTATCATTTCTCATTGCATTAATTTCACGTTAACTCATAAGCTCCTCTAAGACCTGTTCAGTTCCTATCACATACTATTTTGCACCCAGTAGGATGCTATGAATGAATTCTGGCATACTCCATACACCAGAATTTCACTACATAGTGTTCACATGAGTATTGCCTAGTCATGAACAGGCTGGTAATAAAAATCAACTTTATGCAATTAGCTGGTAAGAATTTTGGAGCTAAATAAAAATTAATATTAGCTTCTACAAAATTTCATAGAGACAGAATGATGCAATTCTTATGTATCATTCAAATGAGCCAGTGCTTACTCAGATGAGTACTGCTTAAAGGAAACAATTAAATGCATACTGAGTATCTAATATTGAGAACGTGTTAGAAGGAAAAACTCCAGGACTTTCATATTTCAAAACCAAAATGTTTAAAAACATCATATACATAATTCTGTTACCACCTCATCATTTAATATGTTGTGTTTTGAATTTCAAAATTTAAAAAGCTAAACTGAAGCTACTTAATCATTAAAATAAAAACTAAACTTGCCCGAGTGAAAGTTTAAAGATTTAATCCATGAAGAACTGTATTTAGATACAAAAAATATTCTTCTATGAGGAACAACTTATTTGGTAGCATAAGGAAAAAAAAAAAAAAACAACAAATTCCCCAGTAAATTAAATACATCTTGGGAAAATTCTTTCAAAGTCTCCCTAACTGAACTTGCTTAGACTAAGAAGTATTTTTTTAAATAGCACGTAAACATTTGAAAGTCAACAGGAACAAGGTGTCTCTAAATTTTACTTCTTAAGAATTAGCAACAAATACCTATTGAAAAGACAGCTTGCTTCTGATTTGGAAGGAAGGGTTTTTTGAAATGGTATTCTTACAAAAGCAAATCAAACTTGATTTTTTTGTTCAACCACTTTCAGAATGTCTGCAGAGCCAACACAGAAAAGGCTCTAAGTATTACAGAAGGTGTTTTTAATCCCTTTAATGAGATAGCAGTAATTGCCTTTGGGGGTCTCTTAGAGTCAGCAATGTGCTAACTTGCTGCTCTGCCAGGTAGCTGTGATGCCTACTTCTCCCAGGGCCTTAATTATTGCTTCCTCCACTGACCACAACAATCCGTTCTGATGTTCATTAGAGACTGTTGTGGAGTGGGATCCTCTTCTAAAGACAGTGCCATATGGAACTAAAATAACACTGTATTAAGTGAGTTCTTTGGAGCCCTCAGTAAGCATTTTGAAACAGACAAGATAGTAACTATCGCTACCCACAAAAGCTTAAACTATCACTTGTAAATTCAGCACCATTTTTGCATACCTAAAACTAAACAGATTCAGAAAACACAAATATATTCAGAGCCTGTAAGTTCATGCAAGAAGTGTAAATTCCCTGATGTCTTATATGTCCTGGCTCCACAAACACAGAATTAGAAAGACAGTAGATCAGTTCTGTGTGAGTCAACTCCTGCTGCAGCTTCCTCTCACTCAAAGCTAGGCCATCCACTTGCTCTGAAGGAGAATATTTTAAATAAGCAAATTCTTGTGAAATTCATCCTGGATACTTCTGTTAGGTCCTAAATATTTATAAACAGTAGTAAGTGCATACCAAATCCTGTGATGACAGATGACACGGACTCCTCTCGTGAGGTGAAGAGAAGACCCTTTACTGAAATATAGCTCGAGCTTTATACCCTTATTTTAGCTCCGGACAGCAATTTTCACTTCCTTTTTTTCTATATCATGCATTGACCACAAGATTATGGCATTATTCTTTTTCTTAGCACAGGCTTGTCTCATGTAAGTCTTATGATTACATATTGCAAACACAGTATATCTATAGTCACTTATTGCTAACACAACATCTCTACAGTTACTTACTGCTAACATAGCTTCCATTATTGCTAACATAGCGTCTATGCGTTCTACCCTTGCTCATTGCCAGCTCCTTTTCTTTACTCTTGGTTCCTGCTTTGCCAAGGCCTGCGTCCAACCATCTCTATGAAGTCCCAACTGCTGCTCGCAGCGGAGGCCAACCTGCAGCCATCTTTCACAATTCCCCCTTCTGTATTAACAAGAAAAACAGCCCTTGTGGCTTGATCAATCATTCACTGGACACACTGTAAAACAAAAGACAAGAGCAACAAAAGGTACATACCTCTCTTAAGGATAATGAACACAGTTTTTAAAATTGAGGCAAGCCAACTGTTAACACCCCAGGATTGGAATAAATTGTTGAACTAACCCAATTCATCATCAATTCGGAGTTTGTTAACACCTTCCTTTAGCTTTGCAATACTGGCATGTATGGATTCTGAATGATCTGATAGGTTCATACAACACATGCCATCAAAGTCCTCACATCCTTGTCCCTGGGCTAACAGCAAAAAATCTATAGCTGTTCTATTCTGAAGCGTTATATGTCTAACTGAATTAATGTCTAATAATAAACCACTCAAGGCAGCCAATGTGGCATTTGATTGTTTTGCCAGCCAACTTCCTAACTTGTTTAATGTTTTCAATGATCTTGCAGCAGCTATGCCTGGGGCAAAAAAGGATGCCGACATGATTTCTGCGGTATTCCAAAATTTAACGTTGTCAACACAGTCTGCTTGAAAAGTATGTATAGAGTGGTAAAGTCTAGATTTTCTATGATTTAAGACCATAGAAGTGTTTGGCATTAGAAGCGTTCATTTTCCAATGCTACATGGTCCCCCACATGCATGAGAGGGGATACCTGACCAGACGCGATCTCCACAGATGAGAAATATCCCAAAGGGAGCTTTCTGGGAAATCTAGAAAACACTACACTAGGTGCAGTATAATTGCATCAGGCAGAAGCATAATGATGTGCTGATAGGGTAGCATTTGCCCATTGAATCTGGTGAGGTGTAGGATCAATATTACTCGGACAATCTTTATCAAATTTGGCCCATATGTCCATATAAGTGATCCATTTTTATTGATCCTGACAACTCCAGTTCCTGTGGTTCAAGGTTTGATTTAGGGAGCCAATACGTCCAGTTAAGCCATAGGTTCACTATGTTGAAAGGGTTGCTGTTCAAATCTAGGTAGGGTAACCTTTCTTTGGCAACAGGCCAATTGTCAACAGGAACTCCTACCAGGCATGTGGAAAATGGGTTGTCTGGTGAAGCTGTGGAAAGCATAGTGTGTCTTGTCCTCTTTCATTTGCCAGTGTAATCCATACATTGGTCTTTGGTTGAGGTGGGATTGGCATTGACACACAGGTTATTGCACACCAGAATATGGCAATCATACTATACATCATCATCCACCAAAATATGACAACTAGGTTATATATCAAACTGGTACTCTACATGGTCTTGCATTCGGATATATTCTGATATATCCTCTGCCACAACAACACAAATATTGCACCCAAGGGAACAGGTGTAGAGGGGTACACTTTCCACACCAGATGCACAAGGGTTCCAAACTCCTATCTAAGTACACTTTCTGACACCCGTTAAAGGAAATGATATACTTTCCACAATGAATGCACTTTGCTAAAATGTATCCGCTGCACCTTCTACACAAGGGACACATGCTAGTGTTGGCTTCGTTTAGTCTGAACCCAGAACAGCTTCTGTTTGTTCCTCCACCCATGTAATAGTCACCCTGTCCAATTTACATTCGTTCCTTGTCTCCTGGGGCTGGCAGTGAAGATGTAATAAAGAATACAGTGAAAATGACTGCAAATAACACTACAGTCATTGCCATATAGTAGCAAGTGCAAGAGAAACAATTGCAAATAGCACCACTGACATCATAAAAATCACCACATTGTCCAGGATTGGTTTATGAAGGTATATCGTCCGTCTGATGTTTGTTCTGCTGCCGCGGACCAAGGAAGGGTCATACACGGCGCACAGGAGCCCAGCGAGGTCCTCGATCTGTAGAGACACAAGCATAACCTCGTCCACAGGTTATTAATTAGAATCATAGAATCATAGAATAGTCAGGGTTGGAAAGGACCTTAAGACCATCTAGTTCTGACCCTCCTGCCGTGGACAGGGACACCTCCCACTAAACCATGCCATCCAAGGCTAAGTCCAACCCCGCCTTGAACACTGCCAGGGATGGAGCGTTCACAATTTCCCTGGGCAACCCATTCCAGTGCCTCACCATCCTTACAGGAAAGAATTTCTTCCTCATATCCAATCTAAACTTCCCCATAATGACCTTCCCATTCTCCTGTCTCTAGGTTTTTAATTAACACTTCTGCTTTCTTTTTTATTTCCTGATTTTCATTAGATACTGATACAAAGTGCCACCATTGTCTTGCCTTTGATTTAAAAAGTTTGAAACAAAAGCGCCTTTGGCTAATCTTTCTTGGGGGGTTGCAGGCCCCATTCCCCCTTTTTGTTTTATTAGCGTTGCTTTTAAGAAGGTGTGTGCACGCTCTATGATTGCTTGTCCTGTAGGGAATGGAGAATTCCTGTTACATGCCTAATGCCCCATTGTTGTAAGAAATTTTGCATTTTCTGTGATATATAGGCAGGTCCATTGTCGGTTTTGATTTGTTTAGGAATCCCTAAGGTTGCAAAGGCTAGTAAAAAATGTTTACATATATCTTTAGCTTTTTCTCCTGTATGTGCAGTAGCTATTATTGTGGTAGAAAATGTATCTACTGAAACATGAACATATTTTAATTTTCCAGATTCAGGAATGTGAGTCACATCTGTTTGCCATATTTCTAAAGCTTGCAAACTTCTAGGATTGACTCCATATGATAAAGAGGGAGTCGTCAGTAGGCAGTCTGGGCAAGCTGTTACAATTTGTCGTGCTTGGTCCATGGTAAGGTGAAAAGTTTTCTGTAAAGCTTTAGCATTCTGGTGATAAAACGCATGACACATATGCTGAGTCAGTAACTGTGCCAATAGAACAGTTCCATTTCTGAAAAACTCTAACGATTGCAGTTAATTCAACTATTTGTGGTGATCCTTTTACAATACTAACATCAGATCGCCACTGGCCATTATCATTCTGCCACACAATAACAGCATGTCCTGTTTTTCCTGAGCCATCAGCAAAGATGGTTAAGGTGTTTAAAGGAACAGGGCTACATTTCGGTAGCTGTTGGATATTGAATTGTAACCTTAACAGTTTATGACTCAAGGGGTGGATTGAAATTGATCCAGAAATACCTTCCATGGCAGTTTGAAACAACACAGAGGTTTGGAAAAGCCACTGTAACATTTGCATTGATATAGGCAGAATAATGACTGCTGGTTCTTGGCCACTTAGGGCTAGCAATTGTTATCAACCTTTCATGATTGATGTTGCAAACATCTAGATGTTTGTAGCTATGGTTTTCCCAAATTGATGTGACGGAAAGATCCATTCAATAATTAATATGGGGTCTTTGCTCTGGACATCCCATTGGAATATAAGCCCATAAGGTTGGAAGTCAGAATTTAAGATAATCGATTGAAAAGCACAATCAGGGTGATACCTATGTGTTTGGCTTTCTGAGATGGCTGACACCACCTTTTGTAGCGCCTCCTCAGCTTGAGGAGTTAAAATTTGCTCAGAATGCAGGGCTAGATCTCCCTTAAGCATCTGAAACAAAGGGTGTAGGTCTTCATTGTTGATTCCCAATAATGTTCTGACCCAATTGATGGTTCCTAGAACCTTCTGCAAATCGTTCAAGGTATGGATGTCAAGAGTCAGTTTTACGGGCTGAGGAACAATGTGTTGATTCAAAATTCTTCATCCCAAATATTTCCACAGAGAGGTCACTGACTGTACCTTCTCAGGTGCGACCTCCAATTTGGCTAATTTGATTTGTTTTAAAACAGTCAACATCGCTTGCTGCACTTCAGCATCTGTTTGAGTGGCTACCAGAATATCATCCATATAATGATAAATCAAAACATTAGGCAGTTGATCCCAAGCAGGGGAAAGAGCTTTTGCCACATACCATTGACAAATGGTTGGGCTGGTTTTCACACCCTGAGGTAGGACTGTCCAGTGGTGTCTTTCACATGGTGCAGATGCATTAACAGCAAGCACAGTGAAAGCAAATTTAGAGGCATCCTCAGGATGGAGGGGTGTGGTAAAGAAGCAATCTTTCAGGTCAATTACTGTTAGATGCCAATCATTTGGTATCATTTTTGGTAAAGGAAGCCCCAGTTGTAAAGGGCCCATGCCCTCAATCACTGCATTAATATGTCTGAGGTCATGTAGCAAACACCATTTTCCGCTCTTTTTGGAAATAACAAATACAGGAGAATTCCACGGACTATCAGTAGGCACGATGTGCCCTGTGCGGATCTGTTCCACAACTGAATCTTTCAAATGTTGCAGCTTTTCCAGAGCAAGGGACCACTGGTCCACCTGAACTGGAGTTTCAGTTTTTCAAGTTAGTTTCAGGGTGTGCTGCATTTCCGTGGCCCTTAGGACGAATTTGATTCAATGCTGATACCCCACTGGGACAGACAATCCTGCCCCCAGAGAGTAAGAGGGGCAGGAAGCATGAAAGTTTGAACATTAACTCGTCTTCCCTCTGGTCCCACAATTTGAATAAAAATTTGACTCTGTTCAAGGAGCGTGTGGCCTCCGATGCCTATAATGGCTACAGAGACTTTGGAGATTGGCCACTGAGCTGGTCAGGATGATTTTGAGATTACAGTCACATCAGCTCCGTTGTCAATTAGTCCTGACAATTCTATTGTTTGTCTGGAATCTCTCCATTCAATTTACGAGTTAGGAGTGGTCTTGCACTAGAAAACTTTTGAGTCCAAAATATCTGAGGGTTCCCCATTGAGCCAAAACCTTGGGCTCCTCACCATTGGGAAGAGGCTCGAGGCGGGGGAGGCATCAAAGTGTACTAATTGTGCAATACATGACTTTTCTGGTAAAAAAACAGGGTGGTGTGGGGGTCCACACCATGATCTTAATTTCCTCACAGTAGTTACTGTCAATTACACCCGGTAACACAAAAAGACCTTGCATAGTAGCAGACGACCCTCCCAATAATAAAGCACTTTTGTTGTTGCCTAGTGGTCCCCAGACTCTGGTTGACACTGCTTTTACTTAAGAACTGGTTAGAGTCACTGATTCAGAGGTGGCCAGGTCCACTCTGGCGCTGCCAAGGGCTCTGGCACAAAGTTCCCTGGCTGGGGTCTTGATGGTTGGACAGGAACTACTTGTATCATTGCGTGGCCCTCTTTCATGCTTCTTTTCCCTTTTCCCTGCAAAGGCTTCCCTTCTCAGTCAAATCTGGACCAGCACTGGTTTGCATAGTGATGTCCCTTTTTACAGTGGGGACAAACTCCAGGGACGATTGTCTTGTTCGATTTATTTGGGCACTGCTTACAGAAATGGCCCTTTTGACCACACCCAAAACACTGATGAGCATTTAGGTTCATGGCTGCAAAAGCAGTGGCCATCTCTTTGTGTTTCAGCAAGCCTACTTTATTGCTGGCTTCTATCATATCAGACAGAGAAGGATTTTTCAATGGGATTAATACTTGTTTGCAGTCATCATTGGCATTGTTAAGTGCCAGTTGCTTTAAAAGCAACTCACAAGCGGTGTCGTCATGAGCCTGTTTACTCAGACCATCGTGCAGTCTGTCAATGAATTGCATATATAGTTCAGTTGTCCCTTGTTTAATGTCTGTATATGCTTTTGAGGGTTTACCCACTGTGGGAATGGTTGAAAAGGCCTGCAAAGATGCAGCTCTAAGCGCTTGCAAAAAACTCTTGCAGCAGGGCAACCTACGGATATGGGTTGGTCCAATCCCCCTCCCCTAAAAGCATCTGCATAGTCACCTGACACAGCATATGACCATTAGGCAATTGTGAGCAATGGACATACAACTCTTCAAAATATTTTTTCCGAGTTCCATGCCAAAGCAGATACTGAGAATGGGTTAACAGTGCATTATCTAACATTTTACAGTCATGTGGAGTAAGAGTCTGGTATGATGGAGTGCCTTTAACAATTGTTGAGTATACGGCACTTGCAGACCATAATTGCCAATAGCTTGGAGCGCATCCTTAACCATCTTATGTTCTAATGGTCAGAATGCTGGCAGCTGTCTGGGCAGATATACAGCCTGGAAAGCATATTTTGACATCATGTTAATATCACCGGCCTCTTGAGCCTCTACACGAATATGACCCCAGGTTTCCCAAGGGTCAGGGGGAAACAGATTGGGGCTTCTTTCTGGCTCTATTGCACCCAGATCAAATGGGGTCATCTGGTTCATTTTTTACAGCCTTTGGCATTGATTTGGAGCTGAGGGTTTGGGTTCAAAGTTCAAAGGGTCCCCCGCAGGTGAGGGTTTGGGTTTAGGTGTCAAAGGCTTTGAGCCTTGATTTGGAGAGGTCAAGTGGTCTGGTGCATTACCATTATCATCATGGTCAGAAAGTTCTGACGCAAGTACCTCCACACAAGTCGTTACAGACTCCTGTGAGTCACACTTATTGGAAGAATTGTTCCTTTTTAGCATCTCGAATGTAGCACGCCATGGGATAAGCGGTCTTCCTGCCTGTCTCCCGATGTCTCCTTATTACACAATTTGACCCCTGTATTGTCCCACGTGTCTTCATTTAAAATAGTCACTTCACTAATGTTTGGGACTGCAGAAGCAACCGAACATAGAAGCTCATGCAGTTTATGAGAGTCCAGAATGACGTTGTGCTTTTTCATCTGACTTTCCATGAGCCGTAAAACGGATTTTTCATCTGAGCTTATTTTGTTCCTCATCCTCCCCATCGCTTGCCTTGCTCCTGCAACAGTGATTTGATAGCCGGCTTGATCGCTTCCTTCTAGCACCTTGTTCTTTTGCTAGGCAGGGGGTGTGTGCCATCGCCAGCGTGGAATCACATTCTTCTAGGTCCCTGTTCGGGCGCCATTTGCGATGACAGATGGCACAGATCCCTGTCATGAGGTGAAGAGAAGACCCTTTATTGAAATATAGCTCAAGCTTTATACCCTTATTTTAGCCCTGGACAGCAATTTTCAGTACCCTTTTTTCTATATCATGCATTGATCACAAGATTATGACATTATTCCTTTTCTTAGCACAGGCTTATCTCATGTTAGTCTTATGATTACCTTATTGCAAACACAGTATATCTATAATCACTTATGGCTAACACAACATCTCTACAGTTACTTATTACTAACACAGCTTCCATTATTGCTAACACAGTGTCTCCGCGTTCTACTCTTGCTCATTGCCAGTTCCTTTATTCTTGGTTCCTGCTTTGCCAAGGCCTGCGTCCAACCATCTCTATGAAGTCCCAACTGCTGCTCACAGCAGAGGCCAACCTGCAGCCATCTTCCACAAAATCCTATCTCAAAGTAAAACAAATCAGTTTAAATACCTACAATGACAATGCTATGGATAGGGCTAACTAGATCTCAACTCTCCTAGAACACAGAGATCTCTGAAATTAATTTTGGCATTTGTCTCTGAAACAAGAATATTTGCATGAACAATAGTTTCGGAGCTGCCACTGCAATGTATTAACCAGAGAAACTACTCTTACCATGTCCAACTCTGCAGCCCTGCACACTTACCTTTCCAGTAAAGAAATAATAAGAAAGCATAAACCCCCACTGAACTAGCCGAGAATTGCACAGAAACCTATTCAGAAACCCACAATTTTTGTCATTTCTGACAACCAAGTACTGCGTAAGTTACTTGGACAGGTTCAAACCTTATACACTCATGCAGTCTAGCCCTGCCAGGGAGTTCTCCTTTCCTCATGCTGGGAATGTGACTCTAGACAAAACTACACAGCTGAGCTATGCTTCCACATAATATAAAAATAAATTATACTCGACTTTTTATAAGTTCATTCTCAAAACTTTTCTGTTGATTTGTATGTTTTCTTAATTCTTCAAATAAGTACAATGCTCAGATTAGAACCATTTACATAATTGTTCATAATTAGCAGGACAATCTGCATCCTACTTGTTATCTAGGACTTTCTGTTGATCACATGTATGCTACAAAGCTGATCCCAAAAACAGAAGCTTCCATTTAATCTCTTCTGCATTACACAGAAATATTTGGCACTTGTTCATAATACATTAGCTTCTAAGTAACATAATAATAGAGCTAGCTGTCTGACTCAGGGCTATTTTTGAAGCTGCTAATTTGATTTTTTTCCAATAAACAGAAAACTTTCCCCATTATATATACCATTATGTGGCTTTTCTGCTTGCAATGAATTATCCCAGATTGCTACATAACTAGATAATCTGATAAGACAAATTCTGTTTGTTTCAAATAACCTTCATTCAAAGCATCCACTACATACAATGATGAATGTAAAGTGAGGATATATGATTTTTTAATAAGCATACCTGAAACTTTTGACTGATTTATATGGGGGTAATATATCTTCAGTATCAGAAGAGGGGATGTGCATGCTCAAGGGACTACACTAACACAGATCTATAGCACAGACTTAGCACATTGGTAGCTGGACAGCTGAACACTCAGGGACACATAAATGCAAGCTCATTGTGCCGATGCAGTTCCAGATCAACATTACTCTTTTAGATATATTTATTTGGTCTATCTCAGGAAAAAAATCCAAACTTTGCAGTCATCAATATTACAGCATCGATAAAAAACCTGCATGTTAGTACAGCATATAAATATTCTAATATCAATAACTTGCTTCTAGTTTAAGTCACAACTTTGAAATAACCCTAGGGCTGTATGCATTCTGTCTGGACTTGCTCCCAAGCTCAGTGAAACAGTTTCAAGCAGAGATGGGGGGAATTTTTATTCATTTTATACTTAAAGAGCTAGTCAGACAGAGCTGAGGGGCTTTAAAGGGGTAAAAGTGAGAATTCTCTTGTCCAGTGAGTACACAGAAACTTATTTGACAATTCAAAATTTAAAATTTAGGTTTTGGTTTCATTATTAGTCATTGCACACTCTTTCAGAGCATGAAAATTTAAAAATTGCATTCACGTAACTTTACTTACAATTGTTTTTAGTGTAAGAATTGGACTAGCGATCATACGCACTCTAGTGAATGCATTGCTATGTAAGACCTGACCCTTCACTTTTCAGTTAAAAACTGAAATTAATGTGGATTTTGCCTGTGAGGATGCAACTTTGCTTCCCATCCCTGTCCCCAAACTGTCAAAGATCAAATAACCCTAGAGTTACTAGTTCATTAAATAACATAGATTGCATAAATAGAATGTTTGATTGGGTTCCAGCTTCTCATAGATGAAACACTAGGGCTGTTAGTGGAGAATAGCCAGATTGTGTGCAATGATACATATTTTGCCTTTTCAGTAGCCACAAATGAAGGATGTACTGTTTCTCATAAAAGACTTAACTGTGGTTAATAACATCTAAAAAGTCTGGATTTATACTCAACACTATCAAGAATGCATTTGCACTTCAACAATTAAATCCAAAATAATCATAGAATTATAGAACAGTTAGGGTTGGAAAGGACCTCCCTCAACCTGCTGATCACACTCCTTTTGATGCAGCCCAGGATACGGTTGGCTTTCTGGGCTGCAAGCACACACTGAAGCCAGCTCATGTTCATTTTCTCATCAACCCACACCCCCAAGTCCTTCTCTGCACAGCTGCTCTGAATCTATTCTCTGCACAACCTGTAGCTGTGCCTGTGACTGCCCCTACCCAGGTGAAGGACCTTGCACTTAGCTTGGTTAAACTTCGTAACGTTGGCATCAGCCCACCTCACAAGTGTGTCAAGGTCCCTCTGGATGGCATTCCTTCTCTCCAACATATCAACAGAACCACACAGTTTGGTGTCATCAGCAAACTTGCTGAAGGCGCACTCAATCCCACTGTCCATGTCATCGACAAAGATGTCGAACAAGATCGGTCCCAACACCGATCCCTGAGGGATGCCACTCATTACTGGTCTCCAGCTGGACATTGAACCATTGAGCACAACTCTTTGCGTGCGGCCATCCAGCCAGGTCTTTATCCACTGAGTGGTCCACCTATGAAATTGATGTCTCTCCAACTTAGAGACAAGGATGTCATTCAGGGCAGTGTTGAACGCTTTGCACAAGTCCAGAGAGATGACATCAACTGCTCTGCCCCTGTCCATCAGTTTTGTAGCCCTGTCATACAAGACCACCAGATTGGTCAGGCAGGATTTCTCCTTAGTGAAGCCGTGCTGGCTGGCACCAAATACGTCGTTGCTTTTCATTTGACAATTAACTTGAATTTGCTGATCCCACAACTCAGATAGAATCATAAAATGGTTAGGTTTGGAAAAGACTTTAAGATCATCTAGTTTCCACCCCCTGCCATGAGCAGGGACACCTCATACTAAACCATGTCATCCAAGACTCCACCCAACCTGGCCTTGAACACTGTGAGGGATAAAGCATTCACAACTTCCTTGGGCAGCCCATTCCAGTGCCTCACCACCCTAAGAGCAAAGAACTTATTTCTTATATCTAGCCTGAGTTTTCTCTACTTAAGTTTAAACCCATCACCCCTTGTCCTATTGCTACAGTTCCTGATGCAGATTCCCTCCCCAGCATCCTCGTAGGCTCCCTCCAGGTATTGGAAGGCTGCTATGAGATGTCTGTGCAGCCGCCTTTTCTCCAGGCTGAACAGCCTCAAGTTTCTCAGCCTGTCTTCCTACAGGAGGTGCTTCAGCCCACTTATTGTCCTTGTGGCACTCCTGTGGACTTGTTCCAACAGTTCCATGCCCTTTTTATGTTGAAAACACCAGAACCGCACACAGTAATCCAAGTGGGGTTTCATGAGAGCAGGGTAGAGGGGCAGAATCACCTTCTTTGACCTGCTGGTCAAGCTCCCTTTGATGTTGCCTAATATATGGTTGACTTTCTGGGTATTGTTTGCTACAACCAAACTACTGACTTTTTAAAATATGGATCTGAATAATTTCTGACAGAGGTTTAGTGTTATTTTTGTCAACCTCTGAGGGAGTTGAGAGAAGTTGACTCAGAAATACAGTCAATTCCTGGCCTTTTAAATCCAAACAGAGCATCATCACTTAGTGAATTTGAAAGACATAAATTAAATTATGATTATACTGGTTTTAATTCAATAATCAGCAGCTTGGGTGTCAGAGAGTCCACTAGATAAAACCAGCAGTTCTGATTATCATCTCAAGATTTGGGCACAATCCAGATGTCGGGAAATGAGTCAAAAGTGTTCCATAGTTTCTGCAACAAAACAGCAAAGATGATGGTGACAATGTTCGTGGCAACAGAGAAATAATGGAGAGACTAAGACTTGAGAAAAAATTTTCCTATAACAAGGACTTCCTGATAACAATCTTTCCTTGTAAATATTGCTGGCACAGAGACCAGTTCCTGAAAAAGGTGGTTTAACAATGTAAATATATGACAACTCATTTGTGTAATAAACTGACAGATTTGTTATAAATCTTTCAGTACGGTTGTCCATACTGCTCCCCTCTGTGAACTAGGACTTTGGCAATAACTTTTAGAATTCTTAGTAATTTCTCCAACAATTTAAAGGCACAATCATAAAATCATAGAATAGTTAGGGTTGGAAAGGACCTTAAGATCTATACTTTAATTTATTTCTTTGTTCACCTTTCTTATCTGCTTTCATGAAAGGAAAGCAAGGAATGACTGCTACAGACATCACAATAGTAGATTTCATGTGATCTACCGTAATCCATTCTGATTGCTGCCTTCTGAGAGTAGTGTCACCTCTTGACCACAGAAGCTATTTTCAGAAGGACCAGTCATCTGTGTTCGTAGTTGACAATAATGGGAGATGCATATGTAACTTTAGCTCTTCCCAAGTCACCAGCTCCTAACTGATGAGTACCCAGAGAAACCCCAAATTTGTAACAATCTAGGAATGTTATTCTTGTTGGGCATGAAGATGGGCAGTGGGGCAGTTCAGAGACAGGAGGGAAAGAATATTAGATTGTCTATTTCAATTCACAAGGAGATTTCATCTACACACTTTTCCTACAGCTCTACCAATTGGAAGATAAAATAGTAATGTAAACCTTATGCTGCATGAGTCCTTATATTGACCCTAGTATGCACAGACAGGCCATGAAGCAGTGTAGAACCTGGATTGCAACACATGAATACCACCCATTGCCTGCTCAAGAATTTTTGAGCAAGCTAAGAGGGAGACACATTTCTTTAAGGACAGAAACATGCAGAGAAAAATCGTGCATCTGAGATGGGATGAAGCGAGTTGAAGAATAATAGATGGAAGTTTCTTGTTAAAGCAAGAAGAATGCATGCCCCTAGGCTGCAATTAAGAAGAAGACACCCCAATTCCCATTGTCCTTCAGTAACCACTGCAGCCACCTCCACAGACAACATCTTTGTGGCATAAAGATCATGATATTATCGAAAACTTCCTCTCCCAAGGGCAGACTAAACTTCGTAGCTGCAGATTTGTTCATATAGAGGTTATAAGAGAAAAATGAAGTTCTCAGAAACCAGCTTGTGTTAAAGCCTCCAAGAAATGTTTAGTTGGCATAATTCAATTTCTTCAGTGTTGTATCAAGAAGAATTCTGCTAATGGAAGACAAAGTTGCCTTTGTGGTATTATTAAAAAAAAAAAAAAGTGAAAAAAAGGTGGCCAATATACAGAAAGATCAGGTCAAGAATCTCTTGAACAAGATCATTTTTTTTTTATTTTCCTCAAAGAGGTTACTATTATTTTTGTAATTGTGTAGAAATCTGGAAGCAGTTTTCATTGCAGAAAATGCCTTCTTGAAAAACGTCCTTTCAGGCTGGGAAGGGAGTGCTGGATTATAAACCATGTTATGCAAGCCTGCTCCTCCAGAAGCCAAAACCCTGCCCCATCAATTGCATAACCAGCTCCAATGGAGATCTGAGCCCTGCTCCTTTCATGAAGAAGCCTTGATAGAATTTCAGCAAGTTACCAGCCTTTCCCAGGCAGTAAACAAGGCATTTACTGTCACTTGGTGTTTACTAGAGCCCGTTGTGCAGAGTTTGGTTTCCCTGTCCTTCTTACTTCACAGTACAAACAAAGACACAACTTACAAAAAAAGTGACACTGGGCAGACTGTCTCCTGTTGACACCATTCTGATCTGTGAATCATATTTCCCCTTTGAAATCCTGAAAAAGCCGGTAGGCTGCTAGTACAATTCTGAAAGTGGGAGAGGCAAAGGCAAAACAAGATTCTCTGCAATGGAATGCACCAGAGAAGATATTTCAACCAGTATTTAAATCTCTCAAGCATAGGACAGACCTACTCACCTCATTCTTAGCAGGTGAAACCACTACAAAAAAAAACATAGGGCTGGATTTATAAAGACGATAAAAGAAATCATGCTTCGTTATGGATCAGGATACACCTTAACCATTCATTTACTATGCTTTTGCTGTACTATTCTCCTTAGATTTTAGCACTCTTCCTGTTTACAGGGCATGCTACACTGTTTTGCCAGATTTGTACAGGTAAAATGGCTGCAGAGAAATATAGTTGAAAATAACTGCACAATTTTCTCAAGTACACCTGTGCTGAGTCTTGATCAATATTATTATTCCTGTATTGTTAGTGTAGCATTACTAAAGCCTTCTGCATGCATATTGTTCTTATCTTTACTGGTCTGTGAACAGATTTAATGCATAGAATGCTGTACTGCTGCTTTTCCATGACAGTAAAAGGCAAAAGGACAAAAGAAAGACACAAAGTTCACCTGAGTCTTGACAGCACATTAGGCAAGTCTGATCAAGGGATGATATTTATCATAGCCAACCTGAAGGACTTATATGAATGTTATACTTTGTGAGCATTTCCCCCCCTGCCCCTCATTTCTTTTCTTGTCCATCTAATCTCATTCAGCTTGGAAAAGATGACTACAGATTTTACTCACACACCAGGCTGGAATTAAGAATGGCAAGCATTAGAACAGATAAAGTTTGTTTGCATTTAGTTTTACGTGTAGTTTTGTTTTACCCTTGATTTTAAAAATTCTTATGGCTGGAGTTGCATTTCTCCAAATCCCACATTTGTTGAATACTAGTTAGGGTAAAGAATTTTTGCAGAACAGCATGTAAATTTACATCATTTTCCCTACAGTACCAGGATTTCAAATAGCATTTCCTGGAAAGAAAATCTTGTTAGTCTTAAAATATATAGGTTTTTCAATCATTTTCCTGCAAAGTATTCAGCAGAGCTGAAGGACCCAAACCAGACCTGGGTCATTTTCCTTCACAGATTTACAAAGAGACTGAAGTGTAATAAAAATAATACCCATGTGTGAAAAAAGCAGGTGCATAGGCACCCAAAAGAGAAATTTCCTCATAGTTCTGACACTGTAATGTGAAAGGCACAGAGGCACCCACCTGTTAGCCTGACCCAGTCTCAAGGGAGGTGTATTATCTACCAGGGCCTTGGGTCAGGGATGTTTCAGAGAGGCTGCCTGCTCTAGTTGGTCCCACTGACTATTACCCACTTCTAGTGATCCATGTGGGTGCTACTGATAGAGATAGCAGTAGCCCAGAGAACATAAAGAAGGTCTACAGAGCCCTCAGAGAGCTGGTTAGGGGCTCTGGAGTACAGATTGTCTTTTCATCAATTCTCCAGGATAAAGGGGAAGACATTAAAAAGGCTAGGAGGATTGGGCAGGTTAATAAATGGTTAGAAGGGTGGTGCCATGGTCAGGGATTTGGGTATCTAGAACATGGGACTCAATTGAGTGTTCACTGGCAAATGCCCTGGCCATACCACCCAAGTCTCGGAAGGCAGACGCAGGGACAGTGAGAATGAAGACCCTGGGCACACTGTAGGAGAGGATCTGGTTCAAGACCATCTTAAGAACCTGGATGTACACAAGTCCATGGGACCTGATGAAATCCATGCGTGGGTCCTGAAGGAGCTGGCAAATGAAGTTGCTAAGCCACTGTCCATCATATTTGAAAAATCATGGCAGTCAGATAAAGTTCCCGAAGACTGGAAAAAGGGAAATATAACCCCCATTTTTAAGAAGGGGAAAATGGATGAGCTGGGGAACTACAGACCAGTCAGTCTCACCTCTGTGCCTGACAAAATCTTGGAGCAGATTCTTCTGGAAAGCATACTCAGGCACATGAAAAACAAGGTGGTTGGTGACAGCCAGCATGGCTTCACTAAGGGGAAATCCTACCTGACCAATCTGGTGGCCTTGTATGAAGGGACTATGGAACCGATGGACACAGGCAGAGCAGTTGATGTCATTTACCTGGACTTGTGTAATGCGTTCAACGCTGTTCCACATGACATCTTTCTCTCTAAGCTGGAGAGACATCAATTTGATAGGTGGACCACTCGCTGGATAAAGAACTGGCTGGATGGCCGCACGCAAAGAGTTGTGCTCAGTGGCTCAATGTCCAGCTGGAGACCAGTAACAAATGGTGTCCCGCAGGGATCAGTGTTGGGACCGGTCTTGTTCAACATCTTTGTGAATGACATGGACAGTGGGATTGAGTGCGCCCTCAGCAAGTTTGCCGATGACACCAAACTGTGTGGTTCGGTTGATACATTGGAGGGAAGGAATGCCATCCAGAGGGACCTTGACACACTTGTGAGGTGGGCTGATGCCAACCTGATGAAGTTTAACCATGCCAAGTGCAAGGTCCTACACCTGGGTGGGAGCAATGCCAAGCACAGCTACAGGTTGGGTGGGGAGGAGATTCAGAGCAGCTGTGCAGAGAAGGACTTGGGGGTGTGGGTTGATGAGAAAATGAACATGAGCTGGCAGTGTGCGCTTGCAGCCCAGAAAGCCAACCGTATCCTGGGCTGCATCAAAAGGAGCGTGACCAGCAGGTTGAGGGAGGTGCTCCTGCCCCTTTACTCTGCTCTTGTGAGACCTCACTTGGAATATTGTGTGCAGTTCTGGTGTCCTCAACATAAAAAGGACATGGAACTGTTAGAACAAGTGCAGAGGAGGGCCTCGAGGACGATCAGGGGACTGGAACACCTCCCACATGAAGATAGGCTGAGAAAGTTGGGTCTGTTCAGCCTGGAGAAGAGAAGGCCGCATGGAGACCTCATAGCAGCCTTCCAGCGTCTGAAGGGGGCCTATAGGGATGCTGGGGAAGGACTCTTCATGAGGGACTGTAATGATAGAACAAGGAGTAGCAGGTTCAAAGTTAAGCAGAGGAAGTTTAGGTTGTATATAAGGAAGAAATTCTTTATTGTGAGGGCTTTGAGGCCCTGGAATGGGTTGCCCAAGGAAGTTGTGAATGCTCCATCGCTGGCGGTGTTCAAGGCCAGGTTGGACAGAGCCTTGGACAAAATGGTTTAGTGGAAGGTGTTCCTGCCCATGGCAGCGGAGTTGGAACTACATGATCTTAAGGTCCTTTCCAATCCTAACTCTTCTATGATCGTATGATCTCTGAATATTCAGTTACTAAAAATATCATTGTAGCCATTATTTTCAATGAAGTATAGATGTCTGGATAAGTTGCATTATTTACAGTCCATTGTGGTAGCTAATGACATGGATTATATTTTCAGAAGAGACACCCATCTTCTAAAGCACATGATATTCAGATGTATTCTTTGTGTAATTTTAAAGGAGTCAGAGATTATATCATACCATAGCATAAATTACTCACGGTTTTGATACAGTATAATGATAATAAATGTATTATATTCTAAGTAAGGAAGACTACATTGGGGTAGATATCTGCAGATACAGTAGAGTCAGGTTGCATCATAAATGAACAACTTGTGGACCTTATTTTTGATCTGCAATGTAATTCTCAGCCTAATTGTCTCCACAACCTAAATTACATAGGCCAAGTTTAGTTTCCATCTAGGCACTTTCCGTGAAACAAAAGTAGTTACAACTGGATCTACTTATAGATGGAATTTGCTTAATGGTTACAGTCTAGGTCAACTTCCCAATATTTATCTATTTTATTTTTAAATATACATTATTAAATGAGTACTCAATAATATACAGACTTACTTGTCAAGGTATACTCTGTATGCAACTGGATGGATAGCTGATAGTTCATCAAGGTTTTGTGAAAACTGGCAGTCCTTGCAACAAAGTGCTAGTTGAGGAGAAGCATGTACCCTTACGAATTCTCCCTCTTATGTATTCTTAGGTTATAGATTAATCATAGATATGAGTTCCTAATTCCTTAGCTGCTGCCTGAGAACACTTCATTTTTAAAATACTGAAGCTTAACAAAAATTATATTAGTAGACCTTGATAAGTAAAGAAAAGGGAAAAGATCAGCAGATAAGGCAGCTGCATTTTACCCTGCATATACCAGAGCATTTACTGTATCATTGTACACAAATATATATGTATGTGACACATGTACATATATACACACACACACCATACATATTTAAACAGTCTATTTGGAGGAGGAACAACACTAAAAGGACTGAAAGCAGGCTGACAACAGATCTTAAAACATAACTGTCAACATTTGCAGGTTACTAGATCATACTAGGCTTAGATCATGCTATTTATACTTACACAGCCAATCTAGATAGTTGTGGAAAATCTTTACCGCCAAAACTTTATGGGATGGCAAGTTATATTAATTATGCTAAACATACGGTTTGAAGGTCATATTGAATAATAGTATAACTGAGTGCATTAGAATGTACCTGGGAAGGAAGAGGAATGGACACAAAAACATATATTTGAGATGGAAGCTTCCCCAAAAAGTAGTGATTCGCAGGAAGATTTGAGGATTGTTGTAACTAACAGTTCAGCTCTTTGTGCAACCCTGTAATTAGAAGGGTCAGCAATACCCTTAATCATGTCATTACTTTAGTAGTTCTTTACTATGGAGTTTTGCATATTTATAAACAAGAATATCAAGTAGAAACATAACACTTCACACCTGTGTGCATCTTTGGAAAGACAGCTTCTCTGTAATTCTGATATCCGTACTTCAGGAGTTAAAATATTTTTGAAAGCTTAAAGCACAGAGACTGTAACAATGATGCAGTGGACAGAAGGTTAACAAAACTCAACTTTGTCAAGGAAAATTTTGATAGGTGCCAGTCACTAAGATAGATATTTGCACATTAGAACAAGCTTTTCAGTTTTGCTGATAAACGGAAATGGATGTGAGACAAAGTCAATGTTAGTGTTCCCTACTAATGAAGTTCTGTTTTTGATAAACATTTTAATCTGGGTAGGCAGCAGAAGAATCTTTCATTTAGCTGTTTGCTTATCAATAGATAGGTCTTAGTGCATGCTGTCTCTTAATTCTCTGCTTGCAACATCTAAACTCTCAGAATCCAAAAAGGTGGACCCTAGGATAACCATTCAAATTATTAGGTGTATAATTGCTTGTCATCTACGCATCAGGTTATACAATCTGCTGGCTGTTCAGTTATAAACTCTATGAAAGTACAATGTGACTATCTTTACTAACTACGTAACAGCAAGCAGGCTAATTATGAACCCTGCAGAACACTAGTGGCTTGTGGAGAACCAGATAGCAATCCCTTGAATAGCAAACATTAAGGATTTAAAAGAATATTACTTAATCACAATTAACTACATATATGAAGCAGCCAGAGTTCAAAAGCAAGCCAGAAATTTGCTTGGTATTCAATAAGGTTTTTATATCAAGGTACCATTTTGTCTCAGGTTCTATGTCAAATGGTAGTACATATTCATACACATAATAGCAATAGGCATCCTAAACCAAGTTACAACATATGGATCCAATTAACATAAATATTACATGCTTTCCTTCCCCATATTTTTTAAAAAGGTAACAGTACGCCCATGAGTCTGCCAGGCAAAGGAGATGCATGCTGAGTAAGACCTAATAAACAGGACACCAATGTCTGTATTACCTACATTCAACAGAATTTGCCAAGAATTCAACGAGAAGTTGTGAAGTTATTTACTCAGTTTTTTCTTTCACTTGTAGTTTTAAAGCTGCTAAATTCAACCTCTTCCATGTTTTTAGTGGATTTCTTTATATCATGATCTATGGAACAAGACTAGAGCTGTAAGAGATTAAGATTTAATGACATCACCAGCAAAATAAGGATATTTCCAAGATATATTTGCCTTAAATTCTCTTTGTCATGACAAACAGTAGCATTTTCAGGCATAATTTTTTAATAAAGCAACTCATTATATTATTAAATTACCAGACCAGACTTTCAACAGTGGAGTTAATTAACAAATGTAGCACACCAGGCAGGCAACGAATGCCTCAAAAAGTCAGAGTTGCTAGCAACTTGGTAATACGTGGAACATGGATCAGTTCCATACCATTTGCTAATTGTGTTACCATTAACTAGATCTTGTCTTCCCACATCTTACCTTCCTGACTAAACAAGCATATAATCTGTGACATTTATACTTACTGTGTTAAAAATCCCCAATGGCTTTCTCTTGGAAACTTCTTCATGGGCTATTTCCTGTTGATTTGTTCTACTTATATAACTAGCTAGTTTTCATTGGCAGGATTTTCTGTGGCCAAATGACTGAGGCTTTAACATAGACACGCAGGTTTTCTCCATGTGTGATCTCTCTGTTTCACATATCTTGGCCATTCTGAAAATGCCAAATCAAACTGAAATGCTGCAGATGAAGATTATTTCCATAAAATACACCATAGTTGCAGACACAACAAATCTGTGTCTACCGACATACATACATAAAAGCAACATACAAAGGTGAGCTTACTAGGAAAAAAGCTTCTTTGAAGAATTTCAGAGAACTTTTCCACAATCACTTCCAAACATACAGTTCTATAGACTAAAATCATAATGAGAAAGCTCTTTAATATTTTCAACCTTATTGTAAACTTAGCTTAAAATATTTCAGCTTGAACCCTCACCAATTTGTCAGCTCAGTTACTCTCTTTAAATTGGGAAAAAGCGGCAAATAGGCTTTGAGGGCAAGACTCCCATACAGAGGGACTCAGCCCGGAAGCTTGGGTCAGCAGGAATCTCATGAGATTCTAAAAGGACAAGTGCATTATCCTACATTTTGTATGGAACAACCACACGCAAGTATGCAAGCTGAGGACTGTTAGGCTGTGAGCAGTGTGCTGAAAAGGAGCTCAGAATACTGGTTAACAGCAAGCTGAACATCAGTCCGCAGTGTGGTCTCTCAAGCACACAAGATGGCCAGTAGTCTCCTGGGCTGTATTAGCAGGAACAGGACCATAGATAGAAGAAAGCGATTGTCCCTCCTGTACTTAGCACTTACTAGGCTGCATTGAAAATACTGTGAGCCATTTTGGGTTCTCCAGTCAAGTAGACGTTGATAAACTGTCAAAAAAGTTGAGTGGAGGACCACTACAACAGACAGGGTTTGGAACACTCATTCTGTGAGGAGAGGCAGAGGAAATAACACTGGTATTGCCTGGAGATGGGAAGACTTTGGAGGGGTGTAACACATTATAGCAGAAGGTTATCAAAGAGACAGAAGCAGGCTCCTCACTGTAATGTATGGTGGAAAGATGAGAGAGAAAAATCTAGAGAGGGCCAGATGGATACAAGGAAAAAAAAAATAACACTTTTCAGCATGAGAATAGCTGAGCAGAGGAACAAGTTGCCTGCTCTCAGTTCTTGGAGATTTTCAAGAGCCAACAGGATAAGGTCCCAAGCAGCTTGATCTAGTAAGAGGTTGGACTAGGTGATGTGCTGAGGTCCTTTCCAGCCTGAGTTAATCTATGACTGTATTGGCTTAGTAAGCAAAATTGGGCCTTGCCTTGCAATTGACAAAGCAATTGAGAGCCCGGTGGGGTGCAGAGCAGGGCTGGGAGCAGGGGCTTGGAGCCGGCTGATGGCATTCAGCGCCTGTCAGATCCTCTTGCTGTTGCAGTGGGCCCTGTGATTCTTATCAGAGGTGCAGGGCAGAGGCAGCCCTGATGGGGAGGATGGTGGCAGAGGCATTGAGGTGGCAGTGACTGAGGGGGACCTGGCCCTCGGTTTCATCTTGGACTTCAAAGCCAGTTTTGAGATCCCTGAAGGAGAAATGTTGACCTGCTCACTAGCGGGGAGCTGCTGCTGGAGCCTGAGGCTAGGACCTGAGATCCAAGTGGCCATGGTCACCTGCTGGTAGGAGAAGCCTGCTGGGACATCTCAGCTGGAAAGCACCCGAGAGATGAGGCTCAACCAGAGATCAGAGCCCCGAAAGCCAATTTGGATGTGAAGGGAGAAAATAACCCCTAAGACTTACCCCTGAGGCAGCTGCCAGCTCAAACCCAGCCCCAAGGAGCACTGGGCAGTGAGGCCACCCAGGAGTGGGTCATGCTGGGACAGGATGCAGCAAATGCCAGCATGGAGATAGTGGAGCTGAAGGCTGATGGTCTGGCATGGGATGGGAAAGGGGTAACAGAAGGAACCACAGAGGAGACCCCAGAGCAGTATGATGTGAGTGTAAACCCTGCTGTGGCAGGGGGCTACTGGCTGCAGATCTTCCCTCCAGCAGCCCCATGCTACCTCCCCAATCCCAGATGCAGCCCTGGGGAGAAAGGGGGGACCTGGAGCATAAAGGGCCAGTCCCAAAACCTGAGGTTGATTTGATGGAGGGAGGAGAGAACCCAGAGACCACAAGAGCAGCACCCAGGATTGGCAGCAGAATCCTGGCCAGTAAGGTGACACCAAAGGGACACTGAGGGCCCCCCAGGAAACCAGCTGACCAAAGCTCATCAGCAGGGAGAGCAAAAGACAGTTAAGGTCTTTCACCAAACACGGTTAGACTTCATAAAAGCATTTGCTACAGAGAACATAAAAAAGCCAAACCAACCAACAAAAAAAAAAACAACAAAAAACAAACAACCCAACCTCCCCTCCAAAAAAAACAAAAAAAAAAAGGAGGAGAAATAAGCATAAATAAGCATATTGGATTCTGGCTTTGCTATTCTGAAAAGAGGAGCTGTATAGACATGATATTGTAATATTCATGGAAACAAGAGTTTTCATATAAAAATTCTTGCATATAAACATGAGAATTTCTCTTTTCCCTATCCCCCTTATCGAAGTGAGGTTCTAGAAAATCATTTTCAAATTTGGGACAAAGTCTTATTTGAGCTCAGAGTCTTATTTTTCTTCAATAATATAAGATTTTGTAGTTACTGTGTTTATGAGGAATCTTGAATCCTAATTTGCATATATACAGCTATAAAAATCTACCAATGCAGAAGAATCCCTAATGCTACGCTGTGTTTTTCTTAGATACATGAATATTCAAGGACTCTACACGTGTTTGAAGTTAAGCAGAAGTTACTGTAGCCTGAAAATAAAAAAAAAAAAAACAAAAACAAAAACACAAAACTATGAGTATTTTTTTTTAAATGCTTAGAACTTCATAAGCAGTGAACAACCATGGATCTTCACATGAATGCCTGTATTCTGTACATTAAAGTAATTCTTTTCCATTTTCTAATTCAAGACCATATGTTTGCCACGGGGTAAACAGTGGGCAAAACAGAGCTAACATACAGAATCACGGTAATATCAACCTAATAATACATTTACTGGAAAAAGTTTGGTCATTGAGACAACTTCTTCCAAACAAAAAAAAAAAGAAGCCCAAGCAAGGATGTAGTCCTATTAAGGCAAGGTGAACAACAGCTGCTGGACTGGGCAGCTGATCTATTAGAGTAAATTTTAGAATATTTAGTAGACATTGTTAAGGAAATTTACAAGGCTATAAGCTTCCCAGATAACAGCTTCACTGACATGTGGATAATTTCCAATGATTTCTTCTGTGAACAAGATTTCTCTTTAATTTCTGATCTATTTTTTAAGACTAAACTGTTCCAGTAAGTAGATCGCAAAGGGAGTTAAGCATCCTTGCTCAAATAATGAAACCTTGTGCTGACTCCCCAGGTATACATGCAGCCTTCACCCACTGACCTCTTAAGTTACCTCATAGCTAAACTGGCTGGGAAGGTTCTGTAGCACTACAATGAATGCCCTCTTCCAGACCATATGCTCCTTCCAAGACCATATGTCCTATATGTCAGTCCCAGATTAACCTAGTTTGTGTGAACTCAAAACACACACATGGCGCCTTTGTAGGCCATAGGAGTAACTCGCAGAGTTCCCTTCTCTGGCCCTCAGAACCCCCCACCCCAAAACCTACCCTACCAAAACAAACTTACCCCCTTGAAAATGTACCTCCAACCAAAAAACAAGGCACCCCCACTCTCCTCAGCCCACACAAAGCATTTTAGTTTTTTGGGGGTTGTTTTTTTTTTTTTTTTTTTTTGTTTTCTTTTAAGTATTACAGACTTTCTTTACACAGAGAAAGAAGGATTTTTTTTATATCTATTTTTTTCCTGTCAAGGTAAAGCAGAATCAAAGGAGGAAGTACTGAAGGAATTTGCATTACTAAATTAGTTAAAATGTAAAACTCCAAATTAGAGCACTTCCAAATTGAACTAAACCAAATAAAAAATTAGACCAGTTACAGTGCCTCTAGGATTTAGAATCACATGCTTGTCTGCAAGTCCTTTCTTCTTTAAATCCACAACCAATATTTTCTTGAATGAAATAAGTGGCACGTTCAATATTCCATTTGAAAGTGCATTGGCTCTTGCAGCTTAATTAAATGCCTCACTGACTTCATACATCCAAGCATTTCAGCATGGTTGCCTCTATTAAACAGTTCAGAAGAAACTGAAAATATCACAAGATGCTTCTGATATCAGATATGCCAATGTACTGTAAATTATTTTGTGTAATAGAAATTGTGCTAATAAACGCAGATGCAGCTGGTAGAGAAGCCTTTTTGGTTAAATGGACCATCATTTCTTCATCACTGGTTAAGCAGAAGGGAATTCCTAAGGAGACAAACAGTTATAAGAAGCTTACCTCCCAAGTGCTGGGCTAGGAAGATTAACAGATTCTCAGTGACACCAAATCACCATGATTGTTACTTCACTTTTATGCAAGTGTTCTGTTGCTTGCTAGTTTTTGATACACAAGTTGCTAGAAAATACATGTTTCATGTAAGCATTTATGCTTACTTTCATATTGAACAGCAGTCACAAAAGGAGTCATGGTAGAGGATGAGCTAAAGACTGGAAACCACCAGGAAAACAAAAGCTCAAGAGGGAGAAGACATGAAGTTTGTCAAGAAGCTTTGTCAGACCAATAGAGCTCTGATTTCACATGAAACTAAGATCGAAGCATCAGTACATTTAACGTGCCAAAACCATTCAGAATGGCTGTATGACATACTTCACACTGGAAATTATCTTTCTGCTTTAGAAGAGTACTACCCTTTGCCAGTTTTAGACAAAACCAGGCACCTTGAAGTACTCTGAAGCTTTGGTGAAAACATTTCAATGTCAGTTTCTGCAACAACATATTGACTGAACTCACTACCTTTAGTGACAGCTACTAGCCCTGATGCTCTAGTCTGTATCTTAATATGTTAAGACACCAAACCCTCTAAAAGGAATCTTGGCCTGCACTAACAATTGCAATGAAACCAGCATCCCCCACATACTTCAAATGGCTATGCAGCCACTATAGCACAACCTGCTTCATGTTTATACTTTCAGCTTTTAGTTTCTAGTCTTGGATCCCTTATATCTTCATGAAAGCAAGTTTAATAAAGATTAGAACTGGAGCTACATCCAGTAAGTTTAGCAAGTCCACAGTTTCACTACAGTAAAATCAGTCCCTTCCCCTTTCTGAGATCTTTTAACAACCTGTAGCCGTATTTGGGGCAGTTTACATGGAAATGCTGCATTGCCATGTGGCTGCGGTTGCACATTCCTGTGGCATATGACATACTCCTCCAGATGGTGCTAATGAATTGGGACCTCAAGTACATTTACCTCCCTCTATAAATCCACATCTGATCTTCCTTTCCCAAGATAGCCATATTTTGGTAATACTATATGAACGCAAAAGATGAGCTTTTCAAAACTCTATGTGCTTAGGTGCTAAACCTCCACTTTCTAAAGTACCTGAAGCATTGTGGACTTTCAGAGGTATTTATGTACCTACACACTAATGAAAATTCTATAGATCTCCTTTCTGTCTCTGTAGATGCCCAAGTGCCCTGTAAAGCTCTTGAGTACCTTCTGGAACAAAAATTGCCCAGTCAAAAAAAAAAAAAAACACAAAAAAAAAAAAAAAAAAAAAAACAAAAAAAAAAAAAAACAATGAAAAACCAAACCAAACCTGACAAACTAATAAAAGAGAGAGAGAGAGAGAAGCTGAAGCTCCTGGACCACTGTCCATTACAAGTGAATGAGTTGCCTGTAAGGAGATATTTGTTTCTGTCTTCATATTGTCCACAAAATTATTTTAGATTTAAGATGCAAACTGGAGAAAAAAATCCACCAAAGATCCAGGGCTAGATGAATAGCACCCCTACTGAAAAGCAAAAAAGATAACAAAATTCAGTTCACCTGGTTTGATTTTCTCAAATTCACATGATATTCCTTTTTGAACATATTAAATGGGTTTATTATATCAAACACTACATCACAACAGGCAAAGAAAATGCATAGCGGATTACCATCATTTAGAAAGTGTCCATGTACTGACAGGAACAACTATATATAGAAATATATGTTACATATAGTGATGCAAATCTTGCATTTACTTTATTTTGCAAAATTTGGGGATATTGGGAATATAGTAGTCCCAACAGTATAAACTGTATTTTCTCTACAAGGTATTTTTCCTATTATTTTCTTTATTGCCCATTTAAACGACAGGTTTTCCAAGTTGCCTATGCAACCCCCTTTGATTTGCAGGATTATAATTTGTCTGTCGATCAATAGAAGTAAAAATACATACTTCTTGCTAATAATTCTCTAGAGATTAAATGCAAAGAATCCTCCATATATCTCAAGAATTATGATTGGTCAGTAAACATTTTGTTCTGCAACATTTTTAAACGGCTTTCTACCTACAAAGAGTTTTTGTAAACAGCTTAACAGTGAGACCTCACTTGGAGTACTGCGTGCAGTTCTGGTGTCCTCAACATAAAAAGGACATGGAACTGTTGGAACAAGTGCAGAGGAGGGCCACGAGGATGATCAGGGGACTGGAGCACCTCTCGTATGAAGATAGGCTGAGAAAATTGGGGCTGTTCAGCCTGGAGAAGAGAAGGCTGCGTGGAGACCTCATAGCAGCCTTCCAATACCTGAAGGGGGCCTATAGGGATGCTGGGGAGGGACTCTTCATGAGGGACTGTGGTGAGAGGACAAGGGATAATGGGTTTAAACTTAAACAGGGGAGGTTTAGATTGGATCTGAGGAAGAAATTCTTTACTGTGAGGGTGGTGGGGCCCTGGAATGGGTTGCCCAGGGAAGTTGTGAATGCTTCATCCCCGGCAGCGTTCAAGGTGGGGTTGGACATAGCCTTGGATGGCATGGTTTAGTGGGAGGTGTCCCTGCCCATGGCGGGGGGGTTGGAACTCGATGATCTTGAGGTCCTTTCCAGCCCTTACTATTCTGTGATTCTGTGACAGCTCCTTCAGGACCCGTGGATGGATTTCATCAAGTCCCATGGACTTGTATACATTCAGGTTCCTAAGATGGTCTTGAACCAGATCCTCTCCTACAGTGGGCCCAGGGTCTTCATTCTCACTGTCCCTGCGTCTGCCTTCCAAGACTTGGGTGGTGTGGTCAGAGCATTTGCCAGTGAAGACTGAGGCAAAGAAGTCATTAAGAACCTCTGCCTTCTCCAAATCCAGGGAAGCCAGTTCTCCCAATAACTTCTGGAGAGGGCCCGCGTTGTCCCTAACCTGTCTTTTATTGGCAATGTACCTATGAAATCCCTTCCCGTTATCCTTTACATCCCTAGCCAACTTTAATTCTAAGTGGGCCTTAGCTTTCTTAACCTGGTCCCTAGCTTCCCGGACAGCATCCCTGTATTCTTCCCAGGCCGCCTGACCTTGCTTCCACCTTTTATAAGCCTCTTTTTCCCCTTGAAGTTTCCTCAGCAGCTCCTTATCCATCCAAGGAGGTCTCCTGGCCCTCCTGCTGAACTTCCTTCTAGTTGGGATGCATCACTCCTGAGCTTGCAGCAGGTGATCCTTGAATATCAACCAACAGTCTTGGACCCCCCTGCCCTCTAGGGCTGTATCCCATGGAATCTTACTGAGCAGGTTCCTGAAGAGGCCAAAGTCTGCTCTCTTGAAGTCCAGGGCAGTGAGCTTGCTGCATGCTCTTCTCACTGTCCTGAGGATCTCAAACTCAACCATCTCATGATCGCTGCAGTCAAGGCTGCCCTGGAGCGTCACATTCCCAACCAGCCCTTCCCTGTTGGTGAGGACGAGGTCAAGCATGGCACCTCTCCTTGTTGGCTCCTCAATTACTTGCAGAAGGAAGTTGTCTTTCACACAGTCGAGGAACCTTCTGGATTGCTTGTGCCGGGCCGTACCATCCCTCCAACAGATATCAGGGTGGTTGAAGTCTCCCATGAGAACAAGGGTCTGCAAGCGTGAGGCTGCTCCTATCTGCCTATGGAGCGCTTCGTCCAGCATGTCCCCTTGGTCAGGCAGTCTGTAACAAATCCCCATAATAATGTCACCCATTGCTGTTCTCCCTTTAACCCTGACCCACAAACTCTCTGTCGACTGCTCGCCTGTCCCCAGACAGAGTTCCATACTTTCCAGCCTATCCCTAACATAAATAGCAACTCCCCCTCCCCGTCTGCTGGGCCTGTCTTTCCTAAAGAGCCGGTAACCTTCCATTCCAACACACCAGTCATAGGTGCCATCCCACCATATTTCTGTGATGCCTATGATATCATACCCCCGTAGATGTGCACACATCTCTAATTCTTCTTTTTTGTTCTCCATGCTACGGGCATTTGTATAGAGGCATTTGAGCCGAGATCCAATTGAAGTCGGCTCATTGGCTGGAGCAGCTGGAATATCCCTACATTGCTCCGAACGTTTACTGTAGGTGCTACCAACCGACTGGGTGTGTTGGGATGGAATGATGCCCCCCTCCCCTGACACATCTAGTTTAAAGCATCCTTGACCAGCCTGCCAAGACTCCTACCAAATCCACTCTTCCCCTTCTTTGTCAGACCAGCTCCACTAGCCCCCAGTAGACCTGGCCTACTATATTGAGTCCCATGTTCAAGGTACCCAAACCCCTGACTATAGCACCACCCTTCTAACCATTTATTAACCTGCCCAATCCTCCTAGCCTTTTCAAGGTCCTGCCCTGTATCCTGGAGAATTGATGAAAAGACAATCTGAGCTCCAGAGCCCCTAACCACCTCTCCCAGAGCTCTGTAGTCCTTCTTTATGTTCTCTGGGCTACTGCTATCTATATCAGTAGCACAACATGTATTACCAGGAGTGGGTAATAGTCAGTGGGACCGACTAGAGCAGGCAGCTTCTCGGCCACATCCCTGATCCGAGCCCCTGGTAGGCAACACACCTCCCTTGAGCCTGGGTCAGGCCGGCAGATGGGTGCCTCTGTGCCTTTCAGGTTAGAGTCCCCGACTACTATGGCCCGCCGCTTTTTCCTGGCAGCACCAGTAGTGACCTTCTTTACCAGTGCACCAGCTGGTTGCGCCTGGTGAGAGCGCTGTTGCTCATCAGCCCCCTGCAGGACAGCAAAGCGGTTCTGGGTGGGGACAACAGATGCAGGAGGAAGCCCCTTGCTTTTAATTGCCCTCTTCCTCCTTTTTTTGTTGTTTTTTTTCTGTTACCTTTTCCCAGCTTCCTGGGTTAGCAGCCTTCTTTCCTGCATGGGCAACAGTCGATAACCACCACAACTAAATAGCAGTGCTAGTAATGAGGAGGTGTCACATATATCTTAGATGGGAAAAAAAAGAACTAGATTCTATTTCTGTCTCTGCTACTTACCATTGGCAAGTCTGCTGACTCTCCACTTCTCCTCCTCCCACCTAAGGGCTTAAGAACAGACCGTTTAAGACAGGCTTCTGTTACATCCTTCTTACTATGTATTACACACCATTAGTGCATTATGATACAAACAAAAAACAAGTAAGAGTCTACCAGTGAGGGAAGAAATAAAGGGCTACAACATTTTTTACAGGAACATTGCAAACTTATTTAAGCTGCCTTATTCTTTGTATATAATTAAATATAATATTAAAAGTAATCATAACCTCCCCTCCCAAATAGCTCCTCAAGCAGCAATTACGCTCACCTCCTACCAGAAACATTTGAATAACGTCCCTGAAAGGCCCTGACACTAAACCCGCCAGATGGGATGGATGAGATATCCTGGGCTTTTGCATGAATTATTTCAATCCATCATAATTTAGAAGACTCATAGCTGCTGTAATACTGGAAAGCTTAATTTGATTTCCGCTTATAAAGTAGGGCTTTGATGGATGCTATAAACCAAAGGATAACCATCCAGCTACTCTATCTTTATCTTCTCCGCATTTTTGTTGACAGCAGAGAACTGAGAGCTCTGCTCATGACCCACAGCAGTTTGAACCAGTATGCCAGCTGTGACAACTGAAAAACTAACAAGGAGCAGCCCTGCAGTAGCACGGGTAGCTGAGGTGTATTTCCTGCCGATAACAATGGTAATATTTTAGGCCATAGCATATACTGCTTATGAATCAGAGCCCTGAATGATTGTGAGTCAAAATTAATGTATTGAATGGTTTAAAACAAAAATAATTGTGTGCACGTACTGAATCTGAAACGACTTTGTAAATTAATTTAGAGACTAGTATTGTGTTAAACCATTTAACTTTTAGTTAAATTCATATAATTTAATAGTTAAATTCATATATTCATATAATCAACACTCAGTTTCTGACTCAGCTCAGGAAGGGAAATGAGTTTGAATGCTGGGAAGCTGAATGTTGATGCTACATGTTTCACACTAAGTTAATTCAGTCGTGGAAATTTCTCTTTAGATTAGGTGCTGGCAGCTGATAGACACACATGCCAAGAGAGTAAAAAATTGTCTAAAAGTTAAAATATAGCAAAATCTGTTTCCCTAAGAAAAAGAATCCTTGGCTAGCTACAAGTGCAGCAGAAATCATGAATTTGTTTCCATTGTATGTCAAATATTACTATTTTAATGCCCCTTCATTTCAGAATGTCAAGAATATCCTTATCCATATTCTTGGTGTTCTGCCAGTGGTAGATCTGGCCAAGGACTCTGGTGTGCTTTTTGAATTCCAGGCTGTCTGCTGCAAAGATCTCCCACAGAAAAGTATTTATAAACCACAATGTATATCCTCCTCCTCATCTCAGAAAATATAGCCAGATCTTCATGCTTCGCCTTTTAGAAATTACCAGTTTACTTCTGCCTTTGCAAAACACACAACTGTTTGGGTTCATTTGGTTTTGTAGTAGCGTTTCTCACAGAAAGGCGTCAGACTCAGACTGGTTCAGTATCATGTCCTGTGTGCTCCACTGTGTGTCCCAGTGAGATGGCTGTCCCCTTCCTGCTGCTGCTTTATTGCTCCCCAGGTTAGGCAAAACTGCACAGCTAGCTCTGTTCTTGTCATTATGTAAGTCTCTGGGATATCTTCTCTGAGTTTTCATGTAATTCCTCTGAATTTATTTTTTTGTTTGTTTGTTTCTTTGCTTGTTTTGTTTTAGGTTTTTTTGGGGGGGTTTTGTGTTTGTGGGTTTTTTGGGGTTTTTTTTTGTTTCTCTTTTTTTTTTTTTTTGCATAACACTTTAGCCTGCAACAACGTACACTGGTTATGACTCAGAGCCCTAAATGATTGTGAGTCAATATACCTGATGACTTTTGGCAATCAGGATTGTCCGAACAGCAGGTTTTTGATTGCAAATGAAAGCTAACATACAGAAGTAAGGATACCAATAAAGTCTAAACAGATACGAAAAGACATACAGGTGAATTTCTGCACCGAGGCAGCATCACCGTGCAAATACTTACTGTGTTCATGCACGACCTCGTAACATCCTACGCTTTCTTTGCAAGCCAAACGAGCCGCTCCTTCACGCATAAACTTTAGCGTTAACAAGTGGCTCCCTCTGCTGTTACAAGAATGTCAGTACTGGTATTTCTTCCCAGAAATTGTTTCAAACCGTTTTGTGGCCGTCAAAAGCATTATATAAAGAACTGAAGTGCTCATAGTTTGGACTAATTTTTGACATCTGTTTTAAAAAGGGTGCATGTGCGTGTTTCTATACCAAAATACATGCAAACCAACCTTTTATTTTTTATAAATACTTCTGAATAATATTTTGCTTAGCAGTGTTTTCTTTTAAAATTAATGATACTGAGACTCAGCACTTCAAATATAGTAAGTTTATTCAACAGCCAGGGAGAAAAATTATGCATGTACTCAAGTGTAAACGGAAAAGGGAAACCAATGTGTTCAAATCCAATTTCCTCTTTAAAAATGCTCCCTTAGAAGTATCAATTTAAAACAATATAATGCAGTCTTACAGAATTTAGCTTGTAGACAGCCAGCAAAGTTTGATTTTTCATATACAGCTGCAGAGCTTCCACAGTACAACGGAACCACATTCTAAACAAATATGTACACACACAGGAGAAAAATGCACATATCTAAAATCCATCTGTTTTTTATAATTAATAGTCTATCCCCTCTACCTGAGCATTGCAACATTTCCTCTGTATGCAGAGAATTACATGCCAACATCTATGTACAAAACTGAGCACACAATGTAGCAATCTGGGGGATTAAAAATACGTTGAGCATTAGTTGCACTGCTGTAAGGCCCAAGGGAGAAACTGAGCGTATCAGAGACACGCCTGGGTTTGTAACCAGACTCCTTCAAATACCAGAATACCTACCATAGTTTATACCACTTCATACAGCAGTTTAGGTTGTCTTTGAATCTTCAAAGTAATTATTATTTTAAACTATATTTATGAAAGTAACATGTCCTATACATAAACTACAGCAGAGCTACAAGCTTCCCAATTAAAGAGCCATCCAGAACATAAATTAGGCCCAGGTCTAAAAATAGCATTGCATGCCGCTAAGAAAAATTCCAGCAAGAAAGGCATTCATAACAAACACAGCCTGCAAGCTTGCAAAACAGAAGGAAACACTGTCAGTAGTAGAAAGATGCAGTATGATTCACTGTTTCCCATGGAACTTTCTCAGACACTTGCTCTGCTATTGCAAAAGACAGCTCAGAAATGCTCTTCTAAAACACAGACTACCCTTACATGGCACTGAAGGAGAAAAGAAAAATAGCAACCCCAACAAACACCAGGATTCATTTGATAGTTTTGCTTGTTTACAACAGAATAGAATTATTTCCATTACATAGTGCCTATCTTAAAACTTAAAGGAAAAAACTCCTTTAAACAGTAAACTGATGAATTTATCACCATTTTCACATAAGGCTTCAAAGTCTCAGCACTTTATCCTGGACAGACATTCTATAAAGTGTTAAAGGGAGGAAGAGGGGAGTACCACAACACTCCCTGGTAAGGGATGGTCCCTGTTATTTTCCATTCAAAACACTGCTCTCAGTAGATTTTTTGGAAGACAGAGGCTGAATAGCATGAAGCATACTTCAGGAACGGACTTTAGAAATAGAAGTAAAGATTACAATGCGTGTATTTTCTCACACCAGCACATGTACACAACCAGGATACACATAAGTGAAAGAGGACAAGTTCTTCAAGAAGCATGTTCACACATGCATGCAGGCTCCAGGCAGTTTAAGGGAGCCTACAGCTAATATCAGACTAAATGAAAAAAGGAAAGGCTATTTCCCTTTAAAACCAAGAACAAAAAACAAAGCCCCAAAATCACATGGGCGTTCTGTCTTTGCTTGATTAAGCAATTGTGTGACTTTGAAGTGATTCATCTATTCCTCATTAAATCCAAGCATGAATATTTATTTTGGCATAAGAACATAAAACTGAATACTTTTCAGGCATAGCTGAATCATTTAGGGCAAGAAAAACAAATCCCCAGAATCCCTGCCATCAGTTGTAGCAAACCAATTCATATGAAATAAGCTTTTCTGTATACTGACATAAAAAGATGGAATTCCATCTCCTCCTTTACCATGGATAGCTACAGTGTTTATATAGCCCTAACAGTAAACACACTTGATTGTATCTTACAGGAATTATTTAAAAACAGGAGTACAGTCTTGGCCTCTCTGATACTTGCTTTCTGTCGAGGCTGTTCAGCACAGTGCAATTCCTGCAGTTTGCCATCTCAGTTTAATACTGACATTATTTTATCAAGCTTAGCAGTATGGGCATAGCAGTGAGACTTAAGCCTACCTAAACCACATACCTACTGTGGGGCCACTCTGTACCCTGCTGAGGGCTTTGCTGTCATGACAGATTCTGGCACTGAGCAGGCGTTTGGCTTCTGCTCCCCCATTCCCTGTCACATTCTTGCCAGCCTCTCTCCCCTGAATGTCTTGCATGCATTCACTCTCAACCTGCCTGCAAAATGTGGCCAAGGTGTAGAAAACCAGAACAGCTGCTGCCAGGCCACCATACAAGCTCCTAAATCCTTCCCTGAAGCCCTGTGTCAGTCATTAGATCTCCTGTTGCCTCATGCCTCTTTATCCTCCATCCCTGCCCTGGCCCACCTGAGGTGAAACAGGATGGATGCCCTCAGCAGCCTCATTTTCCACAGCAGCAGGGCTGTTGTGGTGCTGGTTACAGGGTGGATAATGCTAGAGATAGCTGAGAAGCACCTTCACATTAGCCTTGAACAACCTAGGCAGGAGAGAGATTGCTGTGGCATGAGGTGGGATTTACCAAAGTTGCTGCAGCGAGGCTTGGGAGCTTGCTCACCACTTCCATCTGCCAAACTGAGCAGTTTTAGTTTCTTGTGCCTCAGTGTCTCTGTTTGAAAAATGGTAATGATTATGCTGGCCATCTGTGTGGAATGTTTTGGTTGATAAGAAAACGGATACTCATCCAGTACACTCCTTGGCAATTCATTAGTTCCTCAAGTCAAAGCCCTTTTGCTGCATGTTTTCTACCCATTAAAATCTAAGCATTGACTCACATCTGTCTATACAAAGAATGTGCATTATGCTGTATTTCATGCTGAAATTGACTCTCCACATAGAATCATAGAATAGTTAGGGTTGGAAACGACCTAAGATCATCAAGTTCCAACCCCCTACCAGGGGCAGGGACACCTCACACTAAACCATATCACCCAAGGCTCTGTCCAGCCTGGCCTTGAACATCGCCAGGGATGGAGCATTCACAACTTCCCTGGCAACCCATTCCAGTGTCTCACCACCCTGAAGAGGTGATTTACAATATGTTGTTAGGTTATCATTAATCAATCAGTGCCTTTCATAGATGTAAAGAACACATGAGCACTTTCTGTATAACAAGTGGATCACCTGCTGTCAATAGGCACTCTTGTCCTCAGCAAACTTGCAAATATGCCTGTATAATGCTCCTAGGTGAAAAAATCTGTTCAGTTCTCTAACAGTCTCTGTGTAGAGATTTTAATCTACTCATATTAAGGTTTTCATTGTAGCTTTTTTTCAGTGAAGAACAGCTTTCCCAAATATCACAGTATTTTGAGAATTTTCATATTTTTTTCTTGTCATGCAAGTGAGCATTAGAAAATAGTATTTTGCAATAAATATAACAGTATTTTTCATGTTTTTAAACTGAGGTGCTTTTCCCTTTAGGTTGTCAAGTCTGTTTTCCAAGATGGTGGGATCCTGTTGGTCCCAAACTGACAAATCCAGAGTACGTTGGGTATCTAAACTCTACCGTTTGGTTCACAGGGATCACATGCAGAACTAAACCACTGTTATGCATCTGTTATCACACAACTACTTGAATGCACTCAAGCAATTATGATCTTCTATTGTTTTAGTATGGAGCTAGGAGATTACACATATATCTAGGATTTTAGGGTTTTTCTGTTGTTAGGTCTCAGCACTTTTTTAGTATCACAGGTAAAACCAGGCCTTTTCTGTCTAGGTAAAAATAGCTTTATCTACCTGCAATTATAAATATCTTCTCCTAGACAGCAGAGAAGTTCTGTGTAAGATCAAAGAAATATTCCTTCATCTTCCCATAATACTGAGAAATTGAAAGTTGCATTAGCAATATATACCATCTCACAAGAAAGTAGTTTATTCGACGGATCAGGAAAGTTCTGGCTATGTTCAGACTCAGATTTGACCTTTTCCTATGACATTTCACTTTGAGAACTTTGTGCAGCTGATAAAGGAGAATCTCAGTCCAACTTTCTTGTATATAAAAAAAAAAAAAAATCCAATCAAAAAATCCAACCCAACCTTGTTTTATTGGGCGCAAAGAAAGTTTCCTTGGTTGCTGTTTCATGTAGCATTAGTTCTGTTGTACACTAAAAGAACCATACTAAGTAGACTATTAGGGAACTAAGAACAAATGAAACTAAGATGGAAATACACTGATGGTTTTGTTCTAAGTGCAGCTGGATTGCAACCCTGAGTGTTCCCCCATCATACGGCACAGCACTACAACAGCTTCACACCCATCTCCCAAGGAAAATTCAGACCATACTGGTTATGTTTGTCATCTTCTGTGTTAACAGTGACACAGTGTTTAAAACTTAAAGCTGCAGTGACAATTTAACTCCACCCCCCCAAAAAAAACAAAACAAAACAAAACCAAAAAAACAAACCAAAAAACCCAACAAACTTTGGCTTCATTTGGTACCATTTTATATGAACTTTAGCTTTGATAGCTTGCTTTAACATCCAGCACAAAGTTTCTGCTCAAAATCAATTTGTCAAGTCTGTCCTCTATCTGGGAAAAAGTGATAAGATTACAGATTTTCAATAGCTACTATTCCCAGCTAGAGTTTTGGTGTCATGCAAAAGCTATCAGCTACTGCTGGAGCACCTCCCATAAGAAGACAGGCTGAGAAGGTTGGGGCTGTTCAGCCTGGAGAAGAGAAGCTGCATAGAAAATTCATAGCAGCCTTTTAGTATCTGAAGGGGGCCTATAAGGATGCTGGCGAGGGACTCCTCATTAGGGACTGTAGTGATAGGACAAGGGGTAATGGGTTAAAAATAGAGCAGAGGAAGCTTAGAACAGACATAAGGAAGAAGCTCTTTACTGTGAGGGTGGTGAGGCACTGGAATGGGTTGTCCAGGGAAGCTGTGAATGCTCCATCCCTGGCGGTGTCCAAGGCCAGGCTGGACGGAGCCTTGGGTGGCATGGTTTAGTGTGAGGTGTCCCTGCCCCTGGCAGGGGGGTTGGAACTTGATGATCTTGAGGTCCTTTCCAACCCTCAATATTCTATGATTCTACTATTCTACTGAATACTTGATGCTACTTTCTTCTTTAATTCCTTTCAAATTGGATTAGTATAGAAGCAAACAGCACATTTATTAGTATTTATATAGTTTCCTAACCCACTGCTAACTGGTGACAAGTTTCCATACTTCACCAAGTCTTCCCACACATCACGATAGTAATCATGATGGTACTTATCTCTTGCTGCCTCTGTAGGCATAGACAAAAGTCTATTTGGAAGTAGAAACACATTCAAAGTCTTTCTTCCTCATTACTTGTATTTTTGAGATGCTGTAATAACTGTTCGTAATACTTTGTTCTTGCTGCAATCATCTTTCCCTTTGCTGTTGGTGAGGGACAAGCAAGATTTTGTCTTCTGTTTCTGACTTCACAATAAATGTGAAAGGGCCACACGTGAAGACAAACTTTCAACACCCTCACTTCCTCAGTATATTTCAGCTTTTTTTGCATTTAACCAAAGAGTGATCTCAGAACCCATGGAACCAGACAGAAAGTCTCTAGACCTATGCTTTAGGGTAAAGCTCAGTATGTCAGAAGTTTTAACATGGGCTCTCTAGCCCAGATTGTCTTTGCAGTCTAATTTGCTTTTATTAATGTGAACACTTAGTACAATAAAACAGTTAAAAGCAAGGTATAACAGACTTCAGCATGTAGAGACACACAGCAATTTTGGCCTTGCTCCTGCTCCTGAAAGTGGTCCTATTGGTCAGCTTTCATAAATTGTGTTCCCTTTTTTTCCACCTTACCTGTGGGACAGATCCCAGAACAGTCTTAAAGGGGTGGAGCTGACAACTGGAGTGCATTAGCTCTCCACAAGACAGCATGCCATTTCTATGTAACCAGAAGCACATTCTGTTACTAGCTTGTTGCAGCATTCACACTTGGAACAGACAGGGCAAACACAAACAGGTAATTGCACAGATTGCTACAGGTACTAAAGTTACTCTGAGAAAGTATTGATGGTCACCAGAATTTCCAACTTAAAAGCTAACATACATATCAGATCTTTTAAAGCATTACAAGTATTTTCTGTTGATGACAGCTGTGAATTCACACTTCCTAACTGAAACCTTCCTTCTCCTAGGAAGTACATAGTATCTCTCAATCTGGATAAAAAGGTGTCTACTAGGGAAAAAAAAAAAATAAAATGAAAAAAGTCTGCTACAGCTGAACCCAGGACAAAAGGCAAATGGAGTTTCTTGGTTTTCACTCCATGGAGACTAAGCTTCTATCCACATACACAAAGCTTCTTAGCTACCCATAGTATCAGAAGGCTGCTTAGTACAAGTTATTCATGTATTTTATCCATAACACTTTTGTTATCTGTCTTACATTTAATCTTTCTGTATGCAAGTAGAAGCATTTCAGAATGCAGAGGCCTTCCTGTTGATAATTTCAAACCAAGATATGCATAACGCCACCTTGTGACAGACCGTAAGCAATACACCGAACATCCACTGCTCCCACGCAGTCATCTTCAAACTGCCATCTACAGACCACTAGGAGTATAGCCTCTTTTCAAAATCCACGATGCAGGCTTAAGGAAAGCACGTTCACGTATACATTACGTAAAAGTGTTCACATCTGAAAGTAATAAGAAGGTCTTTTATTTCTATGGCAAAATATTTCCAAGTTCATAAATGAAGGAGGTACTACAGAGCATTTGTTTTCTAAGAATACCTATACTCTAGATACAAACACCAACAATGATATCTGACAGGTGCATGACTTATGTTAAAGTCTGTTATGTGTGCACCTGGAAAATATATCTAAGGCTGCAAGAGTCACTTTTAAACCTCTGGCATGACCTTCCCCTTTTGAGGAAAGGGCTTTTTAAAAAATGCTAACACGCTATTTAAAGTGGCCACATTTCTTTAGAACTGCTGCTGCTTAAATAAGCAATTCATGTGAAGCAGATTTGGTTTGTTGCCTTTTTTTTTTTTTTTTTTTTCTAGAAAATATGCCTAAAAATTTGTAGTAGCAGCAGGTTTTAATTGATCAAAAACTGGTATCTATTAGCAATAGAACATACACAAATAGCTTTGTTTATACAAATAAAATTAGGTTTTGAATATTCACAAAGTAACATTAACTGAGCAACATTTTTCTTCACACTGATATTCAAAGTTAGTCAAATGAGTTGTGATATAAATCCCTGTATACTATTCAGTCAAGCACCATGGCAGACAGTGCATTAAGATCTCTCATGAATGGATGATTAGCTAGTATTTGATCAATCTTCTGTCTTTGCTCATGATCAGGAAAAATTCTTATCAGGGCTTCTCTTAGGCGTGCTGTTTCTGAGTCAGATCTCTGTGATGGAATGGCTAAGCAGGCCTCTGTGTTTGTTTCCAGTGGAAGCAGTGCTGATGCATGATCACCATGTACTCTGTTTTTAGGTTGTTGACAGCTACTGGATGGTCTGGGGACTGGTGTGAAGAAAGGTGCCTCAGAAGAATATTGCCCACTGCTCTGGAAAACCCTTGGTGCTGACTGGAAATTTCTATGGAACAAAAGAAAAATTCTGATTAAGGAGATGTTAGCTGTCTCTGTGAAAACACAGACAAGAAAAACGAGTATAACCCCTCTGCTTCAGTGCTGCTTAGCTAGTTATGGATTGGAATCAAGGAATAAGTATTTTTTCAAAGTGAAACAAAACAGTAGGTATAACCGTTTTCAATTTGAATCTGGCATGACTAAATAACATTAACATTATCTCAGACTAGTTACAATAAATTGCAAGTACTTGACAGAAAACAGCAACAGTCAAAGCTTATTTTATGGAAGAACCAACATCAGTGTTATTGAACCAAATGGATAAAAAGACACATTGAACACATACACGATTCAGAGCATGTGAAAATACTGACAGAGCAAAGAAGCTTCCAGGTGCTCCATTAGACTATTCCTCATCTACTTTTACTCATGACTGAGCTGCGCTCACTTTTAGACCAAGGTGTTGCTTCCCCTTGAATGATATCCTAAATGGGGCAATGAATTTTTCAGCAGTGTCAAGATCTGAATATTCTTCCTTAATTATTGAGATTTCATGTCAGACTCTGAAAAGCTGTTGCTACTCAAAAACTGCTAGCACTACAGAATCTAGGGCCAAGTCTACTTCAGATGCCACCAGGTAACAATGAAAACAAAACAGGAACTCATGTTACAGTCTAGTTTCCTACCACCAAGAGAAACAGTATCTAAATTACAGACCTCTATTTTAAAAACATTTAGGTTAGGACATCTGTCATTACTCAATATGGCAAGACTCTCTTAATTGCTCAAGATCCTTCTGGTTTCTCATCTTGTTCCTGGTGCCATTTACGCTTTCTGCATTATTTAATTCAAGTACAAAAGTCTCAGGGAAGGAACAAGATTAACTCTTTACACTGGCTTCTTTCCTCTGTCAAAAACATCGATATAAATACAACAAAACCCCCCAAAACAAACAACCCATTCCCCTTAAAAAAACCCAAAACCCTAAAATCAAAAAAATCACATCACCCCAAAAATCAAAGCCTACTTCCAGTTCCAGGCTTATCGATAGGAACTTAAGCTCTTCTACAGTCTTCTCAGAAGAATCTTTCCATTTCTAGAGTCAGCACAGTCACCTATCAATCGTACTGGTTTCACATTTTTCAGACACAGCATTGTGTTTTAGGCAGCTAAAACACAATGTTCCAAATGACATCTTCTAAGGACTTTATATTAGAGCCCTTCTATTCCAACAAAATATATTACATTTACATATTATTTGTAATTATGCATAATGTACTTACATATGTACTTACAATAAGTGTTAAATTACTTTCTTAACATTTTCTACTGGAGTTCTAGAACTACACTAGCTTTTTTCACGTGAACACTATACATGGTTATTTTCAGATCAACCCTTGACCTTCTGGTATATACTTCTCACTTTCCTCAGTTGTTTCCAATAGCTGAGATAAAGATTTACACAAAGAATTAGTTAAGTATAACTTGTCTTCTTTATTTCTGATTTTTAATTACCTCGTTGTTTCTAAAAGATCTCTGGATACTCCTCACTACCATTAGCATTTATAATTCTTAAAGTGGTGAAAGAAAAGCAAACAGCAGCTCATTTTCTCACACAAAAGAGCAAGCCCATTCTCACATCTTGATAGCTAATGTAAAGCAAAGTCATACTTGGAATATATGACCATTTTAGAAATATAATAATCATACAGGAACTATATATTTATTAATATTTTAAAATACTAATAAAGCATTTAATAACAATGCTCTTCAAAAATTGTTTTATTAACAGTACAATTTCAGACCTCAAGTAAGAAGAGAAATGCCTCTCCCATGACTGAGTTTCTTTTGTAGCACCTATTGCCCCACAATGAATAAGTGATAAACCAAGGTGTTCTAAATAACATCACCATAAGTAACAGGATACCAGGCTACCACCATACCCAAACCGCTGGCAGCTTTGTGTGATGTTAACATAGTTTGGACCACCTTTGTATGAAAGCCATCACAACTGAATCTCAGAAGAAGTTATTGTTTTACTTATCTTAACTCTGAGAGAGATCTTGATTAGATGCAAGCATCACCAGCAATTTCTGAACAGGCTTAAGAAACAGGAAAATCATGTTTTTGTTAAAGCTTCTACAACCTAAAGTATTCTTGCTTAATTTCACTATATGTTTACAAATATAGATCTGAAGAGGTGTTCAAGTGAACCAGGAAAGGTTTATTCCAAATTTGAAATCATAACTGTATCAAAGAAAAGTGCAAGTAGTGCTTATACCTAGAAAAGTCTTCATTTTGAAGGAAGTCATCTAATCTAGGTCCATTTCTTCCCAAAGGATCATCAGGAACCATAAATATGTCACCAGCAAAAGTGTACTGGAGCAGCCTGCAAGAGATTTCTTTCAATATTATTTAATAATGATGTATTACATCTTTATTACCTTTACCTTTGTAGCACAGGATAAGTTGCCTTATAGCAGATACACTACACCATATCAGGAGCCACTGAAGATTAACTAGTAATCCATTTTAGACACAACAGTATTTACTGCCAATTTAATTTGAGCTTGGGAGCTTTTGTGGTCTGTTCCCATGGCACTGCAAAAAAACTAAGCTTTGTTTTTTTATTAATATTTTTTGTTTTCCCTTGATAGCAAGTGTTGAATGACTGCAACTTTTTATGACAAAACCAGAATGGAATTTTCTTGGCAATTAGAGAAAATTTTCTGGCTGTTCAAACTCCCCTTACTTGTAAGGGCCTTCAACCATGTAGCTAAAAAGCGTATGTTGTTAGAAAGCCACACAACTAGCAAACACAGCATTTTACAGATAAGGCACAAAGCTCTTTTTCTGGAGTCATCTTGGGAACTCTGCATTGAAGAAAACCAGTTTGGCTAAAGTTTGACTGCAAGGAGAAAGTTCGGTATAGTGGAATTTTCCCAGAAGTAAAACTAAGAGGAGATGTTAACACAAGCTCTTAGGAAAGAAAAAAAAAAAAAAAATCACAGACTCAGAGTGACATGCTAAGAATTATTGCTAAGCTTCTGCAGAACAAAGCCTGACTTGGGTAGAACTCACTCGATAAATCGTGCAAATATCTACATGATTAGTCAACATGATTTCCACATTCTCCCAGCTATACTGTGAGAACCCAGGGCAGGTTTCATTTATTTCATTTGACCTATACACATCCCACTCACTGCAGCAGATGTATCCTCAGAAAATGTCACGGAGACTGAGGGATTAGTGGGCAACAGATCATACCTTAACAATAATAAAATGACCTGATTTAACTGGAGGAGGAAAAAGCAAAACAACCAAGTAAACAAAAAGAAAACACTTCAACAGGGGAAACTAATTGACTGAGAATCCACAAACTCAAGCAGGGATAATTTGATAGCTAATTGAATTCATCCAAACCCAAAGAACACTCAACAATTGCAGATAAATGGCTACAGGAATACTGCAAGTGTTCATTATTTTCTTTATATGCCAGTTTGTTGTACTACAGTAATGAGTGATTGACTCTGAGACCCTCAAAATGGTGCTGTATGTGAGCATCAGATATCATGTCTCCTTCAAGACATGATATTTAAAACAAGAAAGCCTGTGAGAATACACTGCAAAGCATGCACTCTAACAGGATTTGATAGTGAACTTCAGAATTGACATAGCTTCTAAACCAAGCTCCTATTTATGTGAGCAATTGACAGATGCACATTAGAGAATATACAACAGGGACATTAGACTACTCAACACATGACTATAAGGCCGTGAATCAAAGTGCTGAAGCACAGACAGTACTTTCTTGGGCAGTACCAGAATTTCATGACAGGTTAATTAAAATAAGAATCCCACATGAAGGTAGAGTGCCTACAGCTGTAAAGACAGACATCCTTTTATGCTTTCATAGAAATGGAGATATTACCTTCTTTGAATAATTTGTCTCCAGGCAATTGATTCTGTCACAAATTCTCTGAAGTTATCATTAGTCACAATAACACCTCCAGTTTTATCAGCAAGGTGCAATAAAAACCTGTAAGATTTATTTCAAGGACAGTTTAGAAAGTCTGCTTTGCTGAAAATTGTCTGCAGATTTTGCAAACTAAACATTTTACCACCCAAGAGTAATCTTCTTGCATGAAAAAAAGCACTTTGATTACCAGAAAATGATTTTCTTTGACCCACCATATAACTATAAGCATTTTAGGTGGCATGCATTTATTTAGTGAAGCAGAGTCTTCATGGGAGGCTTTTTTTTCCTCATTAAAAAAGAAAGAAATAAACAAACAAGAACCAAAACCAACCACAAGCAAAACTCCCTCAAATCCATCAGATTCTAAATATTTGGAGAGGCAAATGGTTTGCTTTACAGAAGACTACAGTATTTATTACACATTCCAACACAAACTTGTTTCCATATACCATTTTGTCAATACTGATATCCATTTTCTGCATGTCAGTTGTTTGCTCTGTCAGCACTTGTTAACGAAGAGTGTGCTGACTATTTTTTGTTAAACTATGACAAAAGGAAACTATAGGTAAAAAAAATATTTTAATAAATCTATCTGAAAACAAGCTTTTTGCCATTGAAACTATTTCAGCAAAGAGATGGTGTCCTTTAAAGAAAAGCATACACTTTTGTGCAAATATGTTAGGACAACACTCATTTCAACTGCATTTAAATAGCATTTTTTATATGAAATGCTGGGTGCATACAAAGCATGCGTGTGTAAACAACTGCAGTTTGGCTGCCTCATATTTTTTTTTTTTTTTTTTTTTCTGTAACATCAATATAGTAGGCCAGGTCTACTGGGGGCTGGTGGAGCTGATCTGACAAAGAAGGGGAAGAGTGGATTTGGTAGGAGGCTTGCCAGACTGGTCAAGGATGCTTTAAACTAGATGTGTTGGGGGAGGGGGGCATCATTCCATCCCAACACACCCAGTCGGTTGGCAGCACCTACAGTAAACGTTCGGAGCAATGTAGAGATATTCCAGCTGCTCCAGTCAATGAGCCGGCTTCAATGGGATCGCGGCTCAAATGCCTCTACACAAATGCCCGTAGTATGGGGAACAAACAAGAGGAATTAGAGATGTGTGCACGTCTACGGGGGTATGATACCATAGACATCACAGAAACATGGTGGGATGGCACCTATGACTGGTGTGTTGGAATGGAAGGTTACAGGCTCTTTAGGAAAGACAGGCCCAGCAGACGGGGAGGGGGAGTTGCTATTTATGTTAGGGATAGGCTGGAGAGTATGGAACTCTGTCTGGGCACAGGCGAGCAGTCGACAGAGTTTGTGGGTCAGGGTTAAAGGGAGAACAGCAATGGGTGACATTATTATGGGGATCTGTTACAGACTGCCTGACCAAGGGGACTTGCTAGACGAAGCGCTCCATAGGCAGATAGGAGCAGCCTCACGCTCGCAGGCCCTTGTTCTCATGGGAGACTTCAACCACCCTGATATCTGTTGGAGGGATGGTACGGCCAAGCACAAGCAATCCAGAAGGTTCCTCAATTGTGTGGAAGACAACTTCCTTCTGCAAGTAATTGAGGAGCCAACAAGGAGAGGTGCCATGCTTGACCTCGTCCTCACCAACAGGGAAGGGCTGGTTGGGAATGTGACGCTCCAGGGAAGCCTTGATTGCAGCGATCATGAGATGGTCGAGTTTGAGATCCTCAGGACAGTGAGAACAGCATGCAGCAAGCTCACTGCCCTGGACTTCAAGAGAGCAGACTTTGGCCTCTTCAGGAACCTGCTCAGTAAGGTTCCATGGGATATAGCTCTAGAAGGCAGGGGGGTCCAAGACTGTTGGTTGATATTCAAGGATCACCTGCTGCAAGCTCAGGAGCAATGCATCCCTACCAGAAGGAAGTTTAGCAGGAGGGCCAGGGGACCTCCTTGGATGGATAAGGAGCTGCTGAGCAAAATTCAAAGGGAAAAAGAGGCTTATAAAAGGTGGAAGCAAGGTCAGGCGGCCTGGGAAGAATACAGGGATGTTGTCCGGGAAGCTAGGGACCAGGTTAGGAAAGCTAAGGCCCACTTAGAATTAAACTTGGCTAGGGATGTAAAGGATAACGGGAAGGGATTTCATAGGTACATTGCCAATAAAAGACAGGTTAGGGACAACGTGGGCCCTCTCCAGAAGTTATCGGGAGAACTGGCTACCCTGGATTTGGAGAAGGCTGAGGTTCTTAATGACTTCTTTGCCTCAGTCTTCACTGGCAAATGCTCTGACCACACCACCCAAGTCTTGGAAGGCAGACGCAGGGACAGTGAGAATGAAGACACTGGGCCCACTGTAGGAGAGGATCTCGTTCAAGACCACCTTAGGAACCTGAATGTATACAAGCCCATGGGACCGGATGAAATCCATGCGCGGGTCCTGAAGGAGCTGGCAAATGAAGTTGCTAAGCCACTGTCCATCATATTTGAAAAATCATGGCAGCCAGGTGAAGCTCCCAACGACTGGAAAAAGGGAAATATAACCCCCATTTTCAAGGAGGGGAAAATGGATGAGCCGGGGAATTACAGACCAGTCAGTCTCACCTCTGTGCCTGGCACAATCTTGGAGCGGATTCTCCTGGAAGGCATGCTGAGGCACATGAAAACCAACAAGGTGGTTGGTGACAGCCAGCATGGCTTCACTAAGGGGAAATCCTGCTGACCAATCTGGTGGCCTTCTATGAAGGGGCTACGGAACTGATGGACAGGGGCAGAGCAGTTGATGTCATCTACCTGGACTTGTGTAAAGCGTTTCACACTGTCTCCCATGACATCCTTCTCTCTAAGTTGGAGAGACATCAATTTGATAGGTGGACCACTCGGTGGATAAAGAACTGGCTGGATGGCCGCACGCAAAGGGTAGTGCTCAATGGCTCAGTGTCCAGCTGGAGACCAGTAACGAGTGGTGTCCCTCAGGGATCGGTGTTGGGGCCGGCCTTGTTCAACATCTTTGTGGGTGACATGGACAGTGGGATTGAGTGCGCCCTCAGCAAGTTTGCCGATGACACCAAGCTGTGTGGTTCGGTTGATACATTGGAGGGAAGGAATGCCATCCAGAGGGACCTTGACACGCTTGTGAGGTGGGCTGATGCCAACCTGATGAAATTTAACCATGCCAACGGCAAGGTCCTGCACCTGGGTCGGAGCAATGCCAGGCACAGCTACAGATTGGGTGGGGAGGAGATTCAGAGCAGCCCTGCAGAGAAGGACTTGGGGGTGTGGGTTGATGAAAAAATGAACATGAGCCGGCAGTGTGCGTTTGCAGCCCAGAAAGCCAACCGTATCCTGGGCTGCATCAAAAGGAGCGTGACCAGCAGGTCAAGGGAGGTGCTCCTGCCCCTTTACTCTGCTCTCGTGAGACCTCACTTGGAGTATTGTGTGCAGTTCTGGTGTCCTCAACATAAAAAGGACATGGAACTGTTAGGACAAGTGCAGAGGAGGGCCAGGAGGATGATCAGGGGACTGGAGCACCTCCCATATGAAGATAGGCTAGAAAATTGGGTCTGTTCAGCCTGGAGAAGAGAAGGCTGCATGGAGACCTCATAGCAGTCTTCCAGCATCTGAAGAGGGCCTATAGGGATGATGGGGAGGGACTCTTCATTAGGGACTGTGGTGAGAGGACAAGGGGTAATGGGTTTAAACTTAAACAGGGGAGGTTTAGATTGGCTATGAGGAAGAAATTCTTTACTGTAAGGGTGGTGAGCCCCTGGAATGGTTGCCCAAGGAAGTTGTGAATGCTTCATCCCTGGCGGCGTTCAAGGTGGGGCTGGACCTAGCCTTGGATGGCATGGTTTAGTGGGAGGTGTCCCGGCCCATAGGAGGGGTTTTGGAACTCGATGATCTTGAGGTCCTTTCCACTCCTAACTATTCTATGATTCTATGATTATTATTGAAGAGATCACAGTTATCATATTCTAACAAGGAAGATATATAGAGCGCACTTATCTTTTGCATATTAAGTTTTGCAATCGGGTGCATGACTGCACAATCTAACAAAACTAGTCATGCCCATGATACAAAAACGTGACAATTTTATAGCCAGAAAAATAAAGTATGAATGATTATTTGTAGGAATAAACTTAAGCAGCATGTGCTTTCAGCCATACCTCAGGACTGGGAAAATCTGGCAATAGCAGTATGAGCACTTGGAAACCCCTCCAACACCCAACAAGAAGCTCCCGAATCTTACTGTACTGAAAGATGATTCCCACATTTTGAAGTTGAACTTAGGTGCTCAAGTTAGCTTGGCAATTTAGTAGCCTACACAGTTACAAATACAGTGCTCAAGTACACACTGATATCTGAATGCACAATGGCATTGAGAAAGAAAATGGAACAAAACTGCAACTTATTAGTAGCTCACTTATGCTAATGTTCCCCAAACATAAAAGACAATTCCAACAGACTGATAAGGAATGGAGAAAAACGTTACTATAAGACTACTTTCTTACTCAATGCAAATGGTGACATTTGCAATGGATCTTTGGGGTTTTGGTTTGGGTTTTTTTTTAATGGTTAAAATTGCCATGAAAATGTGCCATTTTCCACTAATTTCTGTGTACAGTTTGTGTACATATATATTTATTTTCTGCGTAAATATATTTATATTTAAATATAGAAATGTTTCTTTGGACAGTAAAAAGAAGATAAATGTAGAGGTTAGTCTTAAGTTGGAAGCATAGCACTCTGTCTAGATAGGTTGAGGAATCAGCTAATACAACCACTCATGAAGTATGAAGTTTTTACACCTGTTAGACGGATGTTTAAAAAGGCTGTATATATTCCATACCTGTCATCATGAGCAGCAATTCTTGCTCCTAAAACCACCCTTGCAGGGGTTAAAGACAATATTCCAACATCCTGGAGCTCTGTTAAGAAATCCTGCTCTGTTAAAACATGAAAAAACTGCTCTTAAAAACAAAAGTCTTCTTTTAGGCTATTTATTCAACAATTTGTGTCAGGTATAGCTAGCAGAGAAGAAAAGTTACTTTTGTATCTATTAACAGAAATGACACTCATAACTGAAAATTGCTAAAATTATGAAAATTGGGAAGAAGAGGTTGAAACTAGAAATTAAAGAGCAAAGAAAACCCAAACCAGATGAAAAAGTCTCCACTGATTGCACATCAGTTATCCTAAACAGCATTTCAGAGAGTGTCTCATACTGTACATAGAAACCCAATTACTGATGCTGAGCAGCCAGACTGACATGCTGTGGTATGGAATACCCCTTTGGTTTGTTTGGGTCAGGTGTCCTATCTCTGCTTCCTCCTGGCTTCCCCTCCTCCCTGCAAAACATGAGGCTGAAAAAGTACTTGATCAAAGTAAACATTAGTTAGCCACAACTAAAAACATCGGTGTTATCAGCATTGTTCCCAGGCTGAAAGTCAAAACCACAGCACTGCACCAGCTATGAAGAAGGAGAAAAATGACTGCTACTGCTGAACCCAGGACAGTAGTTTAATAAAGAAAACATTAATAAACTACTTCCCTCACCTGTAATGTTAGGATCACGTCTTGTTCTCCATTGTGGAACAAACACAGTAATATTTCTGTGGCCACGTTTCCAAAAGTAGTCAACAGCTATTGCAATTCCTCGACAGGAGAAGAATTTCCTTAGACCATGACTGGGGTGAAAGAAAGAGAAGGGAGATGAAATTCACCAGTTTTACCACCTTAAACACAAAGAAAAAGGAACTAAACTGTGCCAACTGTTACACATGTGGTCTTGCCAGGAAAAAAAAAAAAAAAAAAAAAAAAGGCAGATCGATGCTACAGACGAGGAATCTTGAAAATGGAAAGAGATTTTCAGCAAAAGAAGAAAACAGAAACATCACTGCACAACTCTGTTGCTCAGACTCCTTTCAGTTTCCTGGTCACAACAATATTTGAGTAAGCAGAAGTTGGTTTACCTTTAAAAAAATCATCTAGGAATTTCAAGGTATTAGCTGGTAGTGAAACTAGAAGCATACATCCATTTTTGCCCCCCCCTCCCCCCCACTGTGTGTACATGCATATGTAGATCTGTGTTTACATAGTTACTTCTGGGAAACTGTAGCAGCTGCCAATTGTCTGAAACATTAAATTAATTCTAGATCTGGCTTCAATACTATTTTGTTATAGTACATAACATTATACTTCCTCCCGCTTCCCCCCCTCCCCGGAAAAGTTTGTTTTGTTCTCCTAAACAAGATTTAAGCCTGTTCTTTGGGAAGCGTCTTTCCTCTAACAGCACAAAGTAGATGACATATGATACATATATCTTAACCAGTCATATAGGTTTGGCTCAACCAAAAAGCATCTGACAGAATTCATGGGATCACTGGTAGTAGAAATTATCCTATTTAAGAGTTAGTTCCAGCTAAATAGGAAGTCAATACAGCCAATACAAGGCTTTTCAGGACTTCCAATCTCCAAGGTTAAAATCCGTATTTTAAAATAGTTAAGTGTTTAAGAAACACTTAAACGGTCTGATTTTTTCCCCACTTTGTCCAGGGATACAGGTGACCTCTCAGAATTACTATTTTGCTTAAAGTACTCTATTTTGGTTCTGGCAGCATGGTTTCAAAATTAAAACTAATATGGGTTTATGCATGTTCAGCAGTGGAACTCAGAATGCACTGAAGAAATCTTATATAGCAAGTTCTGATAGTAAGTTTACTCATTAGTATTGACAAGTGGAGCAGGCAGTCTGTTTAAAAATCACCACTTCCTCATTAAGAAGAAATATGGTACTTGTCATTGCTTACTCTCGTATTCCAAAACTACAGAAAAGCCCTATACCAAACACTGAATAAACCTTTTGACCTGAATGCTTGCCAAAGTTACTTAGCATAAAAAGAACAAATCCACATCTCTTCCTGGCTAAAGAACAACAATCCATTCAAGGATAGTTTTGATGAGGCAAATGTTAAAATGAACCAAGTAAAGCACAAATTTTTCAAATTACTTTAACTGATTTTTGATACTCCAGTTAGTCATAACTTTTAAAAAGGAGAAAATTGTAACTTGCAACACTTTCCAAAGTTGTCTGCAGTAGAAACATGAAAACAGAAAAAGGAATTAGAAGGCATTTATAATGATGGAAAATCCTTGCATCATTATCAATGAAGTGATCTTTTCAAAGTAAATAATCTTTTCAGTACCAACCGTACCCACTTTATAGAGTTCGTTTGCATGGTGCTTTGTCAGCCAATCTGTTACAATTATCCAACAGCTGTATAACTGTCTACTCTCTTTTGCATGCATTCTATCAGGTATCATGGTGAGGTGTGTGCACACATACACAGGGTTCCCTATTCTGCAAGTTTTATTGAGGGGGATGGAATAGTTTTGATGCATGCCTACATCTGCAAAAAGTAACAGGACCAAAGTACTAATGTGTAATGCTGTTAAAGGAAAAATACATTACCACTATAAGAACCTCCACTTCAAAATTACAAGATGCCAACAGCAGAAGTAAAAAAAACAGAAAACTTAAACTGATGGTACTCAACTTCCTTGTTAGACGCATGCAAAGCAAATTAAGTTTGATGCACAAAATTGCTTGCAACAGAGCAGAGCTCACTGAAATTAAATTCCAACTGAAGTGCTTCATGGAGCTGAAGCACTAATATTTCAAATCCGGTTGCTTTGAAGTGGCACAAATCAGGCTTCAAATTTGACCACTGCCTAGTAAGCAAGGCTGTAGAATTAATTTACTTTTCATTTGGAAACATGTTATCAAATAGGATCTTGCCTACCTCCAAAGCTTATCTAGTTTCAGTTTTCTTTGTCCATTCCATTTTTTCAGATTATTTTAGTATTTGGGCTTAATAAATCTGAGCTACTTGGTTTTTATAAATTTGCAATTTTTTATTAGAGCAGGAATGCTAAGCCTAAAAGGCTCTACAGGAAATATTTTCCAACCAATTACCAACCAATTTTTAAGTCAAAATCAAGGATATATTTTAACCAGTTATTGTATTTGTTCATCTCCAGACTATGTATTCTTTTTTAAACCAAAAGTAAATACTACAAGAATTGTTTCATAATAGAATATCCTACAATGGCGCGGGTCTAGCTGGCTTTGTGCACTGAAGTGCACCAGTAAAAAGAACTCCAAATTTCCTTTTATGCACAGTATCTCAACAAGGAATAAAAACTCCAAATAAGTCAGTTATAAAACCAGACACTATCATGAAAGAAAGTAAAAGCTATCAAAATTGCTATGCGCTGGAAACTAAAATGGCTACAGCACACTCATGTAATTTTTCATTATCAAGCCTTACTGTAACTTACCATTGCAGCCATTACCAGTAGCTGAAAACCTTGCTGTGAACATGGGCTGTTGGTCACCAAGAAAGCTAGCTAGCAAAAGCTTTACGCATGCCACAGTAATCTCAGTTCCTATTTCATTTGAAAGCTTATTGAAATCTTAATAGATATAGCTGATGAGAACAGTACTTACGTGATTGCAACATTGCTTCCATCAATAATGATATGTTTTAAATATGGTTTCCCAGGTTCATTTTTCAATTCCAGTCTGTATGGCTTTTTCAGAGAATCCAAAAATCTCTGAACTCCAGTAACAGAAGGATCAGGATGATGTCTCTGTGGTCCCACTGTCCCTCTGTCAGGATTTGAAGGATGCATTTGTGAAGACAATACCTGGTCTGAGATAGGATTTTCTGAGTTTGAGGTTTGGGAATGGCGTTGGTTAGGAGATCTCCCTTGAGAAGAGCTGCAGTGTCCTAATTGGTCCTCAGAACCAGGATGACTATTCTGTACAGTTGAGGGCCCTGCAGTATTTTGCTGAACTGCAGTTTTAGTCTTAGTTGAGGTACACTGCACATCTGAGCTCCTTCTGGCTACAAAATCAACGTTTTTTAGAGCTCCAGCTTGTATACTGCCAAAAGTTACACCATCATCAGTCTCTGTATCACTTGATCTCAAACTGTAATCCTTACCCAGGTGATAAATGTCTCCTTTTTTATAGCACATAGTTGAATTTTTACTGGAAGGAGAAACAGGTTTACATACCAACATATGCATTTCATTTTCTGCATCAGCTTGCATGCTTGGTGGATTTCTTATTTTGTGATACTCATTCTTTGTCTCCCTTGAAGTATGACTGGATTTAAGTGGACTTTTATTGCTTTTGTCTACTAGCTTTTGTGAGTTATTTGCATTACTTCCTAACGGGGGATTGTCAGTTTCAGGAATTTGAAATGACTGTTCGTGTTCTTTTTGAGATTTTGCACTTTCCTTTTCAATTTCTTCTAACAATATTAATGGTTCCACAGATTGCCCTAGGATACCAATGACTTTTTCTACAATATTTTGGCAATATCCCATTGTTTTGAAAAAGTTCACAAGAATTCTATATTCCATTTCATCACTGATTTCATCACCTACTTTAACATAACTGGAATCATTTGATCTGCTTTCACTGCAGCTGTCTGAAAGCAGATCAATAACTGCTTCACTATCTGAAAGATTGTGTGAAAATTTGACTTCCTGATCATTTTCTGGAGAGAACTGCTTTTTAGGAAGCCTTTCTTCATCATAAGAAGATCTTCTTTTACATGACTGCCTTTCTTTAGGCACTACTGTCTCTAACACAGGCACACTTATGGGAACAAAACTTGTTTCAGGAGTATCAGAAAACACAACGTCCATTTGCTTTGTAAGCTCAGTTACAGGTGTCCCAGCATTGTTTCTTTCTTCCTCACCACCTGCTCTTCCATCTCTGTCTGTAGCTATTACTTTGGGGACTTCTCCATGTGAAAGTTCTGTTGGGCTTTCAGAACCTGTCAGGTCTATGATACTGCTCTGCACTTCACAGAATTCGGCTTGTGTGAGAGCTAAGAGCTCTCTTTTTAGTGAGCTAGGCAAAATCAGTAAATCCATTGTGTATTTATCTGCATGTGCTTCCACGAATTGCCTGAATTGCTTCTTAATCTCTGACTCATTGTCACTTGATAAGCTTTCATTACTCTCAAAAAGGCTCACAAACTGCTGAATATGACTCTGAGCCATAACAACAGCTTCTGCACCCCCTTTAATGCTGAGCAGTCCTATTTCTAGCACTGATATATCAGCACAGGTATCCTGAATAAGACTGTTGAGAAACAGGTTTTGTGCACCAACAAAGATGCAGTGCATGTCCTTTGGGTAGCACTCTTTTTCTTCTAGTTCAGGTTCACAGAGTCCCTTAATATACTCCTAGAAGGACAAAAAGACAGCAGAGTGAATATTTGTGACAAGCTGATATATGAAATTGGTTTTGGTTAGGTCAGAAATGGACAAGTACATTAGAAAATAAAGCCAACTAGCCAACTTGGCACAAGAAACTTGAGAAAGTAAATACTGCCACTAAACTAGATAATAGAGATAACAGATACAGACAAAAGATATTTAAAAAGATTTATAAATAATTTATAGTTATATATAGAAGGCTAACTTTGAGAAGGCTAACTTTAATATCCTAATGTTTATTTATAAGTTTACTCAAAACTGATGGTAAAAGAATATTTAAGTTGAAGCTCAAACAGTTTAAAAGATGTTGTGGTTTAAGCTTCTCAGCCACGTACAGTTTTGCTCACTCACTCACTCCCCACTCCTTCTTCCCTCTGCTTCTGGAGGGATGGGAAGGAGAAACGAAAGAATGCAACTCCCACAGGTTGAGATAAGAACAGTTTAGTAACTAAGGTATAACACAAATCACTACTGCTACCACCAATAATAATAATGACAAGGCAAATACAAGGAAAGAATACAATAGCTCACCACCCAGCTCGACCAAGTAGTGCACCCCCCATTGTGCACGCCCCACACCCTTCTGGGTCTCTGCTCTTTGTCTTTACTTGAAGTAGGAATGACCCAGACTGTCTTCCCCAGCAAATTCTTTATGTGCACCACAGGAAATTTGTCCCCCTCCACAGTATGTAGAAGTTCTGACTGGGCTGGACCAGCCCTGTTGACAGATCCTCTGGTGTTGACCAACCAGGTGGCTTATGGGAAATATAGAATCATAGAATCATAGAATAGTAAGGGTTGGAAAGGACCTCAAGATCATCGAGTTCCAACCCCCCCGCCATGGGCAGGGACACCTCACACTAAACCATGCCATCCAAGGCTAGGTCCAACCCCACCTTGAACGCCGCCAGGGATGAAGCATTCACAACTTCCCTGGGCAACCCATTCCAGGGCCCCACCACCCTCACAGTAAAGAATTTCTTCCTCATACCCAATCTAAACCTCCCCTGTTTAAGTTTAAACCCATTACCCCTTGTCCTCTCACCACAGTCCCTAATGAAGAGTCCCTCCCCAGCATCCCTATAGGCCCTCTTCAGGTATTGGAAGGCTGCTATGAGGTCTCCACGCAGCCTTCTCTTCTCCAGGCTGAACAGCCCCAATTTTCTCAGCCTATCTTCATACAAGAGGTGCTCCAGTCCCCTGATCATCTTCGTGGCCCTCCTCTGCACTTGTTCTAACACTTCCATGTCCTTTTTATGTTGAGGACACCAGAACTGCACGCAGTACTCCAAATGAGGTCTCACGAGAGCAGAGTAAAGGGGCAGGATCACCTCCCTCGACCTGCTGGTCACACTCCTTTTGATGCAGCCCAGAATACGGTTGGCCTTCTGGGCTGCAAGCGCACACTGCCGGCTCATGTTCATTTTTTCATCAACCCACACCCCCAAGTCCTTCTCTGCAGGGCTGCTCTGAATCTCCTCCCCGCCCAATCTGTAGCTGTGCCTGGCATTGCTCCGACCCAGGTGGAGGACTTTGCATTTAGCATGGTTAAACTTCATCAGGTTGGCATTAGCCCACCTCACAAGCGTGTCAAGGTCCCTCTGGATGGCATTCCTTCCCTCCAATGTATCAACCGAACCACACAGCTTGGTGTCATCGGCAAACTTGCTGAGGGCGCACTCAATCCCACTGTCCATGTCACCCACAAAGATGTTGAACAAGACCGGTCCCAACACCGATCCCTGGGTCCTAATGTTTGAAAGTTCCACCACCCATTGCTCTCAGTGTAGTTTTTAACAGCCCATTGTACCGTTAGATTTTCCCAGAGGCTGGTGCATGGTAGGGGATGTGATATACCCACTCAATGCCATGCTCTTTGGCCCAAGTGTCTATCAGGTTGTTCCAGAAATGAGTTCCATTGTCTGACTCAATTCTCTCTGGGGTGCTGTGTCGCCACAAAATCTGTTTCTCAAGGCCCAGGATAGTGCTCCAAACAGTGGCATGGGGCACAGCGTACGTTTCCAGCCATCCAGTGGTTGCTTCCACCATGGTAAGCGCATGGCGCTTGCCTTGGCGGGTTGGTGGGAGTGTGATATAATCAATCTGCCAGGCCTCCCCATAGTTGTACTTCAGCCATCGTCCTCCATACCAAAGAGGCTTTAGCCATTTAGCTTGCTTAATTGCAGCACATGTTTCACAATCATGAATAACCTGGGCAATAGTGTCCATTGCTAAGTCCACCCCTCGATCATGAGCCCATCTGTATCACAAGCCATTCCAATGAAGTACACTGAAACAAGAACCTTAGCCCAAAATTCATATCTGAATGCTAAGATAACAAATACCGGCTGTAAGTAAGGTACAACAGACTGAAACCATGAAAATCAGAGCAACAACTTTGAGAGCCAATAAATCAGCATTGTGATGAGTGGCTATTCATCCTGTCGTTATCTCAACCCTTCAAGCCCCACGTTGGGCACCAAAAAGAACTGTCGTGGTTTAAGTCTATAAACCCATACAGTTGCTCTCTCACTCGCTCCCCACTCTTTCTTCCCTCCGCTCCTGGAGGGATGGGAAGGAGAATCGAAAGAATATGACTCCCACAGGTTGAGATAAGAACAGTTTAGTAACTAGGGTATAACACAAATCACTACTGCTACCACCAATAATAATAATGACGAGAAATACAAGGAAAAGGAGAATACAATAGCTCACCATCAAATATCAAGCCCAACCACCCAGTGCACCCCCACCAGTAACAATAATGACAAGGCAAATACAAGCGAAGGATACAATTGCTCACCACCCTGTATCAAGCAGTGCATCCCCCACCGTGCACCCCCACCACCCTTCCAGGTCTCTGCTCTCCATTTCTACATCCTGGACATGACGTGCTGCGGTATGGAATAACCTCTTTGGTCAGTCTGGGTCAAGTGTCCTGTCTCTCCTTCCTCCCGGCTTCTCTTCCTCCCTGGCAGAGCATGAGACTCACGAAGTCCTTGTCCAGCCTAAACATCACCAAGCAGTAACTGAAAACACTGGTGTTATCAGCGCTGTTCCCAGGCCCAAAATCAAAAACACAGCGCTGCAGCAGCTACCGAGAAGGAGAAAACTGACTGCTGGTGAACCCATGACAAAAGACAATGCAAAAGAGATTTATTTTCCCACCCCATTCTTTGGTGAGAGGACATATGCTTCATGAGCAAATGCCTCACACTAAACAACTCTACCTAGTCTGTAAAACCGAACTTCTAATAACACTTTCTAAAGGAAAATTTCCAAAGGCTTATCACAGAAGTTGCCATCCGACATTTTTTAGTTGTTATTATGTGTTACTTATTGCATACCTATTACTCAGCCACGGACATTGATCCTGTGGTATGGCACAAGATAAGTAGTAGCCACAGTAGGATCCATTCAAAAATACAAGGAAGAAAAAAATAATAATCTAACCCCAGACAAATGACAAAACCACCATCTGGACTGTGATAGACTCTCTAATTAACCAAATAAAATATCTGGATTTTAAAACTACAACTGCTAGACTACCTGCTTAAAATGGGCATATAACATGGGGGGGAGGGGAGGAGAGGGGGAAATCATCACACCCCAAAAGTTCAACAGAAAGCTGAGGCTTTGAAATTCAGTATTTCGAAATAGCAGATGATATTGACAAAAGACAGAAAACTCCAGGCTCCAGATGGGTCTGTGTCCCAGGAGTTCAGGTTTTTAACAGATTAAAAGTGAAACCAAACCAAACCAACAACCAAAAAAAAAAAAAAAAAACAAAAAAAAACAAAAACCCACAAACCAACAAAACCAAAAGCAACCAAACAAGAACCCAAACAAAAAAATCCCATTGTTATTTCTGCCACCTAAAAGTTACTACCAGAAAATTCACTACACTGCCTTGCTTTAAATGTGTCAGAGTTGAGAACTTTGTCAATACAGTGCACTATTTCTTCTTCCAGGTAGCATTATTCCCCCCCCCCCCCATCTCCTTCTGTGCTGTAAACTTCAATGCAGTGAAACTAGTTTCTAAGCTGCAGCCTTTGTTTTGCAGACTCCCTAAGTACACCAAACTTTATTCTCTGCCTTCACCCTTGGAAACTAAAAGTTCTCCTTCGAATGGAACTGAAAACCAATACAAGGTAATGAATAAGATAAGATCACTTTGTATCATCTCTTGAGTTACCTCATCTTGATTAGGAGGGCAAACTGCTCCGACACCATATTAGCACAACCTGTTTCTACAACAAAATCCACAGGATTACTTTTTGTGCTTTAGTCATAAAACATTTTAGCAGATCAACAGGATAACAATGTAATTAGAAAAAAGGATATATGAAACTTGGAAACTTCCCCCACCAGGCAGCACTGAAGAATGAATATACAGGCTGTGAGTGATTAATTACAACAAATTGCTATCACCAAACCTTTTCAAGGGAGATAATGAAGATATGTAATTGTCTGGTCAATAACCCCTCCAGGCGGGGTCTGAAAACTGCTCTACATGTAAGGGGAGCCAAGTTTCCCACACCCTTCAGAGAATTTGGAGTATTAAAAACTTTGTATGTTATTAGGAAAAGCAGCAATTAGAAAATTGAATTCTTGTGATATTTGTTTCAGGCTTTCATTATCTGGAGGAAAAAAAAAAAAAAGAAAGAGAAATAGAGGAAAGTTGTACTGCAGCTGCCTGGAGAAGAATGAATAGCTGTTTATGCTACCTGTAACAGTTTCTGGAGTCTCTTAAGCCCACATATGCAAGCAAATTTGGTTAGAGTAAATTTCAGAATCAATAAGACTGTAAATATTCATAGTATTTTCCTTATAAAAGTCTTATGCATTACATAGTTGAGAAAAACAAGTTTTTGAAAGTGGACTGCCAAGACCATGAATTAAGTCACAAAACACATGCTAAGGATCCCTACTAACATATATCTGCCCTTAAACAGGTACAAAGTCCACACATAGAGATTTGGGGTTTGAAAGCTATCTCCAGCCTGGCCAGTGCTCACACCACCCTTCTCATCACACAATTCAAACAGCCATTGTTACCAAGTCCACTATAAGTTATATTAACTTCATCGTTACTGCTGAGCCTCCCCCAAAAGGTTTGTTGTGCAAGAGATTAACCAAACTAACTCTCACTAACTTTTAAGTGAAGACACTTTACAGGAACTAGTGTCAGTCAGAGACACGTAGAGCCTAGACCGCCCTCCCTTTTTGGTTAAAAAGAAAGCTATCTGCTCCAGGAAACAGACTGGTGAATCAAGAAACTCCCACACTTTCCTACAAGGAAATACTAGCCCTGCTAAGCTGACAGCAAGCGCATTAAGCAGGCAATAAGCTACTAACTGCCACAAAGTTGAGTTTGAAACGCAACTGTGAAACACGGTAACACCCAACAAACTGAGAGTAATTACTCGACTTTGGGAAGAACAGGGATACATTTTAACCGCGCTTCAGAACACAACTTAGCCCGCTCCCGCACGTGTTTAACCCCCTTTCGCAGCGGTATTTCACGACGCGGCGGCCGTGCCACACCGATGAACTTCGCACTTCTCAGCTGAATTGTTTCTCTCGATTCTCCAAGCTTGTGTCAACACTACCGGAGGCACCCCGGCACCTGAGACACGCCTGTTTGTCAGGGTAGGGCTCTATTTCCAAGTGAAGCGCCGATTTCTCCCTCCTGGTCTCGTACACAGCGGCCCGAGCCGTGCCCTTGCAGGGAGGGGCTCTACCGTATGCCAAACAGGGCCTCTCTCTCCGCCCGGGTGACAGAGGCCCCGCGGCTGCGGCCCGCACCGCTTCCCACCAGTCCCCCGTACCTTGGCGGTGCGCACGGCCTTCCAGCCGCCCGCCAGCTGCACCCAGATGCGCTGGTCTCCCTGCGCCCCGAGCACGGCCAGCTGCACCTCGAACAAGCACTCGATGCGGCCCCAGCTGTCCTCCAGGAGACAGCTCTTCTCCGCAGGGACAGTGAACTCGTCCAGCCACGGCTCAGAGCCGCGGGCTGCCCACCGAGCCGCCATCACCACCGCCCGTTCAGACCCGACATAGCGCGGAGCCCCCAGCGACAGCAACACGGGGAATTCGCGGACTCCCTCAGTGTACGTCATCCGACCGCGCCAGGAAGCTGTCTGAAGCTTTCCAGAGCCGGGGAGCCATCTTTAGTCAGGGCGGCCACAGCGCTCCGCCCTCGGGTGGACTGTGCCAGGGTAGGACCGACCTTCTCACCCTGCCGGTCGCCGCTCCGGGGGGGCGGTGTGTGTTTGCCGCCGTGTCCCAGGAGTTTTGAGAGGAGGCCTTGGGTTGCCCACAGCGTCAGGCGCGATCCCCTCAGCGGCTCTTCCCACCCCCGCTGGAAAGAGCCTGTCCTCTTACACGACCCCGCAGCCTACAGGTCTCTTTTTAAGGTACTGCCAGTACAGCCGTTGTTCTGGTATAGCTGCCTCGGATCTTGTTAAAAAAAGTGTGCGGTTTATCCCTCGTGGTAGCGGGGCATAGAAGTGTGCCTCCATCCCCAAATCCTTAGTTCTGATAGCTCGGAAAATGAACCGGACACTTTTTTTACTAAAAAACAACCAAAGAAAAGTCTTAAAATGAGAAAGTAAGGACCAGATTAGTTCTTAGAAAGTAGCTCTGGGACTTCACTAGACTTCTGAATGCCTGGAGTCGGTCTGGAGTTGGCAATACAGACCAACTGTTACACAAAACAGTCAATGTCTTAGTTTCTTTTATCTCTTCCAATCCCACACCCAGGTAAATACCTTCCAAGTGTCCCCTAGACGATTTGATTCCTACTTGTTTTGTTCATCTCTTTAACATCACTGTGAAGTTAGTTTTTAGTAGCTGTTCATTAAATATAGTGTCCTAAGGGAGGACAAGTATTTTATGGTGGTGCAAATAGATATACATGTCTTATACATATCTTGATTTATTCTACTTATATGGTATACTAGTAAAGAATTAATACAAAAATGTAAATTATATTTTTTATAAAGGCACTTGTATCCCTGTTTAGAAACTTTTTAACTAGACGAGTGTTTGCAGTTTATAGAATGGTTTGGGTTGGAAAGGACCTTAAGGTCATATAGTTCCAACCCCCTGCCATGGGCAGGGACATTTCACCTTAGACCATGTCGCTCAAGAATCTGTCCAGGCTGGCCTTGAACACTGCCAGGGATGAGCATTTACCACTTCTTTCGGCAACCTGTTCCAGCATCTCACCACCCTCACAGTAAATAGCTTCTTCCTTATATCTAACCTGAACTTCCCCTGGCTGATGGTTTTAAGTCTGAATTCATCACCCCTTGTCCTATTGCTACAGCCCCTGATTGCTGTGGTTCAAGCCCAGCTGGTAACTCAGAGCCACAGAGCTGCTCACTCCCCTTTTCATCCACCCCTGCTCTTGGCAGGATGGGAAGGAGAATTGCAAGAATGTAAACCCCATGGGTTGAGATAAGAACAGTCAGATAACTAAAACAATACAAGACTACTACAACTACCACTAACAATAATGATAAAGGAAATAACAAAGGGAGAGAATACAAAGCTAAAAAGGTAAGGGAAAAAAAAAAAAAAAACAGGCACAAATGATGCGCAATACAAAGAAGAGGAAGAGCAGTTTTGGTAGGAGGCTTGCCAGACTGGTCAAAGATGTTTTAAACTAGATGTGTCAGGGGAGGGGGGCATCATTCCATCCCAAAACATCCAGTCACTTGCCAGCACCTATAACAAACGTTCGGAGCAATGCAGAGATATTCCAGCTGCTCCAGTCAATGAGCAGGCTTCAATTGGAGCTCGGCTCAGATGCCTCTATACAAATGCCCGTAGCATGGGGAACAAACAAGAGGAATTAGAGATGTGTGCACGCCTATGGGGGTATGATATCATAGGCATCACAGAAACATGATGGGATGGCTCCTATGACTGGTGTGTTGGAATGGAAGGTTACAGGCTCTCTAGGAAAGACAGGCCTGGTAGGCGGGGAGGGGGAGTTGCTATTTATGTTAGGGATAGGCTGGAGAGTATGGAACTCTGTCTTGGGACAGGTGAGCAGTCGACAGAGAGTTTGTGGGTCAGGGTTAAAGGGAGAACAGCGATGGGTGACATTATTATGGGGATCCGTTACAGACCGCCTGATCAAGAGGACTCTGTGGATGAAGCACTCTATAGACAGATAGGAACAGCCTCACGCTCACAGGCCCTTGTTCTCATGGGGGACTTCAACCACCCTGATATCTGTTGGAGGGATGGTACGGCCAAGCACAAGCAATCCAGTGATTTCCTCAATTGTGTGAAAGACAACTTCCTTCTGCAAGTAATAGAGGAGTCAACAAAGACAGGTGCCATGCTTGACCTCATGCTCACCAACAGGGAAGGGCTAGTTGGAAGTGATGCTCCAGGGCAGCCTTGATTGCAGCGATCATGAGATGGTTGTATGTGACAGCCTCAGGACAGTAAGCAGAGAGTGCAGCAAGCTCACTGCCCTGGACTTCAAGAGAGCAGACTTTAGCCTCTTCAGGAACCTGCTTAGTAAGGTTCCAAGGGATATACCTCTAGAGGTCAGGGGGGCCCAAGGCTGTTGGTTGATATTCAAGGATCACCTGCTGCAAGCTCAGGAGCAATGCATCTCAACTAGAAGGAAGTTCAGCAGGAGGGCCAGGAGACCTCCTTGGATGGATAAGGAGCTGCTGAAGAAACTTCGAAGGAACAAAGAGGCTTACAAAAGGTGGAAGCAAGGTCAGGCAGCCTGGGAAGAATACAGGGATGTTGTCCGGGAAGCTAGGGACCAGGTTAGGAAAGCTAAGGCCAACTTAGAATTAAAATTGGCTAGGGATGTAAAGGATAACAGGAAGGGATTTTATAGGTACGTAGCGAATAAAAGGCAGGCTAGGACAACGTAGGCCCCCTCCGGAGGCTATCGGGAGAACTGGCTACCCTGGACTTGGAGAAGGCTGAGGTTCTTAATGACTTCTTTGTCTCCGTCTTCACTGGCAAACACCTTGACCACACCACCCATATCTTGGAAGGCAGACACAGGGACAGTGAGAATGAAGACCCTAGGTCCACTGTAGGAGAGGATCTGGTTCAAGACCATCTTAGGAACCTGAATGTACACAAGTCCATGGGACTTGATGAAATCCATCTGCAGGTCCTGAAGGAGCTGGCAAATGAAGTTGCTAAGACGCTGTTCCTTAATATTTGAAAAATCATGGCAGTCAGGTGAAGTTCCCAATGACTGGAAAAAGGGAAATATAACCCCCATTTTCAAGGAGGGGAAAATGGATGAGCTGGGGAACTACAGACCAGTCAGTCTCACCTCTGTGCCTGGCAAAATCTTGGAGTGGGTTCTCCTGGAAGGCATGCTAAGGCACATGAAAGCAAACAAGGTGCTTGAGAGCCAGCATGGCTTCACTAAGGGGAAATCCTGCCTGACCAATCTGGTGGCCTCCTATGATGGGGCTTCGGAATTGATGGACAGGGGTAGAGCAGTTGATGTCATCTACCTGGGCTTGTGGAAAGCGTTCGACCCTGTCCCACACAACATCATTGTCTCTAAATTGGAGAGACATCAATTTGATAGGTGGACCACTGGGTGGATAAAAAACTGGCTGGATGGCCGCACGCAAAGAGTTGCACTCAATGGCTCAACGTCCAGCTGGAGACCAGTGACGAGTGGCGTCTCTCAGGGATAAATATTGGGACCGGTCTTGTTCAACATCTTTGTGGGTGACATGGACAGTGGGATTGAGTGCGCCCTCAGCAAGTTTGCCAATGACACCAAGCTGTGTGGTTGGGTTGATATGTTGTAGGGCAAGAATGCCATCCAGAGGGACCTTGACATGCTTGTGAGGTGGGCTGATGCCAACCTGATGAAGTTTAACCAGGATGAGTGCACGGTTCTACACCTGGGTCGGAGCAATGCCAGGCACAGCTACAGGTTGGGCAGGGAAGAGATTGAGAGCAGCCCTGCAGAGAAGGACTTGGGGGTGTTGGTTGATGAAAAAACGAACATGAACTGGCTTCAGTGTGTGCTTGCAGCCCAGAAAGCCAACCGTATCCTGGGCTGCATCAAAAGGAGTGTGACCAGCAGGTCGAGGGAGGTGATCCTGCCCCTCTACTCTGCTCTCGTGAGACCTCACTTGGAGTACTGTGTACAGTTCTGGTATCTTCAACATAAAAAGGACATGGAACTGTTGGAACAAGTGCAGAGGAGGGCCAGGAGGGTGATCAGGGGACGGCAGCAGCTCCCGTATGAAGATAGGCTGAGAAAATTGGGGCTGTTCAGCCTGGAGAAGAGAAGGCTGCGTGGAGACCTCATAGCAGCATTTCAGTATCTGAAGGCGGCCTATGGGGATGCTGAGGAGGGACTCTTCATTTGGGACTATAGTGAAAGGACAAGGGTTGACGGGTTCAAACTAAAACAGGGGAAGTTTGGATTGGATATAAGCAGGAAGTTCTTTACTGTAAGGGTGGTGAGGCACCGGAATGGGTTGCCCAAGGAAGTTGTGAATGCTCCATAGCTGGTGGTGTACAAGGTGGGGTTGGGCAGAGCCTTTGGAGGTATGGTTTAGTGGGAGGTGTCCCTGTCCATGGCAGGGGGGTTGGAACTAGATGATCTTAAGGTCCTTTCCAACCCTCAATATTCTATAATTCTATGATGTCGGGCTCCATCTCTTGTAACAGTCTTTCAGAGCAAGAGAGTGTTCAGTGTTAAATTGTTTAGACACCATGGAACTCGTCTGATTACTGCTGAGCTCATCTGGTTTCCTCAAAGTTCATTATTTGTTGGGATGATGGTCAGATGGAAATCAGGGCCAGTCGTTGGTGACCTGAGGACATCTAGTAGGTGGACTATAAAAGGGCTACATACAGGCAAGAGCATACAATTGAGTTCATTGGCTATTTTCCCCTAAAATCAAATCCCCTTGAGGTACACATTGGACTTCCTCATGTTCCCACCTTACTCACTAAGTATATCTGGGTCCCTGAGCAAAAGCAATCCCACGAGTGGGTTTGCCTTTACCTGAAGCAGGAATAACCCTCACTGTCTTCCCCAGCAAATTCTTTATGTGCACCACAGGAACTTTGTCCCCTTCTACAGTATGTAAAAGTTCTGACTGGGCTGGACCAGCCCTGTTGACAGATCCTCTGGTGTTGACCAACCAGGTGGCTTTTGGGAAATGTGTATCCCAATGTTTGAAAGTTCCACCACCCATTGCTCTCAGTGTAGTTTTTAACAGCCCACTGTACCATTTGATTTACTCAGAGGCTGGTGCATGTTAGGGGATGTGATATACCCACTCAATGCCATGCTCTTTGGCCCAAGTGTCTATAAGTGTGTTCTGGAAATGAGTCCCATTGTCTGACCCAATTCTCTCTGGGGTGCTGTGTCGCCACAAAATCTGTTTCTCAAGGCCCAGGATAGTGCTCCAAACAGTGGCATGGGGCACAATGTGTGTTCCCAGCCATCCAGTGGTTGCTTCCACTATGGTAAGCACATGGCGCTTGCCCTGGCGGGTTGGTGGGAGTGTGATATAATCAATCTGCCAGGCCTCCCCATAGCTGTACTTCAGCCATTGTACTCTATACCAGAAAGGTTTTAACCACTTGGCTTGCTTAATTGCAGCACATATTTCAGTCATGAATAACCTGGGCAATAGTGTCCATTGTTAAGTCCACCCCTCGATCACGAGCCCATCTGTATGTTGCACCTCTGCCTTGATGGCCTGAAGTGTCATGGGCTCACTGGGCTAAAATAATTCACCCTTATGTTGCCAATCTAAGTTCATCTGAGCCACTTCAATCTTAGCAGCTTTATCCACTTTTTGGTTGTTCTGGTGTTCCTCAGTGGCCTGACTCTTGGGTACATGAGCATCTACATGGCATACCTTCACCACCAGGTTCTGCACCCAGGCAGTGATATCTTGCTACAGTGCAGCAGCCCAGATGGGTTTACCTCTGCGTTGCCAGTTTCTCTGCTTCCATTGCTGCAACCACCCCCACAGGGTATTTGCCGCCATCCCTGAGTCAGTATAAAGTACTGGCCACTTTTCTCGTTCAGCAATGTCCAAGGCCAGCTGGATGGCTGTCACCTCAGCAAACTGACTCCATTCACCCTCTCCTTCAGCAGTTTCTGCAGCTTGTCGTTGGGGACTTCTTACAGCTGCCTTCCATCTTCGACACTTCCAAAGCACGGGAGGGGCACACTGGCCTATGTACTTGCCCATACTATCCCACACACGCTGCCACTCATGACTGTCCAGCCTTGGCGAAAATCTCTTGTTCCTCCTACAACGTCATCTAACCCTAGACAAGACCCAAACCTGACTCTGCTTAACTTAAGATCAGATGAAATGATCATGAGTAAAACACACTCGGTATGTGTGCCAACATGGTGATCCCCATCACAATCAGCAGGCAGTTCTAAAGGGTACCCAAAGGACTTTCAAAACCTTCAGAACTCTCAAATGATGCTGCAAATAATCTGGTGGGGGAGCTGGGGGTGTAAGAGAATGTCTCCTTCAAAGGTTGACCACCCAAGGAGAGGGAAAAAGATGTGTAATTGCTAAACACTTCCATTATATACCTCCCAAAGTATAGAGGTGATGACCACACTGGGAACACAAACCACATCAGTTTCATGATCAATGAGTCTGTTGTATTACAAGTCATTACCATAAAGTACAGTGAAACAAGAACCTTAGCCCAAGTCGCCCAGCTGATTAACTCTAAAGCAGCAAATACTGGCTGTAAGTAAGGTTTGACATACTGAAACTCTGAGATCAAGAGCAACAACTTTGAGAGCCAATAATCAGTATTGTGACGAGTGACTATTAATCCAAAACAATGAATGCTTATCACAAATACTATTAGACACACTCTGGTCAGATCTGCCATTATCTCAACCCTTGTGCTCCACGTCAGGCACCACAAAGAACTGTCATGGTTTAAACCCAGCCAGTAACTCAGAACCATGCAGCCACTTCCTCACTCCTCCCCCTCCCCCCTTCTTCCTCCCCCTGCTCCCAGAGGGATGGGTAGGAGAATTGAAAGAATGTAACTCCCATGCATTGAGATAGGAACAGTCCAGTAACTAAGGTATAACACAAACCACTGCTGCTACCACCAATAATGATAATGATAAGGGAAATAACAAGGGAAGAGAATACAACCAATCACCACCTGGTGACCGACACCCAGCCCTACCCAAGCAGCAGTCTAGCCCTTCCAGGTAACGACCCCGAGTTTATATAGTGGGTATGACATGCTGTGGTATGGAATACCTCTGGTCAGTTTGGGTCAGGTGTCCTGTCTCTGCTTCCTCCCTTCTTCCCCTCCTCCCTGGCAGAGCATGAGACTCAGAAAGTCCTTGGTCAGAATAAACATCACTTAGCAACAACTAAAAACATCAGTGTTATCAGTGGAGTTCCCAGGTTGAAAGTGAAAACCACAGCACTGCACCAGCTACTAAGAAGGAGAAAAATGACTGCTACTTCTGAACCCAGGACCCAAACTAAAATATTAGGGTGTTGAAAGTATCTTTCATGAATTTGGACACCAGAAACTTTAATTTGTAGTCATAACACAAAGGGCATATTTTTTCTAAAAATGATGCCCCAAATTCTATATATTTCAGAACGGGAAAGGAGCCTTTTCTAGAGCTCTCAAAGCCTTGTGTATAATATAATCCTAAACCTTAAGACTGCCTCTGATTGTATCAAGTTCCATTAGGAGATTTTGGTATATGCTTTAATTAAAGTATTGTCATTTACAGAATTGCAAAGCAAAAAGCCAATTCATTTGCAATAAAATGACTTCACAACACTTTATAAAGACAGACTTCTAGATCTTATTCCAGTCTCCAGTCATGCTGTTGCAGATACTTATGTTTGCTTCAAGTCATGGTGACCTTGTGAATAAAAAGCTTTCCCTTTTGTGAACGTTATTGCAATTTTGGAGACCTTATTGCAATGCTGACATCTTAATGAACTTACAGGTCAAAGATCTGGTCTTTTTTCTTTAGCATCAAGAGGCAAACTTTCTGAAAATTACCCAAGCTTTAGATTGTGTAATTAGTTGTTTCTATTAATGAAACTTATACTGTCCCTTAATTTTAGAATTATTTCATTTTGTTTAAATTCCAAATTTCTTTCAAAAGGATCTTTTGTAAATAACTGTATCATTATAAAAGAAAGAAAAGACAAAAGCTTTGCAATTATACATGCATCAGTTGTTGAGAGTCAGTAATATTTTTCTTTTTATGTAATGGAGTCTGCACTTAGTTTTTGAGGCTTTTTGAGCTTGTTCGCTCAAGTTTCTTAATTAGTTACAAAAAGCTGCAGGTGTATTGGCAGAGACTGTTAGTTTGCCTGGGAATGTTCCAGAAGACAGTTTTGTAGGTTTTCTTTATGTAAATATTTAGCTGTATCATTACTAGTCACTTTAAAGGTTCCACACTGTGCCTGCTGTGTATTTAAACATTGCAGCTTCACTTGAATGACTGACAGAACAAATTATAATGTAATAGTGTAATCTTCATTGTGAGAGGGGATTGAGCGCTACTGAATTACTTGCAAAAATGACAAGTAGTATTTGAAGGGGTGTCACCATCATGCAGATGTCTCTGAGGAATACACAGCCCAGCTTCAGCTGAAAAGCTGCAGAAAGTGGTCTGTGCTCAATTGCCAGCCTGTAATTTAGTTTAAATAGGTGTACTCTATCAAAGTTTCTGCAACTGCAAAAATTAAAGTAGTAGTCTTGCTAATCTTGTAACTAGGATTTTATAAATCTCTTTCAAGTAATTTGTTTATGGTTGTCATGGGTTCCGCAGCAGCAGTCATTTTTCTCCTTCTAGTAGTAGCTGGTGCAGTGCTGTGTTTTTGACTTTGGGCCTGGGAACAGCGCTGATAACACCAGTCTTTTCAGTTCCTGCTTGATAATGTTTTGGTCTGACCAAGGACTTTCTGAGTCTCATGCTCTGCCAGGGAGGAGGAGAAGCTGGAAGGAGGCAGAGACAGGACACCTGATGTGGAGACTAAAGCATGAACCCCGTTTCTGGTGATGAAACGAAATCGTTTATTATCTGATGGTCCAGGGTTGATATAGGCTTTCCGAAGTACCCGTGTGTATGAGTGGCTAATACAATTGGTTCACTAGCACCACCCACGTGAGTCTCTTCACTTCTTCATCGGCGGATATCTTGCTCACCGGTTGCCTTGACTGGCTGCTTGCTTCTCGCTTCTCTCTTCCTTCTTATCTTGCCCACAATACTCCCAAAACTTTCCCATCAACATTCCTCAGCTGTCTCAAAGCTTTCCCAGGAGCTAGTCCAACTCAGAAATCTTTCACATTTACACCCACATCTCCCCCTTTTTGTTTTTCTAAAGACCCAACCTTCTTTAACATTTTGTCCAGTATATCTTGCATACAATTTAGCAGATAAGGAACAGAAACCTAATACAAAGGAAAATATCCGTACAAGATCTTGCACAACAGAAAAGAAAATATCAATACAAGAAGTTTTACATTTCTACCGTTCTATCCTTCTTATAAGTGATACAGTAATAATGCTACTATTAGGCCATGGTCTCTCTACTAAACATTTATGAAATGGCTGTGCTACTGACTATACTGAATTACAGAGTTGTTTGGCTCAGTGTTCTAGCTAAGTTCACCCATATGTCGAAGCTATTCCAGGGCATCCGTTGCATTGTCGACATCGATGTGCTGCTGACCACCCCTGGATTCTGCTTCTGTAACCGCAGGATGGTTCAAAACAGGCCGCACCAGCCATGTGGGTATCCACCAAGGACCATGATCTGTGGAGACACAAGCATACCCTCGTCCCCAGGTTATTAGTGGATGCGGTCCTTCCCAGAGAAGCGTTTGTGGTGATTTTACCCAAACCTTTGGATGATGAGCCCCTATAGGATTAGGCAAAATTTTGCTGTGCGACAGGATATGTCTCGTAACAGCTACGGTCTCATTTCCCTCTCCAATTGTCAGAAAATTTAATACATAAATTGCTTTATACAGTCATGCCTGTGGCGATTCTCCCTTCATTCCCCCGTTTTGTTTTTCTAACAACATTTTTAGTGTTAGGTGGCATCGTTCAACAATGTCTTGTCCTTGTGGTGAGTGTGGAATCCCTGTCTTGTATTTTATCCCCCATGTGTTTAGAAATGTTTCAATTATCTTACTATTATAGGCAGGGCCATTGTCCATTTTTATTTGTTTTGGAACATTTAGAGCTGCGAAGGCACCACGCCAATGACAAATAACATCACGGGCCTTTTCATCTGTTTCTGCTGTGGCCCAGACCATACGTGAAAATGTATCGATGGAAACATGGACATACTTTTGTCTCCCAAACTCAGGGATGTGAGTGACATCACTTTGCCACAGCTGTAAGGCACTGGTGCCACGAGAATTTACTCCAGTATGTGGGTGTGTTGCAAATGGTTGACAGGGCATGTTTGTACTATTGTACGTGCTTCTGACCAAGAGAGAGAAAACTGTTTCCTGAGTGATCTCGCTGATTGGTGGTAAAAAGCATGTGATAATCTAGCCTGTTCTAACTGATTTGGTAGAGGAGTTGCTACTACAGGAGCCGTTAACCTATCAGCTCTTAAATTTCCCTCTATTATAAATCCAGGCAAATCTGTAGGGCTGCGAATATGCAGAACATAATAAGGTGTCATGCGTTCATCTAATAGCATTTTTAACATTTTTAAATAATAGAATAAAGTAGGATTGGTAACTTCCTTCAGCCATGAATTTTCAATTCTAGTAACAACTCCAGCAACATAATTTGAATCAGTGACGAGGTTCAATGCTCGGTGACAATGCTGAAATGCAAACACTACTGCAGCTAATTCTACAATTTGTGATGATCCCTGAACTTTTTGTTCTTCATGATGCCATTCGTTATTCTCAAACCAAACTGTGATTGCTCTGCCTGTTTTACCTGAACCGTCTGTAAAATAAGTTGGACCTTCTACAGGGTTACGTTGACATTTTGAAACTAATTTTATCTCTATTTCTGTTGTCAGGGAGAATAGCTTATGTGGTGGGTGATGTGGAGTAACTTTTCCACCAAAATTTGTCATTGCTATTTGTAGTTCTGTGTTATTCTGAAAAGCCCATTGAAAATACATCTTGGTTAAGGGGAGAGAGACAGTGTCTGGTTCGTGTCCTGTTAATTCTGTTGTTCTCTGTCTGCCACGACACACTATGTGTGCTATCTGTTCACAAATAGTAACTATGGTTTTGGAGAATTGGTATGGTAAAAAGATCCATTCTAAGACACGTAGTGGATCCTTTTCCCTTGAATCCCATTGACCTATTAATCCTTTGAGGGACTTAGGTCCTTGGATAACATACAGAGTAACTGGGAGTTGGTAATCTATCCTTGCAGCTTGTTGATTGGTTAAAGCTCTGTTAACTTCTTCAATAGCATACTGAGCCTCCGGAGTTAACTGTCGGGGTGAGTTGAGGGCAGGTTCTCCCTTCAGTAATTCAAATAGTGGTCTAAGGGTATCATTGTCTATACCTGAAAGGATTCGTACCCAATTTATAGTGCCAGTTAATTTCTGTACATCATTTAGGGTGTTAACTTTGACATTGATCTTTAGCAGTTGAGGCAGTACAGTCTGCTGGAGGATTTTCCATCCCAAATATTTCCATGGGGGTTGCTGTTGTACCTTTTCAGGAGCAACAACTAACCCATGCTTTTCAAGGCAAGATTTAGTGCTGGAAGCAATTCGTAAAAGTTTCTGTGGTTCCTGACAGGCTGACAAAATGTCATCCATATAATGATAGCAAATAGCTGTTGGATATGTCTTTCTTACCTCTGATAATGCCCTAGCCACATATAACTGACATACTGTTGGGCTGTTTTTCATACCCTGTGGTAATACAGTCCAGTGATAACGCTGTGCTGTTCCCTGATGGTTAACAGAGGGAATAGAAAAAGCAAACCTTGGAGCATCTTCAGGGTGTAGGGGAATAGTGAAAAAACAATCTTTGAGATCCATAATGACAATGCTCCAATTTTTTGGTATCATGGTTGGGGAAGGCAAACCTGGCTGTGTGGCTCCCATATCCTCCGTGATGTTACTAATTGCACGAAGGTCATGTAAAAGATGCCATTTCCCTGATTTTTTCTTAATTACAAATACTGGTGTGTTCCAGGGACTTGTGGTCGGAACCAAGTGTCCCAACTTCAACTGTTCTGCTACCAATTCTGTTAATGCGTGGGTTTTTTCCAAATTTAGGGGCCATTGATCAACCCACACTGGTTCTTCTGTCAGCCACTCTAGTCTGATTGGAACATTCTCATCAATGACCCCAGTTAAAAAGGCGATGTTGCTATCGAGACTCCCCACATGCTTAAGACGTCCCTTCCCAAAAGGTTAAAAGGACAGTTCACTATATATGGGTGGAGGTTCACAGTGCGTCCTTCAGGATCTATTATCTGGATAACCGATGCACTTTGACGTGGTATTGATATTCCTCCTATTCCTGTTAGATCCTTTGCTGATGAAACTGTCTCCCAATTTGATGGCCAAAAGGAGGCGCCAATGACTGTAACATCTGCTCCGGTGTCCAGTAGGCCTTTAATTTTGATAGTGCTGGGTTTATGCTGTGGGTTTCACACTTCACATTCGATGATTGGCCGTTGTTTTGCTAACGACTGTGTCCATAAAGTGTGTGGCTTATCAGTAGGTCCAAAGCCACCTGTTCCCCTGCACCTGTTTTCCCCCGAGGGATCATTTACTGTACATGCATGGAATAAGACAAGTTGGCATATATGTTCTCCTGCGGGGACTGTTACGGGTGGGGATGGGGTCCAGACCATTGCTTGTACTTGTCCTTCAAAATCAGCATCAATTACCGCAGGCAAAACAAAAAGACCCTGTAAGGTAACACTAGAACGTCCCAATAATAAGGCACTAAATCCATTACCCAACGGACCTTTCAGTGCAAGCGGCACCTTTTGCACTTTGGTGTCTGTTATGTTTACTTCTGTTGCTGTGGGGACATCCGCTCGGCACTTCCGGGGGTGGAGGAGTGGAGGCGTGCCAGACCCATGTCATTGGCTAATTGGGATTGTGTGGGGCGGAGACTTCTTGTATCTGCACGCGGCCCCGCGACGCGCTCCGCCTCCCGTTTCCCAAGACCGGAAGTAGGTCCCCGTTGGCGTGGTACTTTGATCGACACTGCTTAACATAGTGACGCCCCTTTTTGCAACGTGGACAAAGGCTCGGGTCGCCATCTTGGCTCGCCTGGGGGTAGCTAAGCTTAAAGTGGCCGGGTTTGCCACACCTAAAACACAGCCGCTGTGCGGTTTGTAAAGCTGCGGCTAAATGCCCCACTAAATTTTCATTAACATAGTCTATTGAGCCAATGTGATTACATGCTTCAATCATATCGATCAAAGTAGGATTTTTTAACATATGCAACACCTTCTGACAGTCCAAGTTCGCATTCTCTATTGCTAGTTTCAGTAATAAGTCATCTTTGGCAGCATCATTCTCTACTTGCTTATCGATAGCCGTCTCCAAACAATCTATAAAGTGCATATACAGCTCGTCTTTTGCCTGTCTGATACCCGTGAATGCTTTTACAGATATCCCGACATCTGGCACTCTAAGCATTGCCTTAAGCGCTAGTTCTGCCGACTGGCGTAAAACCTCTGGAGCCAGCCGAGCCTGTAGCTGTGGCGTGTCAACAGGAGGATCCCCCATCAATCGCGGAATTCCGGCCTCCACGAGAGGGTCACCAGGATTCCGACCACGATTCTCCCTCGCTGCTACACTGCAGCGCTCCCGCCAATCTGACAAAAATACCACTTTCTGGGTGGGGGTGAACAGCATTTCAGCAACGGCTTTGATATCAAATGGAGTCATAGGATCTCCCTGTAATACAGTCTGTTAAAGGCTCCGAGTATATGGTGAGGCTAGCCCATGGTGCATAACAGTCTTTCTCAGTTCTTTAATCAGTTCCCATCTTATCGGTTCCCAGTCATTAGGTTGATTATCTCGCATTATTACAGGAAATGCTATATCAAAATGCTCCCTGTCCGCTGCTGCATAATTTTGCAATTTTTGCCAGCATTTACGAGGGTCATAATCTTCTCCACCCCAAGCGGCTACAGGAAGTACCGGGTGGGGGGGGGCACGGTGGGGGGGTTTGCCACCAGGGTTGCAGTGGGGGGGGTCACTGCCAGGGGGGTAGCTGTAGGGGGGGTTGCGGTGGGGGGGGCTGCACCATGTCTGTTAGTGGTGGCGCAGATGGCACCACCGGCTCCGGAGAGGCAGCAGCAGTCAGTTTGTTACGATAGTCAGCGACTGCACCCCGTGATGCGCTCTGCGGCTTGCTAAGAGCTCATAGAGTAAGTGCCATGTTGCTATCAGCGGAAAAACGCTTTCCTCCCCCCTGCCCGCAGCCTCCCAAAGAGTCTCTTTAGCCAAATCCCATTGCTCCAGCTGAAGCACCGTCTGAGAATCGACATCAAATCCCCGCCCCTCAAGCCATGCAAGCAGGGCACGAATAGCGTTTTCATCGTACGTAAAGCCCCGTTGCTCTAAAATGTACATTAGTAAAGAAACAGTAGTCTCTTCTTCCGCAGACATCTGCGATCCCATCTTCCTGACAGCTCACCTTTTTCAAAGGTGCTTATTATCCCAGGAATACAGCTCTCTGGTCCACTGTTGGACTCGTTCGGTCAGGGTCTCCACCGGTGCTCTTCATCCACCTCTAGTGCCCCACACTGGGCGCCATTTGTGGAGACTAAGGCACGGACCCCGTTTCTGGTGATGAAACGAAATCGTTTATTATCTGATGGTCCAGGGTTGATATAGGCTTTCCAAAGTACACGCGTGTATGAGCGGCTAATACAATTGGTTCACTAGCACCACACACGTGGGTCTCTTCACTTCTTCATTGGTGGATATCTTGCTCACCGGTTGCCTTGATTGGCTGCTTGCTTCTCGCTTCTCTCTTCCTTCTTATCTTGCCCACAATACTCCCAAAACTTTCCCATCAACATTCCTCAGCTGTCTCAAAGCTTTCCCAGGAGCTAGTCCAACTCAGAAATCTTTCACATTTACACCCACAACCTGACCCAAACTGACCAAAGAGGTTATTCCATACCACAGCACATCATGCCCAGGATGTAAAAACAGAGGTCAGAGACCTGGAAGTGTGGGGGGTGCACTGCTTGGTCTGGCTGGGGATTGGTGGTGAGCGATTGTATTCTTTCCTTGTATTTCTCTTCTCATTATTATTATTGGTGGTAGCAGTAGTGGTTTGCGTTATACCTTAGTTACTAAATTGTTCTTATCTCAACCTGTGGGAGTTGCATTCTTTTAATTCTCCTCCCCATTCCCCCAGAACTGGGGGAAGAAAAAGTGGGGAGTGAGTGAGAGAGCGACTGCGTGAGTTATAGAGGCTTAAACCATGACAGTTCCTTTTGGCGCCCAACGTGGGGCTCAAAGGGTTGACATAATGACAGGATTAATAGTCATCACAATGCTGATTTGTTGGCTCTCAAAGTTGTTGTCCTCCACCTGGGTCGGAGCAATGCCAGGCACAGCTACAGGTTGGGCGGGGAGGAGATTGAGAGCAGCCCTGCGGAGAAGGACTTGGGGGTGTGGGTTGATGAAAAAATGAACATGAGCCGGCAGTGTGCGCTTGCAGCCCAGAAGGCCAACCGTATCCTGGGCTGCATCAAAAGGAGTGTGACCAGCAGGTCGAGGGAGGTGATCCTGCCCCTCTACTCTGCTCTCGTGAGACCTCACTTGGAGTATTGTGTGCAGTTCTGGTGTCCTCAACATAAAAAGGACATGGAAGTGTTAGAACAAGTCCAGAGGAGGGCCACGAAGATGATCAGGGGACTGGAGCACCTCTCGTATGAAGATAGGCTGAGAAAATTGGGGCTGTTCAGCCTGGAGAAGAGAAGGCTGCGTGGAGACCTCATAGCAGCCTTCCAATACCTGAAGGGGGCCTATAGGGATGCTGGGGAGGGACTCTTCATTAGGGACTGTGGTGAGAGGACAAGGGGTAATGGGTTTAAACTTAAACAGGGGAGGTTTAGATTGGATCTGAGGAAGAAGTTCTATACTGTGAGGGTGGTGGGGCCCTGGAATGGGTTGCCCAGGGAAGTTGTGAATGCTTCATCCCTGGCGGCGTTCAAGGTGGGGTTGGACATAGCCTTGGATGGCATGGTTTAGTGGGAGGTGTCCCTGCCCATGGTGGGGGGGTTGGAACTCGATGATCTTGAGGTCCTTTCCAGCCCTTACTATTCTGTGATTCTGTGATTCTCTTGAGTTCACGGTTTCAGCCTATTGTACCTTACATACAGACGGTATTTGTCATCTTGGCATTTTTTGGATATGGCTTTTGGGTTAAGGTTCTTGTTTCATTGTACTTTATTGGAATGGCTTGTGATACAGGTGGGCTCCAGAAGCAGGGGGGGGGGATGTGGATGTGGACGTGGATGTGGACTTGTACTTGGACATCCGGCTGCTCTTCACCGTCCTGACCCTAGTCCTCACCTTCGTCTTCGAGAGGCTGTGGGAAGCAGAGGAGGGCAGCCTCCGGAGCCGCCGGCAGCCGAAATGGCCTGAGAACGCGGCCCCGGGGACCAGGAGTTGAGCCCCCCTGCCGAGCCCTGCCCTGCAGCTGCCAAGCAGCAGGAGGAGGCGACGCTGGTGGAGAAGCTGACCCCCGAGGCCAAGCTGAGCCCTGCGGCGACTGAGCAGGGGGGGCGGGTGGCGGCCGAGCCAAGCCCTGCGGTGTCGGACAGCATTCCCCAGCAGCCGCCAGCAGAGCCCCATAAGCCCGAGCCCAGGAGGATGCAGGAGACCACGCAGCACTTCCCAGCAAGGCAGAGGAGGAAGATCTGGACTCAGACAAAGAGCAGGTGGTGGTAAGAGAGCCGGCAAGCACAGCAGCTACACCGGCCCCAGTGACAGGTACAGCAGCGTCATCTGAGAGTTCTGAAGGGTTTGAATGGCCTTTGGGTACCCTTGAGACCTGCCTGCTGATTGTGATGGGGATCAGCATGTTGGCACAAATACAGTGTTTGTTTTACAAATGGCCATTCTGTCTGGTCCAAAGAGTTAAGCAGAGTGGGGTGTGAGCCTTGTCTGCGATTAGACTACGATATAGGATGACCAAGAGATTTTCCCCAAGGCTGGACAGGCATGAGTGGCAGGGTGTGTGGGGCAGTATGGTGAGTATCTAGACCACTGGGCCCCTCCAGTGCTTTGGAAGCGTTGGAGATGGAAGGTGGCTGTATGGAGTCCCCAACAACAAGCTGCAGAAACTGCTGGATGGGGGGTGTGAACTGTTTTGAGCCTGGTGGGCCCATGACACCTCAGGCCATCAGGGCAGAGAAGAAACATACAGATGAACTCATGATCGAGGGGTGGACTTAGCAATAGACGCTATTGCCCAGATTATTCATGAGTGTGAACACTGCACAGAGTCCCCTGCTCTGAAAGGCTGTGACAAGAGATGGAACCTGACATCATGGACTGGATGGACTCAGCAGCTTTATAGGGATTTGTCTATACACTGAGGGGTGATCTCTCTCCCTCTGTGTGTGTGTATGTATATAAATACATACATATATATATATATATATATGATGGTATATTGAAAATACGGGATCTGAGCCTGACGTGAATGGTATGGAATAAGGGGTGGATACTGTCCTGGGTTCCGCAGTAGCGGTCATTTTTCTCCTTCCGAGTAGCTGGTGCAGTGCTGTGTTTTTGACTTTGGGCCTGGGAACAGCGCTGATAACACCAGTGTTTCCAATTCCTGCTTGATAATGTTTTTGGTCTGACCAAGGACTTTCTGAGTCTCATGCTTTGCCAGGGAGGAGGAGAAGCTGGGAGGAGGCAGAGACAGGACACCTGACCCAAACTGACCAAAGAGGTTATTCCATACCACAGCATATCATGCCCAGGATGCAAAAACAGAGGGCAGAGACCCGGAAGTGTGGGGGGTGCACTGCTTGGTCGGGCTGGGGATTGGTGGTGAGCGATTGTATTCTTTCCTTGTATTTCCCTTACTATTATTATTATTGGTGGTAGCAGTAGTGATTTGTGTTATATCTTAGTTACTAAACTGCTCTTATCTCAACCTGTGGGAGTTGCATTCTTTTAATTCTCCTCCCCATTCCCCCAGAACTGGGGGAAGAAAGAGTGGGGAGTGAGTGAGAGAGCTACTGCGTGAGTTATAGAGGCTTAAACCACGACAATGGTTTATCAAAATGTAGACTTAGACTTTTGAGCACCATTAAGATTTTATGATTTTTGTGGCCAAGTCTTTTTTTTTTTATATTCATAAACAAATATTTTGTTTCTAGTCTGACTACAGGAATTTAAATCCTTTTTAAGAAGCACTAGCTACAGTTATTGAGTAATATTCTTGTATGCAATGTACCTGGTTGGTAGCTGACTGCTGATAGAACAGCACCTTACAACTGATTTCTCTTTTTTCTTGGAAGTTTAGTACAGTGTAAAAGAGTTGGTGGAAAGTAGCACCAACAGTTGAAAGGTACAGTAAGCTTGAAAGGTGTGCTTACAATAGCTTTTTAATGCTTTAAGAGATGCAGCATGTAGTAAAGCTAACTGTAGGTGATTTGCTTTTTGTTTTGGTAATTATATTTGTGCAAAACAGGATGAGAATAGATGTAAAAACATCAGTGTCTTAATGATATCATTTTCAGATGGCTTACACAAAATCTAACTGTTATAAGGTTAAGACCAATAGAGGAATAAAGATATTATTCATCCTTACACATGGTACCATTGACTTCAATGAGAATGCATTCCATCTGGATAAGTGAAGAGCAATGATAAAGGAAAGTAATTGATTTGGACAGTTAGCTGTACAGAAATGGCTATAATTGTAATGGTCCTAGTTAAATTGAATATCAAAAGCCAAGTAGTAACAATGAACAAGAGAGGAAAAATTATTTGGTGAATTATCATCAAAGGCTAATAGATTATAAGTTACAGGTGTAAAAAGAAGTACCTACCTGTCTACGCAGTCTTCAAGGGAATAACATTATTACTACTGGGTGGACTTTTACATGGGTGCTGATACACATTCAAACATGATGAGGTTTTCCAGCATCTGGGCCTAAATTTCAATTTTAATGTCTAAAAAAGAATGTAAATGTTTGGTTTACATGTTTTTGTACAACTGAGAAATTTTCTTAACTTTTATGTATGGACAGTAGGCTGGGCCAGGCTTTCAGTACATTTCGTTCCATACAATGACTTCTTCTTGGTTGAAATATGTAAAAATATTTCTGATATATTTACATTATATGATGCTCTCTTAAGAGACCTGTATGAAAACAAAGAGTCAAAACTTTGGCTCACAGACTTTCTGTGAGAAGAGGGTCTAGTATAGTCATACTAAAATCAGTGAGGTTAATCATCAGCTGTTATAAATCAGAATATTTTCACCAATTTCAATTAAATTTTACTTACACCAACTGGGCATGCTAAGCTTATCTAAGTAGTGGTGAAAAAAGAAAATTAAGCTGACTTCCTTTACATAAAGGACAATGATGCATTTACATTTGACTCCCATGTATTTTACTGCATGCCTCAGAGCAACAGCAGTTTAATTAAATATCAGTGGAGGGCTTTTTCTAGACAGAGACCTCTGGAAATTGCTTTAACCCTTTAACATTTAGAAAGCATATTTAGAGAAATGGAATGCCTCCTTGCATACACTTGCTTTCACAGTGGTAAAAAAAGAATAAAACATTTGCAGGAAGATACCATCCCCTTTCAATCTATACCACTAGAAACAACAGAAATCAGCTCTTAAGTTTTGTTTTATGATAAAGACTCCTACATCAAAATCTAGAAAAAATAACTTACAGATAATTTGCTTTATATGACATACAAAATTTCTGAAACTTCTGTCAGTCATGTTATCACACTGATGTCATGTCAGTCTCTGGTCATCTTCAGACTTTTAAATCCTAAACCAACACAATTTTACCATGCATGTAGAAATATAAATAACTCAGTTTTATCTTCAGTCGTATTTGAGCTGTATTTGAGCACAGTTAAATGCAATTTTGCTACGGAAATAAAGCATAATTATTAGGATTCCTTGCCTGTCTTCTATTGAGTAATTAAAAATCATGTCTTATGAATTAAAATATTTTATATTTATTGGTATGTATTTCTAATTCCAATTAACCCATAGAGATTTACATTAGGTGAGGACTGGAAAAGGATAGTAACATTGCAATCTCTTCAACTAGTGTTATTCAGCTAACACTATGAGGGACAAACTTTTTGCCAGAAACTGTCAACAGAAAAAAAAAAAAAAAAAAGCTGGCAGAAAAACTGATTTCTGAGCTCATTCAGAAAATATTGTCATGACAGGGAGTGATTTAAGTTTTTTAAAGAACCACTGTCAAAGGTATTAGTAAAACAATCTTTAATATTAATTTGCAAAAGCACAACAAAGTTTGGTGGCAAGGTTTACTACTTAATGTATGCGAAATACATGTAAAGGAACATCAAATTAGAATCAATGACGAGTTTATAGAAAGAATTTATGCAAAGGTTGGAATGTAAAGGGATAAGGAAAGAAATGTAAGGGAGACCCTTCACTGAGTTGCGAGGTTCAGAGTGAACCCCTCCCTGCTTTCTAAACTCCTCAGAGTCCAGATGCAGCTGGATTCAGTCTTAGGTTCGGACCCAGACAATGGTTTTTTTCTGAAGGATTTAGCAGGACTTAATCATAACAGCACTTAAATGTTAGATTAACCACTTATCTCCTATAAACATAACAATAATACTATTATAGATATATGTACAAAATAACAAAATATGTACAAAATTAACTCACACACATAGGTATATCTATGTATACATACAAAGGTGTATTTATTAAAATTCTCCTCAAGAATCCGTGAGGTTCTCATGTCTAATGCCTTTTTGGCATTTCTCAACAGGCATGGGTTAAGCCTTGAGCAGTGGGGATATCAGCCCAGGTCCTGATACCAGCCGACGATCATCCTTTTGTGAACTTGAGAGTTCACATACTCTGAGAAGCATCTCACCCAGAGGCAGGTACTGGTGCAGCCTGCTGTAGTCTAGAAGATCTCAAAGGGTCTTACTTAGTTTAACTACCCTGCTATTTACAGGGTCACCAGATCCTTGCCTTTAGTCATCAGTAAATTCACTCAGAACATTCAGATAAGGAATGTTCCAAAGTTGTGAGAGGGATGACTGATTACCCCCTCTCTTATCTCCCACAACGGAGCTCCTAGTATGGTCTATGCTGCTTCTCCCATAGCCTTATGAAAGTCCCCAGTATAATCAAGGGATGCTTCCCCACTGAGCCCTTGTGGAAACGCCAAGGCCTGACCTTCAAAAGTTATTGAAATCATAGAATCATAGAATAGTAAGCGCTGGAAAGGACCTCAAGATCATCGAGTTCCAACCCCCCTGCCATGGGCAGGGACACCTCCCACTAAACCATGCCATCCAAGGCTATGTCCAACCCCACCTTGAACACCGCCAGGGATGAAGCATTCACAACCTCCCTGGGCAACCCATTCCAGGGCCCCACCACCCTCACAGTAAAGAATTTCTTCCTCATAGCAAATCTAAACCTCCCCTGTTTAAGTTTAAACCCATTACCCCTTGTCCTCTCACCACAGTCCCTAATGAAGAGTCCCTCCCCAGCATCCCTATAGGCCCCCTTCAGGTATTGGAAGGCTGCTAGGAGGTCTCCACGCAGCCTTCTCTTCTCCAGGCTGAACAGCCCCAATTTTCTCAGCCTATCTTCATACGAGAGGTGCTCCAGTCCCCTGATCATCCTCGTGGCCCTCCTCTGCACTTGTTCTAACAGTTCCATGTCCTTTTTATGTTGAGGACACCAGAACTGCACACAATACTCCAAGTGAGGTCTCACGAGAGCAGAGTAAAGGGGCAGGATCACCTCCCTCGACCTGCTGGTCACGCTCGTTTTGATGCAGCCCAGGATATGGTTGGCCTTCTGGGCTGCAAGCGCACACTGGCAGCTCATGTTCATTTTTTCGTCAACCCACACCCCCAAGTCCTTCTCCGCAGGGCTGCTCTCAATCTCCTCCCCGCCCAACCTGTAGCTGTGCCTGGCATTGCTCCGACCCAGGTGGAGGACTTTGCATTTAGCATGGTTAAACTTCATCAGGTTGGCATCAGCCCACCTCACAAGCGTGTCAAGGTCCCTCTGGATGGCATTCCTTCCCCCCAATGTATCAACCGAACCACACAGCTTGGTGTCATTGGCAAACTTGCTGAGGGTGCACTCAATCCCACTGTTCATGTCACCCACAAAGATGTTGAACAAGACCGGTCCCAACACTGATCCCTGAGGGACACCACTCGTTACTGGTCTCCAGCTGGACGCTGAGCCACTGAGCACTACTCTTTGCGTGCGGCCATCCAGCCAGTTCTTTATCCACCTATCAAATTGATGTCTCTCCAACTTAGAGAGAAGGATGTCATGGGAGACAGTGTCAAAGGCTTTACACAAGTCCAGGTAGATGACAACTGCTCTGCCCCTGTCCATCAGTTCCGTAGCCCCTTCATAGAAGGCCACCATATTGGTCAGGCAGGATTTCCCCTTAGTGAAGCCATGCTGGCTGTCACCAACCACCTTGTTGGTTTTCATGTGCCTTAGCATGCCTTCCAGGAGAATCCGCTCCAAGATTTTGCCAGGCACAGAGGTGAGACTGACTGGTCTGTAGTTCCCCGGCTCATCCATTTTCTCCTCCTTGAAAATGGGGGTTATATTTCCCTTTTTCCAGTCGTTGGGAACTTCACCTGACTGCCATGATTTTTCAAATATGATGGACAGTGGCTTAGCAACTTCATTTGCCAGCTCCTTCAGGACCCGTGGATGGATTTCATCAAGTCCCATGGACTTGTGTACATTCAGGTTCCTAAGACGGTCTCGAACCAGATCCTCTCCTACAGTGGACCTAGGGTCTTCATTCTCACTGTCGCTGTGTCTGCCTTCCAAGACATGGATGGTGTGGTCAGAGCATTTGCCGGTAAAGACGGAGACAAAGAAGTCATTAAGAACCTCAGCCTTCTCCAAATCCAGGGTAGCCAGTTCTCCCGATAGCTTCTGGAGAGGGCCCACGGTGTCCCTAACCTGTCTTTTATTGGCAATGTACCTATAAAATCCCTTCCTGTTATCCTTTACATCCCTAAACAAGTTTAATTCTAAGTGGGCCTTAGCTTTCCTAACCTGGTCCCTAGCTTCCCGGGCAACATCCCTGTATTCTTCCCAGGCCGCCTGACCTTACTTCCACGTTTTATAAGCCTCTTTGTTCCTTCGAATTTTGCTCAACAGCTCCTTATCCATCCAAGGAGGTCTCCTGGCCCTCCTGCTGAAATTCCTTCTAGTAGGGATGCATCGCTCCTGAGCTTGCAGCAGGTGATCCTTGAATATCAACCAACAGTCTTGGGCCCCCCTGCCCTCTAGGGCTGTATCCCATGGAACCTTACTGAGCAGGTTCCTGAAGAGGCCAAAGTCTGCTCTCTTGAAGTCCAGGGCAGTGAGCTTGCTGCATGCTGTTCTTACTGTCCTGAGGATCTCAAACTCAACCATCTCATGATCGCTGCAATCAAGGCTGCCCTGAAGCGTCACATTCCCAACCAGCCCTTCCCTGTTGGTGAGGACGAGGTCAAGCATGGCACCTCTCCTTGTCGGCTCCTCTATTACTTGCAGAAGGAAGTTGTCTTCCACGCAATCGAGGAACCTTCTGGATTGCTTGTGCCGGGCCGTACCATCCCTCCAACAGATATCAGGGTGGTTGAAGTCTCCCATGAGAACAAGGGCCTGTGAGCGTGAGGCTGCTCCTATCTGCCTATGGAGCGCTTCATCCAGCAAGTCTCCTTGGTCAGGCGGTCTGTAACAGATCCCCACAATAATATCACCCATCACTGTTCTCCCTTTAACCCTGACCCACAAATTCTCTGTCGACTGCTCACCTGTCCCAAGACAGAGTTCTATACTCTCCAGCCTATCCCTAACACAAATAGCAACTCCCCCTCCCTGCCTACCAGGCCTGTCTTTCCTAAAGAGCCGGTAACCTTCCATTCCAACACACCAGTCATAGGAGCCATCCCACCGTATTTCTGTGATGCCTATGATATCATACCCCCGTAGATGTGCACACATCTCTAATTCCTCTTGTTTGTTCCCCATACTACCGGCATTTGTGTAGAGGCATTTGAGCTGAGATCCCATTGAAGTCGGCTCATTGGCTGGAGCAGCTGGAATATCCCTACATTGCTCCGAACGTTTACTGTAGGTGCTACCAACCGACTGGGTGTGTTGGGATGGAATGATGCCCCCCTCCCCCAACACATCTAGTTTAAAGCATCCTTGACCAGCCTGGCAAGCCTCCTACCAAATCCACTCTTCCCCTTCTTTGTCAGACCAGCTCCACCAGCCCCCAGTAGACCTGGCCTACTATATTGAGTCCCATGGTCAAGGTACCCAAACCCCTGACTATAGCACCACCCTTCCAACCATTTATTAACCTGCCCAATCCTCCTAGCCTTTTCAAGGTCCTGCCCTGTATCCTGGAGAATTGACGAAAAGACAATCTGAGCTCCAGAGCACCTAACCACCTCTCCCAGAGCCCTGTAGTCCTTCTTTATGGTCTCTGGGCTACTTCTATCTATATCAGTAGCACCCGCATGTATTACCAGGAGTGGGGTGGCCAGAGGTGCATGGAAGGATTCACCACCACAAATATGCTTTTAAAGAACCATGATATGTGTGTTTATGTCATACAATCTTTGGAGTCTAAACAGAATTTATGTTTTGCTAAACCTCATTACTAAGCCAGCCTCTGGTCTGGTTAATTTTTAAAGGGAAAACCATCATGATTTTTTTCATATTGCTGATGGGTTGTAAAGTTCCCATAAATGAGCAGAAATGGTCTATCCAATTTTTTGCAAAACACAGGTGGTTGCATTTTCAATTTCTTATGCTATGACGATGAACAAGAAAGTTTTTTGGTTTCTCACATTCTACTGCAAGAGTGTGCATGTAAGAATCAGCAAAAAATCTGGTCCTCTTGTATCAGTGTTTCTTTGTGCTTTCAGTTAAAAGTGACCAGTGTGAGGTCACAGTAAATACTGTCTAAATTACATGAGAACATACTGTAGAATTTGTGAAAAAATAGAGCTCTCTAATAAAAATATAGACCTATTCATGTCAGCTCATTAAATTTGCTTTATGATTTGTTTACTTTTGTGCCATAAACACTTGTGGACTGTAGCCATTTCACTCTTCACACAAAGATAGGTGATAGCAATTTTAACGTTTGACATTTTGAACAATTGTCTCAAGGGTGCTGGAGATCAGATTATCGAAGGCAATATATACTAATGTAACTAGTTTACTTTGAAATAGAGAAGTTCTATCCACCTAAATACCTTTAAGAATTTGGGTGTTTTGTTTTACTTACACTGATGGAAATCAGGTGTTAACAGTGTTAATATCATCAGGTCTACTGTGGCTCAAAAGCAGAGCAGATAGAGACTTTGGTAATGGTTTTTCAGTATTTGAGCCCTCTCTTTTCCTGAAAACTATGTCAGTAAAATATTTTTTCAGATTGCTTTACCTGCTCATGAAGAAATTCATTACAATGGTAACTGCGGTACCAGAGCTAAACAACTGAGCTGGGCATTGAACTGTGGTCTTTCACAACTCTATGATCTCTGATAGCTGCTAATGAATTGTGTCAACTTGCTAGCTGACAGCAAAATCAATGTTATCAACTTTAATATTTGAAAATGTCATCACTATATAAAATTTATTATTTGAAATTTGATGTATTTGGAAATATATAAAGAAAAAAGGTTTTATTAATTCTTCATGCATAACTTCTGAGAAACTTAGCTGTTTATGCCCCTGAGAGTTTCCTCTACAAGGCAAGGTCTTTCATATATTTTAATTAAAAGCCAGGGAAGAAATAAACTGTCCTTGGTCTATGTCATGCTAACGAGCACTACTTAGTTTGAAAATATGTGCTCTTTGGTTTTACATTATAATTTCCTTTTGAACCAAAGCAACCTATTTGTACAGAAACTTTTTTTGGAAGCAGTAGGGGGCATCATTTCACTTTTCTAATTCTTAAAAGACATTATCCCACTGTGTTATATGTGCAAACTGAATTTTCTTTTTTGTTTATGGCATTAATCCTGGGGTTAAGGTTGGCCTATGGTGAGCAATGGTAAATTTAACCTTTGACTTCATACAATAGGATGTAATCTGTCATTTTAGGCTCTTTCGTAAACGCCATTGCTCTCTACTTCTGCTTAAGAGAAATTGAGACAAGTGAGCAATTGATACCACTGATGTTCACATGCAAAATGTAAATTAAATTTATTTATTGTCTGAGCTTAGTTCTTTATCCTCCGATTGTGTGTTTTAAGCCCTACAAACATTTTTTGTTTGTTTGATGTGTCAGTCAGTTTTTTGTAATTCATAGAACGTTTGGTCCTCCACACAGATTCCAAACCAGTAAATATAAATCCTGGGATGTCTAAATGCATAGAAACTTTATGAAATATGGAAACAAAGCAAGCAAGGTATTCATAATACTTACTTGATAAGTAACTTTGATCAGGAAAACATTTAAATATAGAGTGTCAAATACAATTTAAAGGTGGTTAAAAAACTAGCAGCATGTAAATAAATTGGTTTTGTAGCCATTGCTATTTACTTCTAAAATATGTGCCTCTGTTATTCATAAAACCTAATTATTTTTTAATTGTAGGTGAAACAGTCTTATTTTTTTTATTTTAAAGTGCTGTTTTATAATTCGCATAAAATGTTAATGTTTTTTATTTATTATTGAAGAACAAATTTACAGCAAGTTTATAGTAAGAGTACTTCGTCTTTTTGAGCATGGTGAGGAAATGCTTATTCATCAGATCAGATTAGCCATTGTTGGCCGGTTATAAGTAAGAGATGGGTAAAATACTATGAATCCAACAGAAGTAGCTGTCTTACATGACACACAATAGACAATGATGGATTGTCAGAGTAATCAGATTCCTTACAATCTTAGAAGGATAATTTTGAAAATATTCCTGCAGCCTGTGTTGCATAGACAGACTTTGTAATTACCCTTAAGTTTGAATTATTTTAGATATTGAAGGTGTAATATGAAGATTTGAAGCTACCATCATTTAAGCTAGTTTCATACACTACAGCTGTGCTGAGTAAAATGTGCTTAAATGTGAGTTCAGGAGGAAGAAATTATTCTAGTAATACTTGTAGGAAAAGGAAAGAAAAAAGGAAGTTTTGTTTTTTTTTGTTTTTTTTTTCTTTTTAATGGTACACATGATATTAAAATAGATTAATTTATTTTCTAATAGTCTGGGCTGCTGTATTTGAGAACAGAACAGCTGTGTGAAAAATGAAGGGTGTGCTGTTTGTTGATGAAGCAAGAAAATGTATTGTACTAAGCTATTATTCATACTGTAACATACCATACCAATTCAAAAGTTTTCAACAGATATCAAATCCTAAGAATGGCAATCCTTGCAGTGTGGAAGTGTCAAGCTATAGTAACTTCCACTTGAATCAAAGCAAAATTCTTCAGCTAATTATAATAAATGGTTATTTTATGTATTGATCAGTTGTTCGAATACCATAGAACTATAGAAACATAGAATAGTTAGGATTGGAAAGGACCTTAAGATCATCTACTTCCAACCCCCCTGCCATGGGCAGGGACACCTCCCACTAAACCATGCCATCCAAGGCTAGGTCCAACCCCACCTTGAACGCCGCCAGTGATTGAACATTCACAACTTCCCTGGGCAACCCATTCCGGTGCCTCATCACCCTCACAGTAAAGAACTTCTTCCTTATATACAACCCAAACTTCCCCTGTTTAAGTTTTAAGCCATTAACTCTTGTCCTATTGCTACAATCCTTAATGAAGAGTCCCTCCCCAGCATCCTTGACATCCCTATAGGCCCCCTTCGGATACTGGAAGGCTGCTATGAGGTCTCCACGCAGCCTTCTCTTCTCCAGGCTGAACAGACCCAACTTTCTCAGCCTATCTTCATACAGGAGGTGCTCCAGTCCCCTGATCATCCTCACGGCCCTCCTCTGCACTTGTTCCAACAGTTCCATGTCCTTTTTATGTTGAGGACACCAGAACTGTACACAATACTCCAAGTGATGTCTCACGAGAGCAGAGTAGAGGGGCAGGATCACCTCCTTTGACCTGCTGGTCGTGCTCCTTTTGATGCATCCCAGGATACAGCTGGCTTTCTGGGCTGTGAGCGCACACTGCCGGCTCATGTTCATTTTCTCATCAACCAACACCCCCAAGTCCTTCTCTGCACAGCTGCTCTCAATCTCTTCTCTGCCCAACCTGTAGCTGTGCCTGGCATTGCTCCGACCCAGGTGGAGGACCTTGCACTTGTCACAGTTAAACTTCATCAGGTTGGCATCAGTCCACCTCACAGGCATGTCAAGGTCCCTCTGGATGGCATTCCTTCCCTCCAGTGTATCAACTGAACCACACAGCTTGGTGTCATTGGCAAACTTGCTGAGGGTGCACTCAATCCCACTGTCCATGTCACTCACAAAGGTGTTGAACAAGACCGGTCCCAACACTGATCCCTGAGGGACACCACTCGTTACTGGTCTCCAGCTGGACATTGAGCCATTGAGTGCAATTCTTTGTGTGCGGCCATCCAGCCAGCTCTTTATCCACCGAGTGGTCCACCTATCAAATTGATGTCTCTTCAATTTAGAGACATGGATGTTTAGATTGGATATGAGGAAGAAATTCTTTATTGTAAGGGTGGTGAGGCCCTGGAATGGGCTGCCCAGGGAAGTTGTGATTGCTCCATCGATGGCAGTGTTCAAGGCTGGGTTGGACAGAGCCTTGGGTGACATGGTTTAGTGTGAGGTGTCCCTGCCCATGGCAGGGGGGTTGGAAGTAGATGATCTTGAGGTCCTTTCCAACCCTAACTATTCTATGATTCTGTGATTCTATGTTGTGCGGGACAGTGTCAAACACTGCACAAGTCCAGGTAGTGCACAAGTCCACATAGATGACATCAGCTGCTCTACCTCTGTCCATCAGTTCCACAGTACCATCTTAGAAGGCCACCAAATTGGTCAGGCAGGATTCCCCTTCAGTGAAGCCATTCTGGCTGTCATCAACCACCTCATTGTTTTTCATGTGCTTTTGCTTAGTTTCCAGGGGCATCTGCTCCAAGATTTTGCCCAGCACAGAGGTGAGACTGACTGGTCTGTAGTTCCCTGGGTCATCCATTTTCTGCTTCTTGAAAATGGGGCTTATATTACCCTATGAAACTTTGAAATTTGAAAAGATAGAAATGTTTCTTCATGCCATGACCATGTGTATTTGACTCATTAACATACAGTAAGGAGATTAAACAGGGGAAGTTTAGATTTGATATGAGGAAGAAATTCTTTACTGTTAGGGTGGTGAGGCCCTGGAATGGGCTGCCCAGGGAAGTTGTGAATGCTTCATCCCTGGCGGCGTTCAAGGAGGGGTTGGACATAGTCTTGGATGACATGGTTTAGTGGGAGGTGTCCCTGCCCATGGCAGGGGGGTTGGAAGTAGATGATCTTAAGGTCCTTTCCAACCCTAACTATTCTATGATTCTATGATTCTATGATCTGGTTTTGTGCAGCAGCTATTTCCCCCAGAGTTCTGGATATCTGATAATGCAATCAAAACTGGAAATCCCAATCTGGAAGTTAAACATTTCAATAAGGGACCAAAAATGCAAGGAAACTACATGTCACTTAGAAGCATTAGTCTGGAAGAGGAACAGACGAGAGGTATATATTGCAAAGTGCCATGGTTCCCACTTCCCAACCATCCTCGAGATAAGTCTGTCATATTTGCAATTATTAATATTTAATGTGCAGTGGCTGTTGAAAAATATAGGACAAAATCCTGGGACTCTTCAGAAGAGAGATAATATTTCTTCTGAAATATCTGTCACGGATGCTTCCTTTTAATAAAAATGTGTTTTCTTGTCTACAAGGATGAAGAGAAATATGGAAATGCCATGTATTTCATCTGCTTGAAAGAAGCTGTCCTTGTGGACCCAATAGAAATGCTGCTATCACACTTACTACTTCTTTTGCAGTTAATGTATCTTTCCCATGTTGATGAAGAAAGTCCTATTGGTAGTAGGAAGGAAGGGAACGGAAAGAGGAATACTGATATGAAGATATGAAGATGTTAGACCTACATGTGCGTTGTTGGACTTTCATCCCTCATATTCTTTCTCAGAATGTGTCAGACTGTAACAAATGGCAGATACTATCAAAAATTACATTTCTGGAACCTCTTTCTGAATTAAACTTTTCTTTTTTCTTTGATCAGATATAAAAGTTGAAAGAAAATTGAGCAAACTGTCTGCATAACTTGTGACGTCTGCTGTGGATAAAACATATGTATAATACATACATAAGTAAAATTTAATTGTCTAAATGTAAACCAACAAATCAACAAACTGTTGTTAGCCATTTAAAGGCTAAAACCAAACGAAGTGTAGCTCTAAGCCCTGATATGTGAATATACAACTTCATTTTTCTCATATGCTCCTTTTTGCCCTTTTGATATAGAAGTTGTAATCACAGAATACTTAGAAATAAGTTTGCCACCTATAGGGGGAGTGGAAAAAGCTTCCTTACTTGTCAGAGGTGGCAGATGTGAAAGTCTTATATGAGGCTTTTCATTTTACTGAGTGGAAATGTCCTCTTTCCACTGGGTGGATAGTAATTCTGACAGCTTTGCAGGGTTTATATCAAACAATGTGAGGTTTTTTTCTTTCTTTGTGAAAATTAAACCAGTCTTGGCAGGTATTGGGATCTTCATTCTATCCTCCCTTCCTGGTGAGTTTCTCCTTACTTATAGCAGGCTTTTTTAGGTCAGAAAAATGGTGAGCCTTTAAAAATCCCCGGTTAAAGTTTGGAGAAAAAGAAACTTGTGGCTCATGTGGAGAAGAGAAGCACTTTGGTAGCTGAAGATGAATAATACAAGTCTCACAGCAGGGAGCTGCTGCTGACCTATTACTCTCATCATTCCAAAAATTTTCAGTAGTGGACATCTGCTCCAACTGCAGCTGAGCCATTGGTGCACCTAAACTGATGCAGCTTCTAATACAGATACATTGCATGAGCAGAATGATGCAACTAAGAATAAATTCTTCTGGTGCAATTAGAATATTTATTTGTCCACACTCAAAACGTGTTGGTGTTGCTAGCTGTCAGTGGCTTTTCATTGGAGCATACTCCCTTTTATAGGCAAAGACTTATGTGATGAAGAAATTCAGTGGAAATCTATAAAGTGAATGAAAATTACTTTTCACGCAAATAAAAGTGAAACACTGAGAATTGTTTTGAAATTATCTTGGGTGGGAGACACTTTTTGAATTGTGGTGGCTTATTCTTTCCTCTAAAATCTGCACTGCTTTGGCAAGTGGCCAGGAGAACTGCATTCTGACAGTTTTGCCTTTTTATAATCCTATCAGATACTCTTAACTACCCAATTAAGGCAGTTTCTCTTTCACTAACATGCTTTTTCCCTTGTATTTTCCATCAAGATTTTTTTTTTCCCTGAGTTTAAATACTTGAATTGCTGCTTCAAAACGACAGCTGAACATTTTTGGGTATGCTGAAATCACTTCAGGTGATTTTTTTCTGATAGGTTGTTATGACTTAAGGGCTCTACAGATCCTAGTGCAGTGGCATCTGAATGAAGTTCCTGTGCACGTGGAATCTGATTGTGGGTTACAATGTGTTGCGTTTTCTCTCTATTCTTTTTGTAACACAAAAAAACATATTTCTTGGAATTTCCAAAGTGTACAGTACACTTCATTTTCAGTTGTCAAGGTTGCTGACAGTTTACTGTGGCACTATGAATAAATTATTCCAGGAGCCATACTTAAAACAAAGGCAGAAATGCTTCTTTTCTTTTAAAAAGCTGACATTTTGGATTTATATAAGCATAGTCTTACCTGGATACACACTGCATGAAAATGTAGACTATTCAGAATGAATTATTAACCCAAAGCTTTTACTGTTTCTTAGATTCACTGAAGTTTCTCTGCAGGTTACTATGGGGATATGAATGTGGCAGAGAATAGGGGGTTTCTCATAAGATGTATAACAGGCTGCAGTATCAGCAGATGTCATTGTTCAGCAGCTCTTTTCTGTAAGAGAAAGTTCTTTATTACTAAGTGCTGTGCAGAGACCTCTAACCATATTATTAGGAGAACAGGAATGATGTAGTTTGTGGATTTACTTAAGTAACCTTCTGATATCTAGGGCAACTTCATAGTCAGGATTGTAGCTTAAATGTACTCAGTAAAACTGTAATCCAATTAACTGCTGAATTCAGTACACATTTTTAATAGTGATATTTGAAATGCTAACCTTGTCTCAGTGCTGTCAGAATAGTTGCCGGTCCAGTCTCCATGCACCTCTGCATGAGTTTTTTGGAACAGTCAGCTTGCTCCAAACTGAAAGAATCACCTGTGTATATGATCCTTCTAATTAAATATTTGGTGAACATGGTGGTAGGTGGCTTGGAAATAGCATGAGTACAGGCAGTATCTTTCTATATAAAGATTGCAAAGTTTGTCTTTTGTTCTTTGATTTGTTTGTGTTGGATGAATAACTGAAGAGTTGGAACTTTAGGAAGACTGACACTGATTTCAGTGGACTTTGAATCATATTCTTATTGTCATATTATTGATTGACAGAAGGTTTAGGATACTTCAGGCCCAATTCTTTTTTTCCACAACAGTTCTAGAATACCAAAAAGTACAGAATTGTATAATTGGAAAGTTCCATAAAAGAAACGTAACCTGAATAGTTTGTGAAGAATTTCTCTTTCCCTACTGATTGAATGTATTTTCTTCAATGCCAAGACCTTATTTTAAAAAAGTCAAAATCACCCAAGTGCGTAAGGAAAAGTGAATTAAGCTTGAAATAATGAAACTAGATAGTTAATATACAAGCCTCAAAACCCCCATTTAGTTGGCATACCGGATTGAAGAAAATGAATTTAGAGTTGGCTAAAGTATGTAAAAAAATGTCCAGGTGACTTAAGCTCTGCCTGTGACCATTGTCATAATTGTTTTAGACTTCCTAAGCATCTTACCCATTAGCTTCCCAGCAGCTTTTTTTAGCCAGTGGAGCGCTGGAGTGTTCTTAATATATGCTTACAAGGTGATTGTTCTATTTTTAAATGTAGAATTTGAGAAGTTACATGATGCTGTCCTTCCCACTTTCACCACCTATAAAGAGAGTCTACATTCAGTTTTTAAATAACCGTCACCATTGTTTCTTCCTTCACTTTCTTCCTTCTTACCTTCCTTTCCCTTTGGTTGATGTTTTCAACCTAGGATTAGTTATTCTTCTTTTTTACAAATTTTTTTAAACTGTTTTACTTACAAGCAGCAATTTTCAATTGACAGTGCTATGTGTCCTGTACTTTCTTCAAGGCCAGGCCTATGCTCAGCATGGGATGGAAACATAGTGAAAATGCTGCATAGCAGTATCAAGAGGTGCGATGAGTGCAGATATTTGTTAAACTCCCCTCCCCAAATAACTAAGCAATTATCTCTCTTCAAACAACATTTTTCCATTTCTAAAAGAAGTAAGTTTGAAAGTTCAGTTAATCTATTATTTCCTAAATGGAGCACAGTAAAATCTACTTAGGTGTTCTCAAAAGGTTCAGCACATTTGAAAAGTGACCAGCAGATTCACTCTCTCAATATTTTCTGGTTCTGTCATGCTTTGTAGCAAACAGCACTTTAAAGAGTTCTAGACATCACAGGATCTTGTGCTCATTCTAATCTTATCTTCTTGACATTATGAAGGTTTGATTCATTTCGTTTTTTTAGCTACAAAAACTTGAAGTTGATAATTAGGAATTATTTTACTTGAGTTAGCTGGGAAGAATTTGAACTCAAGCTTGACTGGTTTCATTCAGCTAAAGTATAGGATATTGCTCTGGATGTTAAGTTGGAGTAAAGCAAGTCATAGGCATGTCTCTAGGTACATTGAAGAATTTAAATAAATGTGAAAATGAATTAGAAAATAAAACTTGAAAGAATAAACACAGTGCCTTTTTTAATTTTTTTAACAGTACTCCTCTGCACAGAAGCTTGAATTTCTGCAGATCAACATGAATTAATATCTCTTCTTTTGCAATAATAATGCAACCAGCAAGGAGATAGTTGAAAATCTGGGTGCAACTTGTGTTGCAACCAGACCTATGATTCCCACTTCCCATGGGTATTCACAGTTTTCAAGAGAACAGTTATGTATTTTATTTTAGAAGTATATGAACAGATATTTTTCTCTGTGAAAGTGGACTTATTTCTCATCTGAGTGAATAAAAACTCATTCCCCTTGATTAACACAACCACCTTTACTCTTATATATGCTGAAGATAGTCATTAAAATATATTTAATACAAGCAACCCTCATTTTGAAGCTGCCTCAGATTGCAGCCCTGGGGAAAGCCAAGCAATTAAGTTTGGATGCAGCACTGAACTGAAGATACATGGTATTAACAAAAACCCCCAAATAATGATTCGGACAATAGTGGCACAACAGAAGGCTCCCAGTAGATCCTAGAGTACTGGTTTTGACTCTGTACCACATTAAATGACGTTAATTTCATGTCATGCTAGAGTTGGATATTTTACAAAGAGATAACCATGTTCAACCATGGTAATTCCCTAGGATGTCTTTCTCTTGCTATAAAAGTAATGCTTCTACACTCAAGAAGCTGGCTGGAGCTGGCAATTAAAATGTCTCTGATCACAAAAATGATCAGACAATAAAGAGGGGTCACTTCAGATAAAATAAAACCAGCAATTTAAGTGATTTATGGATGGTTTGGGACAGGAAGACAGGGGGAATGTGAGCAGAAGGGGTGAAGCTGGTCTTGGAAATAATTACTTCTGTGGCCTGGGTAAAAAACAAGTGTATGATCATAATTCCACAGGAAGTGGCAGCTAAGTATACATCTCTGAGGCTAAAACTTTGTGGATCTTTATATTTACAGGGAAGGGGAATACATGACAATATCTAAAACATTCACTCTTCCAAAATTTTGTGGTTGTTTTTGCTCCTCAAGAACTGTGCAAGAGTTTGAATGGATGATTCCAGTGTGACTCTCAGCCTTAATTCTGTTATTTCAGTTCTGCCAGTGACGATCCAGTGTTTCCTCCATCATAGCTATGATGTAACATCTGATATATATATGTGTATATATGCATGTGTGTGTTGTTTGGCGTACATTTTCCATTTTAATGAGGGAGGTAAAGGAAGTGCTATCAGGAAAACAGTGTAGGTTATGCTGTTTCTTCAGAATCCCTGTATTTTCCTACTATTTTCACCACAATTTTGTTCAGTCTTCCATTTGCAATATTCTGTTAAGTGGTGTGAAATAACTTGTGTTTTAACTGAAAGCATTTAGCATGTCTGATGTGAGGAATCTAAGAGGATCCTTATCTTGTTGAAGAAAAGCTTGTCTCAGCCTTGTTAAAAAGAACCAAAATGAACTCTGGGTTCCTGGGCAACAAGTCTTCTCAATAAAAGAATTCCTGTTGCCTGTGAATGTATCTGAGCTCTTGCTGAGAGCATTCTGGCTGCCACATTTTCGTGTACTGACCGTGCTGTAAGTAAGATACTGCGATACAATGCGCTTTGGGACACTCTGTCCATAAAGAGGTATGATACAGAACCAAATTCTATTTTATCTTATTCCCTGAAATTGTGCAATTCGTTTCTTAGTAAATACTGTTACCAAAGTGATATTAAATCATTCTGTCTAGGCATTTGACAGTGCCAATACAACACTCTTCTAGATAGCAGATCTGAATACCAAATGGAGATAATAGGAATTATACTGATACGAATGTTCAGAAAATACTCTGATCTAGATTTTAGGGGTAAAGGGTGCTGATTGTATGTAGTAAATTTCAGGATTTTCTCTGTCTTCTCTAGGTGTCAGTAAATGTTTTTGTTACAACTTTTGTTAGGCAAAAAGATTGCAAAATCATAAACCCGACGGGTTTAAGTAACAGCTTCAGGTACACTAGAATTATCCTGATATTTTAGTAGTTGAAATGCTGGAAGTTTTATGTGAACATACTGATATAGTGTTTAATGTTTTGATGTGTTGCAGTTCAATGCGTATCTGTTAATATTCAGCTAGCATTGAAGGCGCGATTGAGGTGGTGAAGAATTGCATGTAAGGATGAGGAAGCATCCCCACTCATATTCCTTTCATTTCAGATGTTTTATGCTAAAATCTTCTGCCATCTATTCTCATACTCGTGATTTTGTGAGATAGCCTGTTAAGTATGATTCAGAAAGGTTTTTAATTTTTCATTTATGTTATTCCTTAAACAAAATCAATAGAATCATCATCTCTACATCATCTTTGATCTCACTAGAGTTGGTAACTATGCACTTTGTTTGATAGATTTTGGAAAAATAATAGTGGAGAACATTTCACTATATTGTGAAGTGCCTATTTACTTCACCATCTAACCAGGACATGATCCCTTTTCAGTCAGCTTAGTGATTTCATATACCAGGTGAAGTCTCTCAGTCCTGCTAGTGCTGTGGTTCAATACCTTCACGTTAGGAAAAGAAGCGCTGTTATCTTTTCTTTATGGAAATTCAATAAATGGAATTGGCCTGCTATAGTATAAGAAAAAGCATGTATTTGTATTATGAAATGCACACAATTTAATATAGCATGTGTTTGCTTTTCCAGTCAGGTATGCACAGTACATGTAAGCATATGTCTCGGGTTCAGCTGAACCCAGGACAGCATATCTAGTTGCTGTAGATGAATGAAGGAAAACTTTATTTAGCTACGCTTAATAAGCATGAGAAATTCTATGGTTTACTGCAAATAATCCATTCTATAGAAAAGGGACATATTTATCTCTTCACTGTGGTGGTGTTGTTTTTTTTGTTGTTTTTTTTTTTTTTTAAATCTATTTGTAGGATAACATTAACTAGCTGTGGCATGATTGATGCATTCAAAACTGAAATAATAGTTGCATAGAACAGGGAAAGGACAGGCTTGTCCACCAGGGTTTCATTGCAGGGCTGCCAGCTGTCAGATTATTCCTAGCAAAGGAAGAATTCAGCGTAATTTGTGGAGAAAAAAGTGAATAATATAAAGAGGAAAAAGCATGTCTGATCATAGTCTAGAATTTAAAATTAAATACCGATTTATTTTACTGGTCTGGAATTTAACTCCATGTTAAATAATGGCCACTATCTTGTTTGATTCTGGGAATGACAAAAAGAATTCCCAAACTGAGTCAGACTTTTTAAGTCAGATTTAGCTGTGCTCTGAGACTGAGAGTGATAGTAGGATATGTCTATTGCAAACTGAGCATATCTGGTGGTTTGTCGAACTCACAGACCAGTTATCTTTTATCTGTTATCTAGAACCATGGCAATTGCTGTGAAACTTCTTACAGTTTTTCCCCTCTCACTTGCCATATAGTCTATCATTCTTCTCTGTCTCCTTTCCTCTCACTTAATTCCTACTCTGTTGCTACCCTTTGAAAATTATTTTTTCAGAAATAGTAGCTGAGAAATAAAATGTGCATTGCATTTATAAAACTTTCACCCTTAGTGTCAGGTCATTATCCGCTTGCTATTTTCAGATATTTATTGTTGTTATATTTTCGTATTCTTTCTCCCCTAAATTCTTTAGTTCTTTATTGTGTGTAAACCTGTCAAACACTAAGGACTTCTTAATTTTTCTGCCAACTTGTTTTCTTTCAACTTCAATTAGATCCAGTGTTATTTATTTTCTAATGGCAAAGCCGTCGAGTGGGGTTTAGCATCAAAGTGAGCAAGAAGGCATCTGAATTCCCTGTCGCAGTAAAGGTGTGTGTGAAGGATATACACGGGATATGCAAAAAGAGCAGAAGATGAACTGGAATGTATTGATTGGGATGTGGAACAGATGTTCTCCCTGGCTACTCATAAGAGATCTCATCTACTCTGCATTTCATAGGAACTTGAACTAATGTTACTTTGTCCATTACACTTTTAAACTCTGAAAGCATAGATAGGGAGGTGCGTATATTTTCACAGTATATGCTTTTCTTCTGACTGGCATTATTATTTTGCAAAACAATTCCCACACCCAAAATTCTCCAGTAAATTCACAGCACCACAAATTTGCTGTTTGGTTCTTAATATTTCTGTGCACCACCAATGAAGGCTGAATAGACTGTCTGTGGTATAAGGAACACAGAGAACTAATGCTGCAAATGGTTTTGCTCCTCAGGCATTCTGTAAAGTGAGAAGCCACGTAAGGGATTCTCAATCAAGACATAAGGTACCCTAACAAATAATTTCTCAGAGCTTTAACTTCTGAAAAACTTAAGAATATCCGCAGGGAAAATCATTGGATCTGCAGTTTCATATTTAGATTGCAGTAGCTGGAAGTTAATTAGCCCTGCTACCCTTTTACTTTTAAGCTAATTAGTAGAAAAACTGGATACAAAAGAGTCAAAGTCATTTTGAGAGAAAGAACTTCAACGTTTTGTACATAACAGTCCCTTCTGAGGATATTATCTCCATAATGACCATAGGATGCTCTCCATTCTGACAGAATGTAGTTCTACAGTCTCTGGACTCATTTAGACAACGTCTTAGTCATTAATGATTTCAGGCCTAACCGCTTGCAATTGCCACATGAAACCACATGACATGTTGTTTAATTATGCAATGATCAGCAGCCTTTACATTTTAATTAGGGAGACACTGTAATGAAGCCGTCCCACTTTACATATGGCTTATTGGGCTGAAAGGTCGTCTTTACTAATTGGTTGCTTGAAAATGTAATTTTGACACAACAATACAGGTAGACTTGTCTTCACTTCTAATGTGTTTCCTGATATTTTTTTGATTTGGCTAATTAGTGCTAATAAGTTGAAAGCTGCATGGCATTCCAAAACTCCTGCTGTTTACTATATGTACAGTAGTTTTGTTAACAGATTTTAGTACTGTTAATACATGGCGACATACTGCTACTGTCTACTCCCAATTTTATTTGGTTTTGCAAGATTACAGGAACTTTAATGTCACACTTTCCTTTCAGTTAGCTGCCTGTGAAACAGATTCCTGATGCAAGTTAAAAGAAGTATGATTTAGTAACCATTTGCAGTACTCTTTAGAGAATACTGGCTTTGGAAAATGTATGATTTATTTGAGTTTAAGGTTTTCAATGATTAATTCATGAATATATGCTCAAGAATGCTGAGTGTTCCAAAATAATGAAAGTCTATCCTTTTGTAGCTGTTTGTTTTCATTTCAAATCAAAGTTGTCTTGGTTGTTTACTTATTTAAAGAATAGTCTGTTCTTTCCACTGGGGTTTTGATAGAATTTTGACAAGTAAAAGAATTAATTTACATTAAAGAATCAAATAGGTAAAGTCTCCATCTTCCCCTGCACTATTTTATGAGATATAAGCAGAAACATTTCCCAACCTCCTCCACCAATCCAGTCCACGTGTTGTGTAACATCTCTCTCCTAGTTGGTGTTTCATTTTGTTTGCAACAGTAAGGCAGGTAGAGTTCATCTTAGCTCCTCACAGGGATGGCTGCTTATGAGGATCCTAGATCAAAAATATTTGGCTTTGTGTCCTTCCTCCCTTAAAGCTATTTTTGCTTATATCCAGTTGAATAAAATATAAGTTGCTTCAGTTAGTCAAGAGACTCAGTAAGAGTACTTCAGGCAAACATTACTGCTGCTGTTGTTAGAGCTGTTTTGATAGCCAAATGGATCTTTGGTTTGACTCAATGCTGTTCTTATTTTGAGACAGTCAGGATCCTGGACTGAAGATTAAAGAAGTCTGAGGGAGAACAGTGGATGCTGGGAATCTGATAGCTAAAGAATAATACTTTCGGCATTGAGGAGAAGAGTAAGAGAACAGGATATGGCCATACGGCAGCAGTGGGAGATAGGAAGTAACACTGGATCCTGGGATTCTTTATAATTACCAGGGTAAGAAAGGCAGCTCAAGACCTCTGGAAGGAAGGAAGGGCTCACTCTGTGGAATGAATAGAATGTGAAATATGAATAAGTAATGATACTGGGGTCTGGCAGTAAGAGCTGTGTTTCTGGCACAAGTATGGAGCAAAGGTTAGGGTAAAAAGAAGAGTGGGGAGAGGAATGGGGCTGGAGCAGCTTAGAACAGGTAGTCAGCATATTTGCATATACACGTTGATAGGAAGGCACAAAATATTCTTTATCTCATTCTTCACATGATCTGGCATCTTAAAATATGAATGAAATGTCCTTCTTATGATTGTATAATGGGAAATATTCACATAAGCATTCAACACATGCATCGAATAGAAATTTTGGTAGCAACATTCCATTGCAAGTTAAAGCTTATGATGTAAAAGTACATTATAGCAAGTCATTTCCTCTTAAGATTTCCTTTTCCTGAAATCCTTTAAGACTTTAACCCCAAGGTTTGTATTTTCAGAAAAATCCAAGCAAACACTAAAAGTAACTAATCAAATCTCTTGTTATGGGAGAGTCAAGATTTCTAGAACAGACTGAACATCAAGATAGTTGAGCTGCACATATCTACTAAACAATTCTATCAGAATGGATTTAACCAGTAAGTTGTTAACTTTGGCCATGCAGTACCTTTTTGGTGGCTCCAGGAGTAAAAGTAGTTTTTTGTTGAAACAGGAGTTGGGAGCTGCTCTGATGTTTAACTCAGTGAACTGCGGTTACAACTGCAGCTTTGTAACTTCCTGGGATTCAATTGTCCCCAGCCAAAGCTTTAGCTTTCAGCCAAATTTGTTTTGTGGTGTACTTATGTAGTACAATGTTTAGTTTAAAATGTTGATAGGAAAGTACCATTTGAGTAGCTTTATTTTATTAACACTTCAGAAAAAAAAATATTCCATGTATGAGATTCCATTTTACATTTATACCACTTGAGTTTTCAATCAAATTTTTGGAAAATAAGTGAGCCTCACTCCCATAGATAACCACAGAATAAACAGATGAGCACGGAATACACAGCACCTGAAATTAAACTTTGTATAATTTCCGGAAAAATATTTTGTTGATCACAAATTTACACTACTTTGGAAATGTCTTATTTTTATGCTGTATAGGACTTTCCTACTTTCAACTTTCTAACTCTTAAGTACTTTTGGTTTCTTAATAGCTTGAATTACACTGATAAATATAAATAAATAGAAAAATAGTTAAGTGTATTTAAAGTTTTTGAATTCTCAGATAACTAAAATATAAAGGAATTTATTCTCTTCTTTTTTAGATCCATATGGAATTCAGATATTTTCAAATTTTATAGCTTGAATATCTTGCTTATAGAGTATTTTATTTGCTTTTTTAAAATTGTACTTTTTAAATGAAAAAAATCAACACTGAATATTGTGTGAAAATACCCTGTAGAATATTTTTTTGTATCTGTTGTTTTAAAATGAAGTACCGTGATAATATGTGCTTTAGAATAATTGCAAATGTTTGTGTATAATACAGTATTTTTATCTCTTAGCAGCATGTTAGCAACTGAAGCTTATGAATTTTCCCATAAGTAGATATTAGTTAATATAAAGTTACTGCTGTTAGTTGAAAAGTTTATGGAAATCTTTTTCTTATCTGAAGTGGTGGGTGATTTCATTCCTGATGTAAACCAAAGTAATGACTGTGCCATGTACTATTCTGTTCTAGCTTCTGTATGCTTCTTATCAGAACCTACTGCTAAATTAAGAGATGTTACTTACTTATGGTCTCCTGAAATTATTTGTCTCTGAAATCACAGTGAATAAGAGCACAACTGAATCCCAAGACTTGATTTAAAAAATCTGTTCCACCAATTGTTTAGTTATGAAATGAATCATCACTGGTTGCCAAAATGCCCTTTCTTTTTCTGTAAAACTGGAAAAGAATGGATTAGCATTCAGGCAATTTGTTTTACCACCCTGCATTATGGTAGATTATTTACTGCACTGTGAGATATAGATGTCACATAACTTGCATACTGATATCATAATTTCATTATAAACCCTCTTAAAAAAGAGAAGAAAACCCCCACAATCAAAGTACCTGAAGTATATGTCAGGTACGTAGATAAAGGTACTCAAAACTCTAGCTGGTAATTGCTCTGTTAATCATGTCTCCATTTCAGGTTTCTAACACTACCATTTGCAAGAACAGATTTAAGTTAGATATGGAACTCAAAGTAACTATCCAAGTTGAAAATAGGGTGTTGACATTTTAGTGATTGCATTAGTACTTTTATGAACTTGAATTTTAATCATGCTATATCAGCATAGCTGGTAAAACACCTGAGAAGCTTGAACAGGATTATTATCCCCTGTGGTAAGCCCCAAATACTAAGTATTCACTCTATATCTGATTTGTGCATTGCACAGCACTATCTAGCATCATAGCAAAATGTCATCTATTTTGTAAACCCAGAGAGGGAAGTGGATAGCTCTTATAAATGCTTAGCAAAGGCCAAAGCCAAAGTCTACCAGGGCCAGTGGGAACAATTCAGATTTGAATCAGGAACCAAGTACACCAGGATGATCATGCGTTGTATAGGTCTTTATCTAAGATCAGGTTAACTGCGGAATTCCACATGCACACAGCAGAATAAGAGCAAGAAATGCTGGTATCATGCAAAAGTGCAGATTCCATACACAAATCATGTTGTGGCATGCCAGTCATGTCTGAAAGAAAAATTGTTGCTCTTGCTGCTGAGCAAGGCTAACATGCTGCCTGTGAAAAAGAGAGGTTCTTTAAGCAACTGATCAAGCCACTAGGTAGAGATAAAAATAAAGTTTAACACTGGCTGGGAGCTGCATGTCATTCTTGGTCATGCTAAGCCTTTTTCTTCAAAGCATTTTCTTCCTTTTAAAGATATAGAACAGAATATTCTATAATGTACTAATTTTTTTCAGTATATTAATTTTTGTAACTCAGCAGATAAGGCATTTGTATGATAAAACAACCAGAGTGGTGGGAGATGTTAACTATTGCAAGTACAGAATTTTAAACACCCAAAATGTTTAAAACTAGTAACTAGCATAACTAGTAAAAGTGATTGGTATTTTTAAAAAGATTATGAATGGCACAGTCACCTGCTATACAGAAATCCCTAAATATGTGTTTGATATGGCTTTTCTCATATTTGGGGAACCTGAGTCATAAGTAAGATTAAGCCTAAATGTTAAAAAGAAGTGATAACAATCATAAGAGCACTATCTCATGTTATTCCACAGCACTTCAGTGAGTCATGGGTTATTAATACTTGATTGGATTAAACCCATCATTGAATTCCCCATCCTGCTTCTACAAAGTTTCTACATCTCTCATACTAAGCTCCATCTTCATAGTAACAATGGATTTCTTTTTTTTTTTCTTTTATTGTAGTACACAACCAAAAGACCATGTAGCTGCTACATTATATCAGTGTGAACTATTGTACTGAAATTACGAAGAACGATTTTTGTAGGTCTCTGGGATACCTACATTGCTCTTTACCTATCATCTCGGAATAAATCTTTGCTGTACCACAATGAAAACTTCTTTAAAGGTAGAGAGCAGAAATGTAAGCACACTTGGCATCTGTCTGCCAAGAAATGCATCACAGGGCAAAGTCCTGACTTTATAGCAGCTAAGCCTGAGTCAAACACAAGAGCTAAAAGACAGGATTTGCTGGTTTTAGTGACTACTCTTTAAGGCTATTTTTATTCTTAGTCTCTTTGTGTATTTATATGCCTGTTGAAGGAAGTAACAGTACAGGGACCCCATTCCATTGCATAATTATTACTTATCCACAGTGACTTCTAAGTCACTCATAGTCCCCTCTAACACAAAACAATGCAGAAAATTTGCATCTGCATCATCTAAATTGCTGCCTGAATCAGTCATTTCTCTCTATAGAAATATCTGAAAATCTATACAATCTTTTCTGTGGTGTCTAGATACTGTACATAGCCAACTGTCAGTTCTGCAAGTCTACCAACTAAATGCTTGATGTGAGATGATCAGCTTTCCATTACATCTTCAATGCTCATCCTCAACTAATATTTGGAAATCTTAGGGATTTTGTCTCTCACAGGTGGTTAAATTCTTCCTTTTGTTGTTTTACATCTGACAACACATATATGGAAACACATTTCTTCTATTTTGTTGTGTAAAGAGAATGGGAGAGGAATTAGCATCACAATTACCCTGAAAGTGATAGAGAAACCTTGAATGCTTTTTGTTTGTATTAAGAAATATGATTCACATTAGGAAGCTGACCTTGATGTGTCTCAGAATGAACATTTTGGGGGTCATTTATACTGAGAAGGTTTTTTGTCATGAAGATAAAAAAAAACCCAAACAGATCAAGATGCTCTGCTGGAGAGTCCTTGCACTGAAAGCTATGTGTGCGGTGTCCTGAAAATAACAATTCCACAGTCTGTCACTCCTCAAAAGAATCCACTGCTGGATGCCATGACTGTAGTTCCTCTGCTAACTGATTTCCAAAAATTGCTGGACTGTTTTTAAAGCCCTGAGATAATACCATCCAAGTTAATTGAGTTTTCCTTCCCTTGTCAGGATTTTCCCATTCGAAAGCAAATAAATTCTGGCTTTCTTTGGCCAATGGTAAGCAAAAGACTTTTTTGAGACAAAGAGGCAAAAAAATCACAAAATGAAATATGAACCTTTGTAAATAAATAGAATCAGTTTTAAGTAATGTTAAATTTGATGGCTTTGTAACAGTAGCAATGGAAAAAACTGAGGTACATATTTCAAAGAAAAAAAATAGTAGAGTGCAGCTAGAGAACATAATGAGCATTCTTGTATAAGATAAACCGTTGCAGCTGGCATAGTTTTAGGTCCTTATGATCTTAGTGCAAAAATAAGTGTAAGAAAAACAGGATAGAAAAACAGGATGTGTAGATGGGTTGTATCTGGGACTAGCAGGTGTCCAGGATGGGCTGCAGCTAAACTAACTGATAAGTAGGACAGAATGATTGCTATGTCTGCAGTGTTACCGAACCAATTAAGCTGGTATAAACATTATCTACTGCATGTGCTTCAAAGGCTGCCAGAACTGATGAAGATTGTTGGAAGAAGTAAACGACCCTGAGAGACCACCACCACATTTTTGTACGCATGCAGGGAAACTTTCTGGAAAAAGTGACATCATTCATACTCAGTGCCATGAATATGCATGTATGTATGTAATGAATATGTATGCCCAGTGACAGTGCAAGGACGGCTTAAGTAGCAGTACGGGGAGACACGCTAGGAGGAGCTATCCCCCAAGTCTCCCGGCGCCGCAATAAAGAATATCTGCGTGTCGACTTTATTGACGAGTTCCTGGAGATTTCTCCTAATCATCGTATGCCGGGAATGGTGCAAAATCCAAAAGAAACCTTGCTTTTTTTTCCCTGAGCTTCATGTGTGTTGCTACAAGATGTTCTTGTGGGAGAAAGAAAGAAAATTAGACTTGACATTGTCTTGCCTCTTGACAGTAAGTTGCTAATAGGAACTTCTGCATAGGACAAGTTTCATATGAGATCCTAAGCATATTTTTTTCTCCAAAGATGGACTTCTTACCTAACAAAAGATATTTTTTCTTCTCTGTGTCACAGTTTGTTATTGAAATTATTTTTATGTTCTACATACATAAAAATATTTAATTACAAAGTCCTTTATAATGACAAGTATTGGTGGGTTACAGAGACCTTCGAAAGTAGCATAATTTTCAAAATTAGGTGTTTTTTCTTTTTTTTTTTTTTTTTTTAATTTGAGTCAATGATAAAGAGAAGCTAGGTCCTGAAGACTGGTTCAAGTAAAAGGAGAGAACTCAAGGAACAAGTATTTTTTTTCTACAGTTTGAAACAGTTTTTAGGACAGTGAGAAGAGTGTGCAGCAAGCTCACTGCCCTGGACTTCAAGAGAGCAGACTTTGGCCTCTTCAGGGGTTTGCTCAGTAAGGTTCCATGAGATATGGCCCTAGAGTGCAGGATGGCCCAAGACTGCTGGTTGATATTCAAGGATCACCTACTACGAGCTCAGGAGTGTTGCATCCCAACTAGAAGGAAGTGCAGCAGGAGGGCCAGGAGACCTCCTTGGATGGATAAGGAGCTGTTGAGGAAACTTCAAAGGAACAAAGAGGCTTATAAAAAGTGGAAGCAAGGACAGGTGGCCCTCCGGAAGCTATCAGGAGAAGTGGCTGCCCTGGATTTGGAGAAGGCAGAGGTTCTTTATGACTTCTTTGCCTCAGTCTTCACTGGCAAACTCCCTGACCACACCACCCAAGTCTTGGAAGGCAGACGCAGGGACAGTGAGAATGAAGACCCTGGGCACACTGTAGGAGAGATCTGGTTCAAGACCACCTTAGGAACCTGAATGTATACAAGTCCATGGGACCTGATGAAATCCTTCCACAGGTCCTGAAGGAGCTGGCAAATGAAGTTGCTAAGCCACTGTCCATCATATTTGAAAAATCATGGCAATCAGGTGAAGTTCCCGACGACTGGAAAAAGGGAAATATAACCCCCAGTTTTAAGAAGGGGAAAATGGATGAGCCGGGGAACTACAGACCAGTCAGTCTCACCTCTGTGCCTGGCAAAATCTTGGAGTGGGTTCTCCTGGAAGGCATGCTAAGGCACATGAAAGCAAACAAGGTGCTTGAGAGCCAGCATGGCTTCACTAAGGGGAAATCCTGCCTGACCAATCTGGTGGCCTCCTATGATGGGGCTTCGGAATTGATGGACAGGGGTAGAGCAGTTGATGTCATCTACCTGGACTTGTGCAAAGCATTCAACACTGTCCTGCAAAATATCCTTCTCTCTAAGTTGGAGAGACATCAATTTGATAGGTGGACCACTCGGTGGATAAAGAACTGGCTGGATGGCCGCACGCAAAGAGTAGTGCTCATTGGCTCAGTGTCCAGCTGGAGACCAGTAATGAGTGGTGTCCCTCAGGGGTTGGTGCTGGGACCGATCTTGTTCAACATCTTTGTTGGTGACATGGACAGTAGGATTGAGTACGCCCTCAGCAAGTTTGCCAATGACACCAAACTGTGTGGTTCAGTTGATACATTGGAGGGAAGGAATGCCATCCAGAGGGACCTTGACACACTTGTGAGGTGGGCTGATGCCAACCTGATGAAGTTTAACCAGGATGAGTGCACGGTTCTACACCTGGGTCAGAGCAATGCCAGGCACAGCTACAGGTTGGGCAGAGAAGAGATTGAGAGCAGCTGTGCAGAGAAGGACTTGGGGGTGTTGATTGATGAGAAAATGAACATGAGCCGGCAGTGTGCGCTCACAGCCCAGAAAGCCAACTGTATCCTGGGCTGCATCAAAAGGAGTGTGACCAGCAGATTGAAGGAGGTGATCCTGGCTCTCTACTCTGCTCTTGTGAGACCTCACTTGGAGTATTGTGTGCAGTTCTAGTATCCTCAACATAAAGAGGAAGTGGAAGTGTTGGAACAAGTTCAGAGGAGGCCACGAGGATGATCAGGGGACTGGAGCACCTCCTGTATGAGGATAGGATGAGAAAGTTGGGGCTGTATAGCCTGGAGAAGAGAAGGCTGTGTGGAGACCTCATAGCAGCCTTCCAATACCTGAAGGGGGCCTATAGGGATGCTGGGGAAGGACTCTTCATGAGGGACTGTAATGAGAGGGCAAGGGGTAATGGGTTTAAACTTAAACAGTGGAAGTTTAGATTTGCTATGAGGAAGAAATTCTTTACTGTAAGGGTGGTGAGGCCCTGGAATGGGTTGCCCAGGGAAGCTGTGAATGCTTCATCCCTAGCAGCATTCAAGGTGGGGCTGGACATAGCCTTGGATGGCATGGTTTAGTGGGAGGTGTCCCTGCCCATAGCAGGGGAGCTGGAACTAGATGATCTTAATGCCCTTTCCAACCCTAACTATTCTATAATTCTGTGATTCTATGTATATTCCTATATTTAAGCATATATGCATGTGATTTTATGGATCAAGAAATGTACATTGCATTTGTAACTTGATTTTCTTTAAAAGAAATGGAACAAATTAAGTAGCTATTTTTCAAAAAGTAGCTCAGAGAAAAATCTGATGATCTGATAATTCTAAAATAATCTGTTGGGTTTTTAAATAATTTTTTTTCCTGAAACTACGTTTCTTAAAAAAAAAATAATAAAATAAAATAAAGTGAAACATTAAGAAACCCCTTATCCTCGTATAGACCATGCATTGGATTCTCTGCAGATGAAGTTCTTGACCAAACAGGAACCTCTTTTTGGTTTTATCAGTTTTCTTTGAACTATTTTCCTGACAGTAGACATGTGAGACAGCAATGCTTATTTTGAAGATTATCCATTTGTCACAAGCTTAAATTAAAACAGTAGGGAATATTCAATTTCCTCCTTCTAAATAATGCTTCCCATTTAAATCCCAGTAAATCTGTTTTATTGATATTAGATTGCAAAGATCAAAAATATCAAAAAAAAACCCAAAACTAAAAACCAAACCAACATGCTGGATGTTTGATATATATTACCATTGTTAAGAGGCAGCTGACACCAGCTGGCCTCATGTTTCATCCAACTTGCCCATTAAACCTACCTCGCTGCTCTGTGTTTATATAGCAGGGTCTCTGGCAAAACCTTGAAATGCTGTCAAGCCACATAATCATAACTATTCAATATCATGTGCATAATTGTGTCAGCAGGGAGACAAAAGATTATTATTATCACTGAACAACTAAAAGGTACAGAGCTGTACTGAGTAACATTAGCACTTGAATGTTATATATTAACAGTGCCTTTCAGACCATACTGACTGGGAAATGATCCTTTCGTCCCTACAGCTGCTGAGCTTTACTGGGTTGCAGAATGACAAGTGTTAAAATAAATAAATAAATAAACAGAAGCTGCCAAGAAAAAGGGGCAGGAAGGGAACAAAACTGCGAAATATGCGCAGTTAAGTGGCTGAAACCACCCTTTTGTGTTACATATTGATTCTCACGCTTCTTTATTTATTTATTTGATTGATGACATGGTGTTTCACGTCAGCTCAAGCCACAATAATATTTTACAACCATGTTTGTGAGAGCTGAACTAAATGAGAACAATTGGATCAGAAGGCCCCCAGTCACATTTCTTTGATTTAGTGAAGCAGGAGCCTATCTTTATTGTGCTGTTGCTAAAGCCACCAGTAATTAAAGCTGAGTGCTTAACTCTTTGAAGTTCATCAAACAACACGCTCAATTTGTTTATTGCTAGAGATGTGCTAAACTTTTAAGTCAAGCAGCCCAGCAAACCAGTGCTCTGAAGATTTGAGGAACCACATGAAGTATTTGTTAGTTAGGATAATTTTAGGGGCAAAATAGGCCCATTTTCTTTAGATGGAATATTTAAAAAATACTATTTAGCAAATAGCTCCTGAATTATTTAAGAATGCAGAAACAATCTGTGTTTTGGTGATGATTCCCATGCTAATCTTCTGTGAAAATGGAAAAGTGTTACATTCAGAAGGTACAACCAATTATAAGAGCAACGAGGTTCTGATTGGGAAAAAGCAATATTAGCAGACTTGTAGGTTCATTCCCATTGAGCAACCTTGTGAGGGATTTACTTAAGTTTGAGAAGGACCTTAAGAATTAAAACTACTATTCCTTTCATAGAATCATAGAATCATAGAATAGTTAGGGTTGAAAAGGATATTAAGATCAGCTAGTTCCAAATCCCCTGCCATGGGCACGGACACCTCACACTAAACCATGTCACGCAAGGCCCTGCCCATCCTGGCCTTCCTCCTGGCCAATGCTGCCCAATCCTCCTAGCCTTTTCAAGGTCCTATCCTGCATCCTGGAGAATTGACGAAAAGACAATCTGCGCTCCAGAGCCCCGAACCACCTCTCCCAGAGTCCTGTAGTCCTTCTTTATAGCCTCCCGACTACTGCTGTCTATATCAGTAGCACCCACATGGATTACCAGGAGTGGGTAATAGTCAGTGGGACCGACTAGAGCAGGCAGCTTCTCGGCCACATCCCTGATCCGAGCCCCTGGTAGGCAACACACCTCCCTTGAGGCTGGGTCAGGCCGGCACATGGGTGCCTCTGTGCCTTTCAGCATAGAGCCCCCTACCACTGCGGCCCGCCGCTTTTTCCTGGCAGCACCAGCAGTGACCTTCTTTACCAGTGCACCAGCTGGTTGCGCCTGGTGGGAGCGCTATTGCTCATCAGCCCCCTGCAGGACAGCAAAGCGGTTCTGGGTGGGGACATCAGATGTAGGAGGAAGTCCTTTGCTTTGAATTGTCCTCTTCCTCCTTTTTTTTTTTTCCCTTTTACCGTTTCCCAGCTTCCTGGGTTAGCAGCGTCCTTTCCTGCATGAGCAACAGTAGACGCTCGAGGCCCCAGAACAGTCTGGTCCCGGAGCAAGCAATGCTGCTCCCCCTCAGCTTCCCTGAGACCTTTCAGCCTGGTAACAGCTTCCTGCAGCTCAGCCACCTGCTGCAGGAGGACCTCCACCAGGGAGCGCAGAGTGCAGCCCTGCCCATTGCTCACCCTTCCCTCAGGACAGCAGGGCAGGCGCTCTCTACACTCCGAGCTCTGCACTGCAGCCTCCCTTCCCATCGGCTCCGTCTGGGTGCCTACACTGGCCACCGCACCGTACGAGACCCCTGGCTTTAATGGGATTTATGCACATGTTTACATGCATTTCTAAAAGAACTCTTTACTCATCTGACTGCTGTATGCAAGTAATTTTTTTTCTAACAATAGTTATTCCAGAACTGAATAGAAAACCCACAACCACACTTAGGTGAGACCTGCCTCTGTTTTATATAGGAAATAGATAAGCTTAATGTGAAGTTCTAGAGTAGTTTCTTAATATCTATGATGAAAAAATAGAGCCAGAAATGCAGTAACTAGCTGTGTGCTTATTTGGTTTAGTCTAAATCTTGTAGATTCAAGATTTGAACAGAGATTGCTGTCTGATTTCCGGATGTCAAGAACCTTATGGTCTAGAAAGACTTGCCTATGGTTTCTTTTGCTAGCAATTGGGTTACTTCCTTTTCTTTCTGTGTGAAGTGTGCTGTGGATCAAATATCTTCAAAATCATTCTGTACAGCTTTGAAATTTACCTATGTCTGACTTTTCTGGATATCAAGCTGTATGAGCCTATGTAAGTAATTGCCTGATAAATTATGCGTAGGCTAGATGTTCTTCCACATGAACTAGTTTGGTAGCTTCCAAATGAAACATAGTAATTTCAAAGAAGCATCAGAGTCATCTGCGGATATGTTTTGAAAATGTTACATAAAGCTGACTTCAGTGGATGATGTAAAACTTGAAAAGATGACGATACATTTACGTTCCATGTGAATTGTGACTACGTGGAAAGAAAACCAGGAGGTTTGTGTGATAATTAATTTTCTTCTTCAGATAGCATATATTCTAGACTATATATTTCAATGTAAATGCTTATTCTAGAGTCACAGTAAAAAAATGTTTGTGTCCTTGTACCCTTATGTTCTTGTTTCTGGCAAGGTCATGTGGAGTATGTGTATCAAAGATATAGACATAGGTGACTAAAATAACTTCTGGCTTAAGCAAGTCAGAAATGCTTAATCCTCCCTCATGCCCCCAAGAGAGGGCTTTAAATTGAAATTAAAGATGTCTAAGAATATTGGTTAATATAATGCTGGTAATTTATTTTTTTATACTATAGCTCTGATATCAACACTGTATGTCTGATATGGACAGCTTAGCAAGGGTTTTTTTTGTTGTTTTTTTTTGTTTGTTTGGTTTGTTTTTAATGTGAGATTGTGTAAAAGGTGAAGCAGCATCCTCATGAAGCTGAACTGTTTACTGCTCCCCCATTGCTTATATTAACAATGTTGTTATCTATCAAAACAAATGTCAGCCGTGCCAAAAGCAAACAATCATTTCTGAAATCTTGACTGAACTTCCATCTCTAAAAATAACCCATGAACTACCCCATGCACTGTAAAAGGTATAATTGAGTCCAAGCAAGATGCTCAGAGGTTTTGCACTGCTGTTTTGGAGGGGCAGAAGAGGAGGGAGGGCCACAGAGGATGGACTTTGAAGACAAAAATGTTGTAGCCAATTAGCTAAAATGTTACAATTGGTGCATTCTAAGCTTGATGGGCTCATTAAGCATTAAAACTCCTTGACATTTCCCTGTTGTAGTGATAAACAGGAATGAACAGTTTGCATTTTATACTTTACTAAATTGTATGTCTTTTTGTCTTCTTCATCTGTCATGTTTTGCATGTCTAATTTTGCATCCATTTTATTTAAAAAATCAGCATTAAAGATTCTTTGTTCTTCTTCTAATTATCTTCTTTTGAAAAACTCCTAGTTTTGTACCAATGATACTGTTGGTTTTAAAGTTGAATAGTTAATGCTCATTGTTAAATTACCAGAAGGATATAGACTAATTTAGCATGTCACTGCTGCGTGGTGAAAATGCCATCATTAGTGATCCATGAGTTGCAGAGAAAAATAGAAAAGAAAGAAGGCCAACAGTCTTATAAGCACCCCAAAAGATTTTAAGAAGTTCATTTTTATTAAAGGGGGTTTGAAGGGAACCCTCTGAAGCCTTCTTTCTTTCCTTGGCGTAGTTAAATACATCTAAGTATCACCTTGAAATGGAATTACAACTACATTGATTTAATTAACAGCAAAGAACAAAAACCAAATTGTGAACGAGACAGTGTTAGCCTTTTTATATCAGTAAAATTAACCTCAGGACTATCTGTTTTTCTTTTTTGAAATTTCTCCCCCCTTTTTATGCTGTTCCAAGTTCTCAAGAAAACTCCCACCTGAATGGATGTTAACAGCATGAACTGGAGAAAAAGACTTATTGTCTTTCCTTTTATTTTTCATTTGTTATTCATTACTAATAAATTCAGAAATCCCCGCTTGATTTTTCAAGTGTGCTCTCTCTTTCTGTTAAGAGGAAAGCTCCTGATAAGTCCTCATTTTCTCTAGATCTTTACAGAGCAGAAGCAGGGTAATAATTGCTAACTTTTGTATTGGGTATAAATGACAAGGTTCTAGTAGCAGAGGTGGCTGCAGGAGTGGCACCTGTGGAAGGAGGTCAACAGAGGAACAAGATCAGGAGCATGCACACCCCCAAAGGGACTGTGGCTCACAGATGAACCCACACTGGAGCAGGTACGGCTCCAAAGGAACTGTGGCCTGTGGATAAGCCCAGGCCAGAGCTGGTTCATCAGTGAAAGTACTGCACCTTGTGGAGAACCCATGTGGAACACAGGAAATGAATGAGAAACAAGGAGCAGCAGGAAGAAACCGCTGTATGCAGACCTCAATTGCCTGCGCTACTCACTGACTCACTGATGGGTCTGAGTGTAACTTGCAGCAATGACAAGGGAGGAAGCAGAGGTGTCTAGAATGAAGTAACAAAGTTGAGCCTGGTATTTTCTCTGAGTAAATGTTTGTCTTCTTTGATTCCCAGCACCCAAATCAATAATTAAATATCTGTGTTAACTGGCAGTAAATTAAGTTAGATTCCCTGAAGTGAGTCTGTTCTGATGGCAGCAGTTACTGGTGAGCTATTGCCCCGTCTTTATTTTTACCCGTGAGCTTTCTTGCTTTCCTGTTCTTCCTGTTTTCTTCCGATCCTTCTGCTGGTAAGTGAGTGAGCTAGCAATTGTGTGGGTGCTTGGCTGCTAGAAGTGGTCAACCTACCACAACCTCCTGTTTGCTTATCTCTTCCACATGTATGCTTTAGTCGTAACTGTAAAAGTTTACATTTTGGCACTTTTTTTGACATGTTGCAGTGTTCAGTCAGTAGCTAGATAGGTGTGTGATGATGCAATAATCGTTTTTTTCCTGATTTAGCACAAAATTAACTTTAAAAGTCTCTCATTAATTATACTAAGACCACTTTGTACAGTTCTAGCAGTCTAACAGGACTTACAATTAGAACCGAGTTCTTCAAATGATAGCTTTCATGATAGATAAACCATAGTAGTCAGTAGAGTGCCACAGAGGCTGGTGAAATGAGGATAAGTTGTTCCTGTGCTTTATTCTTTGTTCTCATGCTGAGGGCTTTAGGCTGTCTTTATACTCCCTGCATTCTACTATACCTGATGTACCCAGCAAATGTAATTGCTCTCATTTAGGCATATGGTAGGTGCTAGACAGTGTTCAGTTCCAACACCTGTATGAAAGACTGAATAAAGCTTACAAAGAGTTCTTTCAGGGTTAACTCTTCTGCCACTTTCCAGGTCATCAATAGCACTGCAGCAACGCAGACTCCTGTGGTGTAAATGACAACACAGCGTACAACTGTGCTTTCTGTAGCTGTGAACTGCGATTTTTATATTCTGACATGAATATTTCTATATGAAGAATGGGGGCAGATGGCTACATTGGAGAATGTTTTTATTGACTATTTTGGAGGTTTCAATAAGTGTAAATTACAAGGAGAATTTAAAAAGCCTAACAAACTACTTGTTGTATTACTTGTTTTGGAGATGTGTATTAATTTTTTTTACCTTTAAAATGCTATTGCTCTATGATGATGTCTATTACTACATACCATCTTTGTGATGATTTCTCATGAGGTTCTCTGCATTTCAGTAGGCATATTTGACATCCCTAACATAATGTTTAAACTTCAGATGGTAGTTCAGTACTAGGGTCATAGCATAACACATATTTTGACCTCAATGCATTAATTTTTCTATGTGGCATTTTTCTAATACAGATTCATATCCTTCAAAACAGTTTTGGATGAAAGTATCTTTGTTGAAATTGACATGGATTGTCATTTTGAGAGTGGGTCTTAGATATGCATTGGGGATGAGTAGACATTGCCTTTGTTGTACAAAATATTCTGACTAGTCATGCTGAGATTTGAATTTGCTGACATTGAGTGCATCAGAATCAATACATTAATATTTTCCATTTCTGTACCTACTGTAAGATAGAAAGCTTTCAAACAACAGTAGGTCTCCATCCAAATGAGGGTATATGCACCAGATCAAAGTTTAGAACTAATAACTAACAGTAGTACATATACCAGAATATAAATGTACAGCCCCTGATGTCTAGAGTACCTGAATTTCTTACTTTTTAAGTTTGCTTTGTGGTGGTTGAAAATATGGACAAAACAAAAAGGAGACTAATGTACGTTATAATATGTAGCTCTTTCCAGTGTAAACCCCAAAGAATTTTAATGGTGTTTTTATTCATCACTAAGAAGTTCAGCATTACATAGGAGCACAATTTGTAGATGAACTTCCCCTGCCTTTCCCTCCCCTCCCTTCTCCTACATCCTTCTCTCTCACCTTTTTTGTGACCTTTTCTTCGCCCATCTTCTCTCATTCTGTCTTCTCTCATCTTCTCTCCTCTTCTCTGACCTCCTCCCACCTTCTTTACTTGGAGCTCCTCTTCTCTGACATTTACTTCTATACTTTCTGCTTAATTCAGTTTTCCCTTCCCTGTCCTGAAATTCCCTTTCCTGAAATTCCCTTTCCTGAAATTCCATTCTCTGAAATTCCCTTCCCATCCCTGACTTTCCCTTCCGTAACTTTCTCTGACCTTGCCTGACCTTCTCTATTGTAATGCTTGGTGCTCAAAATCACAGTTAAGACAGTATCTTACAAGTCATTGATTCTAATTACAGCTGCATGTGGAGATGGATCAACTTGTTTCACTGGTCCAGCCTTTATCAGATGTAATCCTTTCCTCTGCAGTGTGTATCATCAAATCAATATATCCAAACGTTCTTTTGAATGTCTTTTGTTTTTCTTTATTTCATGATAAAGCTACATACGAGCTCAATATCCTTACTTTTAATTGCAGGTTGTTTTGATGAGATACAGAGGTTGCAAGTTCTTTTCACTTTCTAAGGTGGTAATCATATTAAGAACTCACTTTATCATGCAAAACCTCTCAATTTTTAATCCAAAGTTTGCTTTCTTTTATTTTTTTGGCAAGTGAATTGACAGCATTTTTGCTTGGGTATTATTTGGTTCAGGTTTTCTTAAAAATAATTGCAATGTTGTCAAATGTGAAAGAATGTCAGCAGATTCTTTTCAGGATTTGTCCTTATCATAAGGGTATATTTGGGAAACAAATTTAGAGATACTATATAACTGCTTTCTTTTATGAAAGATAAATAATCAAAGCATTTTTTAAAGATTATAGTTTTATTCTCTCACCTGAAATACATTTGTTTGGGTTTTTTTTAAGCAAGGCTATTTCAGAAATTACTATTATTTCTTCACTGAAAATATTTAATTGTTTGGTTGTCTGCCGCAGCAGCGATTCAGAAAACCTGTGATTAGATAGGCACTCTTTTTTTATCCTTTCCTCAACATTTCTTGTAACAAAATGGGTCTGGTCTTTTCCCTCTAAAAACCTTGTCAATTTCTCCTATTATGTTAAATTGGTTCTTTCTATTAGTGTTTCCTATGAAAGGTATAATTTCAGCAGAATAAGACCTCACTTTTCATACAACACTATAGGGATCCTGACTGGGAGACCATTGTACGTGAGTTAGTGATCCACACGTACAGTTAACTTCAGCAGGTCCAAACCTGAAGCCATGCTGTGCTGATCTATGCTGAGCTGTGCTCTGCTGTGTTGAGCTGTGCTGTGCTGTGTTGAGCTGCGCTATGGGAGCAGCTTACCCTTCAAGCTTCAGGCCTGTGCTGGGTTGCACAATATCCTTGGTCACAGGGTAACCTCAAGCAGCACAGTGTAATAGAGGAGCCTGCAGGCAGCTTCTACTTGGTACTGGCCAGTGTGCCTCATCATTATCCAAAAATGCAGCAAGAAATTCTTACGTGAGCTTCTCCTATTTTTTTTATTTACACTAGGAATTATGAACAGAGTCGTTTTCTTGCAAGAAATCATGTAATATGATTCAGGTGACCCAAACGGAGCCTTTGCACATGGGCTCTGTTCAGTGTGCTGTGGGGAAATCCATCCAGGGTCTGTTTGATGCTGTACAAACGTGGGGTTTCCATCTTGTAAGTATGATGCAATGTATATTTCTCTTTTTTCCCATCTTACTAAAACATGTATTTTACTAAGCTATTTGATGTTAGTTCTTTCTCACTGGCATAAAGAGCCCTGCACCAATCTTTCCCTCCACTCTGTCTTTCACCTTCCCTCCCTCCTTCCGCTGGTGCAAACCCACCACCTTTTACATTACGGTAACTCTATTTCTCTCGCTGGAACTTGTCCCAGCTTATCTTACATTCCACTTTTAAAAAATATCACTGCTACCATTTAAAGCACATGTATATCATTATGTTTCTGTATTTCTGTTGGAAAAATTCCTATCATGTACATGTTTAGGAAAGAGGTTCAAGCTATTTAATGTGCTATGCATGCAACTTTACTACAGTAAAAAAGCTATAGTGGCTTTTTCCTGTTTTGCGAAGAGAGTGAGGGCAAGATACAACCAGCTCAGGGAATGGAATCTATTCTCCCAATACTAAGTTTTGATTCTCCTTACTCACTATCTCTAAGATACTTGTATTTCAGCCAAGAAATCTCTCTAGTGATCATAGCATTGTAAAAAGAAAGCATTTGAAGGTATTTTCTCTGCTTTACTTTCTTAAATGGACTTTTCCTTAGTGCTGATTTTCTTTTTTTTCAGTGCCTGTATTCATCCATCATTTTGGTTAAGCAGTCACTCTTTAGGTCTTGATCACCCTTGCTTTGGGCAATCCCTTCTCTTTAAAACAATATGATGAAAGCAAATCCAGTGAGGCTTACACAATGAGACCTTTAAGGTGACACTCAATCTTATTTGGTCTTGCTGAGACAAAGATTGGTCTTTCCTTTCAGAGAATTCATGCTCACAAATCTAGTTGTTATTGTGCTTATAAAAAGCAGCCTATGCCTACAAATATTTATTAGCTGTATCGATGAAAAGCACTGCAACAGCTCTTTCTGCTGCTTCTTGATTTACTATTAGGAGAAATATTTGTCAGTTCAGGAAATAAAAGCATTTTGACTGGGAGGATCACTGCAGTCTTTCTGGACAAAACACTTGCTTTTAATATTTTTTTTGATAATTTTAATGGAAATTATGACACAAGTAAAAAGAAATTAAAATTTTAAATGGGTTTTACTTAAATTGATACATCCCAAGATATTCAATATCTGCTTTGGCAGGCTGGTTAATGTTCCTCAGCTGAATCCATGTGGATGAAGCCTGTTACAGTACTGTTTTTTTCAGGCTAGATTTATAACTAAGTGGTGACGAAACAGGAAAAACAAAACCCACAGGTTTGGCACCTAGGTCACAATGAAAGCCTATAGCACTTGTGTGCCTCTTTGGGATCATCAATTGAAAATCCTAAATACCTCTGAAATGTGAATTGTTTTGATGTTCTGATACATATCTGTATAAATAATTTAAGTGGGTGAAGAGGACAGACAGACCTTTGGCACAATTTGGGACAGAGAGTCACAGTTTCTTCTAAGATCTTTGGTTTTGGCGTGGGGGTTGCAAAATCTTCAGCTGCTTCACATCAAAGGTCTCCTTCAGTGGCATGTCTGCCTGGCCAGCAGAGACGCTCATCACTAGCTGTATGTCAGCTGCAGGGAGAGTGTGAGTGTTGCCTGTTTGTGCAAGTAAATCAAAGATGCTAAGTCCTTTCCAGGAGTGTTTGGGAGGGGATGTTTTATTCCTCTGTCTCTTTGTGCAACTGTATGATCCCGCTCATAATCAAGCTCTTCTGTAATCAATTTCTGAACATGAAATGCTCTTACAATTTTTTGTTTGTTTGGAGTTTTTTTGTTTGTTTGTTTCTTGTTTTTTGGTTTTATTTTTTTTTCACATCTAAAACAGAATGTTTAAATTTAAAATAAATCATTTCAGTCAGAAATGTGTCTCTTTCTGACTGTTTAAGCATGTGATTAAAATCTATTTCTTGGAATGGAATCTGAAGACAAACATTCTTTTAAGTGATTAGTGAATTGTTATGCTTTGATATGGGAGCTTTTGGAGCTAAGCCAAAGGTTTTTTTCCAATTGGTTTTCTTCAGGGAAAGTTCCACAGAGCTATATAAGCATAATCACTGATGATTTTGCCAGCAGGCTATTGACACCAAAAAGAATAAAAAAGGAAATTTGAAGCCAGAAGAAATAAATGAGATTGGTACGAGTAGGAAGAAAAAGATAAATTATTTGTTAATATTAATGCTGAGTAATCTAAATTCCTGAAATGGAAGAAATTGTATCAGTTTCCTCCTGCAGTTACTGAAAATCTTCAAAAGTACAGACAGAAGGAACAATAATTTTCAGCAAGGTTTTTGTGGAAAACTACGAGGTTTTGTGATAGTGAAGTTTCCACATTAGAAATGCAAAGCTGGGCTTGATAGAAACACCATGTTTTTCAGGCAGATGAAGTTTACTTACCTGCATAACCATTTTTTTAATCTCTGTTTTGAGGTGCTTGTGTGATATAAATGGGCATATATTTCTAATCACAGTGGCATAACACTCCACTGATGACACCTGCTGCCAGTTCCTTACTTGTGTTATCTCTGCAGTGGCCTTAGTTTTTAAACAGTTCATTCATTGGAGAGGAAGGAAAGGTCGGTGATCTCTTATTGTTCAACAACACCAAGGGGTTTTCTGAGATTGGCAGCCAACAGAATGTTGCAGTGAAAGTACTGTACAGAGCTGCCAGCACAGGCATGCATAGGTCAGCATTCCATTACAAAAATAGCAAATGACTGATGTATTTTCTAGGTCAAGATGGAAAAAGTTAAATAAGGGTAATGATGGCTTGAGTGGGGAAAGGTGGGTATTAGTGCAGTATTGCAGTGTAGTCCTCTTTTCTTTCACTGTATAACAATAAAGATCCAAGCACTATAGAGCTAACCCTGATTTTAACAAGTTGCACAATACTATGCTTTTCTTAATTTCTTTATCTCTTACCTATGATAAGACTGATAGTAGGCATTAGTGTGGACAGAGTTGATATATCTTCCTGTTTGGCAGAATTAGTGTGGAGAACCTCCAGACAGTGATGATGGTACTGAGGGTTTTTGAATTTTTCTTCTTCCCCTGAAACATTTTGTTTGGTTGGATGCACAAGAGGAACCTTGCTACAAATATTTACTTCTCCTAAGGAATTTTAGAGGTCTGTCATGATTTAGAGGAATTAAAGTAATTAATTAGTAAATAAAGTAGTTTAGGAAAAAGTTTAAAACATTTGCTTGTTTTCAAAATGTTCCTCATAGCCATATCATATCTTGAACAAGCTGGTGGAACAGGAGGTTTTCAGGATCACTACTTAAGGAACTGAAGGGATTAAGAGGAAGAGTGACTTCTAAGGCAACAGAATAGTATTGCCAGATCTTTAAAGGTCTGACCTTATTTTTCAGTTTAGAAGTGTCTGAGTAAGACTTACATTGAAGAGAGAGTCATTAGGAAGAGCAGGCTCAACAAATAAAGAAGAGCATTGAAAGACTATTTCAGGACATCTCAAGACAGCTAATTAGTGTCTGTCCTCTAATTATTCTCCAGTTTAAACTATCCCTTAGTTGTTTCACTTTTCTGAAAATAAAAAAAAATGAAGAGGTTCTGCCATTAAACAGTTCATAAGAATAATCTTTACTTTTACAGCTCATAATAGTAAGCAGGAAATTTAGCATCTTTAGTGCAATGTTGAGCAAATTTCTAACTGGCTTTTGGCAAAATTTGATGAAAATAATTTCTTTTCCAGAAAGTATAACAATCAATTCCCTTTCTCCCACGTCCTTTTACTCCTCCTTTATAAAAAGAACCAGCTGAGGTTAAAATAGCATTTTGCTTACTTAGGATAGTGGTATGAACACTTAAATTTAGAATTTGCATAATTCAGAAAGAATTCTGTGTAAATGTGACATAGGCACAAGTGACAGGACCTGACCTTTTGCCTTCAGGATGCTTTTCTAAAGGGAGTTTTGATGCAGAGCAGGTGGCTTGACAGATAGAGCTCCACCTGGATAAACCATGGGATATCAAAGTAGCTTGTTACCTACTGACATATAGGAACCACAACAGGAAATTGGGATAAGGTATGAAAACCTTTTTGCTACAAATCCAGGCAGTTTTCTGCTACGTAAGGTGGAGCCAAAGAGTGTATTTTAAATATCTGGTTTGGCTTTATAGTGAATGTTTCTTTTTTTTTAATTTTTATTTTAGTTATTTTTGTCTTTTATTTCTTTCATTGTTGATCAGTTTTAAATGATTTCAAATTATTTATTTTATTTAAATTAAATTGTATATCATGTTTTTCTATCTAAATTAAGGCAAAATAAGGTAGAAAGTTTAGGATGCATTTGTGTATATGTGATTGTAGAAAAGGCCAATCTATAAGTCTTATTTCTGAGTTCATATTCCTCATGAGGTAAAATCTGACAGAAGGTTAGATTATGTATGCAGACTTTGGTCCTCTGTTTAGAATTAAAATAAAACTTTTTTTTTTTAAGTTGAATGTATTTCAAATTTTTAAAAAATCATATTTTATTTTTAGTCCTTGCAAAAAAAGCGGAGTCTTTATCCACAAGACAAGTTAAAATTGTCATCAAGCTGCTAGATAACAAGCTTATATTGTTCAGGAAAATATATTACAATTTTATCTACTTGTACTGTTCAATAAAACATTAGTATCTCAGCATTTTTATTTAACTATAGGCAACCTTAGGCCAGTAATTATGCAACAATTATAATCATAAAAACTGTCCCCTGCTGCTCACCTAGAAACAAGAATATATTAAACCAGTACTAACCATCTAAAAGGAAGGCAACAAACTACACTCATTTTTAATGCCCCTGCAGTGCACCATGGGAAGCTAATAATTCACCCTCTAATTAGTATCCCTTCTGCTGCTGTTGGCGCAAGGACAGACAAAGAGGTATCCGCTTCATTACAAACTTGCCTTGGTAATCTTTAAATGTCTGTCTTCTCTGCAGGTTGGATGCATGCAATAGGGACAAATAGAATGTGCAATTAAAAAAGGTTTACTGGTATCCCTAATCTGACCATGCATCCTAAGTCTAATGAGTATACTAAGAAATAAAAAAAAAAAAAGTCATTTGAATGTATTTTTTCTCTTTTTGGTTATAATTCTTCCTTTTTGCCCTTCATTAGTTTCTACATTAGCAGGAAAAAAGGAATACACCAATGGGGTAAAGATATGATAACTCTACAGCATACCTGCAGTGATAGTATTATTTAGAATTTGAGCAGTTGGTAAATGTTATCAATCTAGCTTGAGAAAAAGTGAATAACAGTTGGCCTTAATTAATACTTTAGAAGGCTGAGTTTAATTGTTTCAAAGGCAGTGTATCAATTCTAATAAATTTCTGTTTTAAAAAACAGATTTTTTTTGCCACATGGCACTATGGGTTTTAAACACATGAAGCACATCTACATAATTTTTAGTACTATAGTTATAATACTACAGTGATGTATTGCTTTATCTTGTTTACATATGCACACTGTATTTGCCGTTTAATTTAAGCTTATTAAAGAAAATATTGCATACCTGAGGATATTTTTAACTATTTCTGATTATTGTAAAGGAATTTTAATTTTTACAGCAGCCTACTAGTACATTAAGAAACAAGGCCAGCAGTGTACTGGACGGCACTAAGAGCATGTGCTCTGGTTCAAATTTGGCCTAAATTGGTTGTGTAACTTCTGTTTCAAAGCTGTGTAGTGATCTCTGTGAAGTCCATTAGTAGTCTCATAACAAAACTAGATGTATTGTTGCCTTTTTAGTTGATTTTGAGGATTATTGATTTCCAGAGGACCTGTCGGTTTACCTATATTTATGCAGAGTCCTGCCCTCTGTGAGATTCTGTCTGTGTAATCACTAGGAGAATTGTGTGTGCTTAAGGGAGTTGAATATCATGTCACATTTTTATGACCACTTAGCAGAAAATTTGGAGGTGAATCACCACAGTAATTAACTTAAAATTTTATTTTCTATTTTGAAATTTATCAGTGCAGCTGTTTCTGAACAGGTAATGAAACATCTTTTTTGTAATAAATAGGTATTTTGAAGGAAGTTAATGGAGCCTCATAATTCTTTCATTTGAATATTGCAAGCTAATCAAAGGTGAGGACTGGATTATCAATATGAAAGGATGTAGCCCTCTTGTCCACCTACCTGCCAGCCTCAGTGGTAGAACTAGTTCTGTCCTACAAGCAATAAGGCTTCTTTAACTATTTCTGCCTTTGTGTCTGTTCCTGGTTGACTTGTGACTCTGTCTTCAGAATTGCTGAGCAAGCTGTTCTTTCATACTAGCTGACACCTTTCTCTATCCATGAACTTCTTCCTGTCAGCCTTCCTATCCTGCTATGTTTTTGACAGCCTCCCCTACCTTGCTTTTGTAATGCTCTATTCTCCTTCCTAACATTTCATATCTGTTACTACTGCTCTTCCTCTGCTTAGGTGTAGCTATTCCAGTGCTTATCCCTTCTTTACTCATCTTCCAAATCTCAACAAGATAACTCAGTGGTTGCAATATACAGCAGAGCACTCCTCTGTAACAGAATAATATATAATTTAAGAGGCTGATCCAGTATTCTCATGGGTACTAGATCATTTCCTAAGTTAGTTTTTAGTTTTAATTTTAATTTAAGAAGCCACAAGGGAAAAGCAGGAGTGTTCTCTGTAGAATGAAAAGGATCCTGATTTGGTTTTCCCTCCATCTAAAATAAACATATTTCAGAGTTTCTTACAGGAGAGTAAAAGGACATATAGTACATGTTATAGAAACATAATTGGTTTACTTCCATTCAAATAGTGCTTCACTGTTGATCCTGAATTGTCCTAATTCAAATGTGGCCAAATTAAGAAATGGAAAAAATTGCAACGTTAGGACGTGAGTAAACTTGAAAAGAAAGTTGATGCAATTTTTTGCCACCTTAAGACTCATGTTGCGAAATAAAAGATCTGGAGGCTGTCCTGAATTAAAATCAAAGAAATTTTGGGAAAGCTTACAAGCTCTTAGCAGAACTATTTCTGTCCGGAGAATAAATACAGAACTTGATTAATTTCACAAATTTAGCCTTAGCTGTAAATTCATTTAAAAATATCAACATTGGATTTTATTGGCAGTCAACCATATAAAAATTACTTGAGTTATGCATAATTTCTGTTATTGAAGTATCTTGATAAGAAAATAGCTGAATATAAATTATAGCATGTTATTTTAGTGTAGCATGAAGGCACATTTTGCATGACTAATAATGGAAGCAAAACCAAACTGTCCTAATGATATTCCCTTTAAAAACATATGCTTGTACTAATGACTACAGCACAGGTCATTTGCTTAAATACTAATCAATCACATGGTGGATTTAATGGATGTGAATGTAGCACCAGAACGCTTCTATAACTGGTCATTAATCTCAGTGGAAATACTTTCTGCCTCAGTCATTATTGCGTATTGATCTGACACAGTTGACCATAACTTCTCTTGTTATTATCTCATATGAATTGCTTCTCATCCAGTTGTGTGGTGCATTGCATCAAGTTACATTGTTTTCTGTAAAATACTATATTAAGCCTTTAATTTTTAATGCTCTCTGAAGAAAAAGTGTTATATATTTAGGACAAGTTCTTTAAATACCCTTTTGAACACACTGGCTTCTTTGGAAGAGGCCAACATTTGAGAGGCAGAAGCATTATCTTCAAAAAGCCATGCTACAGTTGCAGTGCTGGAGCTATACTTTCCTCAGAAAAAATATTGATCTTTTATTTTGAAATATTTTTGTTTTGAATTGGGATAATAAGCCATCTACCCACAGTTTTTGTGAAGTTTCTAGCCACTCTGTTACATCGTCTGTGGTTAACTAGAAATGGTAATGTCTGGTCTGGCGGAAAAGGTAAGGTGGGTAGGCTCACCAACTATGCCCTTGACCAGCTCCTGGCTTCCACAAGGAAGGAAACCTGCAGTTAGGGCAACTCATTACTTGTTAGAAGGTTAAAAAATCCATATGGATGTTACTCTGGTTGTCATTCCTTTGCACAGAATCATGACTGGCTTGCTCAAATGTTCCCTGTGGGGTCTGTTCCTTATTTTCACTTTCCCAGAAAGGTGTACACACTGCAGGGAAAAAAAAAAAAAAAAAAAAAAAAAAGGAAAAAAGAAAAAAAGCTAGAGACAAAGATAATGGTTTTCTATTTTGTAACTTCATATATCTTGAGTCTCAAATTGCCAGTCTCTACCATTCTGGTTAAAGGCGAATTCTAGCTACCTTTAAAGTTCAATGTAGGAAAATAGAGCCAAACAAAGAAAATGTCTCAAGGACAAACACCTTTGATTTTGCTCGTTTTTGTAATGAATGATGACAACTTGGAGAATTATTATAATAGTAAATATATTAGAGTTATAAATATTGGTAAATAAATTTGTATAGATTCCAGATTTATAACAGTGATATTTTAATTATATTACTTTATTCTTTTACCCTAATTCTCAGAAATAGCTCCATTTCTGCAAAAATTAATAATGTAAACTTAATTATGATTGATCATTTTTTAATCTAAAGAATGTTTTTCCTAAATTTATTTCTGAAAATTGATCAAGATTATAAACAACTCAGAGAACAGCTCAATATTAGAGTTCAGCTTTTAACATGGTCATTGGCTGCTCTGAATTTCTACTCTAAATACAATATTTCTCTTAAATGCACCATGTGTTTCAGTTTGGTGACATTTTTGCTAAGGAAAAACATAAACCTTGAATTGCTTGATGTCTAAACTGATCATTACTTCCAAGAAATTAATTTTTTTTGTTGATGAAACCCTTGGCATGGCAAAAAAAGTATAATAGAGCTTTTCTAGGAAGGGGAAACTCTATACTCATGAGACAATTCTGTTACGTGCTGCACCATATTTAAAAGGCATAAAAGGTGTAAAATTGTTGCTGGAAAGTCAGAAGGGAACAATGGACTCCATCTCACCAATATTCTAGATTAGGTTTCTAGAACAGCTGAATTCTGCTAGATTGCCTTCAGCTGACATGGTCATTTTTGTCTCCCACAGGCTTTAGAACATATTCTTGTACCTAGTAAATCACTGACAGTTTTCTCTTGTGGTTTCAATGCAACCGGCTTCAATTTCTAGTTTCTGCAGGTGGGACTAAGAACAAAAAAACAAAAGAGAAAACGGAATAGTAACCAATAAAGCAGATAAAAGATAGTATTTTGGCATGATTCTTAAGTAGCTTTGTAAAGAGGCCAACACTTAGCACAGTTGTCCATTATTATTCCAACACATATGTCTCATTATGAAGTAATTTGATTCATGTTATGGAATGTTTAATAGACTCACCAGGAAAGGATAACTACAAATGTAATTGCTGTTTCTTAAGGTAACCGCTTGCTGAGGCAGCCCCTCACCAGCAGGATAATATACCAGTATGCTAGTTTTTATATACTATAGCTTCTACACTCCTTAGATATTTTCACAAATTCTCTCGTGATAATCCACATATTGGCCTAGAGCACAAAATTACAAAGTTTAAACCAATACATTACTCATTGTCTTTTATATTGCTTGAATATTCCAAAGAGTACAGAGCTGCAGAATATTTAGAATATCTTAGACCTAAAATTATGAAAACCAGGAAATATATCCTTAAAGGAGTTTTATGATATACAAATGTTTGTCTAATAATACACAATTGAATAATAAGTTTATCAGCTTTGTTGTCACTTTGAGTTCCTGATCTGCTACTTTGAACACTAAGTTTCTGCAGCCTATATGATTCCATGAAGATGGAAGGTAATTTTTTGTAGCTGTATAGGATTCTCGAAGTGTTTGAGATATTAAGTGTAGTGACTAGTGGATACAGGAATGGAAAAGTTCAAACCTTAGTGATGATCATAAAATTCTGGGTGGCTGTTATATGTAGGCAGTGACATTTTTGACATGTCAGAGAGTACGATTTTGTTAAAATGAATTTATACCTATTTTGAACAGCTCTTGTTTGCAACTCTTCTTATTAATAGTGAATCATCTAACATGTCATGACCCTTTAGAGGTCTATGTTATAAATTAGATTTCTTTTCTGAGTTGGGCTACTGTTATTAGGCTGAATATGCTGTGCATGCACAGGATTGAATGCTTATTAATAGTTTTAGTCTTTCCTGGGTTGCTAGCTGCACAATAATGAAAAAAGCATCATGGTCAAGGTACAAATCAGATTGAAACATCTCCTGCGACCTTCTAATTCTAAATTTATACAAAGCAATTAAAAAGCCTTGTACTTTCATATTTCTTTTAGACTGCACTAATGGTTTAGAAGCAACAAGGTAAGATAGACGTTCTGATTAGAAGAGACCAGCAGTTCACAGATCAATAAGAACAAAAGGCCCTAATACCTTCTCTATCTCTGGAAGATGTATTTTCTTTTACTGACTTTCAGTTTAGAGATACTCACAAAAATTTATAATTATAAAATGAGAGAGTTTCGTGCCTCTAATTCTAAAAGAATACAAAATTTAATAATATGCCTACAAATATGCCTATCCTGCTATTGTAGTGAAATTAATGTGGCTCATGTCACATAAGATGCATGAACTTTTTCTGAAGGTGTATCCATACTATGTGTTTGACACACGATGAAGCTTTTAGTGAGACCCCACTTGGAGTACTGTGTGCAGTGCTGGTGTCCTCAATATAAGGACATGGAGTTTTTGGAGCAAGCCTAGAGGAGGCCGTGAGGATGATCAGGGGACTGGAGCACCTCCTGTATGAGAACAGCCTGAGAAGTTTGGGGCTGTTCAGTCTGGAGAAGAGAAGGCTGCATGGAGACCTCGTAGCAGCCTTCCAGTACCTGAAGGGGGCCTGTAGGGATGCTGGGGACAGGCTCTTCATTAGGGACTGTAGTGAGAGGACAAGGGGTAACGGGTTCAAACTTAAACAGGGGAAGTTTAGATTTGATATAAGGAGGAAGTTCTTTACTGTAAGGGTGGTGAGGCACTGGAATGTGTTGCCCAAGGATGTTGTGAATGCTCCATCGCTGGCGGTGTTCAAGGCCAGGATGGACAGAGCCTTGGGTGACATGTTTTGATGTGAGGTGTCCCTGCCTGCGGCAAGAGGATTGGAACTAGATGATCTTAAGATCCTTTCCAGCCCAAACCATTCTATGATTCTAAGGGACTTCTGGGTTCTTTCATAGCTGCAAAAATGATTGGTAGCTGAAGAAGAGCTAGGCAATTCATAATTTTTAGACAGTGAAACAATTTGGACAAATTTTCCATTTAGAGAAAATGAAGGTGTCTTGTTATGGTAATTAAATAATTGATAAAGACAGTTTGGAGTAAAATGGAACACACTTTATTATTTATTTTAATTCTGACTTTCCCATTTTATTAGCGATGGTGCTGTTAAGCATCATTCACTTTTGTCAAATATTGTCTTGTGATTTTTTTCCTTGAATGATAGCATTTGACCTTTTATTTGCCTAGTGTATTTCTGCTTTAGACTGATGATTTTTCATTTCTTTCCATCTGCAAAGTCTTTGATGCAGCATCTTATTCTCAGCTGAAGCAGGTTGAGGAGTTGGATTGCTTCAACAAGATTGCAACAGCATATTAGCAGTGTGTGTCTCACTCTTTCAGGAGTGCTGCTGGCGGCTTCCGCGGAGGCTAATAATTATTCATTGATTTACTTCACTTTGTGAAGTCTGCCTCCAACCTTTCCAATGCCTATTCTACAGGATGAAAAGAGATTTTAAAGTAGTAGTTGCCTAAGGAGAAGGAAGGTGTTTGATGCCATTGCTAAAACAAGTTATGAAGTTATTCATCTCAGGACCAGTATTTCAGAGCTGCATTATTTGAGTAACTGTAAAAATTGGTTGGGAAGCCAATTTTGTCTGTGAAGCAGAGTAGAAAGGTGAGTAGAAAGATGCCTATCCCTGGACATTTGAGGTTTTTCCATAAAGAATGCTATTTCTGCAGCAGTAGACCCATATAGCCCACCACAGAGACATGACTTTAATACCAAGTCATTTTAGCCTGCTAAGACTCACATTCTTTCAAATGTGCTGCTCTTCAAACCAGTCTCTTCTTAGACAGTCTCAGTGCTTTTGCTGGTTTTGGAGGACATGTCTGACAGCCTGTTTCATCTTTCTATGATTTTTCAGGTTCTTGACATGGTCTTTGACCCAGCTGCCTCAATGTGCTGCTGCTACTCCCTTGTCTCTGTTCTGTCCTCTATTTCTGTACAAAATTTGTAGCTGTGTTGTACAGCCTCTGTTTTGGGTTATAATTTAAAACCCTGATGCAGTCTTTAACATCTGTACCTCAATTGCAGGAGTACAAAATCACAAGAACATATGATTACTGAAATATTCACTTATGCTACCTTGGAGATGCTTGTCCTGTAAGGGTTGCTCTTAAAGCAGGGACAAAGCAGGTCCAAAGTAAGCTGTCTACTATCTCTCCCCATGTCAGCTCTAACATCAGGGCACAGATGAAACATTTCTAGTTTCTCCTGTAGGGGTACACAGCAGGATACATTGCAACAGCAGCTGCAATATGTGTTGAAAGGCTGGCTCATATGCTGTCTCTTTACTGTACTCACCCCTGCACATTTAGCATCAGCAACTTTAACAGGCTCTGAGCCCTAAATATCAGGACAATATATTGATACTCAGTAGGGAATCGTTCTAATATAAACTAGTCTTTCTTTCCTTCCTGTCTTGTTCACAAAGCATTAGAAACAATGTACATCTTCCTGTTCAGAATATTCTGAAACCTATATTCATGGCTGTAAGAAGCTATGAAGAGTATAATTCTGGGAAATATTCTGGGAAAAAAAAGCAAACCCAAGAAACCTTTAAAATGTAAGCAGGGCTATCTGAAACTGCTGATTTCACTGTGACCTAAAATGGCATATTAATTTTTTGTAATTATTCCTAATAAACAAAGATTCTTATCTGCATTTCCTTGCTTTGAACTTTGTGGAAGCAGCAGTTTTCAGTACAATAAACCGAGATCAAAAAGTGTTTTCTTTTGAATTCAAATCAGCCAAATGGGCATTTCTTTCTGAATTCATTCATGCAGCTGACCTCTGATCTTCAGCACAGTTACAAGTTTCATGTGGTGAAAGTGGTATAACTCATTTACACTGAATAATATATGCATATATAATATGTGCAAAACAGCTGGAAGCCAGAGAAATATCCTTCAGCAAATTAGCCTTAGTTAATAAAAATTACTGCCTTTTTATGGAACTCCAGTTTGACAAGGATCCTTTAAGGGATCCTAACCCCAATTAGATTAAATATTCTTTACATAAATAATTGTATTATCAGATAATACTGCACTACTGGCTTTCAGTGTGCTCAACCTCTCCAAAAGTGGGAGATATTGCATTAAAATAGATCTGTCATAGAAAATTGAAATGTTACAAGTACAAGTAAGAATTGTCTAACATCTACTTTAAGGTATGAATCTCAGAAGACTGGTTTCATACAATAATCTGAGCTGCAGTATGAAAGATGGTATTTTCAGAGCAAAACCTATGAGCAATAGGGCAGATTCCCATTGTTCCTCTATCTTTTTCTTAGACATTTCTGTTTCTTCTACAAGTTGAAGACTTTTTGTTTTACCATGTTAGGAAGTATCTAAATTCATATTCTTGTGGATTTCAGTTGTTCCCTGATCCTGGTCACTGTTGGATTAGTGTCAAGCGTGGAGCATGCATTATATGCTGTGCACGCTCAGCTAAGCCTTACAACCACCAAGCATGGAACTCGCTTTCAGTCAATGCCTTTGTAGCTCTGAATGGGTCCTTGTACCAAAATTGTTTTAGAATACTGAACAGAGTAGGCTACTGCTTAGGATTACAAGAAAAGGTGTGAACATACGTGGGCATCATACATGTTTGACTTTCCATCTACTTACTATTACTTGGATTATTGTTATTATCATAATTTATACCATTTAAAAGGTTCCCTGGAAGCTATTCCTCAATTACAATATTTGGTAATGCTGTGAACAGTAAAACTATTACATAAGCACTCTTTCCTTCTTTAAACAAGATTTAAAAGACTATGGAAACGTTTTTGGACACCGATTGTACATTGGGATGATCTGCGTTATATTGCTCACTTTCAGCAGCTTGCACTTTGTAAACATTTGGCAAGCCATGCAAGATTTTCAAGCCATCTCTCTCAAAATGAGTTTTCTGAAGGGAATATATATTGTCATGCAGGGAGAAAACAGTCTACACTTGCTGCGAATCCAGTGACCCAGAGAGTCACATCTTGGCTTTCAGTTTATTTTGGGAGCATTGTTCTTTATCTGAGGGCTCTTCAATACCACAATCAGGTACCTGGCAATGCCCTTTCACATACTGCCCGCCACATGCCAGAGGCATCATGCTTCTTTCTCAGCACTCCATCACAGTAGCATTTCCTTAGTAATCCCTGCAGACAGAGTTACTTTTTTGTCAGTTCTGTGTACCAAAAAAAGGAAAAAATATCCAATTCTTTTCCTCCTCTCTACCTCCAGCAAGACACAGTTGTTCCATGACTCTTCATTTGCTCAGGTTTGGTATTGTAACAGTATTTGTTTTGCTCAGACTGTAAAAAGCAGTTTGGGGAGTTACTTGTTAATCTAAACTGCTGTGTACTCCTATGATGATGCAGTACATTATTTGTTTAAAACAAACATGTAGTTAAATGTTTTGCTTAAGCCTTAGACCTGCATCTTAGCGCTGTCAGAACCTCTTTTACTGAGAAGGATTTTTTGGAACTTACTTGAAGTGAAGGATTATTGTATTTGAAATGAGAATGAGCTGTTCTGGAGGAAATCCTTGGGGAAGCTCCACCAGTATAGGGCACAACAAACACAGCAGCAGCTGTGGCATCAGCATGCTCCTCACACTTTCAGCTAGCAGCTCAATGAAACATTCTGGCAAGGCGGAAGACCCAGTGGTTGCCCAGTTGGCACTGGTACCTGTTATGTTTTCTTTCTTTATAGGATTTTTAAAAAATTGTCAACCTGTTTTTATGAATTGCAGCTTGAAATGAGGGAGTAGAGGGGAAAAGTATTTTCTTCTGGTTTCGGGGCCCTTCTCTGTCATGAACTTTTGCCTTTATTCTTCTACTTTCCTCAATATGCTAATTAGGAGAAAAAAATTAAATGTCTGATGTCAAGGATAGTTTCTGGAATAGGAGGATACATTTTAAGGGTGAGAATTTCCTCAACATTAACAATATAGTTTCTTACATACAGCGGTGTGTGTTTTCAAATATAAGTGTGTAAAGGCGTGCTGACCTCATGCAGTATAGCAGAGAACAGGGCTGCCCTACTTCCAGAAGAAGAAGCAAACAGCTGTGCAGCTGTGGTGTAATGCTCAAAGTGGAGGACCTGCTGAGGACAAAGCCTGTCATTTCGAAAGAATTGGCAACATAACTGACAATACATAATCTTTAACATTTTGTAATTGCTAAAATGTGGAGGAATGGAATTATCTTTGTGCCAGCTCGCAGAATGACTTCCAGATCTATGTATGTGGACTTCCTTTATTGAGAGTTTCAGCAGGAGATGTTCCATATTGAATATAGTTGATTTTGGGTTAGGAGCTGAATTTGTGGTAAAAATTTCCCTTAGTAATTGTCTTCAGGAAGTGGAAATACAGCTATCTAAACTAATACAAAATACATCTGCCTGCGTTTTAAGTACTGCCTCACACAAGCATACTTTGGTAAGGCTCTGCAATTGCCACTAGTTTCCAATTGGCTTGAGTCCAAGTTGCTACTTTTAATCTGTAAAGTCCTCAGTGCCTTTGGACTAGGCCACCTGATATGACTTGTGACACTCCTGCAGGTGTCATTAACAGATCACCTGTGTTATCAGACCTCATCTTTAACAGAGTTGAGCTGCTGTAGGGAGGACACCTTGTGCCATTTTCTTCAGTTCTGCTCTGCATGGGTGGCATGGTGTGCAAATCTGTTTTGTTTTTCATGTGTGGTGTTTCTATGGGTAAACTGAATTAACTGGTAGAAAGGACTATATGAGAACATAGGTTATGAATAGTAAAAACTGATAACATTTAGAATTAATTTAAGCTCGCAATAAATGTAATTAATAAAAATTTTTGAGAAGCTCAGAATAAGTAATTTTATTCACACTTGTCAGCAAGACAAGTATTTGTATTTATACAAGTGCAAAAAGATAGCAGTTGCCTGCAAAAGATATGAATGTACTAAAAGTATCTGAACAGATGATTGTAGTTTATATTGCAAACAGCTATACTTTGAAGTATGTTTCTGGAGAAAAAGAAATGCAAGGTGCCAGCACATTCTGGCTTGGATCAGAACTGTAAAAGATACAAGCAATAGCTTATTTTCAACAGTTGAATTTATGTTTCTTTAAGGAGATCAAAACAAGCTTTTGTACATTGTTATTATACAGCAGTTACAGAATTTTTAAAGTCTTTGCTGCAAGTAGAGTTTGGCAATCTCGTTTTGAAAAATGTATTTTAATAATTAATACCAGTATTTTTCAAAGACACAGGCACTCATTTGGTTTTTTGCATTCCACTGAAGTCAGTGAATTTATGTATATAGAGTTAAACTGCTCATATCTTTATGCTGTGGAAGACTTTACCATTATTTCTTGTTTAATTGTTCTAACAGAAATGTTTATAAAAGGGAGGAGAAAAGTCTTAAATGAATGAATGCTTATTGGCCACTGAGAATTTTGTAGCAAGATTTAAAACAAACCAATGATGATAATCATTATTTACTGTGCTTTCTTTCCTTGACTGTAAATTAATGCATAAGCTAAGTAGATCATTACCTCTGCTTTTATATAACCATAGATAAACTATGAGGAAAAAATATCACTGACTTGAGAAAGTGCCTGTGCAACCATCTGCTCCTTGATGTTTACCATGTCTGAGTTTAAATGTTTTATTTTGCCCTGACCACGCTAGCGTGACTAGAGAGGTCAGAACCATTAGCAGATTGATCCTTCTTCCCTCCACTTTATGGCCCATACCCATTGTTAGTTACACTTCAATGATTTTTCTATTTCTCTTTCAGTACAACTAATTTAAATAAACAAAGTTTGGGGTTTTCAACTCCAATTATCTACCACTTTTTCTCTCTGTAGTTGTCTTCTCTGAGCTTTCTACTCTTCCAATAATCTTAGTTGTTATCTCCTGCACTCTATCTTAGTGGTTTTCATTTTTTTCTTGGTATTTTTATGACTTCTTTTATTGGGTAGAAGTGCCTTATCTTATATCATCCCTATTTATTAATTTTTGCATGGGTGTGTTTCCAAAGTCCTTATTAATTTGTCTCTCATGAAAAGCTATAAATTTTCTTAAGCATCTGAATTCAACAGGACACCCAGTTGCCATTTAACACTCTGTTGTTAGCAGCTTTAATTCTTGAGAATCCACATTTATTTCCACATTTACATGCCTGTTTTAGTCATTTGTCTTATATTACAGCTACAATAAAATGGGATATAGTTTAACATAAAATTAATACTTCTCCTGGCAAATGTGACTGAATTGCTCATCACTCTTTGAACAGTGTTTGATCAAACTGCCAGTCATTCAGCTTATTAGTGTCAATGTTTGCTGCTGATTTTTATTGTTCTCCGAGCAGTACTATTTTCAATTGACTTGTCAGCATTCTTTATTTCCATACACTTCAGAACTCTTCAGTACCCAGGGTCTTGTTCTGGCCTACCTTGTCTTTCACAGCAGGATACTTGAGCCAGAGCTCCCTTGAAACCTGAGTTCTCTGACAGGCTCCAAACAGTTGCAGATAACATAACTTTGTTTCTCTATTGTATTCCATATGGTATTGTTTCTCCATATACATTTACAGTGTACTCTCAGGAGCTGGTAGCAGTGATTGCGCAAACAGGTATGACCATTTTGGTGCAGTCACATGGACCCTTCCTTGGAGACTGGTTGTTCCTCATTCTTTTTGAGACATGCTGTGGGAGTGTTTGTATTCCATGCACAGGGAAACCAGCAACTTTGAGAGAGTTGTGTTTAACATCTCTTTTGAAGTAGAGTGCTTCTAACAGTAAGCATTAGTGAAAGGTAAGAGGATTACAAAATAATGTGCTGGAGAAAATCCAGATATAAACTATATGGGAAGAATAGTTTAGTGGAGAAACTAGTACTCTGTTGGAGGACCCCTCAGAATACAGTGAAATACAGTTCTCATGTTTATAGAACCACAATGCAGATACTATCATATAGAAAGGAAATGTGTATTTGGTCTGCCTGCGATCGAGTTAACTTCCCCGTAGCAGTGCTCTTAGTGTTGTATGTATATAGATATAATGCCATTGTATGAATTTGTGGTTTCAGTTCTAGTCACCTCATCTCATAGAGTATAAAGGAAAGTAGTTCACAGAAATTGTGGTAGACGTAGCCAATGAATACTTTAATGTTACAAATTAATTAGGCACAGGAAAAAACATCGAGTTTTGTATCTAGTGCAGTATCACAAACGCATATTAGCCCAAGGCCCTATTTGGGTGTCCATTACAAAAGAGGTTTGTACACACTGGAAATATGAATAAATCAAATGAGGACCATGTATGTGTGATTGTGTTTTTCTGCAAAATAGCATATGCTGAATGCATGTATTAAGGCACCTGTTTTATTTGGCTGTTATTTGTCCAGAGATGCTTATGCATGCTAAATTTAGCTAGGCTGTGGCAGAGCATGAGTTCACTTGGGAATGTGAATCTGTGAAATATGCTTTCACTGGAGCATGGTGAATAATTTACCTCACTAAATCTCTTTTCCAGTTTGCCATTTACCTGTAAATAGATTTCAATTTTGATTTATTTTGTTCTTCAAGTTATTCAACAAAAGGTTTATGCAAATACATTGCAGCCTAAGGACAGTCATATATTACTCACAGCGACTATAGCTTCTGCTGCTGGTGATGGGACTGATTCAATCCTCATTGAAGTAGTTGGAAAGGCTCCTATACATTTCAGTTACAAAATCCTACAAACATATTTTCCATTGACTTCAGCAAGTATAGGATGAAGCTCTGTTCTCAGCTGGCTACTTATGCTCTGTGAGTGGACAGATAGCTCACATAATAGGGCTTCTGCTGCTTAACAAGATAACTTAAAAATCCACAGGGTTTTTAGAGGTTACCATGAGACTATTCTCTCAAGATGCATATTTCTCCAGGATATTTGATTTTTCTGGGCGAAAAAAAGCATTGAAACATATGTAGACTTACAAAAATGTCTGCAAAAATGATTTAACAATTACATGGTACATTTGAAATTCATTAAATGTATCTTTAGTATTTACCAATTTAAAATCAGCTTAAAGCATACCTGTAGGAGTTTACACACTATGCAAAAGGAAGAATCTAATCTATAATTTTCAGTAATTGCAATATGTAGCAATAAAACAGTTACCTTTCAAAACAGTTATCAAAAGCCTTGTTTCTAATATTAGGAAAATACCTATTTTACTGCTTGCAGCTCAAAAAGTTTGGCTTTTATTTCTTATAGTCAAAAGTCCTATGTGTCTGAATAAGAACTACAGGATAACAACTTTGTATTGTATGATTCACAGAACTAAAACATTAATACACTTCTATATTATTTTCTTTAATTTCTGTTGGTTTTTTTTCCCTAGAAGATGAAAATGTACTCAATTTTAGATAGAGCAAAAACTCTTGAGGGTTTTTTTCAGTGTTTGTGATTTATAAGAAAAATGTGTTTATTTGGATTCTAGACTGTCAAATCCAAGAAATACCTAAAGGGTATTTCTGAATCTGATTTTATGATTACTAGGCCATACTTAGCTTTTTATAAAATTTAAAAAAAAAATTGCTTCTTTGTTTAATTTTCAGTGACTAACCATAGAATAGCCTCAGATCTTAGTTGCTTAACAAAGTGAAAGACTAAGTAACGTGCACATTTCTTTAGTCACTTGGCAATTTCAATGTCAGTAAATTCTTTGAATTTCCTCCTAACATTACTGATGATAAAGCACTTGTATATTCTTCATTTATAAGCATAAGTATTACAGAATGGTTGGGGTTGGAAGGGACCTCTGGAGAGTGTTTAGTCCAACACTCCTGCAGGTTCACCTAAAGCAGGTTGCACAGGATTGTATCCAGGTGGGTTTTTAATATCTCTAGAGAAGGAGCCTCCACTACCTCTCTGGGCAGCTGTTCCAGTCCTCTGTCACCCTCAAAATCAAGTTCTCCCTTATGTTTAGATGAAACTTCAGATGTGTTTCAGTTGGTGCCCATTGCCTGTTATCCTGTTGTTGGGCACTCTTGAAAAGATTCCCCTCAGTTGTGTCTTCTCCAGGCCAAACAGGCCCAGCTTGCCTAGCCTTTCTTCATAAGAGAGATGCTTCAGTCCCCTAATCATCTTTGTAGCTCTCTGCTGGACCATCTCCAGTAGTTCCTTGTCTGTCTTCAAGTGGGGAGCCCAGAGTTGGGTACATCACTTCAAATTTGGCCTCACCAAGGCAGAGTAGAGGGAGAGATAACCTCCCTTGACCTGCTGGCCACACTCTAAGGCACCCATTGGCCTTCTTGGCCAAAAGGACACACTGTTGGCTTGTGGCTAACTTGTTCACTAGGAGTCCCAGGTCCTCAGCAGAAGTGGTTTCCAACAGGTCAGTTTCTAACTTGTACTGGTGCATGGGATTATTCCTCCCTAGATTCAGGATCCCACACTTTGTTGAACTTCACTACGTTTCTTTCTACACAGCTCTCTATCCTGTCCAGGTCTCACTGAATGGCAGCACAGCCTTCTGGTGTATCAGCCCCTTCTTCCAGTTTTGTATTGTCAGAAGACTTGCTGAGAGTACAAGCTAGCCCTTCATGCAGGTCTTTGATATGAGTAAGTTGAGCAAGAGTGGTCACGCTGCTGACCCCTGGGGAACATCTCTAGCTACAGGCCTCCAACTGGACTGCACCGCTGACTCCAACTTCTGCTGCCATTCAGCCAGTTCTCAATCCATCTCACTGTCTACTCCTCTAACACTCACTTCCTGCGCTTACCTATGAGGATGTTATAGGAGACAGTGTCAAAAGTCTTGCTGAAATCAAGGTAGACAACATCCACGACTCTCCCCTCATCTACCCAGCCAGTCATTCCACCGTAGAAGACTAACAGGTTTGCCAAACATGATTTTGCCTTGATGAATCCATTCTGACTATTCCTGATAGCCTTCTTTTCTTCTGCATGCTTGGAGATGACATCCAGGATGAGGTGTTCTACCACCTTTCCAGGAATGGAGGTGAGGCTGACTGGCCTGTAGATTCCTGGGTCCTCCTTTTTGAAGACTGGAGTGGCAACATCTTTAGACACCTCACTTGTTCTCCATGACCTTCCAAAGATAATGGAGGATAGCTTAGCAATAGCATCTTCCAGCTCCCTCAGCACTTGTGGGTGCATAGTGTTGGCACCTGTGAATCTGTGGCTGTCAAGTTTGCCTAAATTATCTCTAACCCAATACTTCTCAACCAAGGGAAAGTTTTCATTTCTCCAGAATTCCTCTCTGGCCTCCAGGGTCTGAGATTTCTGAGGGATGGCCTTTAGTAAAGAAGCAAAGAAGACATTTGGATACCAAGGTCCCCTGTAACCCCCATGAAGTCCCCATGAGAGCCAGAGCCTGTGATTGTGAGGCTACTTAGGCTACTCCCAGCTGTCTGTAGAAGGGCTCACCGACTTCTTCCTGATCTGGTAGCCTGTAGAAACACCCACCACAGGTAGTCAGTGTTAGCCTGTCCCCTTAATTCTTACCCATAAGCGCCTGATTTTTTCTTCATGCACCCCTAGGCAGAGATCAGTACATTACAGTTGCTCTGTCACAGATAGAGAGCAGGGGTTAAAGATTGGCTAGGAGATGCCATGCTTTGAGATGATGGGTGGATATGGTAAGTGTGGATAAGCTATTATGAGCTTCATAATCCAAAATAATATTGATAGATCAAATGATTGATCAAGTGAAGGTAGATCTTCTTGCACCCCTTCTGGGAAACCTACACACAGAGTTACCTCTCTGAAATGCCCGTACACCAGTGCAATGCAGCATGGGGAATACACAGGAAGAATTGGAGATCTGTATGAGCTCTTGGGGACATGATATCATTGCAATTACAGAGACATGGTGGGATACTCTCATGATTGGAATGCTGTTGTGGGTGGCTACATACCTTCTGGTCTTGCTGGCCTGTCTATCTGCTCTTCTGTCAGTTGGCTGAATTTTCAGTGGAAGACCTAGAAGGACTTAGCTTTTTCAGTGATTGCTCAAGAGATTCATATGGTTAAACCTCATCTTGTTAACCTCAATCTGTTCTTTTAATATCACCAAAACTTTTTTCATCCCATTTTTTTTTTCCCCTCAACTGTTTGAAATATATTCTGTTTGTATTCCAGACATTTTTGTTGGTGGTGTGAACCCATGGTATTCTCTTTCATTGTGTTCTTTTAATACCATATGCTTGCACTGCTGGATTTTGGATTTCCTTGTATATTTACAGAAACAATAAACACAGATTTATTTTTTCCTGACTTGTTTTGTTGCTCACATGTTCCAGGCTTCTATCTTTTTCTGTAACATTTAGCAGCCAACAGTTAGTTCCCCTCTGGACTGTTCCAAGCACTCAGTGCCCATATAAGGTTCTTGAAAGAATCATCGCAAATATTTGAGAGGAATAACCTTATTTCTTTGTTTTGCAAATAAGCTTTTGAAATACACTACTGGCAAAGGAAAAACAGCAGGTGCCAAGTGATTTGAATTGTACGTACTACAGCAACGTTCTATTGAATTAACTGGACAATGACCAAGTACAATAACCGGCTGATGAGAGATGATTTTGTTCTGTTGTAGTGAGTATAGTAAATTCAGTAGATGGCACTATTCCTCCTGAGTCAATGAGCTAATAATGTGTTACAAGGTGGTTCTCTGCTATGATAGTGTCATCTTTTTTCTTTCTTTTTTTTTAGATGAATAAAATTTTTTAAATATTTGAGTCCATTAAAAATTGCCAAGGGATTATTTGCAATAACATGGGAAGCTTTCTGCCAAGGTTCCAGTGAAAATTATTATTATATTTGGATAAATTTATAGTTATGTTCCTCTGTCTGAGCAGTGCGGGCACCCCTTTTGAGTTCAGATTTTATGAACAATGACATGATTAATATGGTAGCTCTACAAATCATGTAGGCCTGCATAAGGTGGGATTCTTTTTTTTGCTTAGAAAAAGCAGTGCTCCCGGTCTTTACTGATCAGTCCACCCACCTGTTGCCTTCAGATAGTTCATAGTGACATGAATGTGCCTATGTGGACTTGGAAACTAGTCTGCATTGTAACTAATTCAACAAAAAGTGGTTAGTCTATGTACTTTTCCTGGTCTGGTTCATGGTACAATACCAAGAAGATGGCACAAGACAGAGTGGTATCAAACCAGAAATCATGAGTAAACTAACTAGAGTAACTCTTTTAGCAGCATCAACAGTTTATAGCAGCTCAAAGTATTCGTGGGCTGCAAAAACTATTGCTGAATTCTTTTGGAAAGCAGATCTAAAACTTGCTCTGGAAATGTTTCCAGTTCTGCAAATTCAGACCCTGGTTCAGCACTTCTGTGCGACTTAAAGTGCTGCAGCTACTTGAGGCCCTGATCCAACATAACTTCCCTCTGTCGCTCCCATTGATTCCTGTAAAGCAGCTGTAAAACCCTGAATGACATGTATCAGCAAAAGTGACTGAAATACTATCATGTCATCAGGCCTAATCAGTTAGTACACTGATCTAGTGCTGAAAACAATAGGACTGCTGTTTCCTTGAGTGTTGGAACATGAAAGTTCAAAGTTTTCTTGGGCAAAATAGCATCAATTAAGAGAAATAAATAATGAGAATAGTTGTATTTGTTCTGTGTTTCTGTCCTTAAACATAGGAAGCAGCAGAACCTCAGCACTTTCTTCAAATAAGTAGTTACTTCTTATTGTATGGGATTTTTCCCACTAAAATGGAGGTGTTTTTCATCACAGGTGTGATGAAAAGATAAAGAAGGGAACCATTTCCATTATTTTCACACTTTTAAGAAACTGGTGGATTTAAATTATGTGATTCTACTTTGTTTGGTGGATGGAAGAGTAACAGACATGGTGACAGTTTCATTGCAGGTATTCAAAGCCACCAGAATAAATCCCAAGTGTCTCTTGAAAAATGTTTCAAAATGGGAGATGAATAAAAACAAATATAGTAGTCCAAAGGACTGAACCAATGATCTCTGAAATAGATTTAATGTTACCAGGTATGAAGTTGCTTCTTTCTTACATGAAAAATTCAAAGGATGTGGTAAAAAAATTGGCCCTTATTTTTTAAATACTGTCCTTATTTTCAAGTTTAACCATATGGACTACTTATATGCATGACTAATTATTGCATTTGTTGCATTGTTCCCTTATCTTAATAATGGCGAGCTAGTAGTGTCTATGAATATAACATATGCAACCATGTTATCACTGATGTAGCTGCAACTTTTTTAATCAAGTAGAAAACAAAGGTAATTTTAGAGTAAATATAACATAGACAACCAAAACCAGTTTTCTTCAGTTAGATCATATGACATCTTCTAAAAGAGCCCATGGCCATAAACAGAGAGCAATAAAGATACTGGGCATCTCTGGAAGGCAAGGATGGGATTTGTTGCTGTGCTTTGAAACTGCCTAATCTAGAATCAACTTTCTTTAATCACAGTAATAACATTTCACTTGCTTACGTTTGGAAATGTGGTGGGAACATGGCTGCTTTCCCTGAGGAACTGGTTGTAGCAACATGTGGTTCTCTTCCTAATTTGCGAGGTGGAACAAGTAGGCAGGTAGATATTTACTGCAGGAGAGCACTGGAGTATATTTGACTGGAGTATAACTGAGTACCTAGTGCTGGTACATATTATGGTAATTAGTTGTACTTAGTGAAGAGTGGGTAGTCTATGAAAACAAATGTTTGTAAAGATGGGCTTTGAATACTCATAGTATTTGGGTTTTATAATAATGATTTATCTCCTGTAACCACCTCCATGAAGCAGACATCAGCATTTATCAAAGAGAATGACAACATAGTCAGCGGGCATGGATAATCCGAGCAATATTCCCAACTTGGTTTCTAGTGTAAAGTAAATAATTCAATTGCTTTATGCAGGTTACATGCACAATATTTTGGAGCTGAATGCTTGTGATACTTGATACTCAGGGTTCCTGTGCCCACTCTTACCACCTCACAAAAGTTACTGTTCCTCTAGCCTCACTTCAGTTCTATTATTTAGTTCTCCTTCAGCAAAATAGGAGTAATTCCTTTCTACTTTAAAAGGTTTGTTTACATTTGAAGTCTTTAATTTTCTGGTGTTCCTAGCTGTAATGATCTGTGCGGAAATATGTATGTTTTCAGTATGAACACATGATTTTCCTAAAAGCAGAGGAATGATAGCTGATAGCAAACGTGTGTCTCCTCTCCTCCCAGCCAGTAGATTTTAAATTTCATTTAGGATACAAGTAATTAAATGCAAGCAGTTTATTTTGTTGACAGCTCTGTAATATCCTCCCATTACTATGCTACGATTTAAAAGGTGCCCTTAAGAAGCAGTATTGCGCAGTTCTGATGTGTAAATACCATGAGCCTGGAAACACCCCAAAGCTCCCCAAACCGAAATCCCAACCAACAGACCCATCAATCTATAAACCAATTTTCTCTAGCATTCCTGCTGAGAGTCTTGAGGGTTACATCCCTTTTTTACTTCTTATTGAATCTAAATGAAGATTGGAATATTTCGTGCAAACAGTTTATTTCAATAGGAAGGTCTTTTAAAATGACATGTGAGTTGCCATAAAATATTAAATCTTGGTAACACTGAGATGTGACTAAAATACTTATTTTAAGTTGGACTGGGAAGACCATTGCTTTCATTGTATATAACTTATCTGTTAGTGGTTTTCGCATTTATAAGGGGCTACAGAACTATTCAGACAGTGGGAAAATACTTTTCGGTTTTTTTTCCTCCCTTATATATTTTTTTCTATAGCTGTGTATAACTTGGTGTTTTGCACACTGTGGTATGAATAACAACCACCCCTATTTCAGAACCGGTAAAATAGAAACCAGGTAGTTAGTATTAATTTGTATTGATTGTTTAAAGTCCAAGCAGTGGTCCCTATTGTATTAGGTACTGTGCATACAGTATTAAGAGTCTGTGTCATCCTTGCTCAGACTCCAGTATTAGGATTATTTCTTGCTGCAGGACAATTAATAATTAGCTTTTCTATTCTTCAAATTAAAAATACCTGAATTTCCAACAAGGTACTTGTTCTTTGCTCTAAAACTAATAGAAAATGAAAGTCTGACAATAAATACATTTATTTTCTGTACAAAGCAATAATAATTCTTCTTGAATTCCTTCAGATTCCTCCCGAATTTTGTCACTCAATAACACGCTACTCCTGTCAGTTTAAAATGATCCCAGGTGGACATGACAAATCAGTTATGAATACACCCTTCCTTTGTTTATATTGTTTAATAAGCTAATACTTGGTCTTCAGGCAGTACTTTGTTAGGTTCATGTGTGTTCTTTTTAAAGCAGTTTCAGATTCCATAGATAAATCTTTGTTTGAGTTGTCAACGTATGCACTGTGCAAGACCAGCTTCTATAACATTCCCAAGGCAAAGCAACTAAAGCACTGCATTTCCCTTAGCCCTTCTGGACTCCTAATGGCTGCTTGTATTTTCTGCGAGGGAAAAAGAACAGATTTGCTCAACATACAACTGTGGCACTAAATGATAGTGATTTTCTTTAAAACTGCATGTTTTATTATACAAAATGCTTTCTTATCCTTTCAAACCACATTTAGCATGGCAAATATTTTTTTTGTCCTTGCAAAAAGTGATTCTGTGCTAATAGAAATTTAGTAGCTTTTCAGATCTGGTAAAGGGAAAGACACTTTCATTTGCAGTTGTGGTGGCCATGGAAGATAGTAATAACTATGGCTTATGGGAAATTTGTTTGCATCAGAATATATCCACATGGGTGACTTGGAGTTAATTTTAGCTGTTGGTGAGGCCTTGAAAGCTTTATACAATTTTTTCTCTTTAGGGATGTCCAAGGTTCTCTTTTTTTACAGTTCCAGTTCTTCCTCTGTGAAATTGAGGAATGTGCATATGACAGACAGTTTTCATGAAGACAGATCTCTGCCTGCGCAAGGTCAAACCTCCTCAACCCCATGAGTTTTGGCAGCCACATTACTCAGAAATGGCAAAAGACTATCGCCTTTCAGTTCCTTGGGTGTCTGTCTTGTCAGAAGTTTTTCTGGAGCATACTATGGCTTTTGGAACATTTTAATAATGATTATGCTGTATTAATTTGACCAACTGCTAAATAGATCACAAGGAAAAAAGGTTGGTTTGAAGCTACTTTGTCAAACCATGTGACTAAGGAAGGGACATAAAAAAGTAGACAATAATTTTCCAGTAATTAATAACCTCAATATTTAGAAATGAATATAGGCCAATAGTTCATACCTGCTAAGTATCCAGCGACCATGTGAGCTTATACATGAACTGTAGGTCCTCAAAATCTCTGAAAAGGATCTGTTGAATAAAAATAAACCTAGACAAGCCTAAAGCCTAATTCTCAAGCATTTGTAGCTGGAGACAGAATTTTTAAAGATATTAACTCCATCTAGGGCATGTATATCAAGGATAGATTTTCAAATATTTCCCAGCACTGTTCCCATTGTGACACCTAAGATCAGTTTTAAAAATGACTTTTCCACTCAGCATGCTTAGTTCTTTTGAAAACTTGTCTGCAACTGCATAGGTGTTATAGAACCTCTTTCTCTGAAGTATAAATATCTATGCCCAAGAAGGAGGAAAATTTGTTCTCACAATCTTCTTCTGATATTCTCTCCATCACACAGAGATGCCTGAAACTATAGAGAAAATTTAATGAGTACTGGAGTAAATAAGATTCAAGGAGATTATATATGAATAATAATGCATTCATACATTTTTTCAGGTAATGTAGGGAGACTATGGATCTCCTCTAGTTTCTACTCAAGTTTTTGTTTTGCATTTATTACTTTTGGATACTCTTGTCATTAGTGAGACTGGGATACTATCAGTAGAAGTTCTACTGGAAAAACATCGATTTATTCGTGGTTAAATTTAAAATTTTGCATTTCTAAAGCTGCTAGTTGACAGTGTAAATAACATTTATTGGAAAGCTTTTTTAGAAAAAAATATTTACTGCAGTAAGGGACATGGAATTTTTTTTAATTTTAATTTTTATTTTTATTTTTATTTTTTTTAGTTTTTACTTTTTTAAATAAAAACAAAAGAGCCGGAAGTAGCAGGCTTATCACTAACATCCTTCTTCCTGTAGGAAATATCAAATAAAAGGATTCAAAAATTATTTACTTTTAACAGGGGAAGGGGAAGTTGAGAAGAAACTTTCAACTGGAAAAATTTTCTATTTTGTTCAGTTGTAAAATACTTCACATTCTCCTACTCAAGGTGCATCTGAAGTGAAAGAAAAGATGTTTAAGCTTCATTTACAATGGCACACTAATTAAAAAATACATGGATTTAACATTTATTTTATTTCTTTAAAACGCAGTATGATTTTTATATTTTCTTTATAATACTTATCAGATAAGAGAGGCATGATTTTATACATTTAAACATTTTGTATGGTTGTCGAAGGGTAGCTAAAACTTGCATGAAAGAATGCCCTGAGTGTGTAAATATAATTAGTCTGGCTATTATGAATCAAATCCTTTCTAATCCTTGTACATACAGAGACTGAAGGATGGGATCTGTTTGTCTTTGTAATTCCTGAAATAAAGCTAATTTGCTATGGCTACACTAATTCAGCTTATCTATAAAATGAACACATACTACAAGAGCTGTTTTGTAGTTTTAATATGCTATGATTAATTTTATAGCTAATTGGTTATTGTGTGTGCACATAATAGACTGCAAAAGTCACGCTACCATAAAACCTTGGGGCAAGAAAATACACCGGATAACCTCTTGCAATCTCTTCTACTCGTTATTTAATGATATGAGCGCCATTCATTGTAAAGGCAAAGCACATTGGTAAATGTACTGTTCAGATAAGTCTGCTGCATACCTTTTGGTTGAATAAAGTCATTAATTTTTGAACATCTACAGCTGTAAATACAAGGTTAAAGCCAGGACATTATATCCTGAGATACTTTTCTTCACCGTGGCATTGTGAGGAACCTGTGGCTCCCCTTCCATTATTGCTGAATCGAGTTAATTCTATGAAGTAAATAGCCTCACCCATGAAGAAGAAATGCTATGGAATTAATGCTTTATGGCAAATATACCTGCTTGATTATAATACAGCATTTTTATTGTAGCAATATGCAAATACCTATCTATGTATTGACATGGCAGCTTCAAGTATGTTAACGCCTATGGGCCAGGGGAGAGAACCTTTGCATGTTTGGATTCAGTCAATGCAATTTCAACACAGCCTTGCAAAATGCCTCAGGAAGGTTGTTTGGCACTTTCATCTGTAACTGTATTCTGGATATATCTGAAATTGCCTTCAATTTTCTGAAGGTGTTAGAAGAAATAAAGCCTTTCAAAAAAATTAATATGATTCAAAGTATATGACATAAATTCATTGTTTTAAAGATAAGTAGCATCACTGTTTTATTTGACAGCATTATTTGTTGAAAGTGCTATTTTCATTGCATATAAGTAATTGTCAGAAGATTTGCATTTGTTTTTTACAGCCAGCATAGGTTACTACTAAAATACTGCCCCACTGACAAGTTTATAATTCTGCTGACACAGGTTGGCAGATAGATGAGCATCTCACATGGAATATAAACATAAATTTCAATGAATAAATAGAACAAGGTCTGTTAGCACAGTCATCAAAAGAGAAAAGCCCCATAAGAAAATAACAAAAGGCTTTTGACCCTTTAAATTATTTATTTATTTACCTCACTAGCTCACTGCTGCAATGAACTCAGCTCCTTAACGTTGCTGGTACTTTGTCTACCCTCTGGCATCTGTTTGTGTGCTACTCACGTCAAATTTCCCATGGAAGGTCACATTCTCTGACTTAATTTTGGAAGCAAGTCTCAAATGCTATTCTGCAAGATTCAGGGTTGTGCATCTTTAGCAAGCTGCAGGAAAAAGGAAGATATCTTTGAATATATCTCAGAGTGTTTTCTGTTTAACTTCTGTGATTGTAAGATAAACTTTGAAGGGATTAGTTACAGCAAATAATTTAAGCAAATATTAAAGCAAGGAAGTGCCATAATATTATTAATTAGCATGCACTTTCTTAGAAGCATTTCCCAGGCATGGGGTTAGAACCTTTTCCTACTGATTTTACAGGGGATAAACTGAGTACTGACTATCAGATTATCTGCTGGTGTGACTTCAGTGAGCATTTCCAGTAAGAAATACTGTCCCACTGCTTAACTGCTTAACTTTTAATAAATCTTTGAGATACACTTTCTCTCTTTTTTTTATATACATATTAGAAATGATAGAAATGAACAATATCAAGATATCAAGTAGTTGGGTGTGCTGACATCAGTGAAGTTCATCCTGCCTACACAGTTTATGAATTTAGATTTAGCCCACCAACACTAACATAACATTTGTCTTCTTAGAAGAATATTTTCTTTTAGAGCTAAGATTGAGTTCAGAAGTTCAAGAGAATTATTTATTGAGCCAGGTCATTGTATTTTGTTTACATTTATCTGTCATATATGTGCATATGTAGCTACATGTACATTTCTGTATCTCAAAAATAGTTCAGACTCTAAACATAGCCATGTGATACAGCTACTTGTAAATGAAAAGGAGAGTTCATTTCAGAATCTGGGTTTGAAATCCTCACATCTTTGAGGATGTAATTACCATAGCATGGGGTTATGGGTAGTTTTTTTTTTCCTTAGTCAGGTGTTGGTGCTGGCTGCCTATCTGGATCTTGGCCTGTTTTAGGACTCAGAGGTCACAATTCCAACATTGTGATCAGCAGTAGATAAGCTAAAATTTACAGACACCCTTTCAGGCAACTGAGATGTGTGACTGTAAACACAAGTAAGCTAACTTCAAGCTAGCGAATTGCAACACAGAAATTAAAGAACCTGTCACATGTGGTATACTCTCTGGGCCGTTTCCAGATTTTTTTACCAGGGCTTCACCTTCCTCCTTTATAGCTGTGGCCCCAGCTGAGCTGAGTTAAAGCTAGTTAGAATACATTCATTAATGTTACAAACATTACTCCTTTTAGAACCTCTTTTTACTTCCCTGACTTGACTTTGAGAGTCTCTTTACTGCTTGTACCATTTCTCCTGATTGTCATTCTCATAACCGTTATTTATATTACTCCCATTACTATCTTTAAACCTTCAGTAAAAGACTCATCATTATTGTCAGAACACTAAACCTGGGACTTACCATAACAAAAGACCTTTTGTGAATCAGCTAAATTGTTATTTACAGTAAATGCCTTAACATAGAGGAAAGGTGTGGATTTTTCTTTTTTCTTATGGAAATTCACTGTAATTCTTAATGTTTGTAATAGTTTCAGAGGCTGGAATTATTGGAACTCCCAGATTCAATAATATATGTGGGAAAGCCTTGTTTTGTCTCTAAACAGACTCAGCCTGTCAGCAGGAAAATTCTACAATGCTGGATCTTTGATTCCTTTATGTAGGGTTTGGGGGTTTTTGTTTGTTTATACATTTTTCATGCACTTTGCCTCTGGCTGAAATTTTTCATTGGTATTTTGGCTCGTATTATTGACATATTTTTGAAAGGTATTGCATATATATGCTACACTTCTTATATAAAAGTATGTTAGGTAGATAAGGTACAGTGTGTGGGAGTGTTTTTAAAGACAACCAAGTAGAGTTGGGTAGCATAATTTATAGCTGAAAGCATGTATGCAAGCCATTGACAAATAGTAAAATAATTGATAGATAAAATTGTCTACATCCACCATGGGGAATTGTTTTAAGTTGAAATCTTTTCCATCAACAGCAACTCTTCATGAAAATTTTTTTGTGTCTGTGCATATTAAAGCCGGGCCTGATGAAAAGCTGCTATAAGCATAGTTGCATATTGTCATTCATTACCTCTAGACTAATTTCAAATATCTGTTGTTATTTATGAATAATACAGTAAAATCTATGCAGATTAACAGTATAATGATAGTCTTCTCATTTGGGAAAAATGTTGAGTGGTGAATGGGCAGTCTTCATCCAAACCTTTTTTTTGAATTCTGTGTTTATGTCAGAAAGACATTTTGAGGGATATCTATGACTGGTTTTAGTGTCTAAATATCACCAGTTTTCTTTTCTCCTGTTCACTGTTCTTCAAAACATTGACTTATATCATGAGTTTGTATTTAACGTGAAACGATTTTTGTCTTTTTGTAAAGTAAAATTTTTTTGTCGTAAAAGCAACCGATTTCAAAAGAGGTGCACTGTAGGAGTCCATATGAAGATGTAATGGATGTGCAACTTAAAATCAAATCCAATTTACCCAAAGGTCAAAGATGACAGTAGAGAGATCAGATAGAGGAGAAAAGAAATGAATCCATTGCACTTTACTGACTGAAGTCCTTCACAAAGTGTGTAAACTCTAGGAGTTGAAAACAAACAAAAAGACTGTGAGAGAAAAAGATGTACAATCCACTAGCTTTCAAAACAGGCAACATAATTCCAGGCTGTGTAATCCACTGCCAAGAGTTCAAAAAATGTCATTTTTGAACTCTTTTGTCTTAATGTCATGTGACTTCGACTGTCTTTTTATGAAGTATCATTGCTTTGTCTGCTTGAGAGATTTCAGAAGCTGTTCTCATTTTTAATAGACCATGTATAATGAGTGTGCATTATTATTCTGTTCAGAATTTTAATGATACTTTTCATGTTCCTGATGTAGGGGTGTTGTGTAACTAACTTCTCTTTGAAAGAAGGATCTCTTTTTTCATACCTGGCCACACTTAATAAATTTTTACACCTTGGTTTTAATTCCTACAAAATGAGGCTACAGAATGTTGGTATTTCCCATGCATAAATTCAAAAAAGCATTGCTGTTCATAGTGACAACTTCCAGATCCACAGTAGTCAAGTAGTAAAATGAATCTAAGCAATCATGTTACGTTTCTGTAATAGTATGCAATAGGACTTCTGTTATTACACCCACAGGTCTGCAATAAGGTGAATAATGAGTCAGGGATGAAAAGCAAATGCTTGCAGCAGCTATTTAACAGTGGTTAATGCATAGTAATTTTTCACTCTGGAATGGTTTCTATCCAAATGAGATCAAATCTATGTTGTAACATACTGTGATTTGTGAATGAATAAACTCAAATATGCCTATATATGAGAGCTGCAAAACTTTAGAAGCTCAAAATTTAAAATAGAAAAATATTACTTACTTGTTCTGCAACTATACCTTGCTAAGTTACTTCTCTTAAGGCCTTTTTTCCTACTGTGTAAATCCCTTCTTTTTCAATTATCAGTTAAAAATTACTATCAGACCAATCCAAATACAAGTATTTCCCACTGGCTATAAAATTTGGATGAAGTAAACTACAAGAAGTGTAAATAACTATCTAGAGCAAGAGCATTCTAATACTGCAAACTTGGGTCTCTTACAAGGGCTGACTGTTTCAGAGAAGGGTTTTATGTTGAAATTTTTATCCCACCAAGATTGTTGTAAAGACATCATTTTACCTGACAGAAACAAGAAACTGGTCTTCAGACTGCTCTGTCAGGACAAATCTCTAGCTCTGACCCTGATTTGTGCAAAAATACCCATTGCTTCTTTACTTTCACTTTCATTGCTTCTTTACTTTCTTTCTTTTCACTTTAGCTGCTGTGGTTTGTAAGGTGCAATAATTGCACTCTCACTGGGGTGAAAAACAAAGTGCCATATATTTCTTATAGACTTCTCCAGGACAATAGTCGTAATTACCATTGAACTGAAGTTTTTAGATTCTGATCTACCAGAAATAATTAAAAAAAAAATTAAAAAAATCACTAGATTGACTCTTCAGTTTAGCTTTCACTACAAGATAAATGTTTAAACTTCACTTTCAGTGAGACAGAATTCTTTTCAGAATTGATAAGATTAATAGTATTACCCTAAATTCTGATAGATATTAAGAAACACAATTTCATTTTGCATTTATGATTTTATTGAGTTAGAGGACAAGAGACTTAATTAAGGCACTAGAGCAGGAGTCTCCTTAACTGAGATTAGATTCTGCTATGGTCTGAACTACTTACACAGCAAAGTTATTACTCCATCTGTAAAATTCAGTTCTAAACCACTTTTTCCTTCCTCTGTGTAGGCTGACATATATATATTGTAAATATATATGTACAGTGCATAGTATAACTGCTGTCTGAGTCTTAAAACCACCACCAAAACCCAAAGCACAAACACATTAAAACTATACTTTTTTAGGTTACATGGATTTATTGCATTTGAAACATTTCATGAAACCAAGGGTGTGGGGTTAGATATATATTGGGAGAGAACTTGGTAATTGTCAGTTTAAATTCTAATTTCTGGAAACTGAATTTTGATCTTCCTCATGCTTCTTGTATCCAGTAAGCACTGGAACTGCTCCAGCCTTTTTGTCAAACTAAGGTTTGCTGTGATACTCTCCTGCTGGGCCATCTTGTCAATGAAGCGCTACATCTGTCAACATCTTTTATTACTCAGTTGCACTGACAGCAAGTTTTTCTAAAACATGTAAGATGTATCATGAGCTAAGGAGTGGTACTTCTTATTTGATAAGATATAGTATTCTGTGATATTCATATGTATTTCTGTGATAGCAGAAAAGCTGATTAATGAAGTTGAAGAGGGAAAGACAAAGACAACAGGTGGACAGAAAAAAGGAGGGAGAATAATAGCTGAGGAAGAAAATACACAGAAAGATACTGGCAATTACTTTAGTATAGAATATATTAGTGTAGAGGAAAGTAGGAGAAAAATAGCAATTCCAGCTCTACCTGCAGGTGCTAATTTTCTGTTACGGGGAACAGTTTTACAGGTTTCAATAGACATAGATTCTTGCCTTGACAGAATTAAAGCTAGAAGAAGACAAATGATGCATTAATTCAGTTTGCTCATTCGCTTCAATTTCTGTAGTTACTAGAAGACACTTCAATGAATGTCTTCTGAGTAGATTTTCAGGAGAGTCTAGTATAAAAAGAGAAAGTAATGCAACTAGTTTCTTCAATGAGTTGAACCTGCATTATAAAGTGACTTTAAGAATTTTTTCTTTGAAGCCTACAGAGAAAAAACAGCCAAAAATTTCATTTGAAGTTAACTCTTAGCTTTCTTTTTGCAGCTGCCTACTCTCACCTTTATTCGTGTTGACTTTGCTGAAAAGGGCACTGACTCTGTCAGTCTTGCACACTGGAAGGGCTACATCTAGAAAAGCAGATTTACTCAGCAAGTGTAAGACCAGCAGGTAGGTTGCAGTTTCAGTAGGAGGATTTCAAAGTCAAATAATAACTTGCTCTGCAACCTGTACAGCAAAACAGATGGAGAGTAGAGACAGATGCAAGGGCAAAAAAGAGTAAGAGTGAAAGAGCAGTAGGACAAAGAGGGGAACATAATAAAAGGACAAATAGAAAAGTGAGGAAGAAGAGATAAAAAAAGAAAAAAAAGAGTTGATAGAAAATTCCTAGAATATCTGAAAGAAATCTGATTGATTACTGTAACTTTTTTGTTTAAACTTTAATGGAAACTTCATATTTACCTAACCAAAACAAAGATTTGGGTGTGAATGCATAGATGTATGCTCATTTTTGTGGAAACATTTGTCCTAACTTTTGTAAATAGGCCCTTAATAGTTGGGGTTTATTGCTGGTGATACATTTTTACCTAACCTATCTGTTAGCTTACGTAGTGGTTTTTTCAAGATCAAGTTAGTTTTGTAATTTCTTACCAAAACCAGCCCCCTCCAAAAAAAAAAAAAACCAGACCAAACAAAATGCCCCCAAGCTCCCCAAACAAAAACCCCGCTCTAAAATACAAACAAAAAAGAAACCCCTGCAGTCATATAGTACCATAGGTTTAGGTTGGAAGGGACCTTAAAGCTTATTCAGTTCCAACCCGCTTGCCACAGGCAGGGACACCTTCCACTATACCAGGTTGCTCTGAGCCCTGTCCAGCCTGGCCTTCAAAACTGCCAGGTATGGGGCAGCCACAGCTTCTCTGGGCAATCTGTGCCAGCTCCTCACCACCGTCGCTAATATCAAATCTCTGTCTGCCCTCTGTCAGTTTAAAACCATTTCCCCTTTCCTGCCACTACATGTCCTTGTCAGAAGCCCCTCTCCAGATTTCTTTTCAGCTGTCCCGAGGTGGTGCTTCATGCACTTGAGAAGGTCATTGACATAGAGGGTGACACCCTCTCCTGAACTTCCTAAAGAGCCTCTATCCTTCCAGGCAAAGGAACTACCCCACCATGTCTCTGTGATGCTGGTAAGATCATAGCCCCACAGGCATGGACATGTCTCTAACTCCTCTTCTTCCCAAAATCATCCATATTCATTACTCAACCTAGAATGATCAACATTGCAGGTTTGCTAAAATGTCATTTCACTTTGAAAACCCTATTTATTCAGAAAAGTATGTTTTCTAAAGTTAGTGAAGTTACTTTACCTTTAGTGTAGTACCAGGATGCTGTTCCGTTCGGTATTTTGCTAAAGAGATTACTAACATTTGCTAGGTTTTCCTAGTATATATATATATATATTGTTTAGTATAATATTGTTAATTGATGCCTGGTAATGTAACTCATCTAATCATCATTCATACATTATTTTACTCATAATTTAATTGGCTTTTTTTGGTACACATTTTCATCAGTCAGTAGTTCCTTTGAGTACAGTTATCATTCTGTATGAATTGAATACATTGTTCTATATCAGTTTGCTGTTAATATGTGATAGTTAGTAAAGTGTTAATATTTACCTAAGTACATTTCTTGTATACATCTGTTAAACTATGACACTCTAGCCTGCACTGAAGTCTTCTGGAAGAAAATAAGGGGTCTTCTGCTCACAAAGACTTCAAATACATTCATTAACTAATCTGTTTTGTAGCTTCTCATATAGCATAGGAGCACTAACCAATAAAGGAAACTGAACTTAGCTTATTTATAACAAATCCACACTAGCTGTGCATTTCTAGCTTATGAAAAATAACATTGGTTAGATACCCTCCAAAGAGTTTGATCAACTTTCTCACATTGTGTTTTAAGATCAGGGAAGTATGATACTAAAAAGCACACCACTAAGGAAAAATAATAATTTAATTTTACTGAAGATGAACAAGATTAACCTTAATTTGAATATGCAAGCACGTATGGCATTTTGCAACTTAAAACTGTCCTTCACTGAGGACACAGAAGGTAGTGATCAAACTGCCTATATTCCAAATCAAAACTTTATTCTTAGGGCCTTTTACACATGAGTAAGTGCTAAATAATAATGATAAGCAGAGGCTGAAACAAACTACTGATATCTGAAGGGTGTCAACGCAGTCAAGATAAAGAACTGGGAGCTCTTCAAGTGAGTCGGGTGTGACAAAATCTGTACTGATGAATGCTGACATCCTGAATAAAATCACTACATGACTTCACGTAGGTCAAGAAACTACATTGTTTCCCTGAGCCACAATGACAGCAGGGTGACAGAGATTAATAGCTTTGTATTGACTGAGCAACTTCCAGTTCCTTCTCTTTGTCAAGTCAAGGCTCTGTCCAAGAGCTGAAATTGTTATTAGACTTATAATTGCAAAGACATTTAAAGGGTTTCCCCTTAAGGGACTATGAAATCCAATAAACCTTTCATAAAACCTCAAGCATTCAAGTGCAAAACCCTTGTCTTAGAGACATGCATGCTCAGAGCCATAACAGGTCAAAACTTGAAGCCTCATACATTGAATAATGTTTGATTTATGAAGTTGGTTTTGAATTTGTATCAGTTGTTTTATTAAAAATATATGAAAGAATGTTTTAAATATGAGTGAGCTGTGTTCACTTCCGTCTTGATCATAGAATCATAGAATCATAGAATCATAGAATAATTAGGGTTGGAAAGGACCTTAAGATCATCCAGTTCCAACCCCCTGCCATGGGCAGGGACACCTCACACTAAACCGTGCCACCCAAGGCTCTGTCCAACCCCGCCTTGAACACCACCAGGGATAGAGCATTCACAACTTCCCTGCACAACCCATTCCAGTGCCTCACCACCCTTACAGTAAAGAACTTCTTCCTCACATCCAATCCAAACCTCCCCTGTTTAAGTTTGAACCCGTTACCTCTCGTCCTCTCACTACAGTCCCTCATGAAGAGTCCTTCCCCAAGTGCTCTATGTGTCTGAGCTGGAAGTCTTTCTTCACCTGTCACTTCAATTCATGAGAGTTCAGCAATACTGAATTTGTTTTGCTAATTTAAGGTGCTTAATTCAATTTGGATGAGATTAAATCTCAATTCCTGACTGATGTTTCAAAATAAAAGCCTTGAGGTCAAGTCTGAGGTTCTTTATTATTGTTTATTTGTAAGGAAATATTTGCAGCATGTAAAGAGATTTTAGTGCTATATGTCAGATTTACTTAATGAACCTCTTTGAATGAGTGAACACAGTGTTTTAAAGCAATAGATTTAATGTTTATCCCTGTGGTTAACTTAGTGTCTGTTCTAGTACAATGTAGTGTAAATTGAGAGACTGCATGGGCCTCAGGAGACAGCAGATTATTTCTTTTGTTTAAGAAGCTTGAGCATTACTAGGAAATTATTGTGGTTTGTCAGTAACCCACACTATGCTAAATTTTGTGTTACTGTTATTATTTACTTGCTTCAGAGCTTAAAGAGCTTGAATTGATTTTAGTGGTCATTACAGTCATTTTGCAACAGAGCATGCAGCATGTTGCAAAGTAATATAGAATTTGCCCCATGATTTTAAAGAAGGAGTATCTCATGAATCTCTAATATGTTGTATTTAATAACATAAACTGATATGGTTTTGGTGTTGGGTTGTTTTTTTTTTATTAAGAAAAAACTGATAACATAATAAAAAAATAGTTTCTTAAATGTGATAGTCGTATTACTTTCAGGCACATACTTTTCTATAAGCATTCATTATTTCTTCCACTTTCCACAAAACTGAATGACATTCAACAGAACTAGTTACTCCAGGTTATATAGCGCTATACTAGTGTCTGCAGCCACAACAGGCTACCCTTCTGATATTGAACAAATAATCAAATCGCCTTGAGGTACACACTGAACTTCCCCATCTTCCCGCATTACTCACCAAGTATATCCGGGTCCCAGAGTAAGAGCAATCCCATGAGTGGGTTTGCCTTTACCTGAAGCAGGAATAACCCACACTGTCTTCCCCAGCAAATTCATTATGTGCACCACAGGAACTTTGTCCCCTTCTACTATATGTAAAAGTTCTGACTGGACTGGGGCAGCCCTGTTGGCAGATCCTCTGGTGTTGACCAACCAGGTGGCTTTTGGGAAATATGTATCCCAATGTTTCAAAGTCCCACCACCCATTGCTCTCAGTGTAGTTTTTAACAGCCCATTGTGCCGTTTGGTTTTCCCAGAGGCTGGTGCACAGTAGGGGTAGGGGATATGATTTACCCGCTCAGTACCATGCTCTTTGGCCCAAGTGTCTATGAGGCTGTTCTGGAAATGAGTCCCATAACCTGGGCAATAGTGTCCATTGTTAAGTCCACCCCTCGATCACGAGCGCATCTGTATGTTGCACCTCTGCCTTGATGGCCTGAAGTGTCATGGGCTCACTGGACTAAAATAACTTACCCTTATGTTGCCAGTATAAGTCCATCTGAGCCACTTCAATCTTAGCAGCTTTATCCACTTTTTGGTTGTTCTGGTGTTCCTCAGTGGCCTGACTCTTGGGTACATGAGCATCTACATGGCATACCTTCACCACCAGGTTCTACACCCAGGCAGTGATATCTTGCCACAGTGCAGCAGCCCAGATGGGTTTACCTCTGCGTTGCCAGTTTCTCTGCTTCCATTGCTGCAACCACCCCCACAGGGCATTTGCCACCATCCCTGAGTCAGTATGAAGTACTGGCCACTTTTCTCGTTCAGCAATGTCCAAGGCCAGCTGGATGGCTGTCACCTCAGCAAACTGACTCCATTCACCCTCTCCTTCAGCAGTTTCTGCAGCTTGTCGTTGGGGACTCCTTACAGCTACCTTCCATCTCCGACACTTCCAAAGCACGGGAGGGGCCCACTGGCCCATGTACTTGCCCATACTATCCCACACACGCTGCCACTCATTTCCTTGGCAAAAATCTCTTGTTCCTCCTACAACATCATCTAACCCTAGACAAGACCCAAACCTGACTCTGCTTAACTTAAGATCAGATGAAATGATCATGAGTAAAACACACTCTGTATGTGTGCCAACATGGTGATCCCCATCACAATCAGCAGGCAGCTCTAAAGGGTACCCAAAGGACTTTCAAAACCTTCAGAACTCTCAAATGATGCTGCAAATAATGTACAACCACCAGCACTTCAGCCACATTGAATGTAAGGACACAGTATTTTGTCTGTTGCCTATATCCTGTTTCCTACGGAGAAAATGCCCAAGGAGTAAACAAGAAAGATGCAACAAACTGGAATGGACACAGACTGGAAAACAGCTGTTAAAAAAGCTAAGGTACGAGGTGAAAAATGAAGAAAGTCGTAGTGTTTCTGTTTGGTGTTTTAGAATCCATGGAAAAAAAGGAATAATATCATTAATCTTGGTGTATTACTGTAAATATTTGATTTTTTTTATTATGCTTTTTTTCCTCCAGTGTTTTTCATATATCAGTGTCAATATTAATTTCTAAGTATATTGGCACAAATTAACTTGCCTTTGTTACTCAATTTGTGACAGGAAAAAAGAAGGACAGTAAAAATGGGGCTTAGGGAAAGCTGTAATCAGTTAAGATAGCCACCATCTGCTGGCCGAAGATGAACACTCTAGCCATTTCTTCTCTTATTGAATTTTTATTATTCAATATATATTATTGCCCTGGTTTAAGCCTCTATAAACTCACGCAGCCACTCTCTCACTCACTCCCCACTCTTTCTTCCCCCAGTCCGGGGGGAATGGGGAGGAGAATCAAAAGAATGCTACTCCCACAGGTTGAGATAAGAACAGTTTAGTAACTAAGGTATAACACAACTGACTACTGCTACCACTACTACTAATAATAATGACAAGGCAAATACAAGGAAAGAATACAATAGCTCACCATCAATCCCAACCCGACCAAGCAGTGCACCCCCTCACCATGCACCCCCCACCCTTCTGGGTCTCTACCCTCCTTTTTTACATCCTGGGCATGACGTGCTGTGGTGTGGAATAACCTCTTTGGTCAGTTTGGGTCAGGTGTCCTGTCTCTCCTTCCTCCCGCCTTCCCTTCCTCCCTGGCAGAGCATGAAACTCAGAAAGTCCTTGGCCAACCTAAACATTCTAAGCAGTTACTGAAAACACTGGTGTTATCAGCGCTGTTCCCAGGCCCAAAATCAAAAACACAGCGCCGCACCAGCTACCAAGAAGGAGAAAAATGACTGCTGCTGCTGAACCCAGGACATTTATTAAATATAATATTTATTATTGAATATTGAATTTTTAGATCTGTCTATATTATTTCATATGTGTTGTTCTGGTATATACTAAATAAAAACTCTCTGGATTCTTATTCGCATAACTTTACTACATAATCTGTCCTTAATTGTGTGCAAGAAAGAATTGAAGAAAGAAATTAACACACATGTTCCTACAGTGTTTGGATTCTATGTTGCTGTTATTCTGTAGTTTGTTTATCATAATTGCTGCCACTGAGTACAACAAGTCCAGAATCCATGGAGCTGGTGACCTATTGATCAAATTACAAAAATGAATAGAGTGAACAGACTAGCCCAGTATCTGCAATGAACAGAGTGAACAGACTAGTCCAATATCTGCAAAGTATGGCTCAAATTCTTAACTCTGTTCTTTTTTTGAGCTAACTTTGAATCCTGAAGTAGTAACTTAGATATGTGATAAATACTATAAAAATGACATGTAGAGTGACTCCTTGGCTCTGCATTAAAGGAGTCCAGTTGGCAGCTGCAATGTTATTAATAATCTAAAGATGGAACACTAATCTATTTGCAGCTCGCTCTTCCTTCATTCAACCCATTTAAAAAAAAAAAAAAAAAGTCCTTTTCCAAATACTAGCGTTATGTTGGTCTATCTGAATACTTTGGTTAGGTTTATTTATTTATTGGAATAATCACCCTAAATGATAGCAGCATCTCTAGGAAAGTTCACTTAACAAATCCAGAAGACAAACTGTCCAATAGTGACCTAATATTTTAGCAACTGTGTTTTGTTTTATGGATGCAATGACAAGTTTCAGAAATCTTTAATTTCTAGGAGTTGTAGTAGTAAAACTTCCATACCCTATACATGCTTTTTTTATGCTTATAGGGGACAACTATTTAATACAATTCCTGTCTAGCTATGGGCTTCATGTGTGTGTTCAGGGAACTCATATAATTCCTGGCTTTCTCTGTTATTTGTGAAATGTAGTTATTATGTTTGTAACATACCTTGAAATTCATGCTGAAGCAGGTTAAGTAGCCACACAGGATTTCATATGGTGCTCTTTCAACATATTCTTACTTTATGGAGGATAGAAAATATGATTAGCGTGGCCAACAGATAATTGGATGTCCCCATGTCAACTATTTCCCACAGAGTCTTACCAAAGCTTATGGATGGCAGTGTACTGTAAGGAGAAAAGTTTTCAAGCATGAGTAAATATTTATAGCAAAAAAAAAATCAGGGTTTATTCTACAGTTATACTTTGTCAGTAGCACAGGAATCAGTTAGGGTGGTCATTTGGTTGCCATTTCATCATTTATCCCGATAGATGATTTATTCTGAATCATTTCACCGCAGCTGGTGAGATAGTTGAAGCACTGACAGCAGTCAGACACTGTGAGCATAATCTTGTTCAGTTGAAAACCAACACAGTATGAATGCAGCTTAGGTGATGTCACAAAGCTCATGCTATTATTTTCCTTCTCTGGTTGCCTTTTGGTTTTGTAGCCAAAAAGGATCTTAACTACACAGTGAAGATCCATGATCTCATGAAATACTAATATGGCCTCCCTTTATCAACAACAATCACTGTGAATTCTTTGTGCTATAGTCAGTGGGTATCCTACAGTCACCAACACTGAGAAGCCAACATTTCCTAATCATTATTACGTAGTGGTAGCTGTGGCAACCATTGCTTTCTCTCCACTGTTCAGGAAGTACTGGTACTAACTATGCATTATGAGTAGTATGATAAATTTTGATGGCAGTAATTTTTAATAGCTTTATTCGTGGGTTGTTGGGTTGGTTGGTTGGTTGCATTTTTTTTGGCGCTTTTCTTGGATTTTAATTTTCTTCCTATTCCCCCCTCCCCCCTCCCAATTTGAACTTAAACTTATTTTTATTAGTTTATATAATTATCATAACCTAAACCTGAAAAATCTCCAGACGGTTAATTTGCTGCATTGGACCTTGACAGCCTTGTGAGGTGGGCTGATGCCAACCTGATGAAGTTTAACCATGCCAAGGGCAAGGTCCTACACCTGGATCGGAGCAATCCCAGGCACAGCTACAGGTTGGCAGAGAAGAGATTCAGAGAAGCCCTGCGGAGAACGACCTGGGGGTGTTGGCTGATGAGAAAATGAACGTGAGCGGCAGCGTGCGCTTGCAGCCCAGAAAGCCAACCGTATCCTGGGCTGCATCAAAAGGAGCGTGACCAGCAGGTCGAGGGAGGTGATCCTGTCCCTCTACTCTGCTCTCGTGAGACCTCACTTGGAGTATTGTGTGCAGTTCTGGTGTCCTCAACATAAAAATGACATGGAACTGTTGGAACAAGTGCAGAGGAGGGCCACGAGGATGATCAGGGGACTGGAGCACCTCCCGTATGAAGATAGAATGAGAAAGTTGGGTCTGTTCAGCCTGGAGAAGAGAAGGCTGCGTGGAGACCTCATAGCAGCCTTCCAATACCTGAAGGGGGCCTATAGGGATGCTGAGGAGGGACTCTTCATGAGGGACTGTAGTGAGAGGACAAGGGATAACAGGTTCAAACTTAAACAGGGGAAGTTTAGATTTGCTATGAGGAAGAAATTCTTTACTGTGAGGGTGGTGGGGCCCTGGAATGGGTTGCCCAGGGAAGTTGTGAATGCTTCATCCCTGGCAGTGTTCGAGGTGGGGTTGGACATAGCCTTGGATGGCACGGTTTAGTGTGAGGTGTCCCTGCCCATGGCAGGGGGGTTGGGACTCAATGATCTTAAGGTTGTTTCCAATGCTAACTATTCTATGATTCTATGATTCTATGAACAAATAGTACTGCAAAGCTGGTTTGTGAAAGATATTCTTCTGAAGTTTATTTAAGCAAGCAGTGGATGCTAAGGACAGCCCAGTCCTATGCAAGGTAATCTGTTCTCTTAATACTTGTTTCACATTGTTCTCTTGTTTATTCTGAGATAGATTTTAGTCAAGCTGCTGAGTGCAAATGAGCTTTGCCTGTTTTTTCTTTTTGAGTTCCAGAGGGATCTACAAAACAGTTCTACTCCATTCATAGCAGTATTAATCTAACTGTAAAGAACTCTAGAGAAGATAGGAAAAGATAAAATAGAACTCATTATATTTTTTTATCACAGGAAAACATGATATTTCTTCAGAAAGTTTGGATGGAAGTGGAAAGAGATGAGAGGATAAAATCAGGTTATTCTTCCTTCCATTTCCTTTTTCTTCAGGATTGCACTTAATTTAAGAAGCCTTAAAGGATCATAATTATTGAGCTGAGTTCCTGTTCTTTATCAGAACATAAAAAGTTTCCTCTACTTAATTATAGTAGCACAAAACTTGAAAGATCAGAGAAAATGAACTTAGGTTCAGCAACTGGTGATGTTATTTATTGCAAAAAGTTAGAAAGGAATTGTTATTGATTATTGATATTGTTTTGTCAGTATAACTGAAACCTCATTTAGGACTGTGTGTCTACTGAATAAATGATACATTTACTAGATGTATCATCAGAATTATTCCTGCCCTGAAGACTTAACAGTTCTCGTGATTCAGTGACACGCACAACTATAAGTCACATAAAGGCAATATGTTTTAAATATATTCAGTGCACTTTAAAGACGGGATGCAGGATACGGATATGAGTGCTTGTCTGGCTTATTTAAAATGGGAAGCTTATTTAAAATGGGGTGCCATAACAGCCAGTAACAAACCTTAGGAGGGAAAGGAAATGCAGTTATTGGTAGCAAATACATGTAATCATGTGTCACCTCTGTGCGTGACTCCGTGTTTTAAATTCAAGTGAAGTTGCAAGGACACATGACACTCTGATTATGACAGCTTTTTAATGTTAGGTGTCCTTCAGAAGAAGAAAGGGGAAGGAAAAAAAAAGATAAAGTGCTTTAAAAACATTCAGTGAGGAAAAACTTCTGACCTCTCTATTGATTGTTAATTCTTTTCAACACGGAAAGTAAGAAACAATGTATTTTCAGAAAGTATTGACTTTAAGGATCCTAGGTCTGGTAGGAGAATATATATTAGTTTATATAATCCAAATGTTGAAAATGTTTCCGTTTATGTAGCCTTAGTTCTGTTTCTTTCTTAAAAGCAATAAACACCATACACAGGAGTATTGCTAAAGCAGACTTCTGATAGCAACCTGGGGTGTTGGATAAAGTTACATTGCTCTGGGGGAAAAAAAATGCTAGTGTTTTTATGAGTATTTCTATAGATGAAGGTACTGGGGAGATGGTGGAGGAAGGGAATGGTGTCTGAACTAACATTTTAAAATTGTTCGACTGAGTGGCATTTTTCCTCACAGGTTGCCTAGGTAAACAGAATATTTTTTAATATCCTGGATTCACCAGAATTTTCCTGCTAGATGCTTAAACATTCTAGATGCAGGTTATTATTGTGTGTGGAAAGCTTCAAACCACATTGCTTTCCTTCCTCTCCGGCTTCCCCTTTACTCTGCAATTTGGCATATTCTTTTTACGTAAATGTACATGCGAACAGCTACATATGAACAAATATCCACTCAGTGACAGATGAGACAGTGTCATGTTTGACATGCTTTCAAAACAAATGAGATCGGTGCTGGGACTGGTCTTCTTCAACATCTTTGTGGGTAATTTGGACGGTGCCATGTCTGTGACATAGCAGATTGAGTGTGCCCTCAGCAAGTTTGCTGATGACACCAAGCTCTGTGGTTTAGTTGATACGCTGGAGGGAAGGAATGCCATCCAGAGGGACCTTGACACGCTTGAGAGGTGGGCTGATGCCAACCTGATGAAGTTTAACCATGCCAAGTGCAAAGTCCTACACCTGGGTCGGAGCAATCCCAGGCACAGCTACAGGTTGGGCAGAGAAGAGATTCAGAGAAGCCCTGCAGAGAAAGACCTGGGGGTGTTGGTTGACAAGAAAATGAACATGAGCTGGCTTCAGAGTGCGCTTGCAGCCCAGAAAGCCAACCGTGTCCTGGTCTGCATCAAAAGGAGCGTGACCAGCAGGTAGAGGGAGGTGCGCCTGCCCCTCTACTCTGCTCTTGTGAGACTTCACTTGGAGTACTGTGTACAGTTCTGGTGTCCTCAGCATAAAAAGGATATGGAACCGTTGGAACAAGTGCAGAGGAGGCCACGAGGACGATCAGGGGACTGGAGCACCTCCTGTATGAAGATAGAATGAGAAAATTGGGGCTGGAGAAGAGAAGGCTGCGTGGAGACCTCATAGCAGCCTTCCAATATCTGAAGGGGGCCTATAAGGATGCTGGGGAGGGACTCTTAATGACCCTATCCCGCCCTAGTCTACTCTATTCTACTCTCATTCTATTCTACTCTCATTCTATTCTATTCTGTTCTGTTCTATTCTATTCTATTCTATTGTCTTTGTAAACAACTTTGTTGCTTCTAAGGCTTAATATAACAGTAACAACTGAATGTTCAAATATTTTTCTATTAGGAAAAAAAAATTATAAGAGTGACTTAGTTAATTGCTTGGTTTTTAGGGAACAAAACAATATTGCTGTTGTTACCACAAAATTACTTTATTCTGATAGAAGAGACCAATAATGGTAAAGAATTCTTGGAAATTCGATGCAGAATTATGATCAGTTCTAAACGTCCTAAAAAGGCTGCAAATTTTTACGTCTTCCTGTTGCCAATATGCAGCCAATAATTTCCATCACAACATCTCTGTGGAAATTAAACAAAATGTCTTGATAGGAGCAAAATTAACACAGGTCACACTTAACTCCATATGGCAAGTCACTGTGCCAAGACAACTCAAGGTGCTTTGTAGTAGATGGAAAGTCACTAACAAATACCTTTCTCTGTCAAGTAGTATTTCTATTATCTAAAGAAAGTTTGACATCCATGTCTTCAGCCAAGATCCATCAGTGGTTTTCCATTACTTTATTACACTAGCTTAATTTGACCTAGAAGAAAATACAGATACCTAAGCACAAACTCTGTATCCTTATGTACTCACCTCAGACACCTTGAGAAGTGGAAAAAAGTTGTCACTGGAATGTTTAAAAATAATTTATAAATCCTTCCTTGTTGTTTTACTGCATAACCTCTGCAGTATCCATGTTCTCTCCCTGCCAGTGTTCATCTCCCGCTTTTGCATTTTGGTTGGGAAAAATGCCCACATATGTTTGCTTGGATTAAGTATGAAAAGTTGCCTTCAACTGTACCTGTGATTGTGCACTGAAAGCAAGAATCACAATTTTTCATCCTGGCTGCAATGTAAAGGTTCTGTGATTTACCTGGACCAATGCAGTTTCATAACATTACTGAACAGAGAGCTGCCAACTGAACTTGTACTTACAGGGCCAAAATTTTATCTCCTCTCAACTATATATTTCATACACAATTGCGTATGAAAGCATGATTGACACTCACTTACTGATGTTGGTGCAAAATCAAATGTAAACTTGCACTATATGCCACTGAATAGTTCCTGGTTTGCTGAGATCGCATATTAGTTCTTAACTTGGTTTTCAGGAGACATCTTAATATTGTTCAACTCCCCTGGCACCTTCTGCATGAATCTAACTGTGCACTATGGTATTCCTAACTTGGGAGTGTTGTTATTCTCCAAATAACATACAGTAAAATATTTTTTATATCCTGTACATGAAGTATTTGTGTTCCAACTTTGTAATATTACAGTTCAGAATTAACTTCTACTATGGGTTGCATTCATTTTAATGAATATTGCCCACAATGTTGAAAGACAGGATGATATAAATGGATTAGAGCTCCTGGGTCTTGCTTCCCATCTCATTCTCATTGTGCTTTGATCTTCCCTCTGCTTCCTTCAGGAAGCTTAGTATCAGAACGAGAAAAGAATCTACCCATTAAACATAAAAGACCTCTGATGTCTCATGCAAGAGTTTCTACCATCTTAATGGATTTGTCAGTCACCTAAGTAAGTGCAGAGGTACTATCTTTTGTTCCAGGTTTTTACAGTGCCTAAAAATAAATATAAAACAGTACTGATACACGGCTGAAGCTCCTGAGAATGTCTTATATTTACTAACTTCTATGGCAAGCTGACCCTGTGATAATTATTTAGAAAAAGAAATATAGATACTATTCTTGTAGCAGCCAAATTCCTAAGATTCTGCCTATTTATCTCCATTCTGTGTATGAGCTTAACAAAGCTGAGCAAATCTTTCATGAAAGATTGAAAAATTCTCTTCTCTCCAGAGAAAGTGTGGGTCTGCTTCCGGGCTAGGACTTGTTACCTCCACAAACACATCGCTGCATTAAAAATCAGGTGTAATTTGTCTGCCTCTGAACGATAGCATCCCAACTAACTTATTCCTACCAGAAAGCCTAGATTTAATAGAGCTATGCCTAAAGATTTAACAGATACTGTTGCTCTGTGCACATTTCTCAGATTTTTATTGTACATAACTTTTCAGAGTCTTGAACCTCCTGTGTAATATAAGGTGTTAGAAACTCAGGTTATTACCGAAGTGGCAGCCTTAGGCAGGAGAGAAAATTGGCACAAAACAGACATGCTTATTTTCCTCCTCCTTTTCCTGCCTTCTGGCTCTACCCTCACCTAGTGTACCACAAACTTTCAGAAGTCTGGTTTCTGAAATACATAGGCTTTTAATCTTTCCTGTATTAAGTATGAATATTTTAATGTGAAAAAGTGTTTACACCTTATTGTCTACACTTATATTTCTCTGCAGTTCAATCTATCAATTTTTCCATTAAATTGTAGGAGGATGTCAGTTCTACAGCAACAGTTTAACCTTCAAGTGGGCTGCCTCAGTTGTCCTTACCTCTTTTCTTACAACTTATTTCTAATTCGAATAGCTTTATTTCTGCACACAAACAACTCTTCTCCAAGCCTTCTCCCTTACCCTAAAAGAACAATCTTATTTCCCTAAGACACTGATTCGGTTTCTGAGGAAAATAGACGCACCTTCGTTGTATTCAGAAAGATCTAATATGGCCTGTTCAGAGACAAATCCAGAGTCTCCTGCTTGATAAAACCAAGTAAGGAAGAGCAAATTTGCTCTTTCCTTTGGGCTGCACAGGTATCCAAACTTTCAAAAAGAGCCCTGAGACGGTGTAATTTCTTGGCACCCAAGGCTCACAAGCTCAAATCTGGATATAACTGTCACTTTCTATTTGTATTCCTTTTCTAGCACAGCTAACAGAGAGTTAACAGTTCTAATTCTGCTGAAATACCTACTGGAGGATCTGACCTAAGATTTATATGAGGATTCATTTTCTTTCAGTTCACCTATTATACAGAAGTAACTAGCCGTAGTACTCTTTTAAAACTTTACGCAAGCATATTTTACATTGCACTCATAGAATGCAATCTCTGATTTTGATAGATTGTGCTGTTGAAATGAAATGCTGTTGCATTTTTTACTTAAATCGTTGACTTCATCAATGAGCTGAAGGAAACTTAGGCAAATGCACCCCGAGCTATTGTGTCGTTTATGTGTTACTCCTGTGAAAGAAAGATTGGGATCTGAACACTTTCGAATTTGCTGAAGTAGTTCTGTGGTGTTACTCACAGGTGTCTGGAATTAAATTGACTAAGTGGTTTCTCCAAGCACAGCACCTGTCATATCTTGTCTCCTTTTCATAACTTCAAAGATATGAAAGTCATAAAATGAAGACCAGAAAGGGTCAGAAGTCACAAGCTTCTTTGACTGATGTTTTGTCATATTTTGGCTCATTACTTCACCAGAAATCTCTTCTAAATTTCAGAATTTATGAGCTACCAGCAAATAAATATTATTAAAAACTAGGCAAGAGGGTCAGAGTGAATCTAAACAACACACATGAATCAAACCCTTATGCCTCCAGGATGCACTCAGAATAAGAAGATACAATAGAGATTATATTCTATGCATTTGTTATCTATTTCTTTGACCTTACAGCCACCTTACAGTGTCTGAAGTATTGTTGAAAGAAATATTTTTTTTGCTGTTGTGTATAGAATATTCCTTCTAATGAACACCACAGGGTTTTCTGATCACTCTTAATGAGTTTGGAACAAGTGTCCTGCAGGTAAATTGTCACATATCTTTAGAAATAAACCAATCAATGAAGGTGATGTATAGAATAATAAAGTTATCTGTACTTCTCCAAAAGAAAAAACAAATACATCAACATCTTTAATGTTTTATATATAAGATATGTAAGGAGATGGGAAAAACTCTGTTAGACCTCTATTTCAGATCTTAAGAGTCAATAACTGCAGTTAAGCTGAGATTTAAGGGACTCTGACAAACAGTACCAGTAACAAATATTCAAAGAAACAAAGAAGGTTGTCACAGGAAAAATTACACTGATTTTGTCAGTGTTGTAGGTTTTTTTTCCAGGAGATATCTTTTAGGAAAAATAGCTGCTTCTGAGTTTTACTGTAAGTACTCTGTTTTCTAAATAAGCTTGCCACTAATGATTTAACAATGGCTCTGACTACCTTAATAAAGTGTGGTAGAAATCTGCTATTCTGCTGGACTTCAACCAAGGAAATAAAATAAATATTTAAACCAGGTTCTACTGTTTATGAAATGTACTTAGTTCTGTTGTGCTTGGTGTAAAGGAGACATGCTCCTTCTATAGTGTGCTTATATAGTTCTTTTTATCCTGAAATATACTTTCATATCTTTGTACAACATATGCAATATATATGCTGCATATATAAATGTTGTTTTATCTGCTACTGAAATGCAGGAGCTATTGGTGAGACAGCTTCCACTGCCTAATGCATAGGAAATCTTTCAATGATAGTAGGACCAGCCCAGTCTTTTACAGGAAGAGCATTATGCACATAGATGTCTGTTCTCTGATAGTCATGTTGGGCTTCAGGTTTTCCATGTGAAATTTTCATGAGTTTCTGAGAGCTTTGTTTTCAGAATTTGGCAATGTGATGGTTATCATAATAAACCCTCTGTTTGATATTTTGTTTTATAATTAACTTTTAAACTGGGCCCCTTCTGCATATGAATCAAAGATAACATCTCTGGGAGAAGAATATATTTCTGAGTTAACTCTAATGTGCTTTCAACATAATTCTATGTTTTTCGTGTGTGATGCTTAATACGTTAAGTCCCTTACTACTTAGCTTTTTTTAAGTGCAAAATGAAAAATGGTGTTATTGTGCAGTATTTATGTAATTTCCTTTTTTCACATGCAAATGTAATTTTGCTTAATCAGATGATATATCTGAAAGAAGAAATAAGTTTTAAGGAGAGACAATCAGGGTTATTGTGTGTGTGTATCCATAACGTGTTATAGACCCCCTTGCAGCAAAATTTTTTTATAAGTTTGAGCATGATTTCATATGTCTTTACATGGACACTGTAAAATTGGTTTTGTCAAATACCATAAGGCAATTTAAAGTACAAAGCATAAAACCCAAACTATAATAATAAATACAGATTTACATGTACTTCTTTATCTCTTATATATCTCTGGTTTCTTAATGTTGGATCCTTTTAACTAATGTAAGGATACATTTTCTGAAAATAAAATGTTGTTTTAACCTGTTCTGTGTTACTCTTCATGCTGGAATGCCTGGGTAAAGATCCTTCTAGTTCTTATAATAATTGCACAAGCTTACATTAGCATATTTTATTGTTTTGACTGTGCTTCTCTGAAATTCCTTCCTCTGACACTGAAAGGAGCAAGTGGACCAGGTTGTTGCATAAGAGGGTTGCACTTCTAGTTTGTTAGTTGAATCATAGTTACATCAGGGTAACACATAGAGTATTATAATTAAGCCATAATAAATATAGTTCTTTCTGCCTTTGGGAACTAGACAGTGTTGAGGTTGACAAAATTCTGATAAAGCTCTTCAGTTCCAATTTTTAACTGGAAAATTTTGAATTGACTTTTTTGTCTTTAACTGATTGAAAATATTATTTCACTTCCATGAAAAAAATACTTATGAACGTTTGGTTTAAATTCATCTTTTTCTTCTTCTTCTTTTTTTTTTTTTTTTTTTTTTTCCTGTGACTACAAGAATATGGAGGATATTGAGAATTTAGAGTGCCTTTCCTCATCTCTTACAAGTTTCTATTTTCATGCAGCATATCTCCAACAGAGGAGAAAGCAGAAAGGGAATAAGTAATTGCTAGCCACATGGACTTCTCTAAGTCAGCAGTATAGAAAAGCTGGCAAGTTTAGTGCTGGAAAGAAAGACATGAGGCTGTAGGTCTCCTATAACATGCTTTGTTACAATGCTTGCCAGACAATGAAAGAAAAAGATCTTGGACTTTCATGTGATGACTTTCTGTGTCTTGAGCATTGTTCTGCACCATTTCCTGTCTTTTCTCTTTAGAACATGGGTGGAATTTTTTTGTTGTTGTTGCCAGGTGCAAAATACATTTTAGAAAATATTGAAGTGCATAGTTGTTTGTACTAAGTTCAGATTGGTGGTGGTACAAATTTTAACAGTAATGCCAGTTTTTTTACCATCATGGTTGCAGAATATTCCAAAACCCGCTACATTACTCCCATTTCAAAACCCAGTAAAAATACTTTGGTCTCAGCAATGGAGGAACATGGCCAAGAGCCAAAGAAAGGATTTGTATTAAATATTTGTATATCTCATTTATCTGAAACTGCTACTCCATACAGAACAGAGTGTTTTAGGGTTATTATTAACCGGTAAGGTTTTTCTGCCCTGGGTTTAATTTCCAGAATTCTGTGCTTGAAATTGTTATCTTGTATATATAAGACATTCCAAGAAAATGACAACACTACTTTTAAGTGTAAGTGAAGAGCACAGCTTTGTCCTGTTCAGTGACCTCAGAACATCCTTTCGATACTTGTACTTTTGTTGTCCTCACTAGTTCAGTTCATTTAGTTCTCAATGCAAGCGTTATTAATTTTGGAATGCTTTGAGAAGATTCTTTTGAAATTCATGGAAAAGAAAGGAGCATTACTTTGTCTAGCTGTAGATATGAATTATATATAGCAAAATAATGTATTTCATATTAAGTCTGTCACAGACTCATGTGCATTGAGAGTGCACTCCTTTTAACTTTTCAGTTTGTTTTGAAAGATGACCCAAGTAAAATTTTGTTTTCATCTAATTTGTTTTTCTTGTCTCTAATGAGACTAAGTTGTAACTATTTAAATCGTAGCTGAATTGAATTCTGTTTGATCTGTTAGCTCAAATATGCTATCTCACATCAAGGAACGCTTGATTTATTTCCAGATCTCTTGCAGATATATTTGTCAAGCAAACAATTTTCTTGGAATTATTTAGATTATTTTGGCATTTTGTATTTAGTGAGAAGAGTGCAATAGATCACATTTTTATTAACATTTCTAAATGTGTGCATATTATACTGCATGCATCTATACACCAAATCAATATTTGTTTAAGCTTGTTAGGATGACTGACAGGCTGGTTATTGTTTCTGCCCTCAAGTGACTGTCCACATGTATACTCCCAGCCATTCACAAACACTGACTGAATTCATCTTAAAAATTTGCTGCCTTGAGACTTATCCATAGGTTGATAGATTGTATTTCCTTCCTTCAAATTAGTGGTGTATAGATTATTTTGCTATCAAAACAATATTTGTTTTATAATTGAGACACATATGACAGGTATAGAGGTTAGAGCTTTGTTTACTTAGAATGTACTCAGAAAAATTAAGCCTTTATTAACAGTTCTGACAACTGGAAATGTAAAACAAAAATACTTGAAACACTGGTAATCTCTCAACAAAGTTGTTTTATTTTTTTTCCTAAAACACCATATTGGAATGAAACAACAAAAATTATTGAGAAAGTTTAAAAGCTATTTAAAATAATCCATATAATTGATTATATAGTAAATATAATTTCTATTAATCTTGCTACTGTATGCCAAGTCCTCAGTGGGGAAGTAGTGAAATACAAAAATCAGATTTAAAAAAATTAATAAAATCAACTGGCAAATTGGACAAAACATTTTTTTCCTCTCAGAAAGGGCAGCTCTGACAATGAGGTTATTTACATACACTAGAACAAAATCAATGAGGTAATTTTACTTTCCGTTTTGCTCCTCTGTTGTGTGCAGGTATAATAAGTCATCTTGACTGGCTGAGTAAGGAATGATACTGGAGGCCATGGGGTTTTCCCTTTGTTTCCCAAGCTTCATGTAGCAGCTCATGAACAGACTCTTTTTCTGTGTTAATTTTCTGCAACCTGTTTTAGTTTTATGCTGAATGATTCATTTAAAAAAAAAAGTAAATTAATCATACCTTTTCTGAGATGCCCCTCTACACAATGGTTTCTGAATATCTTTTAGACTTGGTAGAGAGAACTGACATTGGGATCTCACCTTCTGATTACTGTTAAACCTCCCCAATAGTGCTGACAAGCAGAGCATACTTAAACTGCCAAAGGCTGTGGCTAAATCCTTTTATGTGCATTTAGAACTGCTCTTAGAACTAAAGAAAAGGAGGCTGTGCCTTTTATTCAGGTGCTACAAAACTGTCTATCAAATAAGCAAATAGAAGGTCAAATCTCCTTTAGCAAGTGTTTTGTTTGTTAATCAATCACTGAGGTTCGCATGGCATTAGGTTGCTTATTTTTAAAAAAATATTGTTACATCTTATCCTGTAATTAGAAAAGAATTGGTAAGTAAGTGTTCGGGTCTTCTCGTTGACCTTAGACAATCAGATAACAGCAAGAAAAGTCAATTAAGTGACAACCTAACAGTCTGATGGGCTGTTGCATTTCTTTTAATTGTAGAATTTTAGGATAATATCTCCCTTTTGGCTGTATCTATGAATAATTTTATCGTTTTCATTTATAAAGGACATCTTGCAGGTGACAGTCAGCTTCTAAATTCTACCTGTGGAGCTGGAAATGTGCATGCTTTTAATAGAAACACCTTGCCATTTTGCTATGCTTCTCAAATTTGGAAGCATAGTTATGGTAAAGTACAATAAGTTGGTATTAATCCTCAGTATTTGTAATTCAGAAACAAATACTCTAAATTAAAACTTCACAAATGCAAAGCTTGGAATAAACTTTGCCTTTAGAAAACCGTGTGGATGAGTAGTGTACAAAGCTTGTACTTGCCTAAGATAAACTGCAAGTTGTGTTGTTACTCTGATGCACTATTTAAATCAGTTTTCCCCCTCTTTGAGGAAATCATATGAACAAATCCAGTGGCCTTATAAAATCCATTTCTGTTCTCAGGTCTGTTTTTAGTGTATAAACATCCAAATTACAGGAGCTGTGATTGTATTTAATTCTTGATTGTCACCCTACAGAATCAGTTTTTACACATACCTCTATTACCTCAGTTGAAAAAATGCTTCCTGCCGAATTGCAGTCGAAAGTGGTTCTCTCAGAATAAAAATGAAACACATTTTTTGTGCTGGATTTCAGGCTCTTTGTGAGTGACCTCACATATGAAATAATTCTGGATTTATTATTATTAAAAAAAAAAATAAAAATGAATCTTTCTCCATTTGCAGCTTTGTAACTTTGCCAAGTATGAAGAAGGAAGAGAAAGGAGTTCCAGAGGAGACAACCTTTATTCATAACAAATAAATGGCTAAGTAGCAAAACTAGCACAGATTATTTGTTAACCTAAATTTCACTTTACAAAAATGTTATTTTCTAAGTCATTCCTTAATGTAAATATATACATTATATATATTATATATTATAATATATATTATATATATAATATATATTATATATATTATATTCAGTGTACAGCACTGAATATCACTCAGATTTATGGGACATTTTCAACCTAGGACCCCAGAAAAATCATAAATGAAAGACAGAAAGGATGTCAAAATATTGGTTTCCTCAGTCCCAAGTGAGTTTGTGAGAGGCAGATTTTTGGAATATTTCCCAGTTCTCCAATTGCACAAGATTGAATATTTACGTAATTGTTAAGTTCTGCATATAGAGCCTCTTTCTAGATTTATCATTCATTTCTTGAACCTAACTGGAGACAGAGACATGTAAGAAACAGGTAGCATTTATTTTCATGCTAACATCTAATGCAACATCAGGCTTGTTCCTACTGTCTTTAAAGCTAAATGGAAAGTAGAGTAGAGGGATAGATACTGAACATGCTTTCTCTTAGTGTTTACAGGAAGCAATTGGAAAGAAATTATATTATTTGGGGAGGTCAATTATGTACAGTGGATCAGTGCTCTGCTACTCTTCTAAGCAGCTAGAAGAACTTGAACTGTCTGCATGATGTTGAATGAGATTATGCAGTTTTCCCATCTATACTCATCGTGTGCCAATTCACTACAGGTAGTAACTATTTCAAAGACCTTTCCCAAGGCAGATAAAAATTTTGATCAAATCAGTGGAAATAAAAGGATTCTCCTTTTCAACCAAAAGTTACAGAACACTTTAGTATTTTAACAACACACAGCATAAATTTATGATGTGATTCCTTCTTATGTGTCAGCTTTAAAAGAGCAGAGTTTAGTCCTGTCTTTTCCTTTTTCCTCCTTTTCTTCTTCTCATTTTGTTAGGGATTTTTCTAATATTTTTTTAGGGGGTGGGGGGGGAGCAGTGTGTATTAGTTAGTTTTACTGCTAGTCGTAAACCAGAGCGCATAGACCTGGAACGCTACTCTTCTGTTACTACAAAGAACCATAACTATATCTTTGTATCTGCTCAGAATTCTTTAGATTCGATGTAATCATTGCCATCTTGTTCACTTCTTGTCACACTGAATGCAGCTGCTTCAGTAGTATTGATTCAAATTTTAACTGTTGCTTGAAGCTTAGCCTCTTGCACAGAAATTGTTCAAGTGAAGCAAGCAAACATACAAGGGCTACTGCCTATGCACACCATTTTGTGAGGAATCCAGATTTCCATCTAACCCAGCCTCTGCAATAGACTAGGTACAAAATCCTGGTCCTAAAAGGTAATCCAATTCCTGAATTTTGAATCTGTAGATTTTGTGTGGATTTTGGGGTTGCTGGAACTCTTGTCACAGACTTCTGGATAGCAGGACAAACAGTAATAAGCCTTCATTTCTAGTGGTGACAATCTTTTTTACTTCAGATACAGAAAACACAGATTTGTTTTCTCTTTCCTTTCTCACTATGATGATCTTTTTAACTTGGTATATGTAAATGGATCATATTATTAATTCAAGGCTAATTGATGATATCTAATTGATGATATTTAGGTTTTTCAAAAAAGTGAGTGCTGTCAATATAATAAGAAAATATTCACACTTTACAAGCGATATGCATGTTTTTTGAATAGTCCTTCCCAGGCACGTATACTTTCATTAGTGATCTAAATCTTTCAGCCACCAAATAAAAGATTTGTAAGGTAGACCACTGCCTTTGCAATAATGTGCTCCTCTGTAAATTGATTATGAAATAAATTCAGCAGCATTTCTTAAAACACACTAAGGCTTCATCATAAAAATAATGACAAGGTGACATCATCATTCCTTCCATAGCTCTTTGAAGTCTTGATCTAAAATATTGCAAATTGCTAAAATTAATAAACTGTACAAGTGAAAAATATCCTGTATTTCTGAATTACCTGTTGACATAAAAAAATTATAGTTTTGCTCTACTTGTGGATGCCAGGAAAGAATGCTTCATGTGGGTAGGCGGGAAAACAATGCAAAATAGAGTGTTTAAGAATGTATGGTACAGAAAGATATTTATTTATTTATTTTAAATTCAGTCATGTGAAACCTTTAAAATAACATTGGGCACTTTCACTTAACAGGACAGCATGTTAGAAAACAGATGCACGTTTGTATATTCACTTCCACTTGTATGCATTATATATAGTTTGAGTACAACAGCTTTTCTCAATAGAGATCTCTGGATGTTTCAATACTGTTGAAGTCTTATTTTGAGAACTGAAATAGCACTTTGATCCCACCCCCATGCACTGTGAATTTGTGTCCCTCAGTTTATGCACTGCTTACTATTGGGACAAGAAGTGTTTCCTGAGCTAGTTTGTATATGACTTTTTCCTCAATGTGACCATCATTTTTCATGTTAACTGCGTCTTAGGGAACCAGCTTCACTTACCTAAATCCATTCAAGAAAAATCTAGCAAATGAGAAGGCAGGAAGAGGGGATAAATGCTAGGGATATTCATGTTTCTTAAACTATTTGACTGCCTTTGCTAGGGAAGCCGTGAGTAGCAAGGGTGATACTTTCATAATGACTTTAAGTTATCAAGAATTGATAAAATTATCAATGGTTGCGGATGCCTTGCATAGCTTCAGCCTTTATTTTTTTCCCTGCAAATCAGATGATGTTGCTGATACTCATTTCTCTGACAAATATTTTATTTATTCTGCAGTCTAAAATCTGTTATTATTTAAGAATTGGTACTACCTTATACATATAAGATTTACTGAGAGGATGCACAAGAGCACATTGCTTTATCTGCTTGATCTTTCACATCTGTTTTCTTAAAAAAATATTGAAAAGCTGGAATTAAATCTTATCCTGTTCTTGGACTTCAAGAGAGCAGACTTTGGCCTCTTGAGGAACCTGCTCAGTAAGGTTCCATGGGATACAGCCCTAGAGGGCAGGGGGGCCCAAGACTGTTGGTTGATATTCAAGGATCACCTGCTGCAAGCTCAGGAGCGATGCATCCCAACTAGAAGGAAGTTCAGCAGGAGGGCCAGGAGACCTCCTTGGATGGATAAGGAGCTGCTGAGCAGAATTTGAAGGGAAAAAGAGGCTTATAAAAGGTGGAAGCAAGGACAGGCGGCCTGGGAAGAATACAGGGATGTTGTCCGGGAAGCTAGGGACCAGGTTAAGAAAGCTAAGGCCCACTTAGAATTAAACTTGGCTAGGGATGTAAAGGATAACAGGAAGGGATTTTATAGGTACATTGCAAATAAAAGACAGGTTAGGGACAACGTGGGCCCTCTCCAGAAGCTATCGGGAGAACTGGCTACCCTGGACTTGGAGAAGGCTGAGGTTCTTAATGACTTCTTTGCCTCAGTCTTTACCGGCAAATGCTCTGACCACACCACCCAAGTCTTGGAAAGCAGGCACAGGGACAGTGAGAATAAAGACCCTGGGCCCACTGTAGGAGAGGAACTGGTTCGAGACCATCTTAGGAACCTGAATGTATACAAGTCCATGGGACCGGATGAAATCCGTCCATGGGTCCTGAAGGAGCTGGCAAACGAAGTTGCTAAGCCACTGTCCATCATATTTGAAAAATCCTGGCACTCAGGTGAAGTTCCCGATGACTGGAAAAAGGCAAATATAACCCCCATTTTTAAGAAGGGGAAAATGGATGAGCTGGGGATTACAGACCAGTCAGTCTCACCTCTGTGCCTGGCAAAATCTTGGAGCGGATTCTCCTGGAAGGCATGGGAAGGCACATGAAAAACAACAAGGTGGTTGGTGACAGCCAGCATGGCTTCACTAAGGGGAAATCCTGCCTGACCAATCTGGTGGCCTTCTATGAAGGGGCTACGGAACTGATGGACAGGGGCAGAGCAGTTGATGTCATCTACCTGGACTTGTGTAAAGCCTTTGACACTGTCTCCCATGACATCCTTCTCTCTAAGTTGGAGAGACATCAATTTGATAGGTGGACCACTCGGTGGATAAAGAACTGGCTGGATGGCCGCACGCAAAGAGTAGTGCTCAGTGGCTCAGTGTCCAGCTGGAGACCAGTAACGAGTGGTGTCCCCCAGGGATCGGTGTTGGGACCGGTCTTGTTCAACATCTTTGTGGGTGACATGGGCAGTGGGATTGAGTACGCCCTCAGCAAGTTTGCTGATGACACCAAGCTGTGTGGTTCGGTTGATAAGTTGGAGGGAAGGAATGCCATCCAGAGGGACCTAGGCACGCTTGTGAGGTGGGCTGATGCCAACCTGATGAAGTTTAACCATGCCAAGTGCAAGGTTCTACACCTGGGTTGGAGCAATGCCAGGCACAGCTACAGGTTGGGCGGGGAGGAGATTGAGAGCAGCCCTGCGGAGAAGGACTTGGGGGTGTGGGTTGATGAAAAAATGAACATGAGCCGGCAGTGTGCGCTTGCAGCCCAGAAGGCCAACTGTATCCTGGGCTGCATCAAAAGGAGCGTGACCAGCAGGTCGAGGGAGGTGCTCCTGCCCCTCTACTCTGCTCTCATGAGACCTCACTTGGAGTATTGTGTGCAGTTCTGGTTTCCTCAACATAAAAAGGACATGGAACTGTTAGAACAAGTGCAGAGGAGGGCCACGAGGATGATCAGGGGTCTGGAGCACCTCCCTTATGAAGATAGGCTGAGAAAATTAGGTCTGTTCAGCCTGGAGAAGAGAAGGCTGCATGGAGACCTCATAGCAGCCTTCCAATACCTGAAGGGGGCCTATAGGGATGCTGGGGAGGGACTCTTCATTAGGGACTGTAGTGACAGAACAAGGGGTAATGGGTTTAAACTTAAACAGGGGAGGTTTAGATTGTATCTGAGGAAGAAATTCTTTACTGTGAGGGTGGTGGGGCCCTGGAATGGGTTGCCCAGGGAGGTTGTGGATGCTTCATCCCTGGCGGCGTTCAAGGTGGGGTTGGACATAGGATTGGATGGCATGGTTTAGTGTGAGGTGTCCCTGCCCCTGTCAGGGGGGTTGGAACTCGATGATCTTGAGGTCCTTTCCAACCCTTACTTTTCTATGACTCTATGATTCTATGATTCTATGAACCTACTGCTTCTTCTTGGATATAGTCTATGTATATAGGTTTTCGGGTTGTGTTTTTTTTCTTAAATGCACTCAATGGTCTCTGAACCTGCAAGCTTTTCAGTTTCTACCATAACCACTGTTGGTTTGGGTTTTCTTAAAGTTTAGTTTCAGTGCGTGAAAAGCAGTAAGCTTATAAGTGCTAAAGATAAAAAGTGGGAACACACTCAACATAGAAAAACATGGACAGACAAATAGGTTAAGTTCTTTTTATGCTAATTTCTTAAAACTAGTGCCTACTAAACCCTGAAATATTGTTTAATATTTCAAACTCACTTTAAAGCCAATAATCCCATTTCTTCACAGGAATCAAGCATGTTTCATAGGTATAGACGCAAATAGTTCTATGCCGAATAAACCTCAAATTTCCCTAAGTGTTGAAATGCTGTGATTTACGTGCTGGACTGTGCTCTCTCCATCCAGCAGGTTAGTGGAAGATGGGGTGCCAGACAGGAAGTGACTAAAATTCAACAGTACATTTTGCCATGAGAACTTTTTTTCACTTGGCATTATCTCAAGATTTATTGCCTGTTTGAGACATCTTTTGGAGACAATGGCTTGAAACCAAACATGATTTTTTAAAATCAAATTGTCATCTCTTCTTTTTGAACTGTATTGTGACTTTGGACTATTCCAGCAAATGCTAGCTGTTTTAGAGTGATCGGAGGATCTAAGTCAGCTATCAAATGAGCTAGAGCTAAGGTGAAATCTTCCCAGGAGAAAGACACTAAGTAAGTGATCAACAAAAAAAGGATCCAATATTATAAATTATATTCTAAAACGAAACTTACCATCATTTATCTCAATTGTAAGTTGGACAGAAAATGTATCCCACAGAGATGACAACAAGACAATTTAATGGCTTCTAAGTGTTTATTGGCTGCTTTCTAAGTTACTCACCCACTATTTCCACTGAGCTCACTGTATCAGTGATCTGTATTTCCACAGAATATAATGGCAGCAGAATTTCATAGAATCATAGAATAGTTATGGTTGCAAAGAACCTTAAAGTCATGGAGTTCCAACCCCCTTGCCGCAGGCAGGGACACTTCATGCTGAAACCATGTCAACCAAGGCTCTGTCCAACCTGGCCTTGAACGCCGCCAGGGATGGAGCATTCACAACATCCTTGGGCAACCCATTCCAGTGCCTCAGCACCCTCACAGTAAATAACTTCCTCTATATATCCAATCTAAACTTCCTCTTTTTAAGTTTTAACCCATTAGGCCTTGTCCTATCACTACAGTCCCTAATGAAAAGTCCATCCCCAGCATCCTTATACACCACCTTCAGATACTGGAAGGCTGCTATGAGGTTTAAAATCACTGTGATGTGTAAAACATATGACTTATGCATAATTATTCTTGCTAATGTTAACACAAGTTTTGTAAATGGACTTAGGACAAGATCAACTGTGCTATAAAATGTGTTATAAAATTACAGAAGTCTCTTGATGATGTAGGTGTCCTTTTTTTCCATGAATGAGTAAACATTTTTTGAACACTGATAATCTCAAAATTGTTAGGTTTTAAAGCCAGTTCCCTAAAAAATGGCATCCTTATGACCTGACCCTTGGCATGTACCTCCTTAACAACATTTGAGCTTCTAGAACAATTTTAAACAAATTCGGCACAGGGCATAAGTCTTGAGATTAGTTACCTTCACATTTCATGGAAATGAGTGTTAGCTATTGGAGAGAGAAAGAACTATCTCTGTATCTTTGCTCACGGAAGATAAAAAAATATAGTCTTTTATTAGACATTAGAGATTCCACATAGATTCACCCTTGAGACATAAATATCAACTAAGACATTGGACTTTGATAGTTTGAGGCTCAGAAAATAATCAGATAGGGAATTCAATTTTTCCCCTCCATTTGAAAAGAACATCTATGTTCTTCAAATTGGGATAACTTCAAACTTCTAAAAAAACCTCCACCTACATTTAAAAATTCTGATTAGATTTTGATGAGAGTACTTAGGTTATGTCAACCCAAACAGGACATGAAATGGCTCTAAGCATAGTAAGGCAATTAGAAAACCAGAAGGGAAGCATACCTAAAAAACAGATTTACATAGTTCAAAACACTGAATGAATAAAGACGGGGATTTGCTGCAGCTATTTCTGTTGCCACTTCATCATCGAGAGAAGAAAGGGATGAGGACTTTCCATATAGTTTGGAGTTTAAGGAATCTTGAGTGCGTGATTCATCATCCCTGAGTTACCATAGTATCTGGTTTCCCTGGTTACCAGTGACCAAGGAAGAGACGGACGCTAGGGAAGCGGGGGGCTTGGTTATTTATTTATTTTTTGAGGGGAAAGAGAGAGAAGGGTCAGAGAAGATTTTTGTGTATGTAAGAAAAGAATGTGAGAATAGTGCTGGAAGATAACATTTGGGAATGGATTTTGTCTGAACCGGAATTTATAGATTTATCTTCACTGCAAGGAACTAAAGTGGTTGAAAAAGAAAATGGTTGTGAGAAACACAAATTCTGATAAAAATTGAGGAAAAGGAGAGCTGTAAAGCTGTTTTCCTAAGGGACTGGAAAGAAGAAAGCAGTTGTCTCAATACAAGTGATACAAGGTGTGATTTGACCAGATTTTCTCTTTACTGGAGTAGCTCTTAGGGGCTGTGGTCCTGTACTGGTCCTTTTTGTGCTGAGGACTTCACAAACAGAGAACAAATTTGCTTTTCACATGAAGAGCATGTTGTCCCATTTCTTTCCAATCCAGAAGATTTCTTTGGTAACCTTTGGTAATTCTTTTGGCTTGACTGGTGAATGGTTTCCAGAAATGAAATTTAAGGAGATCCATTTAGTGTTTCCTCATGGTCTGCTGCAGAACTATAAACAGAAAAATAAGTATGGAAGATTATAATGACATTTTTCAGGTTGGGGTTTTTTAATCAGAACATTGTTAAGTTTCCCTTTTGCCTACAAACTTATATTTCATGTCCAGAAAGCCTTTTGAAATATTCAGCACTATAATAGACACTCAATGCAACAAATATTGCCATGCAACTTCAATTTTGATATTCAGTAGAAAGCAATGGAAGGCAGTGATTGCTTTCATCTTTAGACTCATTGACAACCAGAGCTCAGATTTCCAAGGAAGAAATTATTCAGGATTGAGAAACTTCCTGATACTTTCAAATTAGCAAAATATTTTTTTGACATTTATTCCACAAAGACCGGTTTATGCCAGGGGAACTCTTCTCAACAAATCTCCACAAATGCGAAAGTGGCCCTGCTGCACTGGTTCTGGTGTCAGAGGCAGCTTAAATGGAATCATATTTCTGGTTTCTCCTTGTGTTTTAACCATGATACACATTTGTTTGATTCCTTCATTTCTACGGCAAATTAAAGATACTTGGCAAGACAGCTCCTCCTTGTCATTTAATCAATCCTATAGAAAGGCTTGAATTTAAGAATACTAAATTTCACTGTGAGCAAACTCTTGTTTATGGCTGAAATTTTAAATCACAGTCTTTAAATCATAGTCATTCTCATTTATGCTGATGGCCTATTCAATCAAAATTTAGTAAATAAGCTTTATTTAATAATTTCAAGTTTATTTAAAATATCAAAAAGTTGCTTCATTTCATGTCATGTCAGTCATTTCATGGCACAAATTTTTAGAAAAAGAAAGAATGAAAAATTGAATGCTCTGTAAAAGCCCTTAAATTCATTGTGACAAATGGGGTGTGGATTTCACCCTGAAATTCAAGGTTCTGAGATTATTAAGAAGAGTGTGACAATTTTGATATCCTGGGCATTTCACTAGCTTACAGAATGCCTTAATTCGTGAGAGTGCTGCTGTAGCACTACTCTAACCAGACTTTAATAACTAATAAGTTAATAACTGCCATTAATTTAGGTTAGTAATTATGGTCACTTTAGTAGATCCACTTTCATCAGGTTTTTCTTTAGTAGACTATATGAAGGTAGAATATGGCTTTGCATTTTGATTCTTCCCATGTATTTTGTTCATACTCCCTTTTATTTGCCAGTATAACTCAAAATATTTTAAATTTGCTTCTAAATATGAGTAAAGATTCCTAAATTCTCTCATTTTTTTTTAAATTATGCTATTAAACTTATTCTACGCTTTCAAAAGGGTATTTCTAGTTTGATCCTGATTTGCATGAGTACAATGTTAAATGTGCATATGCAAATTGGGTGTTTACATCTGCATACAGTCGTGCATGCAGCCACTTTTTGCATTTGCAGGTAGACAATAGCTGAATTTCAGGTACAAGATAGTCTCAGTATTGTCAAGATTTACATTCACGTAACTCCCGAGTAGAGTTTTATAAATGGATTGGAAGAAAGTGCTTCAGAGGAGCCCTTCGAGCCTTATGGGCAACATGGGACAGTGCACAAATAAAGTTGTTTGAAAATCTAGGAGGTTTGGATTGACCTCATGGGCTGACCAAAGGAAAGAATCTTTTGGTCACATGCATAGTCTTATTATTCCCAAAAATGCATTTTGTGTGCAGGAATAACTTGGCTCCCTTGTAGAAACTTCTAACTTCAGTAGTATTTGTGCTTTTGGCATGAGTGAAGTTTTTCAGGTGATGTATCCCTCTGCAAGTTCTGCATTTTGGTGCCCATAATCAGAGCTCAGTTCAGTGTTGCCCAGCATAGGGTGCTTGAGGGAGCCAAGCAGTATCTGCAAGACTCAAAGGTGCCTTTGTCAGAGAGAGCCCTAGCAGCTGCTACAACTACCAGAGCCACTCCTTGGTGACCCTACATTCATGATATAACCCAGGAAGCTGCCCTCATAGCAGTACAAATTAAAGTGTAGTCTCAGTCACTGATGGTCAAACTAGACCTCCTTAGCTCTGAATAAGAGAGGAAAGTCTCTCACTCATCCCTACAGTAACATGCATCAACTCCAGAGTTACCGAAAAAGGGAACTTTTAGTGATTCTCCTGTGCCAGAGGCTAATCCTTTAACGATTTTCATGTTTAATATCCAGGAGGTATCTAACCTGATCAGAGATAGGAAGGTTATCAGGAAGGAGATTCCTTCCTCCACCGTGACTTTTAAGGTAAAATCTCCCTTGCCTCTGGCAGAAGAATTTGTGTCTGGTTTTGCTGATAGGCACCAGCTAGCTTTCAGTTAATATAGTAGCCACATGTTGTAAATACCTCTTCTTTAAAACATATAGCAACATTTTCTCATAGTCTTTCTGTGATATGACCCTTGCTGAGTATAATTCCTTTTATGCTGCTTAAAAATATTAAAAATGTGACTTAAGTAATATATCTAGATTATGTCTTCTTCAGTAGAAAGCTTTTGCCTTTATTTTATTTTTCATGTCCAGTTAGGATTAAAAAAATTAGTTCATAATCACCTAACTCCAAGGAAAGCAGAATATACAATTTTGCATAAAATTTGCCATGAAAAAGATAGAGTATGTATTGGAACAGACAGTCTTTTAAAATTCAGTTTAAAGGTTGCCAGTGTACGCATTTTGCTACTTGTGCATAAATAGTAATCTAATTTTCTGTTCTGTTTTGCTGACATATTCCAAAAATCTCTATTGGAAGAATGTGCTCGGTTGACCTTACCCTTACTAAATTTTACAAGTACACTGGTTGTTATTTCCCTTGAAAAAGATATTGTTACCAGTAATCTTTGTTAAGGGTAACCCCAACTATCCCAAATGTGGCAATAAAGTTTACCTCTTCAAAAAAGAGGAAAAAGCCAAAGAGCCTGCTGCTTTGACTCTCATAGTTTAACAAAGGCAGACATTTATGTCAGCCCTGCCCCCAAATCCGAACCTGCAGCTTAAGTGCCTGATGAACACATGCAAACCACCAGACGGATCCAGTATTGCCAGAGGTGATGTGCATTTGTTCTTACAATTTGCAAGTGAATCCCATCAAAAAAGGTGAATCAGCAGTGTAAAACTGAGCTATTTGAAGAAGTTTGGAAGGAAGCATGCTAGTAATTTTCCAGTAACCCAACACATTCACCCAGAAGATCTTTAATTGCTGTACAAAATTTCTCCAGGGATTTAGAAGGTGTCAGTAGCTGGTGGAAAGACATTTATTTTCTAATATGTGCTGCCTTCTGGGGTGAGAAATAGCTTTTATTTAACAGAAGTGAAAATTAACTAAAAGCTGGAAAGCAAGGGAGCAAGGGAGGGGACAATTCCAGGTAAGTGTGATGTGATAATATTTATACAGGTTTCTCTACAAATGGGCAAGAAAGTTGATTAATGATTTCCTAGAAATATTTAATGTCTCATGCTGTGCATAGTCACCTGTTGCCTTCGGAGGCGTGGAGACCTGGTTCAGGAACGGCACGGCGACCAATCACAGGCCACTCGGGCCATCAGCTCACAGACACCAATGTGGTGGACAGCAAATGGCGTTTATTGAAAAGTGACACAACATTATATAGCTTAGATTTACAATGTCACTTCTGTCTGCTTAAATCACAAGCTAAACGCTACTGGCTATTAGGAGAGGGGCCCTATCTTTCTGTACAACACGATATCTTCCGGTCGCCAGACCTTAACCGCCTACAGTCACCTTGTGAAGTACAGTTTTTGTGTGCCATAAGGCTGCAGAGAAGTGCATGATCTTACCATCTCACATCCCTTTTTCTGCACAGAAAGTTGAAGAACTCTCAGTATTTTTTCATAAATGTCCTGAATGCTTTCATAGCATACTTTAAGAATTGCCATTATAGTGTGAAGAACAGGAATGCTATTGAAGTAAAAAAAAGTTCAGAAAATTATTTTTTAAAATACTTGTTCCCATGTCGGATTTAGGCAATCTTTTATGGCTGATGAAGATCTGCAAATAGGTGATTGCTATTGAATATGCTAGCTTCCTACACATAATATATATGCTATACATTTTATTCAGTTGTTGAGGGGGAGATTTCATATTATTAAATATGTCATATAAACTATGCAATATTTCATATAATGCATCTATCTTTAAATGCCTGCTTACCAAAAGATGTTACTTAATTAAAAAGAAGTGGTAACTGCTATTTGATCGAAGCCATCTTTTGGATGTACATTTCTGTACTCCTAAAAGATGAACCTTTTCTAATGAAGTAAAGATTGTTAAATGAAGGTGGCAAGTCAGCACAACTGTGTTGTATTAGTATCTTCAGAGCTGCTTTGTTTTATGCTTTCTTTCCTGAGGAAATCAATAATGGATGGCTGACATCACTCTTTCACCACTCAGAAATGAGAAAGCCTAAATGCATTTCTTTAGGGCAGGCATGTTTTTCATCCTGAGCTGAAAAGCCTGTAATTGAGTGGGGTTTATAAGTGTGATTGCTATTGGTGTGTGTTCCAGTCTGATGTGCCTGTGAAAGGTTCCATTGGCATTTACCTGACTCTTAGGAATGTTGACCTCATCTCCCAGACTGGCCAGAGTGTGAAATGTCTCTGCTGGGAAGCACATACACAGAATTAACCTTATATACAGGAGCACTGAAATTCAGCTTATGACCGCACTGGTAAGTTTCTTAAAGTTTGCTGGTTCTATGTAATTCGCACATACTTATTTTATATTTAATTAAAAAAATAAATAAAAAAGAAAGGGCAGGGAACAGGCATCCATCCACTTGCAATGTTGACTTATACTTGTATCTTACTGGTGAAGTGACTGGGAAGTTTGCTATCAGTAAGAACATGGGAAGGTTGGTCACTTTATTTGACATGGGTGTTCTGCTGCTATTCACGAGTCTAAGAAGTCATCAGAAATGTGTACCTCTGAAATGACGTGCCAGTATAGACATGTTTACAGCACCCTAGGAAGGCACCTGTGGCACAACTGGTCTCTGGCCTTGACATGACACTGACTGCATTATATACCAAGTGGGCATTGAAAATGGCCAGAGCACATCCCAGAGTCAGGCAGCTTGTTTGCTTGCTTCTCTTGCCTGGGTGGTTTTATTTTACCTTTGGAAGTCTTTCTATAATATCTGTTACCTATAAAATTTATCAACATATTCTCCAGAAAGGCTTGGATATACAAGGCATTGCAGTGAGGGTCCGTCAGACTTTGTCACTGTTGAAGATTTTGTACCATCTGCATATTTTACTCATCTTTTTAATCTGAGTATTAATCTGCTTTCTGTCATGCACATCCCATAGCTTTCTTGGAAAAACAAAACAGAAAAATTCTGCAATGTAATGTATTGCCATTTTCATCTCTTAATTTGAAAGAAAGTGGATAAGACAAACCCATTTACAGCACGCTTGAAATGGTGCTAGGAAACAGAACACTGATGTACCAAGGCACAATAGTTCTTTCCACATTTAATTAATAGTAATGGGAAAAAGATGAATGCAACTTTGATTTGCATTTTTGGTGAGGTATTTTGATTTTGGGGTGGGTTGCTTTAAAGGAAGCAGTGATGATGGGGTGTCCTGAGAATTGAGAATCCTGGTGTTGTCACAGTGATGGCCCATGTAACCAGGAGACGGTTGCATGCTCCAGAATGCTGTTGTGTGTTCTGCTGGGCTGGGCCTGGGTGCAGAGGTGGGGCTGCACTGTACCGATTCCAACCAGTTCTGCAAGGGATCCGCCACAGGCTGCAGATGAATCCCTCAGCGACGCTGGTGATGTCTTTGTGGAAACAAAAGAGGGCAGAAAATGCTGGACAAACAAACAAGGGGGAGGAAAAAAAGAGTGGGAAAAAAGCAGAGGGAACACCATGAGTGTAGAGGTGCTCCATGGTGGAGCAGGGGACCTCCACCAGTGCGGGGGACACCAGAGCACAGCAGGTAGTTGTTTCTCTGTGGGAACCCTAGCCCATGGGGAGGAGGGATCATGCTGGAGCAGGGGAAATGCATGAGAGGGAAGGGTGGGAAGGGAGGAATCACACTGTGCTGCCCACAGCCCCACCCCAGCGCTGCCCAGAGCTATGCAGAGGAACTGGGATGGACAGATGCTGAACTTGGGAGAGCCAGGAGGAAAGGGGGTGCTTGAACACCGGTCTTTGCTTCTTGCCACGAGTCTGTTTTAATCAGTTAATTTAATTAGTAATTTTCATTAAATGTACCAAATTTATTTTAGTTATTTATTTTTCTTTCCCCCAATCCTGCTGAGAAGTGAGAGAGCAGCTTGTGTGCAGCTTGGCCCTTAGCTAAGTTGAGCCGACAGCTGAGCAGAAAACCCTTCTGCAGTCAATATCAGTGTGTACTTCCGACTGAAGATGAAGTTCTGCTGTGGTGCATATAGAACTTTATCTCCAGAAGTAAAATAAACCCCTAAATGCTGTAAATCTGCACTTTTTTTTAAATTGGCACTTTTTTTTTAAATCCAATGCATGTCTGTCTTGCTGTATGGATTCAGTTCTAACAGAAGCAGTATTCATGTGTTTGTTTTGATACATGGTGGAAATAAGTACTAGTTCTCCTACACATAAATATGCAATCTATTTGTGAATTGAGTTTCAAACTCTTTTATCAACACTGATTACTGCCTAGGGAAATGATTCCAATATATCAAAGCCTGAGAGAAAAGAAATCCAAGAGTGGCTGGATATTTCAAAGCAGAAAAAATAATAAGCATTAGAATTCATGACAAGTAAAAGCAATTTGTAGTACAGAGATAGGCGTTGCATTAAATAAGTGCATTTAAAATATTGCATGTAAATAAAATAGATGTCTGAGTTTAAGAAGGAAGAACAAGTGCCGTGCATCAGTGTTTAATCAGTTACTTGTAGATAGTAAGAGACTTCATTTGAAAATAAGATTACCTATAATTTACTCTGAATACTTAAAAATTAATTTTATTATTCTTTATTGGTATCAGTCACATTTAATCCTATTGAGAAATATTTTATTCTTAGTTTTCTTCATGTACTCTACCTATAACATAAAATACAATTCAATGCTAGAAACAGTGGGATAATACTCCTAGCAGCAAGATACTTCCTTAGAGAGAGAGAAAAAGGGATATCTTTCACTTTCTTCATTATGGTGTGACAAGCACAGGCTACTAGAAAAGGTGAAAAATATTTTGGGTGCCAAATTGGATGACACTCACGATTTAATTTTTTGTCTAGCATTTAATTTCAGTTCATGAGTAAACCTACTGTATGTTTTCTTGTTTTCCAATAGACACATAGCAGTGTCATGGCAAAGATATTCATAAACAGAAGAATCTTATTTCTCAGTGACAACTGGGTAATTTTAGAAGCATGTCTTTTGTCATAGCTGTTATAATGATATAACAGCTACAAATGAAGCAAAATATAGAAAAGTAATCTTTAACAAAAATAAATGAAACTACTGTTTTGCTTGAACACTTTTGGATTTTTTTTTTAGGAATTGCAGATGTGACTAGATTACATTACTGTTTTAAATATTTTGGGCCTGTAGCAGGGTAAGAGCTGACCTGACTGTTTTTGCAATATGTTGCATAATAGGTGTTTACTTACAAGGGAAATTCTTTGTTCTCTAGTTTTTATGAGAAGTTTTTCATTTTAAAGATATTATTTTATGATCTTAAGAGCCAGCAACACTTTCTCCTGTGGTGCTGATGTTGTTTGGAATGTATTCACCATTTTGATTCAGTAATGAAATTTATTTATAATAAAAAAGGTGTTTGTTTTGTTACATACAAAATGTGTGTACGTGTCTGAGTGCAAGATTTAAACAGGTAGCCGCTTTCCCTTTTCGGACAAGGAATACATAACAGAAATGTTAAGAACTGCATTCAGTTCTTGTTTCAAGGTTTCACACCACTGTATGTGATTGGACCACTCTTTGGAAACTGGCAGTTAGAAACAACGGTTGAAATTTCCAGTTTCATACTTCTGTACATGCTTTTCAGATTGCTCAAAAAGCATACCTGCCAAATCAGGGCATGTCTATTCTGCAATGGATCTGTTCTGCTAGCTTATTGTCACAGCTTGGTTTGTTTTTAAACAAAATAGTTCCATGATCACAATATTGATTAATCAGCTTTTCCTACTTTTCCATGATTAAAATTTCTTGACGCTTTGTGTCACATGCAACTAACCTTTCTTTCTCCTTTCTGTCACCTTCTTGTAATTTCTGATGTAACTGTCAGAGATATGAGTCTTATCCTGTGTCAGGTACTAAGAGTTTTATGATTTCAAAACAATCGCTACTTTCACACAAAGTGAAAGTTTCTTGAGTGATTTGACATTAGGACCCTGTTCTGTGGTGCAAGAAGGTGGTTTGTGGCACTCAACTGGATCTGTACTTGCTCTGTTAGATTCTGAGGCAGGCAGTATGCTTTCTTCTTTTTCATTTTCTTTCCTGTTTTTAAATACTTTCTAAAGAAGGAGATCCCGCAGTAGTTACACTTGTGGCAAGCTGAGAAATAGCAAATAGTAGAGGTTGCCAAGAATCATTCAGCTCATTGATTTTTCATTTCAAAATTTCTTACATTATGATGGCAAAAAATTTTGAAGCCAAAAATCCCCAGGTCTAGACAAGCAAACTAATACAAAACAGGATAGCCAGCATTAGGATAACTCACAAGAGGTATTTCAATCAGTTTTAATGAGAGCCTGTATGTCATAGGATCATAGAATCATAGAATAGTTAGGGTTGGAAAGGACCTTAAGATCATCTAGTTCCAACCCCTCCTGCCATGGGCAGGGACACCTCACACTAAACCATGTCATCCAAGGCTATGTCCAACCCCACCTTGAACACCGTAAGCAATATAACATTCACAGCTTCCCTGGGCAACCCATTCCAGTGCCTCACCACACTTACAGTAAAGAATTTCTTTCTAATATTCAATCTAAACTTCCCCTGTTTAAGTTTGAACCCGTTACCCCTTGTCCTCTCACTACAGCCCCTCATGAAGAGTCCCTCCCCAGCATCCCTATAGGCCCTCTTCAGGTACTGGAAGGCTGCTATGAGGTCTCCACGCAGCCTTCTCCTCTGCAGGATGAACAGCCCCAACTTTCTCATCCTATCTTCATACGGGAGGTGCTCTAGTCCCCTGATCATCCTCTTGGCCCTCCTCTGGACTTGTTCCAACAGTTCCATATCCTTTTTCTGTTGAGGACACCAGAACTGCACACAATACTCCAAGTGAGGTCTCACGAGAGCAGAGTAGAGGGGCAGGAGCACCTCCCTCGACCACTTATTCTTTTCTTTTTTAATATTTATTGCATTTATTTTGATAGGAGCCATTCTGAAATTTTTTATTTTAACTGTAGAAAGAACTCATGGTTTAACTACCTTGAAAGTAAGACTGAAGTAAGGCAGATTCACATCCTATTTCCTCCAATGGGGCATTTACCCTGTGAACTGCAATGTTATTGTTAAAGGCATAATACAAATAAACTGCTTAAGGAGGGACATGTTTTTTAAATGCATGTTACTAACTTAAATATGAAACAGTACTGTTAGAATATATTGATGTAGCTCTGTGATGCTAAGGCTTCAGTGGCTATGTAGTGTTTCTTAGGGAATAGGGAACCTGTTATGCCAGTCCTATATAGTTTAATACTTGAGTTGTAAAGCTGTATACTCAGTCATTCTTACACATATAGCTTGCCAGCTCACCTGTTACCTAGACTTTATAATTTTGACTTATCTTGATTTAACTAGATGATCTTAAGATCCTTTCCGGCCCTAACTGTTCTATGATTTATGTGACATTGCATTCATTTGTGGATGTTCTTGTTCAGCTGAATTGCAAGTTGACGAGTCTGTGGTGAAAGTTACGATATTTCAAAGGACACACTATTTGCTGTGCTTTTCAAAACTCCCAGGCAGGTAAGGTACAATCAAATTTCATACTAGATTGTGTTTTGGCAGTCAGACACCATTATAATTTGACAGGCATGATGCGATAAAATGAAATCTGAATGACATAACCCACTGAGACATAACTGATAGTCCAATGTAGAAATTTAATAAACATTTCCAATAAGTTTGCTGTACTCAGCCTGTCATGTCCGCAACTATGCTCTAGTGTTGTCAATATTTGGGTCAGGTATTTGGTCTTTAATGTTGCAAAGTGTAATCATTTTCCTATTCATGAGAATTGTCATGGGTGCTTCCATGTACCGTTTCTGGATATTCTGGATATTAATAGTTTAGCAACTATGTAATTATTGCAGTGTAGGCACCTGGAAATCACCTTAGTTGTAAATGGTCAGTAGAGAAGCTACTGAACATATGGAATCACTTAACCTACTTACTATAAACTGACTACACTGATGCACTGCCTTGTGACTAGCTATGGCTTAATTGGCTTCTTTCTGAAGTTCTTAGATTAAAAAGAAAAAGTCACAAAGATACATCCCCAGGTCCCAGGTTTCATTTGTTTGGTTTGATTTTTCTTTTCTTTGTTTGTGTAGGTTTTTTGCTACAACTTAGCACAATAGCGGCTTACTCAAAGAATTATAAGAAAAGTATTTCCTCATCTACTCCTTCCAAATTAGATTCCTGCTACCATGAGAGGGTTTTCTTTTAATTCAGTGAAAAAACAGTTGGTACGGTTAAACTTCCAAACCTCCTAAAATGGTATTTAATACCTAAAATTAACAGAACATATAATACTATTTTTTAAAGTTCTTGACGCTGATCAACCAGATATCATTTATGCCTTGTTCCCTTTTCTAACTTGTTAAAGGTAATGATTTGGAACCAAGAGTTTAATTTTTTGTAGTAATCTATTTTTTGTGTTTTCGGTGGGGATTGACAGCCTCACAAATATAGCTCATAATTGGAATGTATTTTTTATCATAAGTGCATTACCTGCTTGTTATATGGAGAAAAACCTATCAATAATTGCACACCACAAAGAACATTAGCAAATAATATTTCTAGGAACTTTATCTAAAGCTGTGTAAACAATTTGTACTCTTTTAAACAACAGTGTTATTAACAGCACTTATGAAATTATTTACTCTATAACCTGAGTCAAAACTGTTATATAGTTTATTTCAAATTAGCCCTTGTAAATAATTCCTAAAAATGGACTGGGTTTTGGAAACCAGAGGGCAATTGTCATGCATTACTTGACTTTTACATTTGAAACATGGACTAAGAAATCAATGTAAATGAGTTTAAATTATTTGTATTACCTTTGAAAAGCAAAAACAAAATCAAAAACAATCCTACATGTAGACCACTGAAAAGAAATTGACAGAAGTATTTGATGACTAAGGATAAGAATATGATCAGATTAATCATTAATTTATTCATTGAAATGCTAAGGTGAAAAATATTTCTTTAAAATTTCCAGAGAAAAATAATATCAGACTTCTGTATTTTTTTTTTATTTATTTTTTTTTTTCACTGAAACTTTAAGACCTATCTTTAGGGTTCTGCTGTGGAGGTACATGGAAACTCCACTGAGGCAAAATCTTCTCATATTAATGACAGAATTACAGATACAAATAAACACAGTAGTAACTTTTTCACTAGTGTAATCTAGTTCAGATTTGTTCCTGGGTAAAAGCGATAACACTTACAGGTTCTGTTCTTTATGTTGTTTTATACCAAAATCAGGTGTACTAGAACTTATTTCCAAAAGAATTTCCCCAAAGTTCATTCGACTGGTGCAAGAAATTTTCTTCACATATTTTTTAGGGATTTTCTTGTGTTTTGTTTTGAAGGAATAATTCTTGATTCAAATTAAGGCAGAGCTTATGGAGCAGCAAGGGGGATCAATGAATGTGAGACCAAATTGTGGCTTGCAGCTTCACTACATAGAATTGAGGGAAGTGGTCTGGGAGGGGAGACTTTCAGGAAGCATCAGAAGACACCCTAATTTCAGATGTGGAATACTTCTTACCTGCACATGCCTTTTTTTGTTAAATATCTGATCATTATAAACATCAAGTCTCTTTATGTGCTACTATGACACAATAAATGGCAGAAAACATATGAAGTCTATCTAAACATTCTTGTCTGTATGACTGGACTCAATACGTACTGGCTCACTTCTTCAAAGAAGCGAGAAGAAGGCCTTCTCAAGGTGGATTCATAGCCATTTTTTCTTACCATTTTCTACATGTGTATGTTAATTCTAGCAGCAAACAGGAAAGTGTCTAGCTAATCTTTCATACAGGCATTACCTTGACTCAATATACTTTGCACTCATGGCCAAGATGGGCATGGATTAAAGCTCACTGTACTCCTGATCCATTTTCCTCCATAAGCTACCTGTGGTGTGTCTGTAGGTTGGCATAGATTGTATCTTGTCTTTCATGACGATAGGCAATATTAAAGATACTGCAGGAATAATATAGGTCTGCGTCTCCAGTGTCAAATGCATGATGTTGCAGAAAGAATATCATATAAGGTGATGAGGACAGTATGAGGCACAGTACAATCATGCACCTGCAATGCAAACTATGGTATGGTTGAGTCTGTCTATGATAAGGGGATACATAGAATTATAGAATAGTTTGGGTTGAAGGGACCTTCAAAGGTCATCTAGTCCCATCCCCTGCAATGAGGAGGGACAATGTACTTTTACCTCATTTCCCTGGGGTTATCTAAAGCATGCTACAATGCAACAGAGAGGTGAATTTTGGCTGGAATTTAGGTGTCAATCTATACTCAAAGTACACAACGAATATACCCTGTTCTGTAAAAATAAGAAACCATTTTCTCCACTATTCTAGCATTGAAGGTGTCTTATGCCTTCAAAATAACGGTGGCTGCAGAGTCACTCTGAACGTAACTTTCAGTCAAAATTCACACCCTCCTCTATTGTGGAATAGCTTCACTGATGAAGGCTGCTCAAGGAACTACTGTCCTGAAATTTACTCGTTAAAGATTGGAATAAGCTGTCCCCTGCCTATGCATCATAGAAAGAATGTAACTCTTCAGCCCTGCAAGCCTGAAGTACCTGGAATACCAAGCCTCCACGGTCTTCCCCTGCAAAGGCTGGGAGCAACAGAGGTGACAAAATGTGCAACCTTTTTTGCAGGTGGCCGGATAGTCTTGTTATTTCAGTTACCTGAATAGATAATAGGTAGCCCAGGAAAAAAGTGTTTATTGTCAGTTGAGATGTAGCTGTTTCTGAGCACAGAATATCACCATTTAAATCTGTTCTTTTCTTCAACACTATCTTAAAGAATTAGGCATGCTAAACTATACAAGCTAAATGTAGATAAAAATATTGAATGGTACTGAATTATGAGAATACTAATAGATTATCTAGGGTTTTTAGGAAATAAGCCTCAGGTACAAATGTCGTGATCTGTATTATATTTAATGTTGTTATTTGTCATCATAATGCATTTCTGGGGTGTTTTCCTTGAAAAGGAAGCTGTACAATAAATTTCAGTAAATGTGACATATAAATTCCTAGGGAAGAAGATGTAAAAGATAGAACGAGTGTAACACTGAGCTCCAAAAGAGATTTGTGGATGATACACTGCCAATGAATACAAATCTTTGTAATTGGTATTGAATGGTCACATTCAGCAAGTCCAAAAATGTTTTATTCTGAAGTCTTCAACTGTATTCATCGGCTTCAAGAGCCTTTAGCTGTGTTTTTGTCCATTTTCATAGAATCATAGAGTCATAGAATAGTAAGGGTTGGAAAGGACCTCAAGATCATCGAGTTCCAAGCCCCCTGCCATGGGCAGGGACACCTCCCACTAAACCATGCCATCCTAGGCTATGTCCAACACGGCCTTGAACACTGCCAGCAATAGAGCATTCACAATTTCCCTGGGCAACCCATTCCAGGGCCTCACCACCCTCACAGGAAAGAATTTCTTCCTCATAGCCAATCTAAACTTCCCCTGTTTAAGTTTAAACCCATTACCCCTTGTCCTATCACTACAGTCCCTAATGAAGAGTCCCTCCCCAGCATCCCTATAGGCCCCCTTCAGGTATTGGAAGGCTGCTATGAGGTCTCCATGCAGCTTTCTCTTCTCCAGGCTGAACAGACCCAATTTTCTCGGCCTATCTTCATAAGGGAGGTGCTCCAGTCCCCTGATCATCCTCGTGGAACTCCTTTGCACTTGTTCCAACAGTTCCATGTCCTTTTTATGTTGAGGACACCAGAACTGCACACAATACTCCAAGTGAGGTCCCACGAGAGCAGAGTAGAGGGGCAGGATTACCTCCCTCGACCTGCTGGTCACGCTCCTTTTGATGCAGCCCAAGATACGGTTGGCTTTCTGGGTTGCAAGCGCACACTTCCGGCTCATGTTCATTTTTTCATCAACCCACACCCCCAAGTCCTTCTCTGCAGGGCTGCTCTCAATCTCTTCCCCGCCCAACCTGCAGCTGTGCCTGGCATTGCTCCGACCCAGGTGAAGGACCTTGCCCTTGGCATGGTTAAACTTCATCAGGTTGGCATCAGCCGACCTCACAAGTGTGTCAAGGTCCCTCTGGATGGCATTCCTTCCCTCCAATGTATCAACCGAACCACACAGCTTGGTGTCATTGGCAAATTTGCTGAGGGTGCACTCAATTCCACTGTGCATGTCACCCACAAAGATGTTGAACAAGACCGGTCCCAACACTGATCCCTGAGGGACACCACTCGTTACTGGTCTCCAGCTGGACACTGAGCCATTGAGCACAACTCTTTGCGTGCGGCCATCCAGCCAGTTCTTTATCCACCGAGTGGTCCACCTATCAAATTGATGTCTCTCCAACTTAGAGACAAAAATGTCATGTGAAACAGTATCAAATGCTTTACATAAGTCCAGGTAGATGACATCAACTGCTCTACCCCTGTCCATCAGTTCTGTAGCCCCATCACAGAAGGTCACCAGATTGGTCAGGCAGGATTTCCCCTTAGTGAAGCCATGCTGGCTGTCACCAACCACCTTGTTGTTTTTCATGTGCCTCAGCATGCCTTCCAGGAGAACCCGCTCCAAGATTTTGCCAGGCACAGAGGTGAGACTGACTGGTCTGTAGTTCCCCAGCTCATCCATTTTCCCCTTCTTAAAAATGGGGGTTATATTTCCCTTTCTCCAGTCGTCAGGAACTTCACCTGACTGCCATGATTTTTCAAGTATGATGGACAGTGGCTTAGCAAACTCATTTGCCAGCTCCTTCAGGACCCATGGACGGATTTCATCCGGTCCCATGGACTTGTATACATTCAGGTTCCTAAGATGGTCTCGAACCAGATCCTCTCCTACAGTGGGCCCAGGGTCTTCATTCTCACTGTCCCTGCGCCTGCTTTCCAAGACTTGGGTGGTGTGGTCAGAGCATTTGCCGGTGAAGACCGAGGCAAAGAAGTCATTAAGAACCTCAGCCTTCTCCAAATCCAGGGTAGCCAGTTCTCCCGATAGCTTCTAGAGAGGACCACCGTTGTCCCTAACCTGTCTTTTATTGGCAATGTACCTATAAAATCCCTTCCTGTTATCCTTTACATTCCTAGCCAAGTTTAATTCTAAGTGGGCCTTAGCTTTCCTAACCTGGTCCCTAGCTTCCCGGACAACATCCCTGTATTCTTCCCAGGCCGCCTGTCCTTGCTTCCACCTTTTATAAGCCTCTTTTTTCCTTCGAATTTTGCTCAGCAGCTCCTTATCCATCCAAGGAGGTCTCCTGGCCCTCCTGCTGAACTTCCTTCTAGTTGGGATGCATCGCTCCTGAGCTTGCAGCAGGTGATCCTTGAATATCAACCAACAGTCTTGGGCCCCCCTGCCCTCTAGGGCTGTATCCCATGGAACCTTACTGAGCAGGCTCCTGAAGAGGCCAAAGTCTGCTCTCTTGAAGTCCAGGGCAGTGAGCTTGCTGCATGCTCTTCTCACTGTCCTGAGGATCTCAAACTTGACCAGCTCATGATCGCTGCAATCAAGGCTTCCCTGGAGCGTCACATTCCCAACCAGCCCTTCCGTGTTGGTGAGGATGAGGTCAAGCATGGCATCTCTCCTTGTTGGCTCCTCAATTACTTGCTTACTTCTTCTCTCTTGTACTTCTACCTTTATGGCTTAGCCCTACGAGGATATCCAGAGGCAGGAATGAGGCAGGTAGGATGGAAGGCTTCCCTGGAGTCTACACCAGCACAGGAAAGTGTGCATCTTCCCTGCTCTTCTTCTCCTCCCCCTACTTTTTGAAGGTCATATAGTTCAAAAAACAATCCAGAGACTCCTTCTTAAGTATTGTCTTGTAGATGTCCTTGCTGACTACCATCAAACCCAAAAAGTGGTTTTCATAAAAGACAAAAAAGAATTAGAGACATGTTAGAATTAAACCAATCTATAGTGGGCCCAATTCTTCCCTAAAAGGACTTCTCTAAACTTGCCTGCATCTTGAACTGTTTAATTCACAACTCCTCCTTTACCCATTGAAACAGTCAGTTTCAAAACCGAGTGTTACTTTCATTAATGGCAAATCTGTTAGCAACACAGTCAAGGGGAAGTAATACTATGGTAAGGTATTTACTGTTACACATACAGTAATGAAATATGGAGGAGGTGAACTGTGTTTTGAAAATATTCAGTCTAAGTGAAAGAAATGACATAAGAGATGCTTGCTGACTGGGATGATGGGAAAACTGCACAATGTAGAAGGATTTGCTATGGTTCAGAAAAAAATCTGTTGTTAATTGGCACTAACAAGAGACTCAGGACAGAAAATTGTCTAGCTTCATTCCAAACATAGGTTTGTGCTTATGCAGCTAAACTGCCTCCCTTGTATGTTCCTGCTCCTTTTTGTTACCCCAGAAAAAAAAATTCAAGTAATGCTGCTTCATGCATCACATGCATTTTGTTTGCTGAGGAAAGTATTTCTTGCTTCTCACTTTCCCTCCATTTTGTGGGAAATTCAGTTAATTGGAAATAGAATGAATCCTTTTGGGTAACTAATGAATCACATGCTCTTTTCCAGATATTCTAAGGGTTTGTCAGTGCTCTGCTCTGATTACAATTGTATGTAGTCCTGGAAGAAAAGGCATTATCCTTTAAAGGTGATTTATAACTAAACAAAATTCATCTTTCCTTGGAAATATATGCCAACAGCATTTATGCCATTACTGCAAGCCTCATCTTAAGGGCCTGCATTTACACTGTGTTTGCCACACTAACCGCTTTGGTATAGCTGTAACAAGGAGCTACCTCTTTTCCTCCACCCAGACCTCAATATAGTCAAGGTCTAAGTTATGAATGTGATAATTAACTATACATTACAATTCATTAAATATTCTAAATTGTGATGTGGGAACAAATGAAATTCATCATTAGCAATTGAGTTTTAGAGTGAATTTGTGTGGGTGCATGGGAATATGTATGATAGAATAAATTTATGCAGATTAAATCCATTAGCAATTTTCTGCACACCTCATTAGGCAAAATATCAAATCCCACTTAGCTCTTCTGCTACTCTCATTAGACAATTTAAACTGTACTATTCCATACCATGGAAATAAAAAAAAGATAAATCCCTGATGTAGTGTCCCCCAAGCGAATTCTCAAGACCTACAGCTGCCATACTAACACCTTGGACTAAGCATGTTGCCTGACTGTACTTTACCATTGGTCAGTCTGCTGAGAGACAGGGAATCTGACAACTACAGAGGGGCTCTCTGGAAAACAAGTCTATTTGTTGCTTCTTTTCACAGAGCAGTCCAGGTTCTCTGGCATTGCAAGTGGCTTAAAGCATGTGTGCAGCTGTGGAAAATACTTCCCAGTGATGATTTTTGGAGGGGTTACCCTGTTACTCTTTTTGTCAGAAAATGCAGATTTACAAAAAATGAATTTTACTATGTGGGGATGTCACCCTTGCTAGAATTTATAATGGAATAATCTCTCGTGTTAATGGTGGAATATCTCATGGGGCTACATCTGTGTCAGGAGCCATTGTTTTAAGCCAACTCCACTGATCAAGTTTTCCCAACCTGCCCTGACACCAGCAGCTCATTCTTTCCTTCCTTTGTATACTTATGCTGGAACAAGAATGGACAACAAAGAAGGAGAAACTGACTTAAAATTAACCTGACAAAATAAGACTGAATACGGTTTGATATAGTTTGGTTTGCTGGTCTGGTTCACCACCTAGCCTTGCAAATACTTGCACTGTCACAAAAGAACAGAAGAAAATATAGGTTGTGGCTAGGGAGAGGAAGGACAGAAAGGACTTTTTTAGTGGTAATATTGTCTTATGGCAGTTAAATTTTTTGTGATACTGTGTCAAAAAATGTGATCAGTAGCTCAAAGTAAGCTCTATACTCCAAAGTTAAACAAAATTCAGTGGATAGCTTGAAAGAGATTAATTGCATGAATTTGTCATTATTTATGCAGAGAATGGTGTAAAAATGGGATTTCCCCCTTTCTGTCTCTTTACACTCAGCAAGAAAAGATGTCAAAAAAGTACAAGGTAACATTATAATGTACTTCATATTGAGTGAGAATCTAAAAAAGATAGAGAGAATTTCTTTATTCATTTCTCTTCCTGTTATTTGACTGCTCTTCCTGGTTTTGAAACTGAAAGGTGCCAAATAGTTTTCATTCCATACCCAAACTAGTTTGCCTAATTCAAGGTCACAGTCTAGAAGCAAGGTGTTCTCTTAACCAGAGGCTAGTAGGGGGAGAGGAATGATTCTTAGCCAAGGAAGCAGGGTTGAGGTCCAGTTAACTTGCTTGTGACTGAAACTACAGTAGTGCCACAAAATACTAACAAATGCACTTAGTTCCACTCCATGTACAGTATCAAGGCAGCATTTTACTTTTCAACTAAGTTGACCATATTTTTAGCTTCTGTCCTCTCCACCTTTCTTGCAGATACCAGAGCAGGTAGAATTTCCATATTCACCTTGCACTGGAAGCAGCAGTGTGTAACAGAATAGATGAATACTTGCAGTGCCACATGTAGTGTCCTTTGCTGCTTTTGATCATTTGTCATTTTGATCATTACAGTTTGAACAAAATAGCTAATCAATCCCTTCTCATTGTGTCCTTCACACGCTACCGGCTATCAGCTTCATTCATTCCCTTTGTATTCAAAACTCTGCAGTAAACAGCATTGTAAGTCATCTAAACACTAGTGGATGGGCCAGTCATTCTGCTGTGAGAGAAGGGGTGTTCCTATCACTGGCCCCTCACTCAGTTAATTATGAATGCTTCTGAGTCTCACCAGGGTTTATTTTGTAACCCCATCATGCTTTCTATAACCAGTAGGTGTAGCTCACAGGCTGGGAAGCAGGACCATGAGAAGGAATTTTCGGGCAGAAAGATTACTGGAGCACTCACAAAGAGTCGTGAAACCTATTTCCCCTTCTGTTCAGACACACAAAAGTGGATCCAATGTGACACATATGAAAGTGTCCAAGTAGAAGCTTAGTGGTTTGTGCTTTTGTTGTATTTATGTAGGCTTATGAGGGTTATGGTTCCCAGATATTCAAGTGAAACTGGAACAGTCCTGTGTCTGGACAAAGTGTAAGCAATTACAGGTCTTTCTGTATGAGTCATTTGTCAGTCTGAGTCTCAGTCTCTACTGACCCACCCTGCAGGAGGGAAAAGAGGTTTCTGGCTGCTTCTGACAGTGTGTATCACTGGGGCACAGGCTGAGACTCTCGAAGCCCCTCTGGAATGATCTGAAATGATCTAAAGAACTGTGTTTAGCTCTCTAAAAAGGAAAAAAAAAATTAATTTACGTTGTTTTTTATTTTTCCTGAGTCATTTGGCAACCCAGATAGGGTCAGATCCTCTCTCAGCTGTTGTATGCTCTCTAGTTCTCCTGGTCTTGTCAAAGAAAGAGAATTCTGTCACATGCTGGCTTATAAGCAAGTGCTCATAGATATGGATGCGCTCATTGCATTTGAATCAGAGGATGGAAAACGAGAGAGGGGGAAGAAATAATCTCATTTTTTTGTGTCAGGATTGTCTTTTCTCCTGGACCATAAGCCATTCCAAATTTCTTTGTTAAATGGTGAATACATTGTATGCTAACCAAATAATTTCTCCTATTATACTTTATGCGCAATAAAATTCTTCAAATTCAAAGGTCACTCGCCAGACATGTAAAATGACTTCATGAATGACTTCAGCTCATTAATCATGCCTTAGTGTAGCAGTGACTCTCCTCTGTTCATTAGAATACCATTTCTTTGCACTTTATGGCAAACCATCATCATAATACAGAATAAGAACAACAGAGTGTGAAAGACTTTTTTTAATGAGACTTCATAGCTGCTCATGGTGGGACTCCCCACCCTGTTTGCTCTTGAAAGAGCTATCTGACAAAGGTTCAAAAGGATTTTACCTGATGAAGAGAGCCAGGAAGAGAGCTTTACAGGGAAAACTGTCAATGGGCTTACAGAAAACTGCATACACCTTGCTGTCTGGTGGCTGAGCTGTCAGTCTTCAGACAAATACAGAAATATAATCTTTAATTGTACTCACCATACATATGATATTTTATGCTGTATCATTGTCATTTGCAGTAGCTCTTACATTGCAGAGAAAAGCAGCAATTTAGTCTGAATGGACTATGTGCTTAATAAGAAGAAGCCCTGTAGTTTAATAATTACCAATTATTGAGGAAAATAAATTGTTCATCAGAACCTCTAAAATTCAGTTACATCATCAATGATCTTTCTGTTATTCTAATATTAGTGTAGTCTTTACCTTGAATATACCAAAGAAATGGAATTGTTCCAATAATGCTAGACTGATACAGCTAATTTAAATCTCCCTTTATAAATATTTTAAGGGATGTTAATAATATTTTTGTATCTTTCTTCTTTAGCTGGTATAACGAAATTGCAAAAATTACTTAAAATTTTGTGGACGTGCATTTTTAATTAAAATGTTCTTTTATCTTTTGCCTCAGGAGTGTAGCAACTTGAAGCACTCAAAGATAGAAGATTCCTCACAAAAAGAAGTACCAATCTGGTTGCTGGCCTTACGATTCTATAACTTTTTCATTTCCTGCCTGTAAGGCCAGTATCAGTTCTCCCAGCAAAAAAAATTAAATACTTACAAATCCAGGCCATAATGTGCCCAGTTTTCAACTCCCTTTGAAACCAAATGCAGTTTTAATTCATATGGGAGGCAGCATCGGAACAGTTCTGCAATATGCAGGTAGAGGAATAATAACATGGTGAGACTTATAGTATTGTCAGCCTCAAGAGGTAAAATAGAGCTTTATTATCAGTGGAATTGTAAGGTATTTGAAAATTATGATGTTGTTTAGGCGTGCCTGCTTTTGTGTCCAGTGTTTGTGACAGTGACTGCTATAGTTATTGCTCTCTCCATACACCTCAAATCTCCTATCAGTAAATTTCTACATCTAATCTCCTAATTATTTTCTTCATCCCTGAGTGGGTTGCATACTTTAAACTCTGTATGTGCCCCTTATCACTGCATCCTGCAATAGACCCCCAAATATAACAACTGTCCCTCCTGCTTTGCTGCCGTTTGTCTCTGCAACTCTGAAGTTCAATACAGTAATCTTTTTTTCTTCACTGGCCAAGGTTTCTTTCCACATGGGTATGGCTCAGATCAAGGGCAGGAAATTGTTGGCTTTCAAGTTTGGAGTTAGGAAAAGATGCTGTTCTTCTGTACACCCCAAGTATTTCTGTCAACACTGGGTGAAGCAACAGGGGTATTGAAGTAAAAGAAGCTGTTCAAAGTATAAAGCATGGTTACTAAAATGTGGATGAGCTCCTTTCTTCAGCTGCTCTCTTCTCCAAATCATCAGGCTGCTTTTTGCAACATCTCTTAGTCTTTTTTCCATCTTTATCTCTGATTGATAGGCCAAGAAAGCACCCTTTTTTCTTGTAATCTCTAGTTCTCTTTCCCTTGTGTTGCTCTGATCTGCTTTGTCAAGTGATCAAAGTCCCTGTACAGGTAAGCTGTTGCTTAGTTACCACCTGCTTGGAATTCACTCTTGAAAAATTGCTTTGTCTTGAGAAGTAGCCATACCTTTGTTCCTTGGTGCTCTATTTAAATGGATGATCAAAGTTTATCATCCTGCTCTATTAGCACTGTGTTCTGTGCAAAACTTTTTTCTTATCATCTTCTATGTATTTGAGGTCAATCTGCAGGTATGAGATGGGAGAGAAGGCAAGAATGCTCTGCAGTTTAGAAAGAATGTCAGAAAGGAGTTTGTCAGAGAGACAACGCGTAGTCTCCAGCACCAAACAGGCTGTACATGGCCAAACACCCCAAATATTACGGGAGCCAACTGAGATATTTTAATGTTTGATTTTTTTTTATTTTGCCTCTATAATTTTGGTTTTCTGTAGACTTTGTGGAGAAAGTTGCTTATTTCCATTTAGTTACACAAACATACATCCCAATGAAAACAAATATGCAACAATCTGGAATGTAAATTTTCCTGTCTCAAATAGACAGGCTGGTCTATAGAGAAATATCTTTCCTACTGATTGCTTTTGTTGCTGCTGTTCTTATTCTTTTCCAAATCACTTCCTGGAGTCAGAACAAAAGTTGCATTTGCACTTCCTGTGTGCATGGCAGTGTGCTACCTTAACTTCATCTTTTCTCTTCAAGTGCACGCATCTGAACCAGGTAAATTGGTTGCCAGGGTTCCTTACCAGCCATGCAATAAGCAAGAGGCCCATTAATGTGTAGAGGAGTGTTTAGACCAGACAAGCAATCAGCAGCAAACACCTGCAGCAGCAGCAGCAAAAGCAAAGACAGACTTTAGGTGAGAAATGGGGTCATAAAGCTGTCACAAAACAGCATTTAGCAGCATCAGCAAACATGCAGGACTGATCGTCACTGGGAGATCCCATGTCATACCGAGATCTTTAGTGATACGTATGTGATATATGCACGTAGAAGGTTACACTCTACTAACTGCAACCTAACAGAATCCATCAAAGTTGGCAAATGCAGAGATAGAAATATCTGCTAGCTTTTTTCCCAGTCAGGGACTCATCCCAGAGTTGTAAGTGAATGACTGATGTATTCTCGAAATGCCTTGTTTTCAGCGGACTTTGCAACAGAAATCTAGATTTAGTGTTGCTGCAGATTTCACATCAAATAATAATAACAAAAATCCTGATAATTTATTGGGTGGTGGAATTTGGATTATTTAAGCATCTAGAAATTTCTTTCAGCTTCAGGAATAGTTCAAACAAGATTTGAATTTCTAAATCTATTAGATTTTCTTCAGTGAGGCTGAAAAACCGTGGCCTTGCCATGTAAGAGCCCTGCTTCCTCATCCTTCATGAATAAATACTGGTACTTGAAAAAAAAAAAAAAAAAGATGGGTTAGTTAGCTCTCTGACATGTGCTTCATCTGATGCATTAAATTTGAGCATTGTGTTTGAATTCACTTATCCAGCCTGTTACATTTTAGTTGTTTGGGTGAATAAGACATACTGAAGAGTTAGGCTAGGTATCTCGAGTCTTTTGAAAGGATCTTTCGTAAGTTATTTGAGCAAAATTTTAAAAATACTGAAGGTTTGAGTAAAGTTCATAGCAAGCATTCCCACGTCTTAGTTTTCAGTGCCTTTTGACACGAAATTTATTGAAATATTCTGTTTACACATCAAAGCTGTTATTTTTATGTGTCGCAGTTAATAAGTTGATTATACTGACATGGGTTTTACATTAATAACTGCTTTTGTCCTGATTTGATTTATTACATCCAGACCCACCTGAGTCAGAAGTGCTGAGATTAGCTATAACTAATGTACTCATTACCCTAGAGTACTCAAGATGGGACACCAAATCAGGTCCAAATTCTATTTTTATCACCAATATGAATTCAAGATGAATTTGCCAGTGGAGACAGTGCTGCTACTCCACATTCTCACTGTTGCAGGAGGAAGCTTTGATGTTCCAGCATGACAGATTGACTTTTATCAATAAATGAATTTATCAATAAAATAATGTAAGAGCTAAATATTTACAAGTTCTACCTGCTAATTCAGTGATAGTGACATGTTCCTGCTATTGTGATGTGATGACTACAGTCTTCATGTGCAAATAATGGCTTAAGACCATGAAAAATAAGTAATTAAGTTTCATTCTGTCATGAAAGTGTTTCAAGTTCATAGACTTTGGCAGTGTTCATGTCCTAAGTTAGTATGTGTGAGTTTCAGATTCAAATCCTAAGCACCTCAGTAAAACTCAGGTACTTATATAACATGATGATATGTTTCCATCATGTGGGAAAATGTGGGAACAGTCAGTCTTGGGATATTTATTTTTTTTTCCTGGGAGCTTTATGTGTGTGCTCTGTCTATTGCCGTAAGGTTAAGTAATTTACAGAATGCACTGTAGCAGGGGCTTGGGGGTGTGTTTGAACCTATTAAGAGAGAGAATAAGGAGCAGGAAAGAACAGAGGGTCAACTTCCTGATTATTTTTAACCCCAAAATGTATTTCTTATAATTTTGCCATTGTGTCAGTAGAGTACGTGTCTAATGTTAACATAATATGTTATGCCCGTATGGCATCTTTTATCTATAGACAAAATCCTGTGTCAGAAACCTTTCAGGATCAGTTTGGTTTAGGACAGTTCTTTTTGCTAGCTAACGTTTCACTTCATTGAGTTAAGCTGCATAATGCTGTATTGAGCTAGGTGTATGGAGCTGCAGGATCAGTCCTTCAAAGTGAATTTGGATTAGAATAAATTTACAATTAATTTTAAAGACTTTGTACAAAAAACTATCATGTCGTTGTGCGTAGATGCATCTTTGGAATCAAAGAAAAATTAAACAATAAGGGATATCAATAGTTATTGAAAACTGTTTCACTTAAGCCAGCAAGGAGCAAATTCTTACTGCACTACTGAGCAAATTCTGAGCTATATTTTCACAATATAAAAACATAAATATTGGTTTCTCTGACTGATAAACTAATATATGAATATAGAATATATGCTTCTCTTGCACTTCTTTAGAACCACAGACTGGTTTGGGTTGGAAGGGACCTTGAGCCCATTTACTTCCAACCCACTGCCACAGTCAGGGACACCTCCCACTAGACGAGGTTGCTCCAAGCCCCATATAATCTGGCCAGATTAGAACCATATTTAGTGAGGATTAACAATTTAGCAAAGTGGTTCTTTAAAGAAATGCTTCAGCTAACATCGCCATAAGTGAGTTCTCCTAATACCCTTTTCTACTGTCTAAGGCAGCCTATATATTAGTTAAATTTATGTCAAATTCTTGTCAAACAGTAATAGCTGTAATGATTAACTTTTTCCTAGAATTACAGAATCACAAAACAGTAGACTCATAGAGTAGTTGAGTTTGGAAGCGGCCTTTGGAGATCCCCACCTCCTCCCTGCTCAAAGCGGGGTCTGGTAGAAAAGTTTGCTCAGTGATGTGTCTAAGTTGACTTTTGAATAGGTGCAATAATGGAGACTCCACAACCAATCTGGACATTTTGATTCAGTTTTTATCGGTCCTCAGTGAAAATAAAAGTTTTTTCTTAATTGCAATTTCCTGTGTTTCATTTTGCATCCATTGCCTCTGATCTGTCACTGTGTACTGGCTTCACCTTTAGTTCTTCCTGTCAGCAATTTACACACACTGCTGAAGTGTGAATAAATTTAAAAAAATATACAAATCAAGATGATGATTCTGAGGGACAGCAAAATGTCCTTCAGGATGTAGTAATATCCGGCTTCTACATGAAACAACTTGCAATATGAGAAATGAAAACAGATAAAAGATAGAAAAAAATAGTTAGGTCTGATACTTGGACCAATCTCGGTGCACTTGATTCAGGTGCAGCTGAGCAGCATTTTTCTTGTTTGTTATGTAGTTCAGTTTTATTTGGGAAAGGGGATGTAAAGCTATCACTGTAGTATTGGTATCATAGCTTCTGCTGTTCAATATCCATTACCATTCATGTTTTGGCTTTGGTTTGTTTGGATTTTTTTTATACAATGTTAAATTTTGCTAACAACAAGGTTGTCTTCAGAATTTCTGTTGTTAATTCTTTTGCATAGGTAGTGCAGTGTCTGCATAAAAGCAGCTACTGGGGGAGATCAAAGCTGGAAAGGATCAAACACTGGGAACATACTTTATTTCTGAGAATTTGTCAAAAATTACTGGAGTTTGTTTCCTGTAAAGGTATTACAGATTGGTGAAGAACAAACAGTTTTGAAGAATATATCAAAAGAGTTTAAAGTTAGATGCAAAGGTATTGATTTGAGGTGCAAAATTCCATAGACACAGGGTTACAAAACCAGGTAGGGAAATTAAAAAAAAGAAAAAAACTAACAGCAGCCTATGAGACCAAATTATACAGAAGTTTAGAGAGAAGATCTGGGCCTAGTCCTGAATCATGCACCAAATAGTGCCCATACTACAGATTTGAAAAACTTATTTAAGAATCAGGCCTTATTTGTTTAAAATAGCGTGTCAAACCCTTCTTTTCAGTGCTGTTTCTGTCTTCATGCCAAGCTCATAAAAGGACTCTAAGAACAAGTGTTAAAGCAGGCTTTCACATTGAGTGTTCCCATATTAAATTTAATTTTCATGAAGCAGACAGATTTGAGGTTCCATATCTCATAATTTTGTGAATTGCTAGGAATAAGTCTAACCAATGAACAACCAATTGACTTACCAACCCAGATACTTCCAGTTTTAACTCATGACAGTACTAGAAAGACACTTTTTGTCGCCTGTTATTTTTGTTCCTAGTACCTGAGAGCCTTGCAGAATTTAAAAATATCAAGACTTGAACAGCTTTGCTCAGTTGAAGAAGCTCTAAGGCATGCAATTTCTCTGCCAGCTGATGTTTGCTAGATTTAAAAACAACAACAAAAATTCTAATTCTGAAGTTAGTTACAAATTTGGCAAACACTTTAATAATTCTGATGTTATCATGATATTTCCAATGATATCTTAATGTTGACACTAGCACTATGAAATTAAATAAAATATTTTTAACTTCTAAAACGAAATGTTTTTCTGAATCTGCAATGTGTTAAAGTATCAGGACCTTAACAATTTATGCAGGCAGTTGTGACTATCTGGGCCTGCTCTGAAGACAGGTGTGCTGTACCTGGGTATAAAATCCATCTTCTGTGAAGTGTGTGTGTGACTGAACAGCTTTTTGAGTAGGATTTCCTGTTTTTCAGGGGAAGGTGGCATTGCTTTGATATTCTGTCTTTAGTTATTTGCTAGTCTACAGAATAGGATCAGTCAGGATTAGCTTTTGCTTCCTGTTCTGCCAGTTCCTTTGGCCATATATCTACTAGAGCTGCACAATTTTGTAATTCTTCCTGCTCAGAGGGTTTTGCAACCAGAGACAAGTTGAAGAAGTGAAGTACACAAACAGCTAGAGAAGAGGGTTTTTTTAGTTAGTACGGACACACTTTCTCTCTTTTTCTGTAGGTTAAGGACTGTTTACCCTTCCCTTTTCCCCAGCTGTCTTTCTGGCTTGAAAGTATAAGCGGACAAGGTCTGTGTGTATTTAAATATATGTAATCTAACACTGACAACTTCTCAAAATGAAAGAAGGTCAAACAGAATGAAAAGTCTAATAATTGACTGACATGGTCATTAGTCATTTACATCTGACGGCAAAGGGTGGAGCAGCTTGGTTTACTGTTATCCTCTCACTTTCCCCGAAGTAACTACCTCCCCAAAGAAGATCACTGAACTCCACGACCTAGTTTCCTCAAGTTTCTTGCATATTCTGGAAAAAATGGTCTTTGAAAATTGCAGCTAAGCATCAGGTCCCAGTACTTAAGGATCTATTGATTAGCAGAAACAAAGGTAGTTTTTGTGCTCAAAGACTGAGTGACAGTCCAAAAATATGTATATGAAGCTACTGTGGCTCTGTATCAGAGCTACAGGAACTCATCAAGAATGCCTTCTAGCATCTGGCCTGTCTGTGCAAAAGGTAGCAGCATGAGAAAACTTGGTGAATTGTGGCTATTCAGTAATTACTAGGAGATTTTTCATTACACAACTGGATCGTAAGGGTCATTCAATGTTTTGCCCACTTCAGATTTTTAAGGAATGACACGTACCATGATATCTTCAGCAAAACCGATTTGGTTAGCCATTCTGAATTAGTTGAGATGTATTCTGAATTAAAAGTAACATTTTATAGGAAGTTAATTCTTGTAGCAGGCTATATGTCTTTGATATTTTGAAAACATAAAGTCCAACAATAGCAACAAGGATATTTTAATTTCTCTAAGTGTCTGTAGGTACTATAGGATTTAATTTGCAAAACTCAACAATCCAACATGCCAAATAAGAGAAAGAGAGGCTGCAGATAATACATATTTTGTATCAGGCTGGGCCTATATTCCTATAGAAATCTTCTTGTCTTGTATTTATATTAATCCCAGGGATGCATGCACTCATCAGATTCTCTACTTCCTTCTTCCCAGAGACAATGCATGGACTCATGACATCTGTCTAGCAAAAACAGGACTGAGTATTGTACATTAAGCTATACTTGTAACGGTGACTTGCAGAGGCAGAGTAATAAATACTCAGAGTTTCTGAGTTAGGTTCTTATAACAAGGTCTATGCAAACCAGGGGTGAGAACTTCTCTAGAAGAAATGATTGACTTTATGCTGAAGCTATAGTTGTTCTGATCTCAGCAGAAGTTGGAGAAGTCCCAGTCAAGCTGAGAATAAAGGAGAGTGAAACACTTTTCTGCTTTACCAGCTATCTCCTCTCCTTGGCTGCCTCTGCAGTTCATGGGGGTGTGAGCTCTTCCATTTGTAAACCAATTGAAAACTTCCCTACCCCCAGGGAGTGGGAGAAATCCACAAGACATATTTTGGCTCTTCATGTTGCTCGAGGACACAGCTTCAAATACAAAAGAATGCAGCTTGCTTTTATTAGGACTCATAAAAAAATTCTAGATTGTATTATTTATTTTTTTTAATCTGCATGAAGGAAATTTTTCCATAAGACCAAGGAAAGGTTTCTAGTATTTTTGTGTTTTTATGACTCTAAATTATGCTGGGGCAGATAATATGAAAGTGCATATTAATACTCAAATTTTTTAGAAAGCCTATTAATAGGGAGAATTGAAGTGTTGATATCATCTTGTACAGAATTTCAGTGAACTGAGTTTGATGAATCCCTGATTTGGTTGTTTGGGGTTTTTTTTGATTCTGAAGTAGTCTTCTAAGGATGATCTCTCTGTTCCTGTACTCTGCACACAAAAAGGCAGTTATCAAGCATAGAATAATTATCTGTGTCCTGTGACTATGCTAACCTTCAATTTTGAAACTAAATATACTCACAGACAATTGAATGAGGACCCTACAAGGCCACCTTTTGCTCTGTTGAAACACATTTGCAAGAGAATCCACATAACTAAGAAAAACTTTCCTCTTCTGTTCCATCGTCAGGGTTTTCCACTTAGTGTGGAGGGGTTTGCAGAGTGAGACAGGATATTCAGTTTTCAGACCTGCTGTCCTTTCAATGTCTAGTAGCATGGATTCCAATTAATGTCTGTTCTGAGCATGACTTTTAAGACATGGGCTCTTTTCCACCCAAACCTGAATATAATATCATATTTTTTCATTCAGGTCATGTAAACAGCTGTTGCACTGTAGAAGCTTCCAGCCACTGCTGATCTCAGTCAGGTTTGAACTAATGACCTGAAGATGAAAAGCTTGAGTCACATTTCAGTCCCCTGAGTCATTTAGACCACCTGCAAATGTCTAATTAACATTTAAGATGAGAGTCTTTTTTCAGTAGCAGGAGATGAGGGAAGAAGGTGGTCAGTGTTTAATAATCCAGACTGTCCTGATACAACATTGTGAAGCTGGAGAGTGCAAAATTCGGTGTTAGAAAGGTGCACACTAAGTTACTGCAATAAATTGTAGCACTTCACTTTCCTTGATGGTTCAAGGATTAGAAGGAAAAGAGCAGAGGCGTTGCTAGAACACTCATCTGAGGTATCACCGAAATAAGGTCCCCCATATATTGGGGAAGGCCATGTAAACACAGGATGCGTTCTGTGTGGGAGAAATGTATCTCAGAGTCTTAGAATCATAGAATAGTTTGGGTTGGAAAGGACATTAAGATCATAAGGTTCCACCCCCCCTGCCATGGGCAGGGACACTCCCCACTAAACCATGCCACCCACAGATCTGTCCAACCTGCCAGAGATGGAGCACTCACAACTTCCTTGGCCAACCTATTCCAGTGCCTATTCCAGTGCCTTATCACCCTCACAGTAAAGAACTTCCTCCTTACACCCAATCTAAACTTCCCCTGTTTAAGTTTAAACCCATTACCCTTGTCCTTTCACTACAGTCCCTAATGAAGAGTCCCTCCCCAGCATCCTTATAGGCCCCGCTTCAGATACTGCAAGGCTGCTATGAGGTCTCCGAGCAGCCTTCCCTTCTCCAGGCTAAACAGCCCCAACTTTCTCCTCCTATCTTCATACGGGAGGTACTCCAGTCCCCTGATCATCCTCATGGCCCTCCTCTGCACTTGTTCCAACAGTTCCATGTCCTTTTTATGTTGAGGACACCAGAACTGCACACAATACTCCAAGTGAGGTCTCACAAGAGCTGAGTAGAGGGGCAGGATTACCTCCCTCGACCTGCTGGTCACGCCCCTTTTGATGCAGCCCAGGATACGGTTGGCTTTCTGGGCTGTGAATGCTCACTGACAGCTCATCATGTTCATTTTCTCATGGACCAACACCCCCAAGTCCTTCTCTGCACAGCTGCTCTGACTCTCTTCCCTGCCCAAGCTGTGGCTGTGCCTGGGATTTTCCCGACCCAGTTGAAAGACCTTGCACTTGCCTTGGTTGAACTTTGTCAGGTTGACATCAGCCCACATCACAAGCATGTCAAGGTCCCTCTGGATGACATTCCTTCCCGCCAATGTATCAACCGAACCACAGAGCTTGGTGTCATCGGCAAACTTGCTGGGCACACTCAATCCGACTGTCCATGTCACCAACAAAGATGTTGAACAAGACTGGTCCTAATACCGATCCCTGAGAGACATCACTCATTACTGGTCTCCAGGTGGACACTGAGCTATTGACCACGACAACTCTCTGTGTTCTGCCATCCAGCCAGTTCCTTTTCCATCAAGTGGTCAACCCATCAAATTGATGTCTCTCCAATTTAGAGACAAGGATATCATGTGGAACAGTGTTGAATGCTTTGCACAAGTCCAGGTAGACGACGTCAGCTGCTCTACTCCTGTCCATCAGTTCCATAGTCCCATATTAGAAGGCTACCAAATTGGTCAGGCAGGATTTCTGCTTAGTGAAGCCATGCTGGCTGTCATCAACCACCTCGTTGTTTTTCATATGCCTTAGCACGCCTTCCAGGAGAATCTGCCCCATGATCCTGCCAGGCACAGAAGTGAGACTGACTGGTCTGTAATTCCCTGGGTCATCCATTTTTCCCTTCTTGAAAATGAGGTTATATTTCCCTTTTTCCAGTCGTCAGGAACTTCACCTGGCTGCCATGATCCCCTAAACTTTCTCTTACATTGGTGTCTGTTTTCGAAAGATTCTGATTTCATCCTGGTGCAAAATGGTGCTTTTCATTATAATTCTGTGGGATTTTTGCAGGAGAACAGCTATCCTTAGTCTGCTTAGTAAGAAATATATACTGTAGTGAGTCAAAAAATTTGTTCCCAGAATAGTGAAGTTTTCTGCATTAAGCAAAGTTTAGTTATAAATTTGGGGTGATGAAATTTCCATAGCATATTTTGGGAAACTGATGGAGTAACGAATCTCAGCATTACTGGGTTTTTGCTGGTAAACACAGTAGCTATATCTTCTCTTAATATTATCTGATGACTCCTTATTGCATACACTTAACTTTTTGCCCTGTTTTCTTCTGATGTGTCTACAGACTTCTATAGCTGCAGATTTTCATCACAGGCCGGTAACAGTTATGGCCATCAAGAGAAACAGAAGAAGGAAGATCGTTATAATCCAGTTTTACATAGAGAGAAAAATTTATGCAGATTTAGCATAAACGAGAGGCAGTTTTCCATAAATAAGCTTTCATTTTCTTGGTAATAATTACTTGTGAAAGATGCACTGTAACATTGTCCAAACACCTGAAAATACAAAAAAAGCCCTCTTTGTCAGCTTCATTCTGGAAGAATTTTTCAGGTGGAAGTTGTAATTAAACTGCAAATTTCCTCCATCAGCATCACAATGATAAATGCTTTTGAGTGAAGACAAAGCTGCCAAGTTGTGGCTCTCAGCTGGCAGGGTGCTCTGGTACAGTGTGTAGTCTATGCAAGTAAACTCTTCTTGCTCGTGACTTCATAAAGAGGCAGGTTTGCTGTCTCTCTGCAGTGTTGCTGAATTGAGAGCACTAGGATGTGTGTTGTAAAGACATTTCAATGCTTCTGGATGGAATCAGATGAGGTGATTATACCTGATGGACACGGCATCTGGCAGTAGAGGTGCTATTAGTGGAGTGGAAATATCTGCTACCAGGGAAGAAGACAAGAAAGAATAGGAGCTCTAGGATGGGGTAGGAATGAAAAGCTGGATGTACTGAAACACAAGCATTGTCTGAAAGTTTTGGAGTTGGTCTGCATAAGGTTGTCTTGAAGGTCAGCCCTTAGACTTAGCTTATATCGTATATGCAGGACATTGCCTAACAGACTAATTCCTGGTTACCTGTGATGAATAGAATAGAATAGAATAGAAAGCATGAATAAGGCATTGTTGAAAGTGGCTTCCTCACTGCTTTGATTATTGAAAAGCCTTTTTCTAACTTTTGGCTTGAATTTATTGATATTCTGTTTCCTTGCATTTGGTCTTATGGCACCACTGTTCATTAGCTTAAAGAATGATCTTCCCCTGGTGATGCTTATCTGCCCTCATGTATTTAAAGGGAGTCATCAAATTTCCTTCAGCCTTCATTTTTCTAGACTGAGATGAGTTCATTTATTATCCTCTCAAGCTCTCCATGCACCTTCTCAGCCTAATGCCCTTTCTGACGCTTTTCCAGCTGGAAACTTTTTAAACAAAGGTCATGATCAGCGTTATAGATCATATTACAGATAATATTTTCTTTTCCTTCCTCTCACAAAAAGATTATTCAGTTTATACTATGGCAGTAGTCTCACTGAGGATGTCAGAATTTTCACAGGTCAGAGCGCAGTCTCCCTTCTTACACAACTGTAGATCTTCCCTCTTGCAATTTGTCTCATAATTTCAATTATTTTGATCACATGCAAGACTAACTTTTTAATCTACAGGAACAAAAGTCAAAATAGAAATATGATTTTATTAATTTGCTTGTGAGGAACCTTGCTTTTGTATATTTTATTCTAAATGCTATGCAAGATTAAAAAGACGTGCTAATGTTGTTTTTGTAATAAAACTCTGTATTGAGTAGCCATCGATCAACAAATAAACAAGTAAACAGAAACTTATTAAAGAAGTATTTTAAAATAGTTGGAGTTTTAAACATATTGCAGTGTTCCATTCAGTGTTCTCTGCATGGACAAGTGTTCAGTTTTCATAATAATCTACTTTGGCAAAATAATTTTACTTTAAGACATACTTGGTTTACATGCCCAGAATTAAGAAAAATATAGCTTTTAAAGCCATGCTATATTACTTTCTGAATGTCACATTTGGCTATGAAAGATTAAGAAATGCAACTCCCCACTTTGCTTTGTTTTTTGCCACACTGTGATGGAGTTATATTGAGATGAGTCCAATAAAAATAACTCTATAAATTCACAGAATTGCTTGTGATATAATATACAGCTCCCTGGATATGGGATATTTCCACTGACATGACTAGGTTGATTCTCAACTTAGGTGTATCATAACTGAGTTTTATGGCTCTTTGCTGTCAAAAGTAGAGTTGATACGTTTAGTTTATTTAGCTTCTATTAAAAACAAATGCCCTGTCTTCAATTAAATGCTTAACCAACGAAAATTCAAGATTTACATAAAAGAGATATAAATACAAGATGAACACTGTAATAAAGAGGGCAGTCACACCATGATGCACATAGAAAAATGCTGAATTGGAAAATAAAAATGCAATTCTATGAATAACTAATTGAATTTTTATTTACACAGCAAGGAAGTCTACAATGATAATAATAATTTTAAATACCTCCAGAGGAGTTGTTAATGAATTACTAACTACTCACAACAGCAGTTAAATATTTTTAATATGTCTGCTTGTGAGAAGTCAACCCTGGGTCAGACCAGAACTAAGCCTCTTTGTCACATGCACCATTAGAGAAATGAAGAGAAGGAGACAATGGGCAAAAGCTGACACTGTCCTTCCTCACAGAAAAGAATTTCAAGCAAGCAGAATTCTTTGCCAGAGTCACTATCAGTGTGGTTGGAGAACTTGCTATAAAGTGCCAAGTGTGGTCAACTTGCACTGGTGTCAGCAGGAGCTTGAGAATAGTAAGTTATGGAAGAGAAATCTTTATATTTACCTGAGAAGTACTTTTAAAAATGGAATTTACTAAAACATTAATTAACTTACTGTTAACAAACTATTGTCTCAATATTCACAATGTTACAAAAGCCCATAAAAAGTTTGTATTTAGCTGCAAGTTGTATTTGCAATGTAAAATTTCATATTATATTAAAAAGGAAAATACAAGAACATATTATTTTCCCCAAGATCAAATTGCCATATTTTCATAGTTTCTTCTTGTACGAAAAATAGACACACAGTCCAAGAGGCTTTTGGAGGCCATAGTAAGCACTCAGATCACATTAGCTTTTATCTTTTTATTTGAATTTCATACCTTAGGTTGCTGTGTAAATGAAAACAGCTAATAATCTAAATATATCTTCACATTTTTTGTTTAGTTGTTATTGAATCCTGCCTTACCATTTAATCTTTGGGTAATGACAGTGCTTGCTACTTCTAGGCCTCTCCAAAATGTGTTATCTTTTATGGAATATAGGATAGCAGCCCCAGGATATAGTATGCTTTTTGTGTTTTTCAAATTTTTGTAACAGCAATAAGAGAGGGGTTAAGAATTGTGCTAGTTTTCTGCGAGATGTACTTCTGTAGTGATAGTGATACTTATGTCGGTCTCATTACAGTCACAACAGTAAGAATGAAACAGGTTGTGCCTGTTTTTTTTTTCCTCTGGTAGTGCCTTCAGATAAACTTTCTTCTTTCTTTTAATTATACCATGTTTCATCAGACATTGCACTTGTGAGGGAAGGGTTTGGATGGTAAAGAATTTTAGTGGGAAAAGATTTAGGTCTCACAAAATTAATTGGATAAAATAACAACAAATTTCCCTAAATACCATGCTTTTTCAAGTAAATTTTCACCTCATATCAACCACAAAGTGATTTCAGATAGGTTTACAAGTCATTCTTCTGTTTTGCCAACCAGTCTTATGAACAGCCTACGTAATCTCTGAAATGAAACCTAAACCACTGAATTCAAGAAAGGTACCCTTCTATTCTTCGTTAGTGCTAAAATTGTCCTTTCTCTGAAAAGACCAGCATTTGGGAATTTTCAATGTTCATTAATAGGAAAAATGCTAAAGATAGTCTTTCAGCTTAATGTCCTGACTGCAGTGGAAAAAGGTCAGCCCTGAGCTGCAGAGCTGACACTGCATATTACACTGTTACACTGTAAACAACTGTATACAGATTTGCTTGAAAATTGCAGTACTTAGTTCACTACTTGAAGGAAAAAGAAAGTGCCAGCAAGAAAAAAGGAGACATCAGGTAGCAATTTCTTCTATTTTTTTTTTTCTTTTATTAGTCTATATATTTCTCCCACCTCCATTTTTCAAATAGGAGTAGAAGTAAACTCAGGTAGAAAAACATTAACATCATATCCCTTCCAGGTTACACCTAAATGTTTTTGAACAAGAGATAAGGGACAAAAGGGAAGGCATCACTGATTTTCAATGGTTAAATTTATTTATAGTGAAGCTATCCTGTGTAAACAGAAGCTCAATTCACATTGTGGAGCCATTTGTTTTAGAAATGGAATATGTCTGTGTAACAGATCATATCAAAGTATTTTTGCCCAATGAAATACTAAATGAATACTAAAGAATTCCAGGCAAAGAATTGGACGAGGTATGTGAAGGTGTGTAATGTAATCTCTAATAATTGCCAGAAATAAAAGGGGAAAAAAAAAAAAAAAAAAAAAGAAGTCAAGAAATAAACACCCAATAACCTTGGTACTTTCCGGAGGACATTTAAAGCAAACTATCTGCCGAAATATCTTGCCAAAACTTGTACAGCCAACACAATACCACTAGCTTCAGCACTGGTGAAATGCTAATGCTGTCTGAATTATCTGAATTGCTTTGCAGGAGTAATAGGTAACATCCTGATTAACATTCTGAGCGATAGGAAACTTACTGGATTTAAGCATTGGCATTGCTCTTATTGTTAGTATTAACAGATACAGCTGATTGTAGAAAACATAGCCAGCTGCACTATCACCAGTGTTAAAGCACTCTTGGGCAAGAACTCTGGTTTCTAGGTGAGGAGTTTGTTTAATGAGTAAAACATGCCAGCTAGCCAAGAGTCAAAAGATGATAATGCCTTTTGAGTTGTCATCATGAATTTATTTTCAAATGGCTTCAGATGGGCTAAGAGGTTTGGGGTTTTTACCCCAATGAATAAGATAACAGGATGCACAGAAAGTCACTAATTTAAACGGATATTGTTTGAACCACAAGGTAACAGGAAAATAGAAAATGGAATGAGTTGAACCGCATGTTAGTCTAAGTGCGTGCTGCTTAAGCAGATGGCTACTGAACTAGGAGCATCTCATCTGATGCTGCAATAAAACATACATTTATGAAAGAGATGTTTAAACAAAAGTATCTCTCAATAATCATCATCCTGTCTACTGAGGAAATGCAGCAGGTGTTGAAAAGGAAGATTGAAGTTAAAATTGTGACAAAGAGTAGATTACATTTCTCAACATCTGTCATTATGAGATGAATATGTGAATAGTAGCACCAGAACTGAAATCTATGCGTTATGGACAATTGTAATGTCATATCAATGGATAAAGGGTGGTGTCTAAGTAAAATATTGCATTTTGTTCATTTTCAGAAGAGCAAAGGATGTGCATAGGAGATGTTTGATATCAGTGAGCTCATCTGAGTGTGAACAGCAAAAGAATTTATGAACAATTTTTCAACACAGAATAACCATATTTTTGGAAATAACAATAACTTGCACTTTGATTTTTGCCTTGTGTAAGTAGCTGTTTAAAGTTTTATATAATTATCCTGTTAAAATGACATAGCAAACAATTGTATAGTCCATTTAAAGAGCATGAGGAATAGTTGCAGTGTACTCCAAATAGTGTAACATAGTTTAGTCTTATTTTGTGTATGATGAGAGCAACTTCAATGCTGAGGTAGTTCTAGAATAAGTATCTCAAAAAAATATATGGACAGCTTGACTTTTACTGGCAAGTTGCAAGATTACAATTCAAGTTTGACAGCAGAATTCCAGCGTGTTTCTGTAGCTGACCTAAAAGTTGAATATACTTCCCTGGATTTCAATACTGGGTTCATAAAAGTAAAATTTTATTTGGCAAGTTCATTGCACTCTTAATTTAAATGTTTGTTTTTTTTTGTTTTGTTTTGTTTTTGTCATTGCTGTTTATTTAATCTGCTGGCTTCTTATCAGACCTAATTTACTTTTACATTTCATATTTGCTGTGAAGGTCTTTAAGAGGGAAAAGAATTGTTTAAATGGTGCAAATCTGAAACACTTCAAGATGTTCTTGTAAACAAGCAGCTATTTAAAATGTGATAAAAATATGGTACAACCTTAGATCATCCATCTTTTTCATCTGATTATTATATTTCTAAGACTTTTCAGCTGCAACAATCTATTCCTAGACTGGATTAGACTATTAGATTTTGATTCCTTACATGAAAGATCAGTAATAGTAAAGGATTATTTTGCATTTTAAAATGCATATGACCTCTTTGTGATGCAAACACAATTACATAGAGATACTACACTCTTCATTGCCTCATTTTTCATGGTGATGTTTTCACTAGTGCCATTTTAAGCCCTTGTCTTACTTACAGGAAAAGTAGCTTCAGGCAATTGTACATTCTTGAATCACCTTTATATTTCTTCTGGTGTCTGGTGAGCTATAATCTGTTGTTCTGGAAAGCAGAGGTAGCTTTGTATCTTCTTTCTGTCTGCATTTTTTTTTCTCCTCAGTTAATTATCAGTGATCAAAGCTAAGTGTAAAGTTACACAAAGCACTGAATATGAAAGTGCAATTCCCAAAGTGGGGCTTAGTGTGACACAGGTTGTTTCTTTAAGGGTAAGGAGTCTGACCATCCATACCCATACTTGCTTGCCACCTCCCACAAATTAAATAGTCTGAGGAGTCTTACCGACTGATGAGCAGGCAGAGTGCCACCTAAACACATGGTCATAAGTTTGGGCAGCAAAGAAACCATGTCTGACCACCAAATGTGTTTGCTGGATTCTGAATGGCAGAGCACGGCATTCCAAACAGTGATGCACATTGAAGATATGCACCAATGGACAGTAGAATGCAAAAATGCTAATCTAGTTTTTGGCTGGGTTGGTTTAGAAAATGCCTGTTTATCTGCATAGAGATTTTGGCTCTGCTGTATTAAGATTTTGGCTCTGTCACATTAATTATGGTCATGAAGAGAAAAATGCTACAGAGCCCCAGAGAACCCTCTATTACTTACCAGGCAGAAAAATTAACATATCCAGCAAAAATAGTGGCAGTTGTCTTTCTGCTAGGATGCCAGAAGTGTACTGGCTTTTGTATATGTGATAGCAGTGGCCGTAGCCATTTAAGAGGTGCCTTATTTCACTTCTGTAAAACAATTACTAGTGTCATGTCCTATTCAAAGTTCACAAGGCAAAATATCCTTTGGACCTTCTATGGTGGTATCAAGACAAGTACAGCACGTTCTTTCCAGAATTAGTAGGCAATATCTCTAGTGAAAGAAATAAAAATTACCAGCTTCTTCAGACTTTTAAAATATACTTACTAGCACTAGATGGAAATTTTTTCTTAATCAAGTTTTCTTGAGTAGTAAATGGTCTTCCCTAGAACTGTGAGGTGAATCTTTGCAATTAAGTTTTTTCATGCAAGAATGGAATATGATATGTTTCACTCCTCCCTTTTGATTAACAGGGTTTGCGTTTTAGAGTAAGTCTTGTGTTGAGGCTTTGTTGTCACAAATGTCTGAGGAGAAGAGGGTTTTCCCAATGATATACTGTAGCATTATATATAGATTAAAAATTGAACCCCTGGTGAAGCCACATTCAACCTGACCTGGAAAACTTCCTGGGCTTGGGGCATCCACAACTTCTCTGAGAAACCTGGAGAGGTGATCCAGGCTCTTCCCTTACCCACCGATACTGCAACTCTGCCGTACAAGTCCCCCAAACTTGTTAGGCACAATTTGCCCCAAGTGAAGCCATGTTGACTGTCACCATCCACCTCCTTATTGTCCATGTGCCTTGGAATAGTGTTGAGGGGCACTGAGGTGGGACTCACCGACCTATAGTTCAACAGGTCTCTTTTCCATTTTTAAAAATGGGGGTTATTTTTCCACTTATTCGGTCAATAGGAACTTATTCAGACTACCATGACTTCTCAAATATAATGAATAGTGGTTTAGCCACTTCATAGAATCATAGAATCAAAGAATAGTTAGGGTTGGAAAGGACCTTAAGATCATCTAGTTCCAACTCCCTTGCCAGTTTTCCAAGGACCCATGGATGCATCTCATCAGGTCCCACGGACTTGAGCACCTTCAGGCTCCTTAGATGGTTTCAAACCTGATCTTCTGCATCAGGCTGCTGCTCATTTTCCCTGTCCCTGCTTTGGCTTCTGTGACTTGGGCAGTATGGCTGGAGCACTAGCCAGTCAAGTCAGAGGCAAAAAGTTGAGTATCTCAGCCTTCTCCATGCCTCAGGTAACCAAGCCTCCTGCTTCCTTCTGGAGAGGACCCACATTTTCTCTAGCCTTTCTTTTATCACCAATGTACCAATAGAAGTTTTTATTGTTGCCCTTGATACATTAATTGTATAGAGAATAGATTTGCACTGTCTGAGCAAGAGATATCTGGTCATTTGAGTTAGGATATATGGGTGTTTTCATACATGTATGTAACACTTATGTTGGGGTGTAGGTCTTAACACATTACGTGTTAGCTCTTTAAAACATTTTATAAGCTTGTTTATTATTTATCCAAGCTATTTCTCCCTGCAGTCATTGAAGAGAGGTAAGCATTTTCAGAAGGTGTTTAACATAAATGTCTAAGGTGGCATACTTAGACTCTGGAGGTCTTCCTCTTTCTCTCTTTCCCCTATCATCCTCTCTGTTAACTTGAAGAGTAACCACAGAACTCACTTAGATCAGGTTCCTAACTATGAGACAGATAATGTTAGGTAACAAGTAGCCTTAGAGAATTTAGCATTTTATATTAATATTATGCATAATTTCTTGAGTTATACTGTCTTGCAATCAACCAAACAGAAATCTTTCTTTTTCCCTGAAGTCACATCAGATTTTTGACATAGCATCTAAGTATTCTTTCCTCCTTTGAGCATCCCCTTTTATTTAAGATTGCCCACCGTGCTGTTAATTGGACAGTATTTCATTTGATTGGCTTATTCTGTTATAAACCTATTGATTTCAACAACATTTGCTCCACTATTCAAATTTGTATAATGATACATGCATCATTGTGTAAGGCTATTATGCAATACTAAGCTGTGTATTTCCATAATTATGTCATAAGCAATTCTGCCATGACTAGTGTCAGTGAAGTCAAATAGGAATGACATTACAGTCACAAAACACGGGGAAACACTTGTCGGTTATGATATTAGTAATGACTATACAGCTTCTGGTGCCCAAGTGAAACTAGGTCATTGCAACCTACACACTTTGATGGTGGGTGTATTTATAAGAGGGTATAATAAAGTGGAAGTTTTTGATCACAACTTTTCCAGAGACACCCTTACCCTGAGGGTTCATCTTTTCATTTGCGTTCTAAAAAGCATTCATAAAAAATCAAAGGAAGCTGTATGTTTCTGTGATAAATTTCAGTCAGCCCTGATCATAGTAGCCTGAATTGTTGTGAGGAAGATGAGATAAAAATTCAAAACTTAAAGTGATTTTTTTCAGCTGAATTTTATCCCTCTAACTGATATATTACCTGTCTCCCTTCCTTTTCCCTTTTTGCATCCTTGGCTGCTTTACAGAAGGCCATTTAGATAATTGGGTGTGAATTCTTTGATATGGATCCATTTGTAATTTTGAAGTTATACAGGCCTTAAAGTTATACAGGCCTTACTGCCATATTAGTATGCTTTTTGATTTTCTTGGACTACTAGGATGCTCTCTTCTTTACCTCAGAGGTTTTAATGACACAAATCAGAATGACAATTTTATTATATTTTCTTTTTTTGATTTTCTTTTTTAGCCTTTGTTACAAACACCAGTAAGAGATTAACAATGAGTAAAGTACAAAAATTAGGAACACATATTTTAAAAAAGATATGAGGAACCTTCGCCAGCAGTCAGATATTTTTAGAATGAAGCTGAAAGGAGCAGCAAGTTTTTAATAAGGGTTAAATGAATAATCAGATGACCTGCACATCTGATTACTCCTTCCACATGAGTAATGCAGTTTATTGCCTGTACAAGTATGTTTTTTCTATAGCATTTTGACTATATTTCTGTACTTTATTCTGGTGTTTACCAACAATAATAACTTGTAGCCATGAATCAGTAGTATTTGGGGGATCATTTTAACATACTAAAATGTTATGTAATGCAGCACACTAGAAAATAGTTTGTAGTTAAGATTATCTCTGTTGCATGTGTTCATTTACTGGTTTTGATTACCTTGTTTTTGAATCTTGTGATTTATTTTCATCTTTTCTCCAAGACAAGTGGCTCCTGTCACTTCTCAGGGCTGGGCCAGGCATTAGCCAGCTGGTGGTGAGAAACTGTATTGTGTATCCCTTTTTTAAAAATAAAACCAGTATTATAATTCAAGTAACATATTATTACATGACAATAAGAAAAATAATACTAATAGGAAATAAAGAGAGGGAAAGAAAGGAATAACCCCCACCCGATACTAGGAAGAAAATTAACTCTATCCTAGCTGAAACCAGGCTCATAAGTGTGGTAGAACACACACTAGTGTGATGTTATTGAAAAAGCTAGTTATGTTGATGCTGCTTGTGAAAAGAGATGTTCCTGTTCAAATCATTGAAAACTCTTAGTGAAGCCTGCTGAACTTTATTATCAACCACTTTTAATTTATTCTAAACAAATATATAATAAACATATACACAATATAATGAAAGGACCTGGATAGTCCTTTTGAGAATGTAAATTCGCATGCTCAGGTCAATCATGGGAATTAACAAATCTGGGCGTGTTCAAATTGACATTTAATCTGAACAGAAACAAAATTATTCACACAACTGATCATTTAGATTTCCATCCTATTATGGTAATTTATTACTATATATGAAATTTATTATACTGACTGGTGAAAAAAAGAAGGAAATTCAACTACCTTTTCTGTCTCTGTTGACTGATTTTGCCTGTAAGGAGCAAACTATGTATATAAAGAATTTACAAATTGAAACTAAGTGCACATCTCTCTCAATCTTCCAATAAAATCTTTTTGAACCAAGGGCACAGACTGCCTGACCAGTGAGCCATGTGATAAAGCACAAACAGTGCAGGAAATGAAAACCCTAGGAGTAGCAGATGATGTGGGCAGGAGGCACAGGTATTTCAGTCAACTCTATCTAGTTCACACCCCAGGCTCTCAGAGAAAACTTAAACATTATTTACTTGACCATGTGCTAGTTAAAACCAGTATCTCTAGACCATCTGTTCAGGAAGATGACCTCATGTAACTTTTTTTCCCCAACGTTACATCAGTGTAATTCTGACTAATCAATCTCTGCTTGATCACATCATCTTAGAGTTTTCCTTACCTATAGAAAATAAAAAGGCAGACTTAGATGCAGCTGGCTGTTTCAGCATCATTTTGTGAAACAGAGTAAGACCCTTAGTTATTATAAAGTAGCTTGGCTCTTCTGGATCATGGGAGTTTCTCTGATTTATGCCAGATGAACGACTTGGCCTGGTGTACTTCATACATCAAACTTAGATAGTTACATAGTCTTTCACTATAAAATGTACTCCCTTTCAGGACTTTTCAGAAGTATCAGCTTTATTTGGATCTTCTGACATTTTTTATATCTAACTATTCTTATCCAATTATGTGATAGTATTTAAAATAGGATTGGTTTTATAAGAAAATATCGTGATGCAGTAAAACAGCTGAAATACTTGTGAATTATATTAACCTTTCAGAGTGAAGTGAAGTTGTGTGTCATTTTAAAGCTGGTTATAATAAAAGAGTCTTGCAAATAAAAAAAGCATAAAGTAGAAAAACAGTTCAGTGTCTCAGCACAGGAGTTTCTCAATGGAAAGAAGTGTGAAGAATGAGTAATGGTCTTTCAAATTCAGTGTGTGAGCACTTGGTTTCCAGGAAGCTTAGCACCAAAATGGGTGACTGATTAGCACCTAGAACCAAGTCATGAGGTTTTAATTCTACCAATTAAAAATTGGTAAAATTGAAATTGAAAATAGAAAAATTGGTACAATTGATATTCTACCTCACCTATTCAAGGTACTGTTGGGTATTTGATCTGTCTACGTACTCCATCAGTACTACATCAGTATTCAAACTGATGAGAATGCATTTGTTAATTTGCTTTTTCTCCAGATTTTATATTGCGCTTATTTAGTTAGATTCATTTTACATCTATATACCTTAAGTTACTTTCATGGAAAGCTGAATTTAATCCAGTATTCCCCTCAAAACGTTGTGAAAGCCTGGTCAGACTGTTGAGCACTGAACACGGTTTTACAGGACATTTTCACATGTCCTTGTCACTTCTCTTTATTCATTCACACTTTTGCTGCTTGCTGATATAGTTCCTGTTTGTTGCCAGGCAACTAGGGCTGTATTATGCAGGGTTCTGCAGTACACTCAGAACTAAATTGCAGTGCACCATAAAGCTATAACTGATGTTTGGCTGTACTTTTTTCTTTAATCACACCATATCTTTTATTTCCCAACTCTTTGTTTCTAATTAAGTGACCTTCAAGTTGAGGATGAAAACTTTCTAGATGTATAGTCAATGGAAAATATAAGATTCATCAGGAATGTAATGAAATGGGGGGAAAAATGAAGGGCTTTTTTTTTTTTTTTTAATTTCCTGAATCTTTTGAAACACTTTTGGGGTGTGCCATGGCTCTTTTGAGGCATCTCTGTTATGCTGTGTGTTATCGCTTCTCAGCTTAAGTATGCTACATCAGACTGATAACAACCATCAGCACTATCCAGAAATGGGTTGAATAGGTGGTTGAATAATCTCTTTCTATTTGGAAGGTTGTAAAGCCTCCAGGGACAAAATAATTCTCTGTGTGTATGTGTTTCTATAGCACAGTGATATGTGGAGCTGGTGGCTACTGCTGTTCCATCCATTAAAGCTATAAACTTCTTTAATGAATCTGGACAGGAGATTGCAGAGAAAATATTTTGTATAAGATCCTGAAAAGTCTCTCTAAAAAGATAAATAAGGAAGAAAATTTATAGTCGTTGTGAATGAATACATGTCTAATGTTGAGGAGGAAAAATTTCACACAAGGGAATTAATTTACATGCTATTAAAGTTGACATGTTAATATTAAACCATTTAAATATGTAAATGGCATAAGCATACACAAAATCCTAATTACTGCTTTACATTATCAACTTATTTACTCTTTATGATATTTTATGACTATTCAGCTGTGTCAGCAAGCAATTATAAAATCTACTACAGCTTGATAATAATGCATTCCTATATACTTCCTTCTATTTCTGAAAAAAAATTCCTCCAGTCCTAAAAGAGAATGATGCAGAGAAGATTCATGTTGCTGAACATTTTTTTTGCATGAGCAACATATGTTTTGATTTTCAGTGGTATTTCTTTCATCTTGCTTACCAAGAAAGGCAGATTTATATTCAGGCTAATGAGAACTGACATTTCTTACACTCTCTGCTACAGCTGCAGTACAGATTTAATCCATTACAGGTGTTAAATCATTACAAAATATAGTAGAGGCATATGAGCATTGAGGAAAAATGGAAGAGTTATTGTCATAGAAAAAGATGCTTCATTTTATGAAGCATTGTACCTTTTCAGTCCTAGTCTTTACAGGAGGGAAGAAATTTGTCATAAAATCTGTACCGCCAACCTGTAATAAGATGGTCTCTTTTACCTCCAGTAACTTCAAACAGTTCTTGAAATCCGAAAACAGTGATGTGATGTTTCTTGATTTCAGTAAAAATGTCTGTATTTCAATCATGTTTTATTAATCTCAAGCAGTTGCTTTAAATTGAGTGAAAATTTCTTTTGGGATGTAACACTGCTATTGTGACAAATTTCTTGGTTTATGACAAGGAACATTTCATGTCACAGCAACTTGAGACATACCAGATTGTGTTCTGTCAGTGTCTTTAGTAATCTTGAACTCTGTATGAAAAAATCCTAAATGTGTGAGCAGTTCCTATACTCTTTGTTGAGGAAACATTACTGTTACTATCTGAGTTTTACAAGTGTTTGAAACGTGGAACGAACTCTAAGTTTGAAAAATTTCCTTTGAGTTTAATTTAATTGGGTGAAACATACAGTTTAAAAACAAAGGTGCCCTGAAATATTTTTAATTATTACTCGCTCATAGAGGCTTTATGCAAACTTTTTTGCTCTCCTGTAAGTAAACACGAAGAGAGTTAAATTGTGGTGAATTGGGGCTGTAATCTGAGTTTATACTTTTGCTGCGAAACGGATGTGATAAAAAGCACATAGCTAAGAGATCGACAGCAACAACTTCTGTTAAAGAGGAAGTTAGAGACAAAAGCTGACACAAAACTATTTTAAGCCAAGAGCAGATGATGCAACATTCAGAATTTAATAAGCCTTAAATGCCAGAGAATGTGCCAGATGTACCGTTATAACATAAAGGCTCTGTGCAGTTGCATATCTTCCCAAAACATTTTTTAAAGACTGGTCAAAGCTCACACTCTTGCATATTTAGTCATAAGATCCTCAGAAACAAAGTCCAAACCATTTCAGGTGGTTGGCATCACTTATTGCAGGTTAGATTTAATTTTAACTGTCGTAGTTTGAAGCTCAGTTTTTCTAATACCACATATCACTTCTACAGGAGCATCATTTTACATCCTCTCACTGCTCACTCGCATGATACAGGTGAGTGTAACCTGCTAAGTGGCACCCAGCAGAAGGCTGACTCCCTGTGTGCTATGCAAACATGCATCTCCATGCTCTATCTTGGAAGTTAATTTTCCAGCCTGTAACTGCTTCTTGCCAGCGCTTATATTCTTTGCTAGCTTGCTGGGCTCCTATGTAGAGATTTTGATCAATCACAGTTCCCACTGTATTATTTTGGTTTCTATGTATGTGTTAGAGCTGAATTCAGATCTCCAAACAAAAGTTACATGCCAATTCTGTGCCTAAGTGCAAGAGAGCTTTAGAGTGATTTAGACTGCTTACTGTTAGGTTTGGTAGAACTTGCATGCTGGTGCAGATGATGGAGAGAGACAGCTACTATATTCACATCATTGTCTGGAAAGTTTCTTGCAGTATTTATAAAATATGATTTTAAAATTCAAAATTACTTTTTAAATTCAAAATTGATTACATTTACAGAATAGGTGTAAGAAAATGAAAATAAAAAGCTATTTTATTTCAAGGCAAAGAAAAGATTCTGATAATCAGAATTTATTTTCCGTTTTGTGATTCAGCCTCTAAACCAAAATGTACATCATCTGCTCAGCTTTTCTATGTTTCTGTGTTTTACATTTTGCTTGACCAGATCAAGTCTGAAATCTGTTTTTTAACCAAATAAAATGATTGCGTGCCTTTGTGACAGAATATAAATAATGGTGATAGTTAGGATTCTGTAGGCTAAGGGGTTCCTAATTACATCACTCTAGTTTACAAAAATATCTTATGGGACAGACTGGCTCAGTGTTGCTGGAGCCAGCGTTCTCTGTGGTGTCCCTACTTACACTGCAAAAAAAAGCCACAAATGCTCCCTCAGAGCCATATGGCAGCATGTGGATGGCAGGAGCCATGGGGCCTGAGAAGGCCTACTGCCAGCTGGCCATGCCTGCTACTGTAATGGACCACTGCTAGTCAACCTGGCTTGTTCTCAGCCTTGCACTAGATCTGTGTCTTGTGTTTTTCTTTTACATGCGCAACAGGGAGAAAATACTTGCCACACTATTTTTCTCTTCACTATATATCATTGTGCATGCTAGAGAGAAAGCAGAATATAGCCTCTCTAAACAGCTATTATAATGAAAACAATGGGTTTGGTTTTGTTTTTTGGTTCTTGGGGGGTTTCTTTTTGTGGATTAATTTATTATTTTTCATATTGTACTTCCAGAGTGGAATAGAAGCTCACTAGTGAATTCAGAAGAATATAGTTTCAGCTCCCAAACCACGGAGGAGCCATTAAAAACGTAAAAAACTACTGTGGAGGAAGATATAGCTTATGCGCTACACCTTAAATACTGTATATGCAGTGGTCTTCTACAAGGGTCTCAATTCATGTTTCAAACCCTAACAAAAAAACATGTGAAGTTGTGGGAGTGAAAGGGGATAAAAAGTGATTATAAGGCTGAAGGTTGGATTGTATTATGATCTAAACACATATTGCCATCTTTGCATATACAAAAAACAGTGAAAACGTGAAGAGTGTAACATATGTAGGAAGAGCAAGCTTGGAGCATACTGGACAGAATTGAGGAAGTTAAGAGAAATGACAAGTGTTTTGTTTGCTTTCTTTAAAACTGTGAGCACATAAGTTTCTCTAATTTTGTATTTTTTTTCTTCCATCTTCTTTTACTCAATATGTGTATATGACTTTGCCTTCTTTCCATTTTAAAAAAACATATTCTTAAATAAAGAGCTAGTTTTCCATATCTGCATTTTGCCATTATTTCATGGGGTCTTGTTTTTCTGTGGCAGTAGCCAGATGGCAGATGCATGACTTCTGTTTTGAACTAATATAATTGAGTTGCTACTAGGTAGCAAGTCTCTGAAAACTGGAAAAAAAAAAAAAAAACCACAACTCACAATCTTCCCTGAAATTGTGCAGTTATGAAAAAAAAAAGATTCTCCATGAATATATAAATTATGGAGAGGGTTTGAAACTTCACTGGGACACTTTTTCTTTTTTTATCTCATCTCAAAATCTCATAATAACAACTCTGTACAGATAATTGTGTAAATGGTAGGTGTATAGATAGACTAGAAGAAGTATGTAAGGAATACAGATTTTGTCATAATCTCATGTACGTCTCATAATCAATTTTTGCACTATCCATCCCAAAATACCATTTTTCTAAGAGGGCAAGTTTGCCCTCTCATTTTGTCCTACAATAGGATCCTGAAATCCTGTATATTTATTCAATGGGTTATCAGCTGAATTTGTGGAAAGGGAGAGCAGGTGTTCTTTTTTCCTGACGGATATCTGCAACTCACTCCGCTGATAACAACGAATTAATTACTATTTTTGGCATGAGGTGAGGAATATTATTCATCTGCAATGGATAGAGGTCATAAAGGAATGGGGAGAGATCACTAAAGTTACACAATGATTCGATGATACATAAGGATTAAATTTTCAGAGACCTTGTTTTCAGTTCTGTGAGAATCTTGAGTACATTCTAAATTTTAAGCATTTACTTATGCACTTGCCTGTTCGATAGGCCATGAAATGTATACCCGTGGGCAGTGTGTATCTGATCATAATCACTATGCCTTCTAAAAAAACAATTTAAAGAACACTTCTGAAAAAAGCCAAGGTAAAATCTTCCAAATTGCTCTTGTACTAGACGTATTTGAATAACCTCTGAAGTTGTTTTATTTTTTGACCTTGATAGAATTTTTGTGTGCACCTTAAAAATAGATACACTGTGAACTGCATTTTTGTCTTTATCTCAGAGAATAGGTTGGAGACTTAATCTGAATTTAGCTCAAAGTCTTCATCTAAATGGATTGTAACGTAAATCATAGAATCATAAAATCAGAGAAGAGTTAGGGTTGGAAAGGACCTCAAGATCATCGAGTTCCAACCCCCCTGACAGGGGCAGGGACACCTCCCACTAAACCATGCCATCCAATCCTATGTCCAACCCCACCTTGAACGCCGCCAGGGATGAAGCATTCAGAACTTCCCCGGGCAACCCATTCCAGGGCCCCACCACCCTCACAGTAAAGAATTTCTTCCTCATAGCCAATCTAAACTTCCCCTGTTTAAGTTTAAACCCATTACCCCTTGTCCTCTCACTACAGTCCCTCATGAAGAGTCCCTCCCCAGCATCCCTATAGGCCCCCTTCAGGTATTGGAAGGCTGCTATGAGGTCTCCACGCAGCCTTCTCTTCTCCAGGCTGAACAGACCTAATTTTCTCAGCCTATCTTCATAAGGGAGGTGCTCCAGTCCCCTGATCATCCTCGTGGCCCTCCTCTGCACTTGTTCTAACAGTTCCATGTCCTTTTTATGTTGAGGACACCAGAACTGCACACAATACTCCAAGTGAGGTCTCACGAGAGCAGAGTAAAGGGGCAGGATCACCTCCCTTGACCTGCTGGTCACACTCCTTTTGATGCAGCCCAGGATACGGTTGCCTTTCTGGGCTGTGAGCGCACACTGCTGGCTCATGTTCATTTTCTCATCAACCCACACCCCCAAGTCCTTCTCCACAGGGCTGCTCTCAATCTCCTCCCCGCCCAACCTGCAGCTGTGCCTAGCATTGCTCCGACCCAAGTGCAGGACCTTGCCGTTGGCATGGTTAAACTTCATCAGGTTGGCATCAGCCCACCTCACAAGCGTGTCAAGGTCCCTCTGGATGGCATTCCTTCCCTCCAACTTATCAACCGAACCACACAGCTTGGTGTCATCGGCAAACTTGCTGAGGCCGCACTCAATCCCACTGTCCATATCACCCACAAAGATGTTGAACAAGACCGGTCCCAACACTGATCCGTGAGTGACACCATTCGTTACTGGTCTCCAGCTGGACACTGAGCCATTGAGCACAGCTCTTTATGTGCGGCCATCCAGCCAGTTCTTTATTCACCGAGTGGTCCACCTATCAAATTGATGTCTCTCCAACTTAGAGACAAAAATGTCATGTGAAACAGTGTCAAACGCTTTACACAAGTCCAGGTAGATGACGACAACTGCTGTACCCCTGTCCATCAGTTCCATAGCCCCTTCATAGAAGGCCACGAAATTGGTCAGGCAGGATTTCCCCTTAGTGAAGCCATGCTGGGTGTCACCAACCACCTTGTTGGTTTTCATGTGCCTCAGCATGCCTTCCAGGAGAATCCGCTTCAAGATTTTGCCAGGCACAGAGGTGAGACTGACTGGTCTGTAGTTCCCCAGCTCATCCATTTTCCCCTTCTTAAAAATGGGGGTTATATTTCCCTTTTTCCAGTCATCAGGAACTTCCCCTGACTCCCATGATTTTTCAAATATGATGGACAGTGGCTTAGCAACTTCATTTGCCAGCTCCTTCAGGACCCGTGGATGGATTTCATCCGGTCCCATGAACTTGTATACATTCAGGTTCCTAAGATGGTCTCGAACCAGATCCTCTCCTACAGTGGGCCCAGGGTCTTCATTCTCACTGTCCCTGAGCCTGCCTTTCAAGACTTGGGTGGTGTGGACAGAGCATCTGCCGGTAAAGACTGAGGCAAAGAAGTCATTAAGAACCTTTGCCTTCTCCAAATCCAGGGTAGCCAGTTCTCCCGATAACTTCTGGAGAAGACCCACGTTGTCCCTAACCTGTCTTTTATTGGCAATGTACCTATAAAATCCCTTCCTGTTATCCTTAACCTCCCTAGCCAAGTTTAATTCTAAGTGGGCCTTAGCTTTCCTAACCTGGTCCCTAGCTTCCCGGACAACATCCCTGTATTCTTCCCAGCCCGCATGACCTTGCTTCCACCTTTTATAAGCCTCTTTTTTCCTTTGAATTTTGCTCAGCAGCTCCTTGTCCATCCAAGGAGGTCTCCTGGCCCTCCTGCTAAACTTCCTTCTAGTTGGGATGCATCGCTCCTGAGCTTGCAGCAGGTGATCCTTGAATATCAACCAACAGCCTTGGGCCCCCCTGCCCTCTAGGGCTGTATCCCATGGAACCTTACTGAGCAGGTTCCTGAAGAGGCCAAAGTCTGCTCTCTTGAAGTCCAGGGCAGTGAGCTTGCTGCACGCTCTTCTCACTGTCCTGAGGATCTCAAACTTGACCATCTCATGATTGCTGCAATCAAGGCTTCCCTGGAGCGTCACATTCCCAACCAGCCCTTCCCTGTTGGTGAGGATGAGGTCAAGGAGTTGATGGCTAGTGATAAAATAACATCTTGTCTTGATGTTAGTGGCTAAAGTATTGCACATGAATTAGTACATGTTGAGAAAATTCAAATAACTTCCATTCCACAGAGCTAAATAGTTTCCAGCTGTGTGTTTCTGTACGTGACTGGGTTATTGTTTCAATTTTTTTTATCAGATGAAATAAAAAAGCAGATTATGAAATCAATTAAAACTGAATAAAGAATATACAATTTTAAACTCAAAAATAACAAAACTACATGATTGTTATTAGTAAGTGTACTTCTATTGTTCCAAAAAGTAAATTGAAGTTGGAGTACTGAGTTCTGCCATGGTGTACCCTGAGATTTTTAAAGCAATTCTCCATTGCCTTCTTGATATTTGTTTAGTTATATTATCATGTGCTTGTGATGTTTGTTGTGTTTGTGGTGTTTACTTTTTCATCTTAAGCTCAGGATACTGAAAAAAATGGCTCTTGCTGTTATGATTTGAAGTACTGCCAGAGCTCAGGAACTGGCAGTAGGATATTACCTTGGCTATTTTCAAATGGTTATTGATATTAAACCATTACCAAATACCTATGAAAACCTTCTTACAGATAAAAACAGATCAGGCAGTATGAATAAGGATGCAGATAACACTCACTAACTGAAAATATTAATAAAAAATTAGGCAGGCTGTGTTTCTGTTGTCAGTTATTTATTCTCTATTCTGAGGACAATTTGTGATTAGTTACTGCAGCAGATATTCAAGGAGTCAAGCAAAGTGTGCGCATGGTGAAACTATCGAGATGTACTATGTAACTTACTGAGTAAAATATGTGCTTAATTATATTTAACAGGCCAGATGCTCAGCTCAGTATAATTCAGTATGACTTCATAATCTTTAGTCTTCTAAGTGGCCAATCAAATATCTTAGCTATTGCTGTAGCTTACTCTTCAGTATGTGATAAGTTGGGTAACAGAACTTCACATTGTGATGTGCAAGGTTTTTTACCTCAAAAAAATTTAATCCTCCATAAGTGTAGCCCTTAAAGTTGTGTTCTTCTAGCAGTCATCTCTATGTCATTACAATTTGATTAAGAAAATAACTGAGAGAAAACTATCTGTGAAGAACTAGTTCAACTCCTTTTTCTAAATTTTTGGGGGGAGGAGTATATTTTCGTGGGTTTTTTGTTCTTGTTGTTACTGTTACTTATTTCTAAGTATAACATAAATTTGTACTTGAGGGGCCTGTGTACGCTAGGAGGCTAGTCACAGAGTTCTGATGAGCTTCTACTATAATTTTGGTCAGTAGTGCATTTATGAATTAGTTGCAGAATGCTTTCACTTGTGAGAGAGGATTAGTTTAATTCTGCCAAATATGCATAATAAACCTGGGAGAAAAAATTGTCATAAAATATTGCATGATATTGTTTCATGTCTATTTTGGGGGATGTCGTGGTTTAAGCCTCTGTAACTCGCACAGTCACTCTCTCACTCACTCCCCCCTCTTTCTTCCACCAGTCCTGCAGGGATGGGGAGGAGAATCAAAAGAAGGCAACTCCCACAGGTTTAGATAAGAACAGTTTAGCAACTAAGGTATAACACAAACCACTACTGCTACCACCAATAATAATAATGACAAGGCAAATACAAGGAAAGAATACAATCACTCACCACTAACCCCCAGCCCCAACAAGCAGTGCACCCCCACCCTTCCAGGTCTCTGCCCTCTGTTTTTACATCCTCGGCATGAAATGCTGCGGTATGGAATACCTCTCTTTGGTCAGTTTGGGTCAGGTGTCCTCTCTCTGCTTCCTCCCGGCTTCCCCTCCTCCCTAGCAGAGCATGAGACTCAAAGAGTCCTTGGCCAGACCAAAACATTCTAAGCAGTAACTGAAAACACTGGTGTTATCAGCGCTGTTCCCAGGCCCAAAGTCAAAAACACAGCGCTGCACCAGCTATCGAGAAGGAGAAAAATGACTGCTACTGCTGAACCCAGGACCGGGGATGAGACTCTTACCTTGATGAGCATGGTGTTAATAGACATGTGAAAACCTTTCTAATTAAAATGTCAGCAGACCTTAAGGTCTGACAGTGAATTGCATTCTGCTCCTAAAGCCAATTTAAATTCTTCAAAGTGGTGAAGTTAACATGGGATTTTAAAATTCTGTAAAACTCACTGTAATACTATTTGGAATGCATTTCCTCATTTTGCTATAACAGTGTAAAGCTTTATGAAGAATTTAAATCATAAAATCATAATCACTGCTCACAAAAAAAATCACACAAACCTACTGTGTGATGATTTTATCATGTTATAAATTATTTTATCCCATAGCTCATCATTTATTTCAGTTCAAAGAGAACTAAATTACAATGAATATCCTCTGCGTACCCAAAAATTTTGAAATTTTATGCCCCTGAGGAACAGAATCCTGAACATTTAATTCCATCAGTGCTCAGAAGCAGGATTTCTGATTTACTGATGATATGTCAATAGTACTAATTCTTTCATATGAGATACAAAAAGCTATTAAATATAGCTTGTAATTTTTTTTAAGTCTGTTAAACCTATAGTGCTGTATGGACTATAAACATTAAAAAATGCCCAAATACAATTTTTTTCAAATGCCCTGGGGCTTGATTCCTCTTAGCTTGGAACTAGTTGGTGGTTTGATGCATAAGCAAATGGATGGCCTTAGGAGAATGTCACCAGCCTCCCTCAAGATGGTGACATCTTGGTGAAGATGTCACCATCCATCTTCAGGATGCGCTTCCATCCTGAAGTCAAATAGCACAGGCATGATTTTTTGACCCCACATGGCAAAAGGTTTTCTATTTCTGTGAACATGTAATTATTTTCACCAATCTAGAAATAGTCAGAAATATCTACTTTCAATTGTCATTGACTTTAACTAGATCTAACGGTGTGCAAGCCTCATAACCAAATCTGGGGTTTTGTATATCAGATATAGTTTAACTGGGGTCATTGGTTGCTGTGTTGCTGAAAATGCAATGTTTTCTAAAACATTCATGATAGCAGCAGCAGCAAATTTAAATAAATGCAGTCAGACATGATCATTGTTAACTTGCCTGTTCTGCTGTTGGTCTTAGAACAGCATTCTGCATGAAAACTCAGTCTTTACTTCCAAAACATGAACTTTTTTATGATGAAAAGACTAAATATCCATAAAAACCTTTCACACCAAGCTGTGATGAATCCTGTCAAGATCTGTGGTATGGTCTTTGAATTCTGCATTTCAATATTCACATTAAGTGGTATATTATTTGTCACATTATAATAGACCAAATAAGCTTCATGAGTATTGTCTATGTTGTCTGGTTTTAAAATGAACTGGTAGCTCTGTTATGTAAATGTGCAAATGACAGAAACTTTTATGACAGAAACTGTTGCGTAAGATCACTCAATTAAAAAAAAAATAAAAATCAGAGATTGTTTTAACTCACACTTCATCCTTGCTGACTTTGTATACCGCCATTGAGTTCTTCTTACCTTTATTTTCCACAGTTTCAACAGGTATTTGTTCTTTGCAGATGTAGTTAGAATAACATCTCTGATCCTAGACGCATATACAACTGGGCAAGTTTTAAATGACTTAGTATAAGCATGTAGTAGGAAAAAACTGTGGAACTATACAAGTAGTTGTGTTTAGTACTCTGCTGGTGTACTACCTATTGACTTGTGCTACATGCAGCTTGCCAGGAGTTGAAAGTGCTGATTCTTTACTAATTGTTAAATTTTTTTCATACAACTCTTCTCAAATTATTAGCAAAACAAGAAAAATTGTTAAGAATTTAATAAGTCATGGAAATTGTGTATCATAAAGTTAGAAAACATTAATATTCTTGAAAGAGAAGAAAAATGTTTTCCTTTGATTTACTACTGAAGCATGAACAGATGTGGTCGTCCTAATGGCCTTCTGTAGAACATAAAAACTAAAATGCTTTTTGTTCTGACAGTTTTTAAGGTATTGTGAACTGTGGTTAAGGACACCAAGAAGCAGATGAAAGAACTTCATCTAGAGGAGGTTTAGGAAACAGTTCCAATAGAACCTTGTGTACTGTCTTGCATTATTTTTAGTAAAATTTTACTGACTTGGTTTATTAGTAATTACATTCCACTGGATTTGTATTTATGCTCCCCAAAGAAAGAATTATGTTCCTGTGCACCAGTGAATGTTTAAACACGCAATATCATATGGTCCAAGCAGTGCACAGTCTGAAGTGTATTAGGCAGAGTAACACTGAACAGACACAACGGTTGTGTCAGGTGGGGCAAAGAGCATGTTTTGAGTCCCCAAAAATATACCAAGCCCCAGTTGGCTTACTCTATGTTGGTGTGATTCTAGTGCAGGACTTACCTGAGGGCCAACAGAATGCACAGTGGACATGCCAGAGGTAAGTCCTTATTTAAAGAATGCTCAACTAAGAGATCCGAATATCTACAATAATAATAAGGTAGAGACATGGAAGATTTAACTCGTTCTTCCACTTGGTATTCTGAAGAACTAGACCTTTAATATACTATTACTTTCCTTTATCCTGTATTGGATATTGGATATCCATATCCTATATCCTATGCTTTCTTTACCTGGAACTTCTGCTATGAAATTACTCTTGTTTAAATTAAATAAAAATTATCACCTCACCTGGGTACAGCTCAAGATTGATCTGCTAGCCCTCTTAATCAGGCAAGAACTTAATCATATTGCAACAATTTAGACCAATTTCTTTCTGGAAGGCAATGGAAGTAATTTTTTCTCATTCTTAGTAGCTGGCACAGTGCTGTGTTTTTGACTTTGGCCTGGGAACAGCACTGATAACACCAAGGTTTTTAGATACTGCTCAAATGTTTAGTCTGACAGAGGAATTTCTGAGCCTCATGCACTGCCAGGGAAGAGGTGAAGCCGGGAGGAAGCAGAGAGAGGACACCTGATCCGAACTAGCTGAAGAGGCATTCCATACCACAGCACGTCATGCCCAGGATGTAAAAACTAGGGGCAGGAATCCAGAAGAGGAGGGGTCACTGCTCAGCCAGGCTTGATACTACAGACCCGTCATTCTCACCTCAGTGCCTGGCAAAATCTTGAAGCGGATTCTCCTGGAAGGCATGCTAAGGCACATGAAAACCAACAAGGTGCTTGGTGACACCCAGCATGGCTTCACTAAGGGGAAATCCTGCCTGACCAATTTCGTGGCCTTCTATGAAGGGGCTACGGAACTGATGGACAGGGGCAGAGCAGTTGATGTCATCTACCTGGACTTGTGTAAAGCCTTTGACACTGTCTCACATGACGTCCTTCTCTCTAAGTTGGAGAGACATCAATTTGATAGGTGGACCACTCGGTGGATAAAGAACTGGCTGGATGGCCGCACGCAAAGAGTTGTGCTCAGTGGCTCAATGTCCAGCTGGAGACCAGTAACGAGTGGTGTCCCCCAGGGATCAGTGTTGGGACCGGTCTTGTTCAACATCTTTGTGGGTGACATGGACAGTGGGATTGAGTGCGGCCTCAGCAAGTTTGCAGATGACACCAAGCTGTGTGGTTCGGTTGATAAGTTGGAGGGAAGGAATGCCATCCAGAGGGACCTTGACATGCTTGTGAGGTGGGCTGATGCCAACCTAATGAAGTTTAACCATGCTAAGTGCGAAGTCCTGCACCTGGGTCGGAGCAATGCCAGGCACAGCTACAGGTTGGGCGGGGAGGAGATTGAGAGCAGCCCTGCAGAGAAGGACTTGGGGGTATGGGTTGATGAAAAAATGAACATGAGCCGGCAGTGTGCGCTTGCAGCCCAGAAGGCCAACCGTATCCTGGGCTGCATCAAAAGGAGTGTGACCAGCAGGTCGAGGGAGGTGATCCTGCCCCTTTACTCTGCTCTCGTGAGACCTCACTTGGAGTATTGTGTGCAGTTCTGGTGTCCTCAACATAAAAAGGACATGGAACTGTTAGAACAAGTGCAGAGGAGGGCCACGAGGATGATCAGGGGACTGGAGCACCTCCCATATGAAGATAGGCTGAGAAAATTAGGTCTGTTCAGCCTGGAGAAGAGAAGGCTGCGTGGAGACCTCATAGCAGCCTTCCAATACCTGAAGGGGGCCTATAGGGATGCTGGGGAGGGACTCTTCATTAGGGACTGTGGTGAGAGGACAAGGGGTAATGGGTTTAAACTTAAACAGGGGAGGTTTAGATTGGATCTGAGGAAGAAATTCTTTACTGTGAGGGTGGTGGGGCCCTGGAATGGGTTGCCCAGGGAGGTTGTGGATGCTTCATCCCTGGCGGTGTTCAAGATGGGGTTGGACATAGCCTTGGATGGCATGGTTTAGTGTGAGGTGTCCCTGCCCATGGCAGGGGGGTTGGAACTCGATAATCTTGAGGTCCTTTCCAACCCTTACTATTCTATGATTCTATGATTCTATGATATGCTCTGAGACATGAATTTACAGTTTTGTGAGCATTTGTTAACTTTGGCTTAGAAGATCTTTTAGTACAGACACAGTTTAATAACAATTTCATTAGGGGGAAAAAGAAAGAAAAACAGGGAAGAAAGGCTTGGCTGGTGTCATGCAGTGTTTCTGCAACAGCTTGCTAACTGAGCTGCAGTGCCTTAGTGAAGGGAAGTTACCTTTGCTGCACTACAAAAGGCCAGTCTTAATTTATTTTTTCATATTCCAAAGCAAATTCTTTGTCTTCAGTGGTGTCCCAGAAATGTACGTGCTTCTTCACAAAGAATAGCCCTGACACCTTCATCTAGTTAGGTGATGGTTTTCATTGGAATCATACAAAACTGAAACAGAATAATTTTCGATTTTATTTATGTAACACTGTATGAAATCTCTATAGTTGTTCTTTCGGTTTCTCTACCAACATAAAACTGTTGACAATGCTCTACAGGAAAGTTTTATATATCGTGAAAGAGCTTTTATTTTTGGAAGACTCTAGTTCTCTGCTTGAAAATCTGCCTGTTATAAGCAAATACTTTAGAACACAGTTCAAATACTGGTTAATGTCATTCTTGATTCTGGGACAACTAGTTTCTGCAGTCTAATCTGCTACACTGCCCTGTAAAGATGTTTTGTTATATTTATTATATATTCTCTTGCAATTATTCTGCTAAACATAGTGTTAAATGAAACATTTATTTACAGAAACTGAACAACAGGTGTTTAGCTGGGCCTGAGCATAAAGTAAGTCTACACGTCTTTTTTGCAGGCAGTTAAGTACTCGTTTTTCCAGTATTCTTACCTAATGCACTGGAGGAACATAGGATAGCAGCATTTCCAAAATAAAAATTTCTCCAGAGATGCAGGATATAGTTTCATCAGAGTATTAATGTGCCATATCAGTTTAGCTCAAATGAAATGGGAGAGAGGATTGCATGTACACATGAAATACTCCACAAATGCATTTGTAAATGAAGTGATGAACAAAAGATGAACACTGTAGAGAGAATGCCTTAAAACTTCAAAAAGGAAAGAGAAATAAGGCAAAGTGATAGCATACCTCATCCAAGCATAGCATTGCCACTGTTTTAACTACATGTTGAGAGCACAGTGGTTTAGTCCTTGGTTTCAAAAACAATTACATATTTTTTTTAAAAAATATAGCTCACAAGTCATGCCCTTTGCTTTGTGCTGGATAGCCAGCTAGCAGTACCGTTTTATGTGCCTTGTCCTTCGGAGAGACATCTGTCCTCTTAAAAGAAGTGAATACAAAATAGACAGGGGTTGCTCTGACCTCTAAAATTTCAATTTTCCAATGTCTTATTGCAGACTGTATATTTTGGATGCTCTCTTAACCCAGTAAGATACAGTTGGTGCCACTTGAAAGCAGTTTATGTTCCGGCAAGGTGAAGTTAACTGTTTAAATTCAATGCAACAACTCAAAAAGGCCATATTTCCTCAATTTTAAAACGTCATCTTAGTATTTTGCCAACGAAGCACAATCTAAAAATGCTGAAGTTCCTTTTTTTTTTTAGAACAGTTTTTAATTTACCATATGTGTCTATACACACATGTATTTGTTACATAAAAAATTTTGGGTGAAAGGCTGTTTAATAAAATAATAATATTTCTCCCCTATTATTTAATTACCACTATTTTATATTCATTATCATATTATGATTGCAAACTGTAGATTAATTTATCCAAACAAATGCAGTGTATTTATTTTTAAACTGTTGTCCATTTTGTTCATACACTAGATTATTATATACATAATACATAATTATTACGTATGTCATTTTCATACATGTCTACAAATTCCTAAATTCCTTTTTCACAATGGTTCAGAGTATCACTGTATATAAATTCAGGAATTTTTGGAACTACATGATCTTAAGGTCCTTTCCAACCCAGACCATTCTAATGATTTTATGAAAAGGCTGGGATGTGGCTAACTTGCTTGTGGCCTCTATTTGCCTGCAATGAGGTGCGGGGAGGAGAAAGACAGAGATGACTGGTACATATCTGCAAAGTTAACAAGAGGAGGTATAGCAAGATCCATTGACCCGGAGCTGAAGTTTGACCAGTTCAAGTTCGGAAGATTAGTTTTTCTTATAAGAAGAACAGCTGTTAGTACCAGCTACAGAGGGATATGGCAGACTCACCCTAACAGACTAAATCAAAGAAGAAATCCTTCTCCAGAAGATGCACTGGAGGTCAAATCAAGGTCGCAGACCTGCTGCAAGGACCCCTGAAAAAGTTTCTACGCTGTACCACAGAAGATTCAATTGCACAATATTAACAAACCCACTGGCCTTAAATCCTATAAAGCTACAACACCATTCCTAAATTCCATTCCTAAATTCCTTTTTCATGATAGTTCAGAGTATTGCATATAAATTTAGGAATCTGTAGACACAGTGATACATAGTGTAGAATTAGTGATATAAGGTATTACTATAACAGCAGGATTTCTTTATGTCATTGCAAAATGTCGATCAAAATCCATCATTCCTAATCTTATTTCCACATTTAGAAATCAGTCAGTGAGGGACAATATGTTAGGATTCAAGATGAGTGTTGTAGTAGTGTGAAAATAAGGCTTTAAGTAACATCTGGCTTTATAGAAGGACAATATCCCTTGATATGGCAATATGGACCAGTGTTTTAAATAAGCAGTTAATAAAACATGGTTTTACTTTTCGAAAGAAGATTGTGCATAGTATTTGTACAGCAGGTCAGTGTTTCTGACTCTAATTTATGTTAGTAAAGACAAAATACTTATATGGGTATATTTTGGGCTGCTTTTTTATCTCCTGTATGTTTTCTGTCTTATTGTAGTATAGGATTCCATTGTTTCTTCTGTGGCATATATAGCACCCAGTCTCATGCTTCCCTTTTAGATACAAGGAATTATGTGGTGTGCAAAGCAGCATAGTTCATGGGAAATATTTTCTTTTTTTATGCTTGCTTATACCAGTGATAGAGGGTGGGCTATAGATCTAGGTCTGAAATTGGAGGAATTTATTGTGGAGAAAATGACTGGATCAGACCATGGAGAAAGGAGGAGCAGCAGAATGCAGGAAACTGACCTTGGAAAAACTTTGGCTGTAGAACGGTTCATTGCACTGCACACTGCTCTCATTAGAAGGATAAAATCCTGGACATTGTCATTTTGGGATGAGAAATAATTCCTAAACACCTACTAACTACAGGAAGAAAAAGGGAGCTTTCCAAGAATGTCTTCTCTTTGGTAGCATTTTACTTTGTCAGAGTATCCATACTTCAAGTTCTAGTAGTGAATGTTAAAAATATTTACACTAAAGCTATTCCAGTTGATGCCTTTAATGTCCTGAATTTTACTAAATTAAATACATGAATATTTAATATTCCTAAATATTTCCACAAAGCCTATAGCCACTTCCAGGGTAAAATTCAATTGCCTCTGGCTCACACGGAAGAACAGCTTCCTTTTGAAATAGCTATTCTTAGAAAACAGTGCTATAGAGCATGCAGCAATGGAATTGGTGTGTATAACGCTAGGACAATTTCTTTTTGCCTTTAGGTGATATGACCAGCTGACATTTCAGCACAAGGATCCTTCAGAGCAATATAGAGAATTTGATGTGACAGTATCTCTGAAATAACCACTGAACTTAAAAAAACATTCATTATATACATACAATGTATGTACTAGGCTCTGTTTCATATGGAGTTGTCTCTTTTCTCGTTCTCATTTCTATTTTGACTGAGATGTACTTAAATGACCATATTTCACATAAACACACATTCCTCCTTGCACCTTCACTTTGCAGGAGTACACCTCATGCATTGCCATTTCTAGTTCCCTATCTCTTTTGTTTCGGTCAGCTGAAGGAATATTGTAAGTGTAGCAGAGCTAGGGGCTCCATGCTTCTATGAGGGCAATAGGAGGAAATGTCAAAGTCTGTCCCTATCAGTTATGATTAAAACTGGATTATAATGTGTTAAAACAAAGCAGAGCATGTTTGAAAACCGCAGTTTGATCTATTAAATTGGCAAAGGAACTAGTAAACAAGTTTTTATGAAGTATTAGTCACTCTTAGTTTTATGGCTTTGTTGACTCCCCATAAAATAAAAGTCATAAAAAATGCACTTTGTGGAAAAAAAAAAAAAAATCACCACTCCACCTTGTGTTCCTGAAAACTGATAATGAAAGGAAATAATCTATGGTGATGAGTGCCATAATTTCAATTAATGGGGTTGAGACTGATCAGTACTCCACAATAACTTGCCCTATTGTAGCTTGAATGCATGGTTTGTTATTTCCAAGTTCCTCTGTGGTTTATTCAATGACCTTGAAGGCTTTGTCTGCTTTCCTAGAGCAAATAATGTCCTTTCTGACAGGTGGATAACAGAAAATAGGGAAGCCAGTGAAAGTTTCTGTAAAGTATGGATTTCCTCTTTTGTGGTTTGAAAATTTTTATCGTGGTCAACATTGCAGTATCTGGATGAGAAAGGGCCCTTCACTGCATGGACATGGTCTCTATTTTTATAATCTATGAAGAACAGTGATTGTGCAAGATAGGCACATCAAACAGCATCCCAGTGACTTGAGGTGATAATCTCTGCAGGAAAAACTGCTGTGACCTTCTAGTCAGCTCCAAATGGGTCACTGATTCATTTTGATTATAGTGTTATTCATTTTCCCTGCTAAATATTTTTTAGATTATTTATGTGTTGTGTTGTAACAAAGCCTTAGCTTTTTGATCTCTAAAGAAGGTGTTGCTGGCTTTTGTCAAAAAAGGTCTGAAAGTCATAAAGGATTACTATCCTTAACAATCTTTTACTGTACAGATGTTTTACAATAAACCAAGGGGATAGGGCATTCTGTAAATTTAGTGGCACATCACTTAAGACATCATATAATTACAGGGTGTATGTTGGAATAAAAATTATACCTTAGCAGGTTAAGTAAAGAATCACTAATAAAATTGTAACAGACATACATTATACAGCATGGGGTTCATAATGAATAATTGCTAGGTTATTAGTGCTTAACAGATTAAGGGTACTTCCATTTATTACTGTGCTCCGCTAAGGCCGAGCATTAATTTTTTTTCAAAGCAAATTCACTGGAAACAGGCAGTTTAAAATTTATGCTTGTAATGATTGCTACATGGTCCATTAAGACTACCTCTAAGTGAGCTTAATTTGTAGCAGATAAATGTACATGTCTACATATTTTTCAACGCAGTTTATGGTGCATCCTGCACAGCTGTGCCCAACTGATTAAATCCTCACAAAATTTAAATAGGAAACCCATTACATAGACAGTATTATATCCATTTATCATACATGCATTTTCAATTTAACTCTCTAAGCCTTTGTGTGGGATATTTTCACGGTTTCATTAAATATGTATAGCAAGTCCATTTTCCCTTCTGGTTTGCTTTGCCCTGTTGTTTTCTATGTTTGTTTGGTTCAGACTTTTCAGTTCTATCATCCAATAATTAAGAACTTCAGCAAAATTAACATCTTCTACAACAATTATCACAGTTACAATCTCAGGTAATCATAGTGACCTACAACCCTTGAACTAGACCTGGTATGTAGGCAAAAGAAGCAGGGCTATAACCAGTACATAGGGAAAGATGACTGACAGTAATATCCTCATTTGCTTTTTGGAACGGATTCTGGCCTCTAGATTTTCCCTCACATGTAGACATGCTAGATGCTGAGAAAGGTTGGGATTACAGATGTTTATTTCCTTTCTTTACCATTTCTATTGGGTATCTCCTGATTTTGTTAAAATTCTCCCTAAAATCCCATTCTGAACTGTCCAACATTCTTCACTTTAGGAGTTTCAAGTCTTGTGTAAATGGCAGTTCTGGATTCTAGAAATAGGATTAGAAGCATTTGATCTCTAAAATCTCCAATTTTAATGATCAAATCTAGTTGCTCTGAATTATTCTCAGAAATCCCTCTTATCACCATCGACGAAGGAAAGCTGTTATCTTCAGGTTATCAACATCTGACTGATAGTGTCAGTCCATTTTTCACAGAAACACCAAAACTGATAGATAGATAGATAGATAGATGAGTTAATTTAGAAGCTTGTCAGATAACAATTACAAACTAGTATATATCCCTGTATTCTGTTTGTTTTTTTTTTTTTTCAGTGTATGTAGTATTTTGTTTATATATGAACTTCAGAAAATGTTTTATTTTTATTTCATGAAAATGAAAATTCTGGTGTCACAGTCTGTCAGCTTGTATGATTTTTTTTCATAGCATTTTGATGTGGGCTGGAGCTAGTTTTGATGGTCTTCAGATCCGTTTAAATGTTTTGCTCCACTCAGGCTCCACGTTTTGACTTCTTGCTTCATTTGCTTTCCTTTTAAAAAGCTAAATCATCTGTAGGAAGCACATAGAATTCCCAATTATGGATGCCCCAGATAGTGCACCTCTATTCACCAGGATTAACACAAAGTGTGTGAAGAAAATTTAGAGCTACATCTTCTTTGGAATGTAGTGGGGGATGGACTTCCAAAATCTTGGAGAGGAAGTAGAAATGTCTTAATTTCAGGGAAAGGAAGATGTTCTTCATTTGAACTGCAAGTGACAGAAGCAAGTGCTGTTAAAATGCTAAGCAATAGTTTCATTACTCTGTATACACAGGTGAGCTGATGGTATTTCCCCACCAGCTAGAATCAATGCACATGGCTTAGTGTTTCATTTTTTTTCTCAGATAAGAAATGTATTCACACTTTAAATATTCTCTCAGGGTATTCCTGACACCTGGCCCCTTGAATAAACACTTGGAGAACCAAATGCCTGTTATAAAATAGAAAAGTATGTCTTGGAATAAGACCTATAAATGTGCTATTATAGATGCACTTAAATGTGCTATTATAGATGCACTTACTGTCTCAGAAGTTTAGATAAATCCATAGGAATACAGATAGTCAAACCATAGAAAAATTTTCCTGGATATTCATTTCAGTTCAAACATGATTCAGAAATAGACTCTGGCTGAAATGGACATTTATTGAGCAACCCATGGGTGAGGTCATAGTTTTTAAAGATATCTGTGAGAATTTGAGAAAATACACCTGTTCATTCAGAGACCTCTGTTTCAAAGCTCACTTTTCTAGTGATCACTGCAGTAGGAATCAGTTGTGACTAATAAAGTCACAGGCTCCAGTGTCTGGAGAGTTAGTGGGTTCTTCAAAGTGTGAAAACAACAAGTTTTTGTCATCACAGGCATGAAAATAATATTGCAAGTGCATACATTACTCTTTCTAGATTCCAGGGAGAGACTTTCAATAGATAAAGAATTATAGGTGATGAGTTGCTTGCAGATAAAGTCTTAAACTAATTAGACATTGTTTTGTTTTCTTTAAAAAGTGGAAACTGTTAACTAGGAATTTTAGTAGCTATCCAGCATCTGATGATATCTTTCCTTCGTAGAAAGAGCAACCAGTGTCTTTCAGTTATGCACACATTTTTGGAGGCTTGCTTGACATATCAAAAATTGTTGACTAGGAGATTCTATTGTAGATAGATTTCATGGACTTCATCTGTATAAAAACAATGTGCTTACTATGAAGCTAGCTTTTTTATGTGTCATGGTTTAAGCCCAGACATAACTCAGAACCACACAGCCACTGTCTCACTTCTTCCCCTTTCTCCCCTCCCCGCTCCCAGTGGGATGGGGAGGAGAATCGAAAGAATTCAACTCCCACGGGCTGAGATAAGAACAACCAGTAACTAAGGTATAACACAAACCACTGCTGCTACCACCAATAATAATAATGACATGGGAAATAACAAGGGAAGAGGAAACAACCGCTCACCACCCGCTGACCAATACCCAGCCCAACCGAACAGTGATCTAACCCTTCTGGGTAAGTGCCCCCAGTTTATATAGTGGGCATGACGCGCTGTGGTATGGAATACCTCTTTGGTCAGTTTGGGTCAGGTATCCTGTCTCTGCTTCCTCCCGGCTTCCCCTCCTCCCTGGCAGAGCATGAGACTCAGAAAGTCCTTAGTCAGAGTGAACGTCACTGAGCAGCACTAAAAACATCGGTGTTATCAGCGCTGTTCGCAGTCGGAAAGTCAAAACCGCAGCACTGTATCAGCTACTAAGAATGAGAAAAAATGACTGCTACTGCTGAACCCAGGACAGTATGTTTAGGAGATAAACATTTTAACAGAAGTGTTTATTTAAAATGGCATAACATTGCAACTGTATGAACCTGAAGGAGGTTTGTGTCACAATCTGTTCATCTTGAAACCTTACCAAGACAAACTTCTTCAGGGGAGACTGTTTTATTTTGCTGCTGGCAGCAAAATTGTTTGCTGTAGAATAATCTTATAGAGAGCTGCTTGCTGATTGAAAAAAAAATAAATAAATAAAATAGGCTGCTCCCTGTGTCATACTTTCTGAAGAATCTTCCTCACACGTTTTAACTTTTGCGGAATAGCTAATGCATTAATGCATTATTTGCAAATAATACTTAAATTTTAAATTATTAATTTAGCAAATTAAAAGTATTTAGGCATGTGTTAGGTCTTCAGTTTGAGATCAACTTTTTTGCAATAAAGAGAGACATGAAAGAGAAGAACTACCAATCCATCAGAAAATAGGAGACTAAATAATCACTAATAAATTTCTGGAATATTTCCAGAGCAATTTAAAAATAAGTGGTAACTGGATTACTAGAAAGAAAATTATCGTTAATCTACTGAAGATTTTAAAAACAATAATATTCAAGGTCCAAATTTTATTAAGTACTTAAACATGTCAGGTTTTGGTGCTTGGCTGAACTTGACATCTTACCTTAACCTTTATAGTTAGTATAAATTTATCAAAGTATGGCAAATTCATAATGCAGTTTAACGTGAAGCTATAATCCCAGCAGTCAGTTGTAGGATCTTTCCTTAAAGCTGAGCTAAGTAATTCAAGCAAATTTAGCAAACAAAACGAAATTTATATATAAATTAAAGCAAATATAGAGAATATTTTTCTGAATGAGAAAGGGACAAATGCAGGTAACAGTAGTTCTTAACGTTTTGTTTTTTTTTCAAGTGTGACATTCATAGTCCTCCAAATGACAGCAAATTAAAATATGTTTGTAACAGAAGATAACCTTTGTGAAAATATACTTTATCCTCAGATGAAGGACTTTTGATTATTATATAGTTACCACAACACACATAGACTACCTGGCTTGGAAAGCAGAAGCAATCATGTTTAATTAAACTTTGTTTAGTTTCAATTGAGCTGACTCACAGTCAATTGGAAAACATCTTTATGTTTTAACCCAAAAATAAATCTTCAAACAATAGAAATACATAAATGCTGCACCACTGCTGCAGAGAAGCTTTGTGAAGCTACGATTAAGACTATTTGGGATTTTAGTCCCTCCCTGTACTTTATGGTGTATAATAATTTCTGTGGTTTACGTCTTATTGCATCAAATGGTAGTGTAAAAGCTGCATTCTTTCTTTGTGCTCCCCTATGTGTCATATGGTTTACTCCTGACTTCTTTTTCTACAACTTATCTTTTCCTTTCAAAGTATATTGTTGTTTTTTTTTAAATCCATAACTACTACATTATATGCCAAAACATTTCAAGCACTGCTTAAATATGAAGGAAATATGAAATGTTTTAACACAAATCTGTAATGTAATATTAAGCAGATTTAGCAAAAACTTAATACAAATATAATAAACACAAGTTTCTCTTTCTTAGAGTTTTCAGGTCACAAAAAATTGTGCAGAGCTAGCGAGCCCATGAAAATGAAGGGACGGGAGAAACTAAGAGAAAAGAGAGAGAAAAGTGAAAAGTTGGGTGAGTGGTAGAGAAGAAATACTTAGAGGTCCTAAATTCATACATTCTTTACATTTGGACAAAAAATAAACCTTTATGTTCAAGGCCGGGATCTAATATTGTCATTTGAATTATCCTAATTTTCAGTGACTGTGTAGCATGGAATTTTGTAGACTTATCTACTGGTACTTATATACCCTAACAGCTTCTGGACAGTTGCCAGCTGCTGGATATTCTGAATAACTTAATCTGTGCAATGAAGCAATGCAGAGGAGCTGGTATTGACTGTTTCAGTGGTGCGGGCACATCCAGATACATTCTGAGTCAAAAAAATGTTCACTGATAGAGTCCCTTGTGGCCAGTGTCATCTTCTAAAAGATTTCTCCGAAGAAGCATATTCTTACCAAGATCCCTTTAGCGACATGAGCCATTTTTCTGCTATATTTTGTGGCTCATCATTTGAATCATCCTTTAAGGGTATGCTATGGGCTGAAATCCTATTTGCACTACTAATTATTATTCTGTAATAACTTATATAAGAACATAATCTCCAAATAGGTTTTCTATTAATGTTTTGTTCAAAACCAATAAATTCTGTTCCTGTGAAAATAGAATTTGCAGCCTTTGCAAAGTAACCTTGAAATTTCGAAACACTTTTGAAGACCTTGCAGAAACTTCCTGTTCCCTGCAGAGTTCTTATTTGAAAAATTTGTGTTTTTATCAAAGGATACACTCAGGGGAACTGATGATTTTTTTCCCAAGCTCTAATTTCTTAACTCTACTTGCATCTTAGATTTGACTTCTATATGTATGTGTAATAAATATATTGTGTATACAACTATTTTAATGCACCTCAGGAACATCAATGGTTCACAAAATCCAATTAGCTTTTTCTTTGAATTCTGCCTGCTGAGTTTCAGTCACTTGATTTTAAATCTGTTGCTTTATCTGATTAATTTTACACTGTAAGTATTGAATTCTAATGTGGTTTTTCTGAATAAGCATTATGTTTGGAAGTGGGAGGTCACTGATCACTTCTTAATCAGGTCCTACACAAACACAGAGAAAAGAGAAATGAGAGAAAAGGTATATTCATGTGTGCCTGAAGACAACCTGAGAAGATTGTGGTTTTGTCATTCTGGTGCCTAGAACTGTACATGTTCTGCTTTGTGTGACAGTCTGATGGAAGAGAGGCTGGCATCAGTATTGTTGCTGCCTCTAGACCTGTTTATGGCTGTGCTGATTTGGCCGGGGTAGAGTTGATTTTCTTAGTAGTAGCTAGTGTAGGGCTATATTTTGGATTTGTGCTGAAAACAGAGTTGATAACAGGGGTGGTTTTGATATTGCTGAGCAGTGCTTACACAAGAGTCAAGGCCTGTTCCGCTTCCCATGTCACCCCAGCACTAAGTACATGCACAGGGGTTGAGAGAGGACACAGATGGGGCAGCTGACCCAGCTGTCCAAAGGGGTATTTTAAGTCATATGATGTCATGTTCAGCATGACATAAACATGGAGGAAGAAGGAATGTATGTAAGTTTCCAGCCATCCGGTGGTTGCTTCTACCATGGCAAGCGCATGGCACTTGCTTTGGCAGGTTGGTGGGAGTGTGGTAAAATCAATCTGCCAGGCCTCCCCATAGCTGTACTTCAGCCATCATCCTCCATACCAAAGAGGTTTTAACTGCTTTACTTGCTCAATTGCAGCACATGTTTCACAGCTGTGAATAACCTGGGCAATAGAAGGGAGGAATATTCAGAGTTAGGGCATTTTGTCTTCCCAAGTAGCCATTGAGCATGTTGGAGCCCTGCTTTCCTGGGGATGGCTGAACTCCTGCCTGTCAGTGAGAAGTAATGAATTAATTCCTTGTTTTGCTTTGTTTGCATGTGCAGCTTTTACTTTACTTATTAACCTGTCATTGTCTCAGCCCAGGAGTTTTCTCACTTTGGGTGTTCTGATTCTTTCCCTCATCCTATTGGGAGTGAGTGAGTGAGTGGCTGTGTGTGGCTTGGTTGCTGACTGTGTTTAAATCATGAAACGGCTTATCTTTTTTCAGTTCTCTGTTATTACTGAAAATGTAAAGGGCTTTCATACATACTGAATAAGGTTTTCTAAGCATTGAGCAAAAACTCTCACCTGACTCCTCAAAATGCTCTTGAATTTCAGCTTCTGTCTTGAAGACACAAATTTTTGATGCAGATGGAAAGAAAAAGGAATGCTTATTTTTTTTGTATGCAAATCAGATGCACCAAAGGTAGTGAACAGTTAAAGACAGCACCCAAAATCTAATGAGAATAGGTCAAATGAAATTATTGTGCCGGCATACATGAACTTGAATTTTAGCCTGCGGACAGCACCCATCCTTCAGCTTAATATTTGTTCAATCCAGACAGAAATCCTAGTACCTATGGAACTATTTGAGGAGGAGGTGTTTTCTTCTGAATTCATTTTTATCTAGGATATGCAAATAATTTCTAACTTTGTTATGAAACACAAATTCAGTTTGTTGCAATGCTTTCCTTGAGCAACCATGGAGTCCCCTTGAGGTATACCTTTTGACTCAACAGTTAACACAGTGTTTCTGCTGTTGTAGCCATTATGTTGCTATGAAAACTGTTGGCGAATACTTATTTGGGATTATTGAAGGACTTGCCCTTCTTCTGTGAAGTATTAGCAACATTATTGAGTTCAATTTTTAGCCGTGTTTTTGTTATCTCTGCCCTTGTAAGTCCCTTCTTCCAAATGTTGTAGCTTATTAGTTTATATGCTATTTTCATTGCAATTATAGCTAGTATGGGGATGTTTTGTTACCTTTTTAACACATTGCCACCATGCATCATTTTTAGATCCTCATTGCTTCTTATTAGAGGTTATTTAAGCTCTCAGCTGTAACTGGAAAATGAAGCATGCTTATGATACAAACTAGAAAAAGCTTATGGAAATATTTTGTTGTGTTGGTGACAGTGGAGGCTTTTGTTTGTGTGTGTGTGTGTGTGTGTGTGTCTGTGTCTGTGTCTGTGTCTGTGTGTGTTTTCTCTCATGTGTCGCCTTGTAGGTTAGTTAAATATAATAGAAATGTATATAAATGTGAGACAGTTGGTACAGCCTTTGCTGGAATGACTTCATGAGTGTGCCAGAATATGTGGGATCTCTGCATGCTCCACCTAACCTTCAGTACAGTGTCACCTGCTTCTGGGGTGCTTGTTTTTTTCCACTGGCACAGATGAAATAGAATAAAATGCAACGTGTGAGATGAATAGCTTTGTTTGTCTAAAGAAAACCTTGGGATCCCTAAAAATAAATAAAAATATATGTATAAGGTGAAATAGATGAAAATTATTGTTGTAGCCCTGATTACGCTAAAGAACATGGTGTGATTTACCTCCTTAATTTCGATTATCATTTTGCCTATGTTTTGTTTGGTGGTTCTGTGGCCTCAGTGTGCATTACTCAAACTTGTCATAACTTGGAATGTATTTATTACTTTCCACAACATCCTTGCAATATAAAAGAGTAGTAGGGTTATTATTTATCTTTACTAGTTGTAGAGGTTTCAGGGACGCTAGCATCAGACTACAGAGCTATTGCAACTAATGAAGACCATACTAAGATGAAAATAGAGAACAGCACATGTGTGATGGCATAATGCTATGTCTGAGTTGCTAAGCTTTATCTCTCAGGATTGCCTATGAATGCAGATGAAGCACCACATGAGCCTTGTGTTGCCTGAGGAGTGCTTACAGTATAGGCCTTGTATCTTGTATAGTCCATGCTATGTACCGCATCATGTAGAAGAATTACCTTAAACCATCATTATCATAAAGTTTTCTGTGTTAAACGGTGTTCTGTGGCATCTGAGTCACTGAAATTATATTTTGAATCATGTCTACTGCATCTTATGTTAACGTCCTAGACCATTCTTTTCATGTCTGCATGTAAGCCAATTTCAGTTTGTTTTTCATCTGTCATAGATTTCTAAACTTTAAAGGGCCCTGTTCAAATATCTTTCTCTAGTTACGCAGATTTCTTGCTCTGTATATTTTGGGAATTTACTCTTCAACTGCCTATTTAGAGGGTGGACATTGTACTGCTTCCTAAACCAGTTCAGCACTGGAGCACCTTGGCAGAACAAAAATCTGCTCCTTGAAGGATCAGCCACTGATTAGTTTGTTTCACATTTATATCTCCTGCTAGTAAAACAGAAAAGGCAATTACATTTTTGAGTGATGGATAATGCCATGTCTCTGACCCGGAACTGTCTGTTGAGGATCTGCTATACACAGGTCCCTATGATTCTAGGGTCTAATCCCAGGCAGTGATACCCTTTGGCTTTCAAATATTAGGGGGAATCTACAAATCATTTCTGCCCATTTATTTGCAATGATTAAATTAATGAAGCCCTTGGGGTTCTTCATCTCTATATCACGTGCAAGTTACTACCACAGATATGGACTGAATTGCATGATTGCTAGCATTTTTTTTATTTTATTTTTATTTTTTTTTCTGAAGGGAAATCTGTAGAAAGAACTGGGGACTGAGGCACTGCAATACCAAAGGGTTTTACTAAAAAAGTCCAAGTCAAGTACTGAAATTAGCTGGCAGTTCTTACCTCCTGTGTTTTGGGTAGAGGAGCAGTGACATTCAGTTGAAACAAGGTCAGCTGGCCAGAAGATATACCAGCCTATGCAAAATATTGACAAGTAAACTAGAATATACAGGTAGGCATGTGACTTCAAAGGGTGCATCAGATTTTTTATTCTGAGGCCAGGATTTATGAATTAAAATTGTATGCCCAAACAAACGGAGAGAACAGAGTATATGGTCTCAGAGCACTCTAAAGCAATCTGCAATAGGAAATCATCTTTGTATACTATTCCACAGGATTTTTCTTTTTTTTATGCTATAGTGGTTGGGTATTTTACATTTTAGGAAAGTTAGAACATTTTTGAAATATTCTAACATTTACATTTTAAATTAACTCCAAAAAAGCTAATTACTAACACTCTGAATCAGTTCTGTCTGATTTTCCTCAAAAATACTGGCTATAGTCCAGACTATACTTTTCTATCATCGTCAGAGTTGTCAGTGGGTTTTCTGGTGCATAACTTAAAGCCAAATATGAGCATTTAATTCTATGAACAGCAATAAAAATAATGAACCCTGGAGTGTATGTATTTGGAATATGTGTAGTTGATTTTAATCTGGTTTATAGGCTACTGTTAGTCATATTATTTCCTTTTTCACTGCATCCTTGAGAGCAGGTATTTACAGATGCACTATTACTAGAGCTACTTATTGTAATATCCTTTTCGAGTAAAGTCAGGCAGCCTGTGCTAATTGCCGTACAAAGACACTCTACGATGTAATATACAATGTCACTTAAGCCCTATTCATAAGGACCTGAGTTTTCAAATGTTCAGCATTGCAATAAGTTTGGGTTGGGCTAAATTGCACTATTGATTTTTTTGTAATTAGGTTTTAATGAATTGTATTCACTGAATTGTACGCTTATCAAGAGACTTGTCAAGGTTGGATTGTGATCATTTAATTCATTTATTTGTTTTTATTGTGCCTAACAGTAGAGAGCTCCTGGAAATCTTTTATAGATCTCAGTAATTTTGATATCTGTGTTGGCTTCTTTAAAGTCCATCACCTACTTTTCTGTAGTATAATATTAACGAAATATGTAAGATTGTAGGAATTTGGCTTGCATAAAAGCTGTTGAAGTAATCCAGGTCTTAGAAATACCTGTTTTCATATGTTTGATCTGCTGTTCCATATGGGCTAAGATGCTTGACTGAAATAGTTCAATAAGGCTTTTGTTGGACTTCTGCTTCTGTATGTTTCCTTCTATTTGTATTAATCTTTATCACTGGGCACTAAAAAGCTGCTTTTCCTTGTTGGTGTTTAATCAGATATCATGGCAGCAGATAATCTTCTGTTCTGATTTAGTAATATGCACCATGTTCTTTTAATGAAATTTTCTTATGAAAGTTTTATTAAATTATGTAGTTTAGAAGGAGAACACTTACACCAGCCCCCAAATACTAATTAAATGGTGTTTATACAGCTTAGTTTATTCTTGAAGGGCCAGGGTACCTGCTGTAACTTTGTATTTATGACTATATTTCACTCTTCCAATTAAAATCACTTTTTCTGAAATAGTTACGTAGCTTAAAAATCCCTATCTTTAGTGATTTCTGTATCTATGTCTAAGCATTCTCTTTCTCATCACCTTTGCTAATATACTGGGCTTTCCACTGTGCTGGGCAGCAATCATGAGTATTTTTTGCTGAGCAGAGTCTTGGGTCAGCATGGTTTCCTTGCGAGCTGGAGAGTGAGTCTGAACCTTGGTCAGTAACCCCTTCTAGGCAGGACAACAGCGGCCTTTTATAGAATCTACTTTTGATCAGTCATCTTTTGTCGGGGATGTGCTGAACACTCCACTGCACTTGAGTGGGCCTTATCTTTCCTAATGTGATTACAGCTAATACCAGCAGCTGATTAACTTGTTTTTCCCACTACAGCTGTCCTCAGGGTTTCTCCCTCCATGAGATACCAGTTTTAATGAATATGTGTATGCTTAGATATGGGGCTGTATGCCCTCTCAAAGTAGTGGTGGGGCTCAACTGAGAGTCTTCCCAGACGAGAAGCAGCCTAGCTGTGTTAGAAAAGTATGAACAAAAGCTAAGCATTCCAGAGATATGACATATTAACTTGATTTACCTCCATAGCTTTTGAATTGGAATTTTTGAGTGTAAAACTGGTCTATAATAGAGAGAAATAGATGTACAGCTGCCTGCACATGGCCGGATAGAGGTACCTTTATGTTGTCTTTGGTGCTGACCTACTTACTGTAAGACTTTGAGTAAGAAAGTCGGTGAATCCTTCTGTGGTTTTGTTCTTCCTATGTATCTTTAGCTTTTGTATACATTCTGTAATATATCAGCTTTTCATATTAAAAAAGCAAATCTTTCCTAATATATTTCACCATTTTTGTCTTCTCTTATTGCAAAAAGATTCCAGCACATTTTATTCTGTATGATTTGCACTTGCTTCAGTAAGAATCTATCAATTCAGTCAAAAAAATATGCACAATAATTCTAGCTTGCTGTATTTTACCATTTAATTTCTATACAACGTTCATCTAGAGAATTTGTATTTTTCAAACAAAATGTTAGACATAACTTTAGTTCCTTGCTAGGTTTCACCCTCAGCCTAGTGAATTTAGGCTGGGAACATGTTGTCTATTCCAGAACTATTAATGCAGAACAGCCTGTACTGGGCAATTGAAAAAGGCACAGAGCTATTATGACTATGCCTGAATACTATTTCTAAATTTGTGCATAGACATTTCCACATGGAAATATGCACTTTGCACATGTGACTATGTGGTTTAGTGACAACAATTTAGGTTTATGGTATGAATGCACCTGTATGTAGGAATTTATTTTTAAATTTAGTCATGCAGAATTTTGCTTTCTAATTAGGTTGTTTTTTTTTTTTTTTTTTTTTTATTTTGGTAAAAAAATTGCATATGCATATATTTGCATATTTTATGAGTATCTTTAGAAGGGGTGACTGTAGATTGAATTTACAGAAAGGGAAAATACAGCTTGTCTATACCCAACAAAATAACTTATGTAAATATAAATGAGGATATGTATCCCAAAGTAAAAATCTCAGAAGGTCTGCCTGAATTGTTGAAAATATCTGACTAAGGAAGAAAGTTCAGATCACAAGAATGTGTTCTTCATGCTTCCTCATGTTTTCCTCTGAAAAACTTATTTTCCTTAATTTCCAGCTTATTTTGTCATTACTATCAGAATATTTAATGCTGATACTCATTTTCTCTCTGGCTATGAAAACATTTACTTATAGTATTGGTTGTAATCATAGCATGAGGCATTTGTGCAAAATAGTCACAGGCTTTTTATTTGTTGAATAAAAATTTGTAATTTTTATTACTAGCTGTTTACAAGCAGTGCTGGTAGTAATGATTGTTCTATTTTAGAGCATTTGAGTACAACATTAATAATGGTGTGTATGAGTCTCTGGGGCAAGATGGAGAGCCGAGGAAATATTGGGAGGCGAAAGCAGATATTTGCAGAAGAGCAGCCTCCTTTTTCTTCCCTCTTAGAAATTCATCTTACCTTTGTGATGTTTCATTTGCAGATTCCTTTCCCTGTGAAAAACCCCTTCAGTTTAAATCTATGCAGTATAGAAGAAAAATACCAATTAGGTAAAGTAACATAGATGGGATATTTAATAAAATAAATACTACACATAAGCAACTCATTATGCTCAATTGGACTGGATGTGTTTCCAAACAGCTTAAGTTTGTATACATACACTTTTTAACTCTTCAGGAAGGCTATTTAATTCTGGTGTTTGCCAATGAAGTGAAATATGTCAAAGTGAAATTGAAGAGGTAGTAAAAGTGGTAGCAAAACAGTGCATCAAGTAAGCGTAGAAGAAGCCATCATTGCCCAGCAAACATAAACTAGAATTCATAGAATCAAAAAAGTTCTCAATAAACAAGATTTATTTACACCATTATCTCTCCTCTCCTCTCCCTATCATGGCATAGAATAGTTATTTTCACCAAATTTCAAGAGTTTAATCCATTTTAAAGTATCTTAAATTACAGGGTTTCACAAACCACCTTAGAAGATTATTCCATGATCAGATGCATCTACTAGCATTTCCTTCCCAAGTTCAGCCTTTGCCCTATTTCATCTTATTTTTCCTACCCTGTGGTCCACCTTAAATAGTTTTTCCTTAGTATTTATGTTCTTCAGAGACTTTAGGGTGTTTATTATTGATCCCTCAGCTTAGAAATAGTTAATAAGAAGTAAAATAACTTTAATACTACAAGATGCGGGGGATACAGCATTTGTAACTGCTGGATACAGGTTTTAAACTGCACTGCAATATTTTTGCAAAATACGAGAGGAATTAAATTAATGCATAATTAAATAAATGCATAATTAAATTATGCTTTTTTTCCACTTAATTTTCAAGTTAAAGAGGATTTTTCTATTGGTTTGATCTTTTCAATTATTACAGTGGTTGGATCAGACTGAGGACTTCAAATCATACAAAATGTAAAACTTGTCCTACTTGGGAGGTTAAATACTCTCTTAAGTTCTAATTTCTGCTTGGTGTAGTGTCACCCAGGAACCAGGTCCACCTTATTCCAAGTAGCAGATTCTGAAATGGTTTTCTACAAGAAGTGCTGCAGTTACTTACAGTACACATACACTGCTTCATTCAAGGCGTAATTGTTTCCTACCATAAGAGATTTTTCTTTGTCTTGTTCTGCCTTCCAGTTATCAACGTTGCTGTTCGCCTTAGAACTGCAGATTTTTCATTAAAGAAAACCTGGGTTTGCCAAGGTAAGTGAACAAAACCATATCAGATTGCAAACATTCTTGTGGTAAGAAGGTTGCTTTTATCTTTGACACTTTGTGGTGCTGTTTGCTTATGTGTATGTGTGCTCCATGGTGAATGTCTATACCCAAGGAATTAATTAAGCGAAAGAGTGAACAAGACAATAAACAATGATGGTTGCCTATAAAACTAGCTTCATAAAGAAAATGTAGCAGCACTGTAAGCAAATATTTCTGCAAGATCTCACAAACTAAGCATTCAGATAAATATAATTTGTATAGCTTTCTGAAACAATGTTAGATAGCATTATAACTAGCACAAAAGCTGAACACTGATAAATGGTCCCACTGTGGGGGAGGATCTTGTTCGGGACCACCTTAGGAACCTGAATGTATACAAGTCCATGGGACCTGATGAAATCCATCCAAGGGTCCTGAAGGAGCTGGCAAATGAAGTTGCTAAGCTACTGTCCATCATATTTGAAAAATCATGGCACTCAGGTGAAGTTCCCGATGACTGGAAAAAGGGAAATATAACCCCCATTTTTAAGAAGGGAAAAATGGGTGACCCAGGGAATTACAGACCAGTCAGTCTCACCTCTGTGCCTGGCAAAATCTTGGAGCGGATTATCCTGGAAGGCATGCGGAGGCACATGAAAACCAACAAGGTGCTTGGTGACAGCCAGCATGGCTTCACTGAGGGGAAATCCTGCCTGACCAATCTGGTGACCTTCTATGAAGGGGCTACGGAACTGATGGACAGGGGCAGAGCAGTTGATGTCATCTACCTGGACTTGTGTAAAGCCTTTGACACTGTCTCCCATGACATCCTTCTCTCTAAGTTGGAGAGACATCAATTTGATAGGTGGACCACTCAGTGGATAAAGAACTGGCTGGATGGCTGCACGCAAAGAGTAGTGCTCAGTGGCTCAGTGTCCAGCTGGAGACCGGTAACGAGTGGTGTCCCCCAGGGATCGGTGTTGGGACAGGTCTTGTTCAACATCTTTGTGGGTGACATGGACAGTGGGATTGAGTGTGCCCTCAGCAAGTTTGCAGATGACACCAAGCTGTGTGGTTCGGTTGATACACTGGAGGGAAGGAATGCCATCCAGAGGGACCTTGACACGCTTGTGAGGTGGGCTGATGCCAACCTGATGAAGTTCAACCATGCTAAATGCAAAGTCCTCCACCTGGGTCGGAGCAATGCCAGGCACAGCTACAGGTTGGGTGGGGAGGAGATTGAGAGCAGCCCTGCAGAGAAGGACTTGGGGGTGTGGGTTGATGAAAAAATGAACATGAGCTGGCAGTGTGCGCTTGCAGCCCAGAAGGCCAACCGTATCCTGGGCTGCATCAAAAGGAGTGTGACCAGCAGGTCGAGGGAGGTGATCCTGCCCCTTTACTCTGCTCTCGTGAGACCTCACTTGGAGTATTGTGTGCAGTTCTGGTGTCCTCAACATAAAAAGGACATGGAACTGTTAGAACAAGTGCAGAGGAGGGCCACGAAAATGATCAGGGGACTGGAGCACCTCTCGTATGAAGATAGGCTGAGAAAGTTGGGGCTGTTGAGCCTGGAGAAGAGAAGGCTGTGTGGAGACCTCATAGCAGCCTTCCAATACCTGAAGGGGGCCTATAGGGATGCTGGGGAGGGACTCTTCATGAGGGACTGTGGTGAGAGGACAAGGGGTAATGGGTTTAAACTTAAACAGGGGAGGTTTAGATTGGATCTGAGGAAGAAATTCTTTACTGTGAGGGTGGTGGGGCCCTGGAATGGGTTGCCCAGGGAAGTTGTGAATGCTTCATCCCTGGCGGCGTTCAAGGTGGGGTTGGACATAGCCTTGGATGGCATGGTTTAGTGGGAGGTGTCCCTGCCCATGGCGGGGGGGTTGGAACTCGATGATCTTGAGGTCCTTTCCAGCCCTTACTATTCTGTGATTCTGTGATTCTGTGAATTTTATGTATAAGCTCTGATAAGGATGTATCTCATTTCTCATAGCTCCTTCCATTCTAATTCTGAATGCTCCTGTTTTATCCCTGAAACACTTTCCTTCTTTTTTATATCATGAAATATAATGTCATAATACTGTCAAAGTACAGACTAGTAATAAATAATTGAAGTTATTTGAATAAGGCTAAACAAATAACATCCTGTCTGTAATTACTTGATTTGTTTTTGTTTCTGAAGGTCTATTTGATCACTTGTGATGCCTTTCTTTTGCATGTGTTATCTACCTGTAGAGTTATTAATATTGAGCATGTGATATCCACTATTAAATCTGAAACTGTATTAGTTAGCTCTATTGCGTTTAGTTCTTACTGGAGCCAGTACTGGTTCATAAATAGGCATTGTAACCCTGAGCATGGTAAAATTGTCTTGTGCCAATGGAAAGGGTCAAATTTTGCCAGTCTCAAGGAGCACTTTCCACCCCTCAGTTCCAGTATTTCCAGTTTGACAGTGGCATGGCTACCTTTCAGTTCCCTAAATCTGGTATGGGGACTTGAGAAATTAGAGAGAAGTTGCAATGCTGGTACTGTAGTACAACTAATGCCAATTCTATGGCACAGCAAGAGAAGGGGCTGAAGCATGCTTCACCTATCTTCTGAAGCATATGCACCTGCAGGAAGAAAATATAGAAATAGACTGCAGTGGACTGCTAAAGGAAATCTAGATAATAAAGCCTGTCAGACGGTTTTCAGACACTGCTGGTAAGAATAACAAAGTTCTATACCTGAGGATATACCGGGGCACATTTTAATTAGAGCTGATCCTGGAAGGAACAATGTCTTGACAGAAGCAACTGGTTACAGTGAAGTTCTGGTGGATAATAAACCAGAGAGAGAAGAGAGGGAAATAGAGGATTGAAAGGCTGGGGCACAAAACTGGTCTATAGATTTTAACAAATGCAGTGAACTTGACATGTCCTTTAGATGACTGTTCTCCTAAACTTGCTACTTGTAGTGCTTATTTGCTTTTGTGTTGTTATTTAGTTCTGTTTGAAGTTTCTGTGAAGGTTTCTGTTCATATCTGAGAGAAAATAACCGGTCACTGTTTTGGTGAGACTCCTCGACTCCTGAAATAAGTCGACCTATAATAGTAAACAGAAGTTTAGAGCCCTTCAGTAAGAAAGAACCAATTTCCTTCCTGATGTTATGGCTGTTCTCTGATTATATGATCATAGCTTTTGTAATCACAAAAAAAGAGTTAGGAAAAGCTTTTTAAAGAAAAAAAAATGATAGTATAGAATATTTAGAAAAACATAACCTGAGAGACTTACATTCTTACTAACATTATTCCCAGAAACAAAGCAGTTCACTAATTATTGTCCCAGAATGGCTTATATTTAACATATTGGTTGTATTTGCATACACCAGGTATATGCATTGAGACCTCAAAGTCATACCTGTCATATTTCATGAATCTGCGAGCCAGGTAAACATCTGTAGCCAGTAGAAAAAGCGAGCTTAGTCAAGCAATTTATCAGGACCATGTAAAAACTGCTTCTCACAAGCCTTCCCTTTTAATTGAACCAGGACATAAAGCAGCATCTGCAAGTGTTTGACTCTTGATCCCAAAGCAAGGAATGATTACTAAGCTGTTTGCAGAGTATACCTTGAATGTGTTAAGTCCAGAAAAGCAGTATAGCAGACAACAGTATTAAATACTTGAGATAGGGCTGACTGATTGAAGTATATATAACTGTTATCCTCAAATCCAACTTTACCTTCAGTAATAAATATATATATGGTTGTTGCTGAAAACATTTTATCCTGGCAGTAAAAATCAGTGACTGTCCAAGACTGTCTACAAGAATTCTCTTTTCAATAATGACTGTTTCTGTCTTGATAAAATTAATCATGATTTTTAATGATTTTCATAGTCACCACCAAATATCACATTAAAGTACCATGAAGATAGGGAATTTTGTAAAAGTAACTATCAGATGGTCTTCTCCTGAGCCTAAGCACAATTCATGTTTTTCAATTGTTCAAAAGCAGCTGGAGATTCAGCCACTGTTTGCTGTTTGCCAGCTACTTATGAATGACGTATTGGAAAACCTCCTCTATAGTTACAAGAGCCCCTAGAGATATGAGCAGGCAAAACACATGATACAGTGTCTTTTTCATTCAGATATTTGAAACTTTAAAAATGCTTTTAAACAACAACCTGAAATACTCTAACACTAAACAGTGAACATTTGTCAGAAAGAATTTTGCCTAAATTATATGCATTTTTACTAATGAACATATTTTAAGCAGCTGCATATGGAAAGACTGGTGCAGATAAATAATTTGAACACTCTATTGAACAAATATTGCTCTTATTTTGCTAGATCTTAGATAAATTAATGTGAAATGCTTGTGTAGGATTGCCACTATTTTTCCAGTCAATACAGGGACAGTAATCTCAAGTCAGTGTATTCATATCATAATTAAAACACCCATTTAAGGATCCCCAACAAGTCTCAACTGGCAGTACCATCATCACTTGAACTAACTTTGCTACTTAATAAATTTTATGTGAAGAGATCATGGTCACACGCATTCTGGTTGGCTGAACTTCTATCAGCATTTCATATAAAAATGAAATGACTTGAAGTTTCTTGTGGAACACAATTATGACAAATGGTAAACATTTAATGGTAAAGAGTTAGCAAATTAAAAAGAAGGGTTTAAAGACTTATTTTTGTAAATGCAAAATATAGATGGCTGAGAAAACATCAGTACTTACAGATCATATTCTACTTGCATGAATATGACTGCTCTAACAATTTTATTTCTGATGGGGTTTCTGAACTATAAAGTGCATCTGGTTTTCCTCTTTCATTGAGCAGCAAAGATAGTCAGCATCCTTCCGTTTCCTCCTCATATATATCTTTTTGTCTGATGTCACATTTTATAGCCTACACTTCTAGCACTTCCTTGCTAGTCTATAATAGGCCAAAAGAAGGACTGAAATAAGCCTAGAGATAGGTAGTCAGGTCATTTAATTTATCTTTTCCCTGACTTTTGTTCATCAGTTGTGTTGCTGCTTTATAAACAAGACAGTCTAGTTACAGTGAACACCGTCCAGGAGTAAGATACAGTACTTTAATTTTAATGAAGTATTATGGGAGTCTTAGTTTTAAACACTTCATTTGCCACTGTTAAGACAAAAAAAAAAATGTAATAAAAAAGACTGGGACAGTAAACAGCTCATCTGGATAGGCATTTTAATTCTTTTTGAGAAACAGAAATCTAATATGCAATATAACCACAGCATTTTGAAATCAGTGATATTTATTGTCTTTACATCCTTGCTAGTGAGTAAAGTGATGCTGAAGATGACAGACCCATAGCAGTTGCAAAAGGAATAATAAATCACAGAATCACACAGAATCACAGAATAGTAAGGGCTGGAAAGGACCTCAAGATCATCGAGTTCCAAAGTTCCCAAAGTGTTTTTTCAGATCTACTAGAGCGTTTCAAAAATCTATTTTGAATTTCCAAAAGCAGCATTTCCAGCAAAATAAAATTTATTCTTTATGGTACTGAAAAATCTTATGAAAAAACATAGAAAATACTAGAATATTTCAGAAATAACTATGTCTAATAAATATTGTTTTCTTAAAACTGGAGATACCTATTTCGCTACAGCAAGGCCAGGCTGCATATGAACTACTGGAATTGTCATTTGTGTCTTTTTTCCTTAAAACCAGTTGAACCTTATTGATATTTCTTCCTCCTCTTACCCATAATATCGTCACAATTAAAAGCACTGGAAATTAATGAAGACAAATAAATACAGAACTTCTTAATTATAGAGAATGAAATTCATGTTTAAATTTTTAGAGGAACTTAGTGAATGGAGAATTGATTTCTTTGTGGGTCACAAATCTGTACCTTCCTGCTTTTGACTTTGTGGTATTTTATTTTAAATTACCACTTGAAAAACCTCTGCTTTAAATCTCCAAAATTCACTTAAAAGGGAAAAAATATAGATTCAGATCCTCACAAATACTAGTGTACATGACCTAGGTCTTTACCAGAAGCCCATGAAGTATTTATATTTAGGATGCATCACTTTCCTCTATCCCAAGGGAAGATGCTTAAAATATGTCAGAGAAATTTGTCCTCTAGAAATGCCCATTTTTTTTCTGTTAACTGTAAGGGTAGCTACCTTGGATACAGATGTCTGCATGTTCAGACACTTGGCAAACAAGTGGAATTCCCCCTCGTCTTCTCCTGATACCTTTCCTGTGTCTTCTCTTGACTTCAAGGACTGAGCTCTAATCTTTAATCCTCAATTAATGCAGGAATGAAAGGATGGTTTTCGTTTGCTTTCCGCTTCTATCACAGGAAAGGAAACAATGGTTTTAAGGGAAATCTGGAGTTAGTTTATGTTAGTGCTTAATTATACATTATTTAGACAAGGGTAAATATTAGGATTTGAGAATCCAGTACAGAAGTAATAGATTTTTCTTTCTTGAAGGAAAATAACCTATTTGCTTTACTGCCAAGCATTGACTGTTTCAATATGTTCAAGCCTGGAAGGCTGAAAGAGACGACACAGATGTGATTCACATAGGGCTCACCAGCATGGTGCTTCAGTGTTCTGGCTTGCTGGAAAGCTTCCAGGGGAATTAGAAAAAGAACATACTGAAGAAGTGCAAACCATTTTTTAGCCAATTAGTCAGGAAAATGTTTTTTCAACATGATTGGAATTAGCTTTGTTAATTTTTATTTGTTCTCATCAAAATTTCCCACACAGAACAAAATATTAAGTCTCAGAGCTGTTATCTAGTTAAAATGGTTATGTATCAAGCCGAAGTTAACCATTTTATGCCTCAGTCTTCGGACCGACAGAATAGAGCTTATTTATATAAGGGCTTGCATGTCTCCTAGGTGATTGTAGGAACAAAGTGGAAGCATACTGCATAAGTACAGGGCAAATTCATTATTGTTTTAATAATGTAGTATTGGAGCCTAGATCATGTTTTTTACACTGAATTTATATTACTATTTTAAACTTGCAATTCCTAATTATGACTGTACATATCAAATTCTTATTTCCGGGAAGAGGATTATCAATGCATTGAGTCTGGGTGGAGGTGAAAGAGACTGCTGGAAAATGCCACTTAGTGATGCTGTTCTCCTTCTGCCCCTAAAAACTTGCGCAAATTAAACACTAGTGTGGAGCCATTTTTCAAAGTGTAATTATGCCATCTTCTTTTATGTAAGATTAAGACATACCAAGGTTTTCTGAGTATTTAGACAAATCTACTACAGATGCAAAAATTTGTAGATCAAAATCAAAAGTGGTTTTACAGGGAGGACCTTCTAGGCTTTCCACCTAGTAATGAAATAAGACACAAAGCACCAAAGTGTCAATAAATCTACAGGATAAAGGTCAGGTTTACATCAATGGACAGAGCTCACAAATACATTTGTTCCTGCAATGTCTGTGTTTTAAATGCCACCCTCTGATGAACCTAGTGTAAAAATACATTTTTGGGTTTGATGAGATGTCAGCTTTGCCCAGCGCTGATCAAATAAGATGAATGAAAGTGAAACAAGAACAAAAATATTACTTCTGTCATTCATTTTTTATGCATTACAGGAAGTGGGTCAGTCAGGGAGATTTCTCTTAAACAAATAGCAATCATTGCAGAATATCACCCATTGATCTATTTCACAGCAGGCAATGGCCTTTTTGTCAGAAAGGACATACAATTCAAATACCAGAGACTACGTAGAAATGTCCATGAGAGGTTTAAAAGCTATCTTCTCATTTTGCTTGCCAAGGCATCCTTCTCCACAGATCAATGTAGGCTGCAGAGACAGGGCATTGCAAAAACGCTTCCAGATCTACCATCAAAGCCCATATTCTAGGACATAAATACTGTCTAATACAATGGAAATTCAACATTTAGCAAAAATAATTTGTTTTCTGAGATACAAACATGAAAACAACAATAACCCAACCTGATGAATTGGCAACTGCATGAGCCAGCCATCGTTTTTCCTAACCATAGCAATTTGAAGGCCCTATGCTTAGATTGAGTGATTTCTTCTATCACTAATTCATCTTCTATCACTACTTCATCTTCTTTGGAAAATGCTATCAAATGTTAGAGTCCATATATCCTGTAGGATTCTAAATGTTTGTTGTTTGCTTCTTTTTTTTTAATATTTTGGGGATAAACTGTTCTGAAAATATGACACTTCCTTTTGCACTTAGTTTACTTGTGAAATTATTCTAAAGCATTTAAATGCAATATCCTGCTTTGAATGATTCTAGGCAACTTCCATGTGTCTGAAATGAGGCTGCTAAATTCAAATATAAGCATCTAAAATAAGTGGCCTGAGCTCCTGAGCATTTGTAATCTGCATGGAGGAAAATGTTATATCCGGTTTATCGCGTGCATATCAGCACAATTAAAAAACAATACAGGAAATTCTCTAATCATATTTTACAGTCAAATACAGAATGCTTTATATGAGTTATTTATTCAATTAACCGAACTACACTTATCTTGACAAGTTGTCCTTGTTGATCACAAAATTCACAAATTATATCTTCTTCTGAAGATGTGTATTTTAATGCTCTGGCACCCATAAGGATATCCGGTTTGACTTAATTCAAAAGACTTTTGCCTATTTCTTTGGCAGACTATTTCTGAGGTCAGATAGAAAATCTGTAAATCATAATGCGTGTCTGAAACAAACATCCCTCTAGTAATGAACTGAGAAGTGTGAGAGAAGCTGAGAACCTCTCACCTCTGTCTGAAAGCAGGGTTTACAGGTAGCCCATAATCTTCACTTTATCATTTTCCTTTTTAGAGGCAATAATCCTTACTTTCCTCTTCAAAAGTGGAGAGGAAAACAACAGCACTCTTGAAAGGAAAAGCTGGTTATAGGAGCTAAAATGAGGAGAGATAAACCTGCATTTATGTGCCTGACTTGTTTCTGTTCTGACCACTTGTTGAATTATATACAAATATTTAAGTATTTACCATTCAATACAAAAAGATCTTAACCATGGTAACCATTGTACCACTTACTGTTTAGTATACCTGTCCTACCTTTGTGATGCTGAGAAATGCCATTAAAAGGAAAGCTTGTATTCAGGTCTTTAAAAGTGTTGATTAACTTGTATAAGGTTGTCAGGAGAAAAAAATCCATGTATAATACAGTTTCTATTCTCAATAGTTCTCCAGTTTTTCACAATCTTTTTAAAATATGAAGAGACTAAAACAGCAAGAGAAAATACGAGAATGGCTTTCATATCATGGCAAATCTAGAGCTTATGACAATGACTTCTTTTTTGATTCTGCTCTTTATCTCCAGTATACTGTAAGAACGTACACTTTGAATTAAATCCTATAATTTATAAAAAAAGAAGTAATATTGGGCTTCGTGGAATCCATTATGAGCACTCTAATGTGCCACTGCATAGTATGTTTACTTAAGTGACATAGCAATATAAAATAGGATTTTTAATGAAAATAAATATATCGTATTTTAGGGCAATATTATAAGATACATATTATTATGCACACTTGCATTTGACAGTGATGCCACAAACATGAGACAAAGTCTGGATTCTTTTAAAGGTTTATGCCCTAAAAACCTACTGTGTATTTTTCCTTTTTGTATAGGAGGGCCAAGAAAGAATCTCTTACCATTCCTTAAACATTTCAGCTGCTGGTCTGTTAGTATCCCCCTAAAGTCAGAGTAGATTTCTGTAGTGTTCTTGTATAATAACTCTTGTTTGGCACATTTTTGTAGAGGTTGAGTGTCAGGGCTCTGAGCACATCCTCTCCACTGGAGGGCTTTGTGGCTCAGGTTTGGGAGCAAGCTTTAGGTCATGGTGCAGGTACATGGCTGTGAAGACTACTGTATGAGTGTCACTGAGCAGCCTTACCAGGGATCCCACCTCCTTGCCTGAGAGCAGTGTTTAAGTTGAGGCTTTCGGCCTTGGCCTTTGTGTGATCTATGCTGTGGACATGCCTATGTCCTGGCTGATCTGGACCCTTTCCAGAGTCTTGATTCTCTACCTTGAACTTGGACCTGTCTAGTGACCTGTACTCATGGCTAAACCTGGTTTTCCACACTAGATTTTCACCTCTTGCCTTGTTCTGATATGGTGGAACTGCCCTTCTGCTCATGAAACCTCTGTGACTGCCTGCCTTGTTTTCATAGAGAGTTCCCATCCCAGCTTACCTTCTTGAAGCAGTGGCTGCTCAATCACATCTGAGAAGTGAAGGGAGCTATCAGCTCCAAATTGTAAATTAAATGGACAAAGCAAACCTGAAAGATGGTATAAGACCTCCCTATAGACTATAGTGAACCTGTACACTCATTTTGTTCAATCACCTAGAGGAACTTACTTTTCTGTGGCTCTCTCTCTTGACCACCTAAAAATAACCAGTTACCAGGTAAATGTAAGTTGTGTGAGGAAGGAAAACGGTATCTTTTTTCTGTCTGGTGAGATATAAGACTCTGTGGGAAAACAGGAAGAAGTAAGCCATGTGAATGCTCCATCGCTGGTGGTGTTCAAGGTCAGTTTGGACAGAGCCTTGGGTGGCATGGTTTAGTGGGAGGTGTCCCTGCCCACGGCAGGGGGGCTGGAAATAAATGATCTTAAGGTCCTTTCCAATCCTAACTATTCTATGATTCTATAAATAACTCACAAGCTTAACTATACCTAATATGAGATCAACTTTCCTACAGATGCAGACTGGATAGAGAGCTTCCCCAATATATACCAAATATCCTAATGTGATATCCTTCATGTGAAAGGATGATCAGCTACATTTCCTCACTCACTCTGAAATTATCCACTGGCTCCCTTATTTTTCTCTCTTAGATATCTTTAAGATCATTGCTCTGTCTAAAGCACTTTCCTTCCCATCATTACTGTATATAATTGACCTTTTTAACAGTGACAGAGAACAGAGATGGAGTGTTAAGGGAACTTTGTATAGTCATGCAGCAAGACTTCAGGCTGTGTCCTCTTTTATCCTTGCAAAGAAAGTAGCTGAGAGTGTTCCAGTGACAATAAACTTAGTGACTGTACTGAGGGCATATTAATATTTTGAAGACAGCAAACATTTGATGAGCATGTAGTGAGCTATCCCACAGAACTGCTCTTGCAGTGGCAAATAATTTGACTCACCTTTGCTGACTAAGCAGTTGTTCTTATATATGGTTTCGAGTTGTACTTTATAAATGACTTTAATTTACAGTGCAATGCCTCTAAATCCCCATGCAATAATTTGTATCCTTTCACTTGATAGTTTAATTGTTTGTAATTTTTTCTAAGGTAAGTTCTTGATAATCCAATCCAACAGCTTCTTTCCCTGGCTTCTGAATAATAAATCTTTAGGTACTGTTTATTCAAATTATCCCAGGTACTTATTTTATAACTCTTTCTAATTTGAGTAACACAAACAGTATTATTCTTATGCTTCCTTGGGGTGAAAAAAAAAAAAAAAAAAAGCACCACAAAAGCTTATTTCTTATTTCTTTACATAAATACAAAACAGAATATGTAATTAGATTTGCTAGCGTAGCTGACAAATGGTCTGCATGTACTTTAAATGGGGTACATATATCATGTATTCTTGCACTTCAGCTGGAGCATTATAGTATCTTAATATTGTATAAGCATCAGTGTAAAGAAAGGTCTTAGTTCTAAAAAGTAAAGCTCCACCTTCATCAGATTTTTACAGGAGACTTTAGTACTCTAAACTCCACAGTATAATCCCTGCAACTTTAAGTTACTGAGAGAATATTTGTGTACAAAGAAAATGACATGTATAAAAGGAAGTGTCATGGGTTCAGCAGCAGCAGTCAGTTTTCTCCTTCTTGTAGCTGGTGCAGCACTGTGTTTTTGATTTTGGGCCTGGGAACAGTGCTGATAACACCAGTGTTTTCAGTTACTGCTTGGTGATGTTTAGGCTGGCCAAGGACTTTGTGAGTCTCATGCTCTGCCAGGGAGGAGAGGAAGCTGAGAGGAAGGAGAGACAGGACACCTGACCCAGACTAACCAAAGAGATTATTCCATACCACAGCACATCATGTCGAGGATGTAGAAACGGAGAGTAGAGACCTGGAAGGGTGGTGGGGGTGCACGGTGGGGGGGTGCACTGCGTGGTCGGGCTTGATATTGGATGGTGAGCAATTGTATTCTTTTTCCTTGTGTTTCTCTTGTCATTATTGTTATTGGTGGTAGCAGCAGTGATTTGTGTTATGCTTTAGTTACTAAACTGTTCTTATCTCAACCTGTGGGAGTTACATTCTTTCGATTCTCCTTCCCATCCCTCCAGGAGCAGAGGGAAGAAAGAGTGGGGAGTGAGAGAGAGAGCGGCTGCGTGAGTTCATAGAAGCTTAAACCACGACAGGAAGTAACAAGTGTCTAAATATACCTGCCCTGACGTTCTGGTTCCAGTTTCTTCAAGATGGATCACTGAGCACGTGGAACAATATCTGAAATACCCTTGCCTGTCAATAAGATAGTAAAGGGAAGTTCAGAATCTTGGTGGTTTGTGAGACAGTGAGGTTTGCATTTCAATAATATCATTTCTTACCTATCAAATGAAAGCAAAAGTTTAGAAAAGGATTATGAGCTCTATAATGGTGGTCTTTCAGGAGAAAACTTTGTCGTCATAATCTCATTAGAAAACTCACACAAAAGCACCTCTTGTAATGTATATGAAACTTAAAAATAGAACATATTTATGATTTTTGGAAGGTTAAGTCAATGCTGTCATTTTGTTCATGGAATTTTCTTACATCAGATTTTCTACATATGACTCTTATGTCATTTCCTTTCACTTCAAAGATTAAACAGTGCATCTATTAGTTGCTTTGACCCTCACTAGCTGGTGAAAGCATTTTTTTAAAATTACAATATTCAGTGATATATATTAAATGCTTTCCAGCTGTCAGTGTGATAGTGGCTTTTTGAAAAATATCTTTTGCTTGAGAAGAAATATAAAAATTCTGGGATTTTTTTTATCCACTAAAAACTCCGCATTTCCCAGTGTCCATATCTATCTGGACAACAAGCTAATTCTGCTGTAGTCTTTTCCCCATTTATGCTTATGAAATAAATTCACTCTTTTGCATAGTTGCTAAATACTAGATATATTAAGCTCATATGACATCCTAAATTTTCTATTAAAATTTTCACAGAGATGTAAAATTAAATTAATGAAAAAGTTAATAGGCATAATTTAGTCCATTAAATTTACCCTTTTAACCTGTAGAGAAATTAACCTGATTTTTAGGGCAATAGTTTTTAAAACCTAGTTGATACATGTAACCCTCTTTGAAATAGTTGTCTTTTTATGTATTCAACTGATTCACCCTTCTTTTATTGCCATAGTGGCTATTTCCATGGTCAAGCGATCATTGGAATATGAAATTTCTATCAGAATTACCTTACTGTCTTCAAAGCATATAATTCTGAGCACAGGAATTTGTTTCCTTATCAAGTGTAGGCAGAAATAAAGCAGAAATTTACAGCCTGCTTCTATATGAAAGGTCATCAGCTTAGTTAAAACAGATGAAAAGATGTCCTAATACACAAGGCAGGATTAAATAGGGAAGATAGTTTTCATATGTTTCTCCTCATACTTTAGAGGCATTTTTTTTTTTATTTTGTCCTTCCCCCTTCTTCCTCCTCCCCTCCTTTGTTTTTCCCCGCACGAATCCCTCTGCTTCCCCCCACAACAAAAGCCTGGCATCCAGAACTTGTTTGTTCTCTGAATACTTGGCATTTTTCCATTTTTACTCACTTTTTAGATTCAGATTTTAGGATGTGAGAAAGTAGACTTGTTTTGATCAACAGTAATCGGAACTTTTGTGACCTTGGCTTTGGTTGATTGTCAAGAGTAAAAAAATTTAATGTAATTATTGGAAAATGTGATTTACCATTTATAGTCCCTGTATGCTCAGTCATCATAAAAAAGTAGGGAGAGGGAAGAAACATATGGAAGAAGTCAATTAAAACCTCACTGTGTCAGATTCAAATATAGTCATAAAGAATTCTTAAAAATAAATTCTTAGGACAGAAGTGTTTCCTAAATTTCTAGTAATACATTTTTCTTATTTTCCTTCTTCATGCCTTTGCTGTCCCCTGGTCTTTGATAACATTTCCTTATCTGACTTTTAATTTGTTCTTCCTTTCTTAAAAAAACAGTCCTGACTTACTATAAATGGATATAATTCTTGGGTGATAATTAAAAATTGACAAGAAGTTTGATGTTTTACCGGGTAGCTGTCCTCACTTTGTGTTTTGGATGGCTTTACTTTTTATCCTTCAGAAAGGACACAGGACCTTACTGGTTGTAGTCACAGCTGTGGAAATGCACATTGAAACAGCTTTCCACACTTCTCATGATTTTTATATTCCTCACCAAAATACAGTTACACCTTGGCATACATGCTTGCAGGATTGAGTCTTCCTGAGATGTAATAAACAAGGGGAAATTCTTGTTCAAGTAGGATTTGTCTTTTTTTTCTAGTAGTGTCACATCACTTTAAACTAGGTTAGTGACACTGGGAATAGGAAAGGAAAGTTCAGTATGTGTATGCTTTCTCTTCTGAGTCTACTGAAAATGCTCTCCTAGCAATGTGGGTATTCTCTCGGGTCAGTTCATCAGAAGTAGCTGAGCCAGGTATCATAAAATAACTAACCCACATGCACTTGCTAAAACCTCAAGCACATCATACTCATTGTTGAATTAGTTTAATAGTTACAGGTTTATTATAGCAATAAAATATGCTATAGCTGTAGCATGTCAATTCAAAACCAGCATTCCTTCTTCATAAGGAGACTGTAAAGAGATAATCAAACTACCATTCAAGAAATCAGATTACTTTGGTTTGGTGTCAACATGGAGTGTATCCAGAGTCCAGTTGCAGAACCTAACCTGGAGAAAATTGTGATTGAGCTAGCTGATTGCAACTAAATTTCAAATTAAGAATGAAGAAGAGCCTTGTTTCTGCTGAAATTTCACTGAATTACTGTTTGAACAAATACAGCTGATGTCAATTGTCATTTTTTAACTCTGTTGAAGGTAAAGGAGGGGTAAGAGCTTGGCATGAAGTGGGAAGTTTCTAAGGTAACCCTCATGAGCACAGCTGAAAATGTTAGCAGTGAAGAACTGGATCAAGAAAGAAATTGTTCTCAGACTGTTTGCAATTACTAAGGACGGAAATTAAGTCCAAAGAAAAAACTAAGCAAACAAATTTTGCAACTAGTCATACAAAATCAAGAGAGTAGGCCAGAATTAGAGCATCGCAACAAAGAGAGAAGTAGCTCAGGAAAGATATCTGGATAAGAATCTTGTTGATAGGAGATTTTGCACTGCCAATTGAAGTTATTAAATCTGCAGTTAGGGAAATCATGAGGGATGAAAAGCATATGATTGATGTGAGTAAGAATACTTTCAACGAGATAAAACATTGTTAAATAATAATGATGGTGCAGGTGAAATAAACCATATCCATGAAAATCTGAAGTAACAATTCCCACTGAAAGGGTCAAAAATAAACCCTTCTAAAGTGGATGATATGCTAGCAGAATTTAAAATGGATTAAGGTGCAGGGACAAGAACCGGGCAGTAACCTACTGATAGGGTTTGACTGACAGTGTGAAGGAAAGGTGGCTGAAAGAAATGTGGAAACTACCAAACAATTTCTGCAGCCTTGTATGTTAGCTTGTTAAAAGGCCTCTAGAAAGGGTTGAAGAGAAAACAAAGTGAATAAACAGAGTAAGGTATGAATGGCTCTCAAATGACTTGATGGCAAACCAGCACTAGTAACAGTGTGAGAAGTCTGAGCAACAGCTTTGCTGCTTTCACAGGTACTTATTCTGGTGGGAAAAAATTAAGTATGAGTTTATGCAGAAGGTGTTGAAGATGAGGCCTCTAACAGAAAAAGAGGTCAGCGTAGTTTATCACAATCAGAAATTATTAATAATTTGCAGGAATAGTGCTTAAGTGAATTGCCAAATAGATTGGTGGAGGTTTAGAAAATATTTAAAGATTAGAATTCTGTGCCTAGGGAAGGCAATCCTTCACTAGACCTAGAGAAGGAGGTCCAGAGAGGGCAAATACATACGGAAAAGGAAAAGGGGAAAATCACAAAGAACCTAGCTAAAGGCAGAGAAGACTGGAGAGAAATAAGAAGCAAAAAAGATTACTAGTAAATAGACAAAAGTAGAATATGTACATATTTTTGTGCAGAAATATAGAGTTGAATACTGTGATTATATTGTAAACATTTGATTTATGTAAACATAAAAAAGGAGTAATTAATGAGAATACTGATATTCATGAATGAATTCTTAGCAACAATCCAACTTGTCCAAAATCAGCAAAAAATTTGGAAGATACTTAGGCGGAGTAACTGTTGTGGTATATAAGTCTACAGTGGGAAATTCCTTATGCCAAATCGTCAGCATTACTAATCAGAATGCTAGTATTTTCCAGGGAGAAGGTTTTTGACAAGTGCAAGATATAGACTGTGAACTTGACTTCCCCTCAAAATTCATTATATTTGGTAAAATTTCTCTAGCTGCTTTTTGATTTTTCTTTTAATTTATTTTAGTATGAAACTAAAAGAATAGTTTCAAATGCAATTTATAAAAAAATGGTCAAAAACTTTAAACAGAGTAAAAATTAGTAAAAAAATGGTTTTGCCTGTCTGAATAAAAAATATACATTCATCTTCTTTGCGATTTAAAATGCATTCATTGTAAAACCCTAAGCTGTCAGTCATTTTAGTTTGGCTTGTATAAGTAAGGCATATCTGTTTAGAGGACCACAAACTCTGTTATTCATCATCCGGTTCACTTTGTATTTTGCACACTTTGTCATGACCCTCTTTCTTTTTCACTTTAAAAGCCTGTGATCATCAAAGGAAAACTTACCCCTGTGTATGTGCTTGTATTTGATATGCAATCATTTCCAGGGATGCAGACGTAGAAAACATTTAAGAATATATTTGACCTGAAAACTCTAGCTACATACATCTCTACCCATACATAGTCTTACGGACATATAAGTACGCATGCTTCTGAAGAAAAATCACACCTTTTTTATTCAGAGGAAATGTGTATGAAATCTCTTAGGTGAAATCCTGACCCACAAAATCAGTGACATGCTGATTTCAAACTGGTATTTCGTCCTGAGGAACAGTTTGTTCAAAGGTAAACACCTGTGTTAGTTGAATATAAGCAATCTATTCCAGTTTAGGATAACATGCTAGAGGCAACTTTTGTTAGCAGATGGAGGGGTAAGAGGCTGTAATGGTTTAACCCCAGCCAGCAACTAAGTACCACAAGGCTGGTCTCTCACCCCCCTGTCCTTGGTGGGATGGGAAAATTGGAAGAATGTAAAACCTGCAGGTTCAGATAAGAACAGTTTAATAACTAGAATAAAGTAAAAAGTATTACTACTTATACTAATGGAATTAAAAAAGGGAGAGAATATAAAACTAAAATGGAAAGGTTAAAACAAAACAAAACCAACCAAACGAAAGTAAACACAAGTGATGCACAGCACAATTTCTCGCCACCCACTGACTGATGCTCAGGTGGGCTGGGTAATCTGGGCCTGCTGGGTAACTCTCACCAGTTTATATACTGAGCATAATGCTCTGGGGTATCAAACACCCCTTTGGCAAATTTGGGTCAGGTGTCTTGTCTCTGCTCCCTTCCAGCTTCTTGTGCTTCTACCCACTGGCACAGCATGAGAGTCTGAAAAGTCCTTGATCAGAATAAGCATTACTTAAATCAACTAAAACATCAATGTACTATCAACCAGCACTGTTCTCAGACTAAAGCCAAACCACAGCACTGTACCACCTACTAGGAAAAAAAGAATAAAAAAACCAAACAGTATCCCAGCCGAAAAAACAGGATAGTTAATTTTTATGGTAACAATCTTGGGAATGTCATTGTGATAATATTTAAATGATCATTCAGCAATTGAATACTGCATATTAAAGATGAAAACATAGCACAAGATTCAAAACCAGGGTAATCAAAACCAGTCAAGTAAATGAACATATGCAATTGAGATTATCTTGTTGAAACCCCGACAGAGGCTGCTCTATTGCTCACTTTCTTTGGGAAAATGTTTGTTTCGTTCAATAGCACCACAAAAGGAAAATAAAATATTTAAGGGCTGTTAAACTCTCTTCTGTCCCAGCCCATAAACCCAGAATGCGATCTGAATTTTGTTCTGATGGCTAAGTATTTTTGAGGGTTCTTCAAAGCTAACTAAATTTAGGAGCTGTAGTAACTTTAGCTTGCATTGAAACAGAAGTCTTTAAGTGCATGTATTCTTTCTGACAATGAGACTTCAGTGCTCTAGAAAGGTTTCTTTATTATTTTAATTTAAATGGAATTGAACAAAATACACTGGTACAGTGTTCAAAGAGACTACTTTAACAACTTCCGCATTTAGAAATTTTTATTTTTCTAGAAAAATACAGTTAATTTTCCGTCTACCAAGCCAGAAGCCATTGGTATGCTAAGACATGAAAAACGAATGTCTCTTTCTGGATTCTACTTTTGCATTAACACACTGGCAAAAAGTCCCATGGTATATAAAAAAAGAGGTATTAATTCTTTAGTCTATATTGTTAAATATTCTACTGTTTCAGAATTACTTTACAACTGCAAATAGTTCTCATGAAACATTTACATCCTCGCCCCTTTAACGCAGTGAACAAAGCAAAAATGCCAGCTGTTAGATCTTTACATCAACTGACATGCCAGGAAATGGGTCCCCAGTTCTGGTAGTTTACGGTGTTAGTAAGGTCAAACTCTTAATTCAAGTCCTGCTAAATTCAATTTAAATTGAATGTAACTGCTATGAGAATGAGACAGATTGTACAAATGAGATCAGAATCAAGCATAATCTCTGGATTTAATTTCACAGTAGGATATCATTACCCTTTATTTTACTCCCACATTGTCTCTCCCATGACTCCTCTCAAAATTATTTGTTTTCCCTTAATGTTAATAACCCAGATATACCTCAGTTTGCTATCAGGAGATGCACAGTTCTGCTTCTCAGGTTCTGAAAACTGATTTCTGTATTGGAATAAACCTGAACTTTTTGCATATATTTATGAAAGAGAATCACTCTGAAATACTTGTTTAAAAACTGAAAGCTGAATCCATCATTTTCAGTCCCTCCTCTCAAAAGAGCCTTGAAAAACCCTCATCAGTAAAAGAAAATACTATTCTGCCAACATAACATTTATTTGTAAATATTCAAAACCAGCATAGTTACTGCTCTTTAAATGCTACTTTAGTCATTTCTCTTTTAAATTCTTACTTAGCTTTGCCCAAACACTTTCTTAATCTCATTTCTTGTTCTAAATCTCACTCTATCTTTTCCTTCCTTTTCTTCACACAATCACACAACCCTATGCCCTTTCCTTTCACTCACGTATTGTCCTCTAATCCGCAACATCTTATTTTCATCAAGCACTTGATCTTCCCAAGTCACTGCCATTCTCTGTGTCTTTGGGACTCCTTGTGCAATACCACATACAAAAGGCAGTGGAAGGAGAGTGTCAGTCCTTTGAGTGGTACAGCTAAGCTCCTACATGGATCAATTTATATTTAGGGGTTTCTTCCGTAAAATTTTAACAGGTTAAAAGGTTGAAAGACAGTGATACCTGACATTTGTTCTATGCTAGTTCTCCAGTGCTCTATTGAATTTTGGACTACAGATCCCGTCCTAAGATGCTGCCATGAAGAAGACTACAAGATGATGCAATACTTGTGTGTTTGACGGCTACCTCAAACCTGTTTTTTTAAACTTATGTGACGTGTTTCTGATCAAAACTCAATGTACATTTAGCACAGCATGTCTGGCCAGCAATTCTTGTTTTTCTAGATTTTCCAAAACCTGCATTTTCAGTTTTGCTGTGAAATGTAACTGAACATATATCAGAGCAAATTGGGGAAGGGAAGGCAGCGACTTATCTCAGGAGGTCTTGCACATGAACCACACCATGGTAGATGGCCACAGAATAGCTCTCTGTGAAGCTAAAACCTTTTACTTTGTTGCATAGGTTTGTATCCGCACTGAGTGTACTCAGTAGGTCCAGCTTTGTTATGGCATACAGATGGCCTTTTGCCTGTGATTCTCTATTTAATAATGGAGAGTGTCCAGTCTGCAAAACAGACCAACAATATTAATAGAATAGGCCAGTCTAATCATCCATCTTGTATTGGAGAGCTAGTGTCCTGTTAAGGGCAGAACACTGATGACTGCATGTTTTAGTATAATCATTTTTACTTGGTATATTTTAAAAATTACTTGTGTTTCTTTTCCATCTAATTTCCCCAGTTGCTCATATTGCACATTTGATGACCTTTTGAATTCCATTATTACAGATCTTTCCCATCTGAAATACCCTTTATTCCTTTCATACATTCTTCCTTCTTGTTCTATTAAAAAATGTTAACTATATATATTATGCTCTGTTACTGTGTTTTGGCTGTATCTGAACTTTTGTCAAATTCAGTTTACTAATCATACTAATCAGTCGCCTCACAGAGGCTTCAAAGAAAATGACAAAAAGCTGGAAAAAAGTGGAATTTATGTTATGAATGTGTCAGCTGCCATATATCAAGAGATACCTTACTACCCAGGCACTAGGAAGCTTCAGCCATTTTTAAAACTGGACTTTAAAAAAACCTTCTTTTGTTAAAATTTTTAATTGCTGATTCATATCTTTGGGATTATTTGTTATGTTTTTTTTGGGGGGGATGTTTTGGGTTTTTTTGGGGGGTAGTTGTGTTTGATTGTTGTTTTTGTTTGTTTGTTTGTTTTGGTTTGGTTTTGTCTATTTTTTTTTTTTTTGTTAGTTTTTGGTTATTAAATTTGGCTTTGAAATAGATGCAGAACCACCAAAATACTGAAAGAAATCTTTCCCTGCCAGATTTCAATCCCAGTCTTGAAAATCTAGTATGTTATCATTTATGTTGCAAATGTAACATAATTGACAAAAAAAAATGCACTTTGCCATTCAACCTTCCCTTTCTAAGCATGTTTTCTCTTCCACTAGTAACTCGCATTTAATTCTACTTCTTTATAGAACATCTGCAGAAAAACATCTCTCAACCAGACTCTGAAACCCTAGATCTGCAATACCGAGAACTCTTTAGAAGGCTAATTCTTTTTCTCCCATGTGATAATTGCTTTGCTCATAAGAAGATTGCTGCTTTAAATTTATATTTGTATTTTTTTTACATCTTATATTTGAAACATGAATGTATAATGGCTCCCTAGGACTCTGCACCATTATGATGGAAGATACAAGAGGAACCTAAGACAGACATGTTTAATTAGTGAGCAGAGTTGACATTTTCAGTGTTTAGACTAGACAGCGAAAAAGCCGAGAGCAAACTAGTGTTTGGGGTGTTTGGGTTTTTTGGATTGCAGGCAGAAAAGAATTGATTTCACACAAGGCAAAATGAAATTTCTCTACATTTATAGTGGATAAAAGGCCATTAAATTTAAGATTCAATGCTTAATCACAAATCAAAATATTCAAAAAAAAAAACTAAGTAGGAGCAAATTTTGTATTATTTTTGAGTAATGACCATTAATTCTGTAAGCAACAATGGAAGACCTACATCTTCATTAATAAAATATTTAATTCAGAGTAAACCTCTATACAAATCCAAAATTACCTTCTCAAATCAATTTTCTTCTTTTCATCAAAATTTCTTGCAAATATTATTATTTTGTATTTGCGATGTGGGCAGAACAAAATTTATAACATTATGCAAAGCTGTTAACACAAAGTATTATATTCAGCCATTTAATGAATTTGATTAGTTTCACTTAAGTCAATTGGGACTACCTTTTAGTTAGCTTTGGATTTTTAGTGCCCAGCTTCACATACATTGCTTTGGCTATAACCTTTTAAATACAAGGACTAAGAATCTTGTGTTTGGGGTTTTTTTTCTTTTTTTAGATTGATTATTTTTTATAGAAATGTTGATCCTAATCTCAGCAGGAAAAGTATAAAGGGACAATATTCCTAAAAATATTCTTAAGTTCCTCCATATACATGCCCATGTTTTTCATTCAGACTAGAAACTGATCTTGGCTGTGTGCTCCATGGCATGTTTAAAAAAAAAAAAAAACAACAAACACACAACAAAACCCAAAAACCAAGACAAACCAAAACCCCCTTATGTTAAAGGTGTTAGCATGTAGATCGGTTGGTAAGCCCTTCTTTCTTTCAGAAGCTATGCTATTTCAAAACAAGGCAGTTCTTAAATTAGAACCAGAATTTTGACCCTTGCCTCCAGGACACTTATTTGAATCTGATCAACCTTAGTTGGGTATAGTCATCAATACTTGAGATTTGCTTAGACATAGTGTGTTAGCCTCATTTTCTGTTTAATGGGCCAAATCATCAGATCTCAAATACAATCACTGTAATTCTTTCTGAACTATACATTATTCACTGGCTACCAGTAGAGAACCTGGGAACTAAATGAATAGTACTACTGTCATGTAGTAGTGGAGATAATAAAGGAATGTAAGGTTCTGTTATCTTAGCTCTGCTTTTTCCTAATTTAACACATTTAGTCTCAGATTTCTGTAGGTATTTTTAACATGTCATGAAACTTATATTTAAAAAAAATCTCAATAGACACTATTTAGAATGAAAGAAAGCCTTATTTTCTGATTTTTTCTTGATAATTGTGCCATTTTTCTTTCCCTTATTTCTCAGCCCACAAGGCTCCTAATCCTCATATTATCTTCTTTGTCTCTTTGAAGTCTTCAGCCTTAGATCAATATACACCATCACAAGATGCCACAGAATCAGATCCATAGGATGTTTTAGTCCCTTCAGTGTTGGAAATGACTGAGTGGCATAGAAGGCAGCCAGCCATTTGGGCTGGTGGATTGAATGCATTCATCTGCATCTACTGCGAGTAGTTCTATATAATATTACTTAGTAATATTCAGGTGTGGGTGGTCAGGTTTTGGTTTCAACTGCTAGGGACACCTTTTTCTCAACTGACAATACAATTTTCATTCTTTGGAAGTCTATTATTCTCTGACTCAGTAGAAAAAAAAAAAACAGGAACAGTTCAATTTCACATAGCCTTCTAATTCAGGGTTAGAGGATGAAACAGAAGAACCTGCAGAATCTGAGAGCTAGGACCCTTAGGATTTAGCTAAGGCCAACTTTCTCATCTGTGAAGTTGTGTTTTTCATTATATCTGACATTTTTTGAGGGTGAGTTTTGTTGCAGATTATTAGCCTATGGCACTGGGCTGGGAAGATGAGACTTCACTGAGATATAGAACACATAAAAAAAAAGGAAAGAGTGAACAATTGAAATTACAGGGTTATTGGTATCTTGTTGTCAAGGTAGCTTGAGGTTGGTTTTGCACTGAGAGGAATTCAGACTGCTTTTGTGTGTGATACTGTGAAATGAATTCAGTGCCTGGTGTGCCCCAATACTAATTATAAAACTTTCTAAAAACAAAGACCAAACCCAAAACAATTCTTTCTAGCTTTCTTTCACTGCGTAACTCTTGTCATGTGTCTCTGGAACCACTGCATTTATTTACACAATTTAGGGCTTTATATGTCATTGATTACTGTATGTATCTTGTTTTTTCCTGGTTTGTGTATATTCCTGGAAGAAACAGAAAGATAATTTTATATCAGATCATTACTTTAAGGATATTATTTATGACATTTGAGAGTCAAGTTCCTGAATTCACTGGCATTAACTTTGGAGGGAGTAAGCCTGTGTCAGCCAGGAACTAGTAACTGTCTGGGTAGCTGTTGTGCAACTAACCAGGTAACAAACATATCACAGTGATCAAACGTTACTAGGGTAATCAAAGAAAGGAAATTTCTAGGAGAATTTACAGAGAATCTTTTGAGCAGCCTTGAGAAATCTTCGTTCAGCCTTCCTCAATAAATGCAGGTGATTAAACCAGTGAATTGGTACCTGCTGTCTGGAGGAGGTTTGCAGTTAACTGGCACAGGAAAGATTTCAAAATTATCCCAGCAGATACTGTTTGGAAAAAAAAAAAAAAAAAAAAAAAAAAAAAAAAAAAAAAAAAAAAAAACCACCCAGAGTACAGTCCAACATGCACATATTCAAGGTACTGTGTTTAGGCAGGATTACAGGATACAGATAAACGGCTGGCTACAGGTTTGCACCAGAAGGCTGAAATTTAATGTGAGTTAGTAGAAATATTGCCATGAGTGCAGCAGTTACTCTACATAACATGCATCAGCAGATGCATAATCATAGGATCATAGAATAGTTAGGGTTGGAAAGGACCTTAAGATCATCTAGTTCCAGCCCCTCCTGCCATGGACAGGGACACCTCACACTAAACCATGCCATCCAAGGCTAGGTCCAACACTGCCTTGAACACCACCAGGGATGAAGCATTCACAACTTCCCTGGGCAACCCATTCCAGGGCCTTGCCACCCTTACAGGAAAGAATTTCTTCCTCATAGCTAATCTAAACTTCCCCTGTTTAAGGTTAAACCCATTACCCCTTGTCCTCTCACTACAGTCCCTAATGAAGAGTCCCTCCCCAGTACCCCTATAGGCCCCCTTCAGATACTGGAAGGCTGCTATGAGGTCTCCATGCAGCTTTCTCTTCTGCAGGCTGAACAGACCCAATTTTCTCAGCCTATCTTCATACGGGAGGTGCTCCAGTCCCCTGATCATCCTCGTGGCCCTCCTCTGCACTTGTTCTAACAGTTCCATGTCCTTTTAATGTTGAGGACACCAGACCTGCACACAATACTCCAAGTGAGGTCTCACGAGAACAGAGTAGAGGGGCAGGATCACTTCCCTCGACCTGCTGGTCACACTCCTTTTGATGCAGCCCAGGATCCGGTTGCCTTTCTGGGCTGCAAGCGCACACTGCTGGCTCATCAAGCTCGTTTTCTCATCTACCAACACCTCCAAGTCCTTCTCTGCAGGGCT